>OW121701.1:26897197-27589151 GCA_933228785.1 Lasioglossum pauxillum | reverse complement strand
ATCTAAAAAGTTATGGAAAAGATAATGGGAGTGAAACCACCTGAAAAACCCGAGGTAAGGGAAAAGAGTATACAGAAAAGTTCAAGGAATGGAACAATTGGGACGATGATAATTATATGGCCAGAACAATCATGCTGAATACCATGACCGAAGCCCAGTTAATGAAATACACGCACCGAAAAAAATGCCTGAAAGATTATGGAATCTCGGTAAAATCAAACATGGCGGCCGAGACGGAACAGCTGAAAACGAGGTCTTTAAGTGAGCTGACTAACCTAAAAATGAAGAGAGACGAAAAAGTGGATGACTATATGAATAGAGCGGAGGGATTGAAAAACAAGTGCCAACAAATTGGGTAAGAGCGTAGAAGATTTTGAATTAAAAATGTATATTTTGAAGGGATTAAGGAGAGAATTGAATCGAACATCAGAATATTGGAGAGTCAGACAAATATAACCATAAACGATGTCAGATATGCGCTGAAACTAGAGGGCTATTGTTGCTCGCTCGCTTCGCTCGCTCGCGAGTAGGGTTGTTGTTGCTCCGCTCGCTTCGCGAGCTCGCGGGCAGGACTGCTCTTGCGAGAATATTAGTGGTACGCAATCCTAGTAGGGCCAACAGCTATTAATGTCTTTCATTTTGTGTGTGACTCTCCACGAGCCACACAAAGAACTTCCCGATTCATTAGTTGCTGTATATTATTATTATTATTTATTAAGTGTACGTTTTAAGAATATTATACGTTTTCAGGGAAATTCAATAGTTTTCTACTTATCAAAATGTTTGCTATATGGCGTCGCATTAAACCAATATCGTATGCTCGTTGCTCGCTTGGTTCCTTGTTATAGCATACTAATGTTGCAATATAAATTGTCTTAATTAGTTTTTTCGCAAACGATACAACTCATCATTATCCGGGTTTGCAGTATTGATCTTGGTTTTCTTCGATACTATTAATTTAAATTTTCTCAAAATATATAAACCGCTCAATTTTGAAACTCTGCTTAGTGCTACATACAACATTTGTAAAGTTCGTATTTCTGATGTTTTAAAATCCATACATACTTTCTCGTATGTTTGTCCCTGACTTTTATGAATCGCAATCGCTTCAGCAGGAACCACTGGAAATTGACTACGTGTGATTTGGTTATTTTTCTTCATTAGAAATATTTACTTGATTCGATATTTTTTTATTATTGGTGTTAAATTTTGATTTATATTTGCATTTTTCATATAATCACGATAACGAGTTCTTACGTTCACTCCTACTATGTCCAATTGAAAATCTAACCAGAATATAGACGGAATTTTAGTATTTTCCTGAAAAGTAATAAATTTTAATATTCCGCATGCTCCATTAACCAATCCGTCTTCAACATCAATGTTATTAATTATCATATATTTTATATTAATTTTCAATTTAATCTCAGTTAACAATTCGTTTTGAACTGATTGTTTATTTAAGATTGTAATATAAATGTTTTTGTACTTTCATCGATATTCTTTGAAAATGTATTCTCGGCGATGATTAACTCACTCTTGCATTGGAATAATTTTCGATTATTGTAAGCGGTTACATTAGCATTAGTTGCATAATTGGAAAAAAAGTATTTTTAATTAAAAAAAACAAGAAAAAAATTTTTTTTTAATTTTATAAAAAATTTTTTTTTTAATTTTATAAAAAAAAATTTTTTTTTAAATATGTCTAAATATATATATATATATATATATATATATATAGTTACGTTTACTTCTTCGGTGGATACGCCTTTCGTATAAATTTCAATGTTTAATCAACTCCTTCCAAAAAAAACTAAAAAACTACTTGACCAAAATGGACCAAAATCTAATCAGCTCTAAGTTACGACGGGGCACATCGATTGCATCATTCATCATCCTGATCGCATTGTTACTTTTTCTGAAAACGTTAACGAAAAATTTGATTACATAGAAACGGCCATACGCACACACACACACACACACACACACACACACACACACATACGAACATTTTGATAAAAATAGTCTAAAATGACTCCAATGACCATGAAACGTGAAGATCTGCTAAAAAATCGATTTTCGATTTTCGGGGTAATTACAATAACTTCCCTATAAAATCGGGAAGTTAACAAGAAGAGATGAGAAAAGAAACAGGTCATGAGGAAAGATATAGTGAGAATGTACGAAAGGTGAGAGATTGTATGAGGAACGAGGTAAATTGTTACAAATGTGGACAGAAAGGCCATTTTGCAGACCAATGTCGTTCAAGACTGAGATGTTTTAGTTGCAATGGACTAGATCATATTGCTGCTGAATGTAGGAATCAGAGACAGATCACAACAACGAGGGCAAGAGGAAACAACTATCGTGGCACTACAAGAGGATTAGGACATCATAGACAAGGAAGAGGAGAGAGAATTGTGCGAATAGCGAATGAAACTGTGATGAGCGTAAGTGAAAGTGCATTTGCGAATGAAAGAGTGTACCAATGTAATGTAAAAAAGGACTTTATAGCGAACCATTGCGATACAAGAACTGTTTGGCTTTTGGACTCTGGCTCGACAAGCCATATGTCAAACAATGTGAACATGTTTGATAGTATGGAATGCGATAATAGAGATATAACTTTAGCTGATAAAGAAGGAAAGAAAATTACTTCAAGCGGGATAGGAGAAATTGTCATAAAGCAGAGAGATGTTCAGAATAATGTTAGATTAAAGAATGTGTTGCATGTTCCAGAACTAAATTCAAATTTGTTATTGGTAGCTAAATTCACAGATTATGGATATACAGTGCAATTTGATAGAGACAGTGCGATTGTTTATAAAGATAAAAACAGAGTAGAAATGAGGGCTAAGAGAGAAGGAAATGGATACTACGTAATATCTAGTATAGCGAGTAATGAAAATGTGAAATTTGTTAAAGATGATGAGGTATGGCATAGGAGATTAGGACATGTAAATAGAGATTTAATTATGCAAATGAGAGCTCAGGACTTAATTTCAGGAATGAAAAGAATGAGTGAGAGAAATGGACAATGTGAAGTGTGCGTAGAAGGAAAGATGTGTCAGAAGACTCATCGAAGACTGGAAAAAAGAAGAGCAGAAGAAATAATGGACTTGTGGCACACAGATCTGATTGGACCAGTGAGACCAGCATCAAGAGGAGGAAAAAATTATATCCTAACAGTAATCGATGATTATTCAAGATATGTTTTTGTGTCATTACTAAGTGAAAAAGGTGAGGCCACAAATGAAATAATAAAGCTAATAAAACAGAAGGAAAATGAAACTAGAATGAAGCTGAAAGCCATACGATCGGATAATGGTGGTGAATTCATTGGTAAATATCTAAAAGAGTGGTTACAAAACAAAGGCATCAAACATGAGTTTAGCCCAGCATGGATGCCACAGAGCAATGGGTTAATAGAACGAATGAATAGATCCATTATTGAAATAACGAGATCAATGATCAGTGACTGTCAGATACCAATGGACTTCTGGGGAGAAGCAGTGTGCACGGCAGCCCATATTAAAAATAGAGTGAAAACAATGGTTCATGGGAGGACACCCTATGAGCTATGGGTTGGAAGAAGACCAAACGTAGGATACATGAAAAGATTCGGTTGTATCGTCCACGTATTAATAAAGGGTATGAAAAAAAGAAAATTTGATGCAAAGACAATAAGAGGTATATTTGTAGGCTATGGAACAAATAACACATATAGAGTTTATTTACCAGATAAAGACAGAGTTCAATGTGCTTGTGACGTAAAATTTGATGAAAAGAGAAATGGAATGGAAATATTAAAAGCAAAGGAGATAGAAGATAATGATAGAAAAAATGATTTAATATTTATTGGACTCAGAAATGAAGTTGATGAAGAGATGGAGAGAGATATTGAGAGTGAAATAAATATACAAGAACTAGATGACTCCAATAACAATGATGGAGGAAGACATGAAGAATCTCAAGAAGAAGAAGAGCATCCACCCGAGGACAACAGAAATGAGGAAAATGAAAATCTAAACTTGCAAAATAATATACAAGGGAGTGCAGAAATCAAGAGGATTGGAAGGCCAAGGGGCACTACGAACGAAGTAATGAAACTTCGGAAACATATAGAAGAAGTAGAACAACAAGAGAGAGAGATACAACAAAATTTGAGGAGATCAACTAGAATACACAATAGAAATTCAGTGATGAGTGTAATGGAAGAAGAAATACCCAAGAATGTGGAACAAGCAAAGAATTCTACCAAGTGGGTGAAATGGAAAAGGGCAATGGATGAAGAGATAGAGTGCATAAAGAGACACGAAGTATGGGAAATAGTGTCTTATCCAACAGATAAAAAAATCATAAGAAGCAAATGGATTTATAGTCTAAAGGAGAACCCTGACACAAAACAGCCACGATACAAAGCTCGTTTGGTGGCTGTGGGATGCGCACAACGTCCTGGTTTTGACTACAGTGAAACATTTGCTCCTGTCGCCCGAATAGAGTCGATTAGACTGCTTCTGAGTATCGCTGCAGAGAGAAGAGCGAAGGTGATGATGTACGACGTAAAGACTGCGTTCTTACATGGAGTGCTGAAGGAAGAAATATACATGCAGATGCCAGATGGATATGGACACAGTGGAAATACAGTGTGCAAACTAAAAAAAAAGTATTTATGGTTTGAAACAAGCTGGCAAATGCTGGAATGAGTATCTTACAGAAGTGATGATAGAAAGTGGAATGTGCCAATCGAAGGAAGATCAGTGTTTATTTTATAAAAGCGAAGGACAAAAGTTCCTATACTGTGCAATACATGTTGACGATATGGTAATTGTAGCGAGTGATAAAGACATTGAAAAGTGTTATATGAATAAAATAGGAACTAAAATAGATTTAAAATGTTTGGGTGATGCGAGACATGTATTAGGTATGCAAATAGATCAAAAGAATGGAAGAGTGTATGTACATCAAGAGAACTATATAAAAAAACTGTTCACTATGTATGGGATGGATGAGTGCAATAGCACGTCAAATCCGATTGACGTGAATGTAAAGATGGATGATTATGAACAGAGTGGTAAATGTAATATCAAAGAATACCAAGAATTAGTAGGGAGATTAATGTTTCTAAGTGTTAATACAAGACCTGACATTGCTTTCGCATTGAGTTACTTATCGCAGTATAATAACGATGCAAGAGAAATGCATATGGGGGGATTAAAGAGAGTGTTACGATACCTAAGAGGAACAATAAATTATCGTTTATGCTATGGTGGTAAAAATGTAAAGAATAGAGTCGATTGTGAAACAGATGCGTCTTGGGATTCGACGAAAGATGCTAAGTCATTTACTGGGACATTAGTTCACCGAAACGGAGATTTGATTTTATGGAGAAGCAGAAAGCAATATACGGTAGCTTTATCTTCAACAGAAAGCGAATTAGAAGCGATGCTTGAAGGAATGAAAGATGTAATATGGTTAGATAGAGTACTAAGAGAAGTAACAGGTGATACAAAAATAACCAAAGAGATAAAGAGTGATAGTTTAAATGTAGTTAAATTAGCGAATGGCGGAAATTATAAATCGAGATCGAAACTATTAAATAGAAAGTTTCATTTTGTTCGAGAAGGTATGAAAGAAAATAGCATAATTGTAACTCATGTTCCTGGCGAAGAAATGCGTGCTGATTGTTTAACAAAAGCTCTGAGTGGACCCAAATTATATAAGAATGTAAAGGAAATCATATCAACCGATGAACAATAAAAACAAGAGGGGTGTGTGTGAGGTTATTTTTATTGTATGATGTGTGAGGTTGGAAGTCGTTTGACGGCAGATGGCGCAGAGCGCGGAGGAGACTAGCTGCGATCGTCGACCGTTGGATGCGACGTTGTTGGTTTTGAACTGCCAGAGAGAGTGTGCACAATCGTGAACTTAAGAGCGTTTTTTATACAACTTTGTATCTAATATATTTATAGTATTTTTACCTAGATTACTGGCACTACTTCTCGTTATCCTACCCACAATAACTCTCTGAAAAATGAAAATAAAAAACTGTTTTATTTTCATTTTTCTTTCTCCGATGTCGAGTCATACTCGACAAAGTACTCGAAAGGGTTAATACATCTCCGCAGAGATAATGGCATGAAAAAAGCTGGGATAATATGTTACGCCTACTTTTATTTTACAAACGCAGGTCAGAGCGGACGGTCACAGGGATCATCCTACCCAACGCCTAACCCGAACCGTAATCTGGGTTACCAAGTACGGTTACTGTAACCCGCAGTAACCTTAGAGCAGCGCTCGGATTTACTTACTCGCGACTACCGAGTTTCGAGGGCTGTAGAATCACGCTATAACGGGTTTTAAACATCATTTCTTGACACACTGTACGTTTTGCAGTCGTATCTGTAAGTACTGCTGAGAGATGACAAGAAGGTCCCTGGCAGGAATGCGGTGACGTAGACAAGAATGCGCGCCCGATTGGTTAGCTTGGAAGGTGCGCGCCTTCTATTGGCCGAAGCGGTCACACACACACTACTACTGCTATGCAGAACAATAGACCCCTCTTGCCTCTACGCCCCCTCAGGGACCTTCTTGTCATCTCCAAGCAGTACAACTTAAAAGACAACTTGTCGTATCACCGAGTCTTCGTGTTGGAAATCAATATTCCACTTTTAGTACAGTTTTTCTCAGTTCTTTTTCAGCAGGTCTCTGTGTAAAAACAGACTCGGACGCAAATTAACGTACTAACAAGCGAAAAACTGCGACGGGTCGGCCTTGTGCAATGTTCAGAACGCGCGGAACGACTCGTATGAAAATCCTCGTGCGAACAGATGTGGCCTGTGGGGGCGGGTGAATTTTCCTCGATCAAAATACAGCGACGATGAGAGCCGGGTCCCGAACGTGCTCGTCACGGACTTTTTTCGCCTTCCCTGGCAAAGTGCGCAACGATTCGCGACGATTTTTGTGAAATGTTCGTCAACGACCCCGCGGAGTCCCTTCTGGGAAACGTTTCGGGAGTTGAACCGTCGCGTCGCCCGCCGAAAACCGTCACGGAAACATCTCACTTCCAGCGACGCGACGGTTTTCCAGAGGAAAAAGTCACACGTACGATTCCAGCTAGTTCCGCCGTCCTTTCATTCCGAATTTAATGACCGGGGGTCGCCGGGTTTCGGGGAACAGGAAAGGGAACGCGATAAACTCGCATTCCGCGGGGATGAAATACGGTCGCGTATCATCCCCGAGGGCCGTTACCGTCGAACAAGAGCAGGATCGCCCGGCACACGCCGAGATTCCATCGACTTCGAGCTATTCCGAGAGCCCGACAGCTGGCAATTTTTCCACGTAACGCGGCATTTGCATCTTTACGACTCACCCGACGCGACGTTCCATCCGCAATCTTTTTTTGGCCCTACGCTTACGAAGCGCGGCATGAACCCGATGACAAATCGTTGGTGAACCCGATCCTCCACGAGCAACATCCTTTTGTTCCGCAACGGAAGCAACTTTGCTATTTACTAGACCGAGCAGCTTCGTACAAACTCACTTTTTCAATTTTATTAGAGTCAACAATACTCAGCAATTTCATACAGGGTGAGGTACCTTAAACCAGGGGTTCCCAATGGTCAAAAACAATACGCGGTCCCTTGCATTTGTACTCCCAATAGACTCACAGCACAGGCGGAGGGATTAGCCCTAGGGGAGGGTGTGGGCAGGTTTCTGGACTATCTGGAAACAGAATAGGAACGGGCTTCAAACACTATCTCTAGTGTCTGAAGTCCACTAGTGATTCCACATCAGATAGTCCACTATCCATCTTCATATTTTCAACACCTGCGAGCTCTCGGTTGAATTTATACGGCCTTCTTACTCATCAATTCATCGCAATTTTTTGACAGTTTACAATTATAGCAAGTAGCTGTTGCAGTCTCATGAAAATGTATCACTCGACAGCCACGATAGGCGGCAGCACTGTAGACTGTAGACAGTGCTGCCGCCTATCGTGCTGCGCTATCGAGTCATTTTAATGAGACTGCGACAGCTACATGCTACCGAATGATGCAAGTTACGTCCCGAAAACACAAAAGTAGGCCACTTTGGGAAGCTTGTGCGCTAGATTGATCTTTTATCCAGCATGATTACGTAGGGGCCCCAAATGTGCCATTAGCGAGACGTGATTCGTCGGAAGCCAGACCCTTGCAATCTTCGTGTACTTATACAGTGTCTAGTGGTGTATGAGTGTGCCACCACACTCTCGCTCGAGCCAAATCTACAACACCCTTAAGGGTAATTAATTGAGACTTGCAGACGACTGCTGTCGGAGCTCTGACGGTGCGCACAAAGGTTAGCGACGTGGGCGGAGTAGTTGATAATCACAGAGTGAGTGAGTTTCTTTTTGTTTTCACGGTGATTGTCGACGCGTTGCGACGATCGCGGAACGCTGCTCGCGTAAAGGAACGGAAGAACTGTCATGTCAGCTCGGAAGTTGACGGTGCACCTGGCGTCCAGAGTGTCTAGGTTGATGGTTCGTGTGTGCAGCTGGAGCCCTGAATTTCAACTTAATAGCGAATACGCGCGCACCAGGGACCTGGCTAGGGTTAAAAATGGTAAAGATTGGAAAGGCCGTAGAGATACGGTCCACTTCTCTAACTCTATCTTTCCCGGGATTGCCTTTTTATATTTAAATCGATACTTCACCGAGCGGGGAGCGCGGTCTTTTTTGTCGAGAGCGGGTCGAGAAATTTACCGCTCCTGTCTACCGTTCGTCTTTTTCCTCCGGCTTATCGACGTGCCTCTCTTCTCTCTCTCCTCCTCTAGACGGCTCTGAAGTCGAATCCTGTCCTTCCAGTTCACGGACAGCGCACTAAAGCAAACACTCCCGAGGAAATCCCGATTGCAAGGGTGAGTATTTCTTCCTCTCTCTCTCTCTCTCTCTCTCTCTCTCTCTCTCTCTCTCTCTCTCTCTCTCTCTCTCTCTCTCTCTTGGTTCGAGGAGAAAAGAGCAAGCTTTAAGGCTGTTTATAAACAGCAGCGAGCCTCTTGCACGCGACTCAGTAGCTTCATCGAGCTGGACGGAAGTTCCTCGAACTCCTTGTGCACTCGACCGAAGAGGAAGAAAGATTGCGGGCGTAAACGTGAGAACAAACAGCCTCCGCGTTCCAAGCGAAAGCACGAATAATTGTTCGCGCCGTTCATTTCCTCTTACCGTTTCATTTGAAGTCGACGGCCGGCGCGGCGGATGGTTTTGACGACTTCGTAGATTGCTGGCTCCTTCGAGGTACTTACTCGTCAATTTTCTTCTACCTCGTAACATTATTCCGTTTGCAGAAAGGTGTCGTGTCTGCAGGCCTGGATGATCATTTCTATTGTAGATTCATTTTCTCCATTCTCTGAACCTGATATTAGATGCTCGCTACGAAATGAATTACTTTTAAAGGAACCCTTTTTCTCTAAAACTTCCACAGCATTCTGTTAGACACATTATTCTGTTGACTTCGTTTCTTATCGCGAGGTTGCCGTCCTACTTTAAGAAATTGTAGTCAACCTGATTTTATTAACATATTGAGACCTAATTTGATTAGCATAAGCCTGTCTATGTTATTGACATCACCGCATGCTTGAGGTGCCACCAAACGGATCCGCTCGTTAGAAAGCGCGCAGCTCCAATATGGCGTCACACCATTATGGCGACAACAAAAAGTAAATTGCTTTGTTTTGTAAGAAATAACTTTTCATTAAAGTTACGTTTGCAGAAAATTTTCGAGTTTGAGGTCATTTCAAGGTCATAGTACAATATAATACACTGTTGAATTCGTCTCGACGTCAGCAACAAAGTCAAGGTGACCTTTACTTTTTTACGTAAAAAACATTTTTTTAGATTTAAGAATATGCGAACATGTAGCTCGCCAAGTACCGAGAAACTTTTGTCTAAAACATTTTTTAATTGCACTATCTGAAATGCCTAAAAAATGGTAACATAACATAACGGGGGGGACCCTATATGTATACATTAGTAACCAAATTGATAGTAGTGCCGCGAATTTTGGCCATTTGTCTACACTGCGTTGTAGGAATTCGCGTTACACCGTAGTGGTACTCTAATGGCGTAACATTGGATTTTCGAAGGCCAGGGACGAATTAGTTCTCCCACGTACGTGTACGGGAGGATAGTGGCAACACTGGTCGCATCCAATTACTGTTCCCAACAAGTAAAAGCTCCCTTGTTGTCTGTTGAACGAGACAGAAAGTTAGCGGTTCTCGTTGTTCTCTCGTTCGCGGTTTAAGACGGAGTGAATCGGAGCTTCGTTCGAAGTCTTAGAACATCGATTGCAAGATTGCACGATTCAAAATTAGCACGTTTCTTAGTCGCGTCGCGTCGCGGTGAATCTCTTCTCGGATACGATTCTCACGCTCTGTTCTCTGATCACTTTCCAACCGAAAATCACCGGTCTCGCCGTTGTAGTTTTCTTACTCTCACGCTCGCCTCCGTGTCCTGGCCTCCTTGTCGAAACACGAGAAAAATGTTCGCACAACAAATGCATCACAGCCAGTGTTCGAAATATTGAATACATGGTCCGTGGCTCGTGAAATTAATAAATCCCGCGAGCTTTTGGAATTTTTGGTCGGTTGACAATCGACGGGAGCGGGCCAACAGGATTTTCTGTATGTCCCGGTCGGAAATTTTCGAACATTATGCTGGGAGTCTAACCGCAGGGTCGCTAGGGACTACTATCGGTGATTTGATATACAATTTTGCGTAGGTTGTGCATAAATGCGGCGCGGCGCGTTAGCAGGGCGGCTGAGACAAATGGCGGCTGCCACGCCACGGTTATATTTGCTCGACCGCGTACACGGCTAAACTGAAACCCATTGTTTTACGAGCCGCCTAATTATACATTGTGTAAACCGGCGTCACTTAACCGCCGCGCGCCGTCGGTGTGTCGGTGACATAATCGAACAAGAAACGAGCGTGTCCGCGTGATATTTTGTCCGGCGCGCGATTGTACTTCCGCGGCACGGTAGCCGCGCGCGAACGACAACTCTAATTAATAAACGCGTCACGAAGAAATTTGTGGACTTTGAAAATCGCGGTCGCGCGGCCAAATCGGGCTGGTCCGGCCATCGGATAAAGGTCAGTTTATAGTCGCCAGAACAAGCGAAGTGGGGGTATTCCATGAGAATGCCTGCTCGCGTGCTAGTTCTGGCGTTGCCTGGTCTAATTGTAAGTATGCTTGAGCCCAAATAAGAAGGTACTTACTAGCCGGCGAATTTAAGACTCTACTGCGCATATGACTCTAACGGAACTCGTTCATTGGCTAATCCCCCTACTCGTACTTCGCCGACCACGCTCTATCACTGAGCGGGACCCTATTTCTACCTACGCCGGACGTTAGGAGGTGAAAGGGTTTCCAAGTCCCCTGGACGATGGGGTTTTAGTGGGTATGCCTTCGCCCTAGTTTTATTTCGGCAAGGTGAGCCCCACACTACACCTCCGACCGTTATCGGCAGGGGGGTGTGCACAAATGTATTTCCTTCCTCATCGCCCTTAAACAAAAATAAAAGGGCAGGGTTTAGAATGTCAACAGTTTTTAGCTACGTCAGTATTTCAGGGCGCGCAGTCTGACAAAGAATCTTCGGGAACATTTTCAGTCGATCTTACAAGCTGCGGACCTCCGGACGGTGATAAGGTTCCATGAAATAAACGTATCCCGAAGGATGATCTGCGGCAGGCAAGCGTGAAGCGGTTAAAGAAAACGCGCGTCCCTAATCGATGAAATTAATTTGACGGCGGCTATAAACGGGATGAATATCGTTCCGACACGCTTCAGAAAATTACGCATTCCCCCCACGCCGCAGAATGTGCACGGTATACCCGTGGTATACGGTGCACCGTAAATTCTCCCCTTGCTGCGTGCAACCCCCGCCGCACCTTAGATTAAACGCTCGAATTACTTTGGAATGATATTTACCCGTGAGTAATACGGCCCGATATCGACGCTGTCGATTCGCTGATCTGATTTCCCCAGCCTGTCGTCCATACGATCCTGCTCGAATCTTCGCTATCCAGGCAGTTATTTAACCTTCTCTCTGTGTAATGGGGTGTAAATGCACCCCAGGCTGATAAAAACGGAAATAAAGAGTTGACGAATGGAAAATTCACAAAAATTGTATTGGATTGCTATCTGAGATATGTTTTAAAATTTGTAGTATGACTAGACTACATGTTCAAATTCTAGAAAATAAATGATAAAGTATGAAAGTGTATCGTGTCTAGAAATTTATCACAAATCGTGTATAATCTATTTTAAAATATTCTTAGAGTCAGTATGATGTACCGATGTCATCCCCGGAGGGTTGACATTAGAAGTACACAGAGAGAAGGTTAAAGAAAACAAAATCTTTTACTATCTATTTATAAACTATTGTACCAGTCAATGACGTAATAACGATGACGCGAGTGGTCGTGCCAACAAAATTAATCAATACGCAGTAAGATAACGTTGCAAGAAAATTTGCAATTTATCGACAAGACCGCAAATGAAAATGTCATCGCATGAAAACAGTTACTCGAATTATTCGAATTAATATTCGGACGCTCTAAAAAAGACGATAACATTTTTAATATTGTACTATACGATTTGAACTTTTTTGAACTTTCTGGAAGCTAGAGCAATTAGTTTACTACAAGATGTGAAAAGAAATTTTTTTCAAAAATTGCTATTGGTCGAAATTGTAGAGAAAATACTACAATAAAAGTTGCATTTTGTAAGACACGTTTTGTAGATCTGTGTGAGTTATAAGCATTGTGAAAGTTTTATCGAAATCGGTTGATGCGTTACTTCGATTTATCGCAGTTAGAGACCGAAAATCGTAAAAAACTGCAATTCCTACCGTTGTTAAACGTTTATAGCTCACTACAACAGGCATTGTTGCGGAACATGCTTGATCGTGAATAGACCCCTTAAAGGACTGTTTAGTCTGGTCCATCGCGGACAGTCGGACATTTTGGACCATTTAGTTTGGTCTGTGACGGTCCGGCAATAATTCGTGAGGCTCGCACAAAGGCCAAGCAGCGGGGATCGTGTCTAACCCCAGGGGTTCGCCGGCTAACCCCAGAGGTTCCCTGAATCTTTTACTCCCCTCTACACCCCCCGGGATGCCTATGTTCGAGCCTGCCAGGCCGCCAGAAAAATTTCATCTCATCAAAATTTTTCCGGCGGCCTGGCAGACCTGGCATAGGCAGAATATAATATGCTGTATTTATTTAAAAAGCTATTAACTAGAACCTGTCAGAGTTTGTCGTGTCAATAGGTGGCGAATACGTCGTTAAGAAAGGGTATAGCCGTATAGATTTTCCTGATTCCTGCCTTAAAACATCGTTTTATGTCTAAAAAAACATTGTGTAAAATTTCAAATGTCTACCCCCACCGATAGGGGTGATATTGAGGTAAATTTCCCCGCACTTAAATGCAATTTGCTCTAAAACGAGAAGAGATATCGACATGGGATAAACGGCAAATAAAAGATATAGACACACTCTATATTTCAGATTTTTTCAGAATTTTTTGCTAATTATTTATAGTTGAAAATAATTAATTAATTTTTTGGGAATTGTTTTTAACTATCTTCCCCTGGGTTGACACCTACCAAAAAATTCTGAAATATTACTATGATTCTAACCTATTTTGTAAAAAAATCTCAGAAGTGTCCGTTTGGTGGAACAGTGTCAAAAAAAATAAAGTATGCCGGCGAACGCTCGGTTTGATCAGTAACGACGCAGCGACCGATTCCCCTTGCGGTGGCTAGTGACGGGAGCGAACGGGAAGTCGGCGCTTGTAAAAATGCGACTAAATCTTCTAATACACGATTACAGTTGGAAGTGTAAAAATTATATTCTAGGTGTTCGAATAATGTGGAAGACTTTGTAATATATGCACACAAAATAATATATACTTTATTATAATATAAGGTACACGTGAATAGTTAATTATATATGTAGAAAGAATACTGTAACGGAAAACCCGTTTTCTATAGCACCGCGCTAGTCAAGTCACCTATCTAACCTATCTAACTCACTGGTCAAGTAGACAACTATCATGAATACAAAATCATATTTCAACACACCTCCTTGATTTTGTACATTTTGCGTGAGCACAGAACGCGTATTCTTGATTAATAAAAAAAACTTAAGAGTTACACATCAGTCGTTTCATATCGGACTTTCTATGAACATAGTTACAATGTTTTTAAGCCTAATAACGCACGAAATTTTTCGAATTTAGTTCTACCCAATGACTTAGTGAGTATGTCTGCTATCTGATCCTCGCTAGATACTTTCTGAGTATTGATTAAGCCCTTTTTCTCATAGTCATATACAAAATGATAACTTATGTCTATATGTTTGGAATTCTTCGAAAATTTTCCATTCTTGGATAAGGCAATTGCACCGGTGTTGTCTTCGTAGATCTTTACTGCATCTGTTATTATTATGTCCAAGTCCTTTAGTACTCCTTTGATAGGTATGATCTCGCTTACGCAATCAGCAAGCGCATAGTATTCTGCATGAGTAGAAGCTCTGGATACGATTTTCTGTTTCTGTGACCTCCATAGGATTGTATTTCCAAAAACACGTATCAATATTCCGGATGTGGATTTCCTGTCTACTGTGTCTGATGCCCGATCAGCATCGACAAAGGCATGTAAGATATCGGTGTATTCTGAGCTATAAATCAATTTTATAAAACGAGTATTGTACAAGTATTTTAGGATACGTAATGCATATTTGAAGTGAGTGTTGCTATAACATGTTTGATAGCGACTCAAATAGTTAACAGAAAAGGATACATCTGGTCTCATTCCGTTTGCAATGTATAGTAATTCACCTATTAGATTCCTGTATTTTAAATCTTCTTGTATTGTCTCAGCAGGTTCCAACTTCAGGTACATTTCCATAGGTGTAGTGAAGCTTTTTGAGTCTTTGATTTCGTATTTCTCTGCGAGACTTTCAATGTATTTTTGTTGGCTCAGTAGCATTTTTCCTTCTTTTTGATGGTGTTCTATTTCAATTCCCAAGTACTGTTCGATCGGACCCAAATCCTTCATTCGAAACCTTTTGTTTAGTATTGACTTGAGTTGTTGTATGCAGTTTGGATTACTACTGCAGATTAGTAGGTCGTCTACATATAATATTATGTATAATCGTTTACCGTTTATATTTCCAGTATACAAACAATTGTCGTATTTTGACCTTTGAAAACTAATAGAACTCATGAATTCGTGAAAACACTCATACCAATCTCTCGGACTTTCTCTCAATCCGTATAGAGATTTTTTTAATAGGCATACTTTGTTTACTTCAGTCTTATATCCTTCGGGAGGATAGATATACACTTCCGATTTGATATTTCCATTGAGGAAAGCGGTTTGAACGTCCATTTGCTCTATATTTAGTTTTTTTATGCATGCGACTGACAGCAATGTTTTCAGAGTAGTCATTCTGGCTACTGGTGAATAAATCTCTTCGTTTTCTTGATATATTTGCTGAAATCCTTTAGCTACCACTCGAGCTTTGTACTTTCCGTTTGATTTAATTCGGTAAAGCCATTTTACTCCTATTATATCTTTATTTTTTGGTGTATCAACTACAGTCCAAGTATCGTTGTTTTCCAGACTTTTCATCTCTTCTTTCATTGCATTTTTCCATTGTGTATTGTCTGGGCATCTTAGTGCTTCTTCGTAACTATCAGGTACATTTGGATTACAGTAATTTACATATACGACATGCTCGTCATATTTTTTTGGCATTTTCCTTTCACGTTTGGGATATTCTCTTCTTTCTTGTTCTTGATTTCCTTTATTATTTTGTTCTGGATTTTCTTTTCTATTTTGTTCTGGATTTTCCGTATTTATCACCTCCTTGGTCTGTTCGTCTTCATTTAGTTCATCTTGGTTCTTAATTTCATTTTCTTCTTCATTTAGTTCATCTTGGTTCTTAATTTCATTTTCTTCTTCGTCTTCTGAGTATCTTGAGTCTTCAATTTTTATGTATTTTGTTTTATTTTCAATAAATTGAACGTGACGACTAATGATTACCTTTCTATTAATCAATATTTTATACCCCATGTCCGTGTAACCGATTAATATACCTTTCTCCGCTTTTGGGTCTAGTTTTGAGGTTCTACACCCTTCTGGAATTCTTACATATGATATGCATCCATATAGATGCAGGTTTGATATATTTGGTCTTTTTCCAAAGAATATTTCATAAGGCGTTTTATTTATTATTGTATTTGCTAGTAATCGATTACCTATATAAGCAGCTGTATATACACATTCTGGCCAATAACTTTTGTCGACTTTTGCTTCAGACAATAGACATCTGGCACGATCCATAATGGTACGGTTGTATCTCTCTGCTACACCGTTAAGTTCATGAGTATGTGGAGGGCCTGGCCTTAAGTATATGCCTTCCTTTTTGGCTAGTTCTATGAAATTATGGTTTATGTACTCTCGTCCATTGTCGCAGTGAATCTGTTTAATTTTCTTTCCTGTATGGTTTTGCATTAGTTTCATGTACTGGACAAATCGATCATATACTTCGCTTTTCCTTTTTATGCAGTATACAACGGCAAGTTTGCTGTAGTTGTCAATGAATGTTACAAGGTATCTTTCACCTTTGTATCCAATTTGATTGATTGGTCCATTTACATCCGTATGAACAATCTCTAGAATGTCTTTTGCTTTGCTCCGATTGTTCTTAAACTTTGCATTTGCCATTTTATTTTGTAGGCAAATTTCACATTTTATATCCTCATTTCCAATCCTTTTAGGTAGCCCTTCAAGCAATTGCGATTCACATAAGTATTTTAAGTCTTGGAAGTTTGTGTGACCCAAAATTCGATGCCACTTTTCCTTGATCGTCATTTCCACGGATCCCATGTATGAAGTAGCTTCTATGTTTCTGTAGTATGTTGTCTTTCCTTCTAATTTATACAGTTTGTTGTCTTTAATTGCAATAGCGATAAGGTTTTCATTATTGTTATATATTTTCGCTGTATCGTTGTCGAATACAACGTAGTTATTGTGCTTTGCAATACACGATACGCTTATTAAATTTTGTTTCATGCTTGGTACGTAGAAGACGTTTTTAATTTCAACTCTTTGCATTTTCCCCATTACATTGAAATAGGTTACAATGTTACCGATTTTGTTTGACTCTAGTGAGAAACCGTCACCAACTTTGATGTTTATAGGATTTTTTAAACTTACAGTTTCGGTGAAGTGTTTATCGGTGTTTATTATGTGGTCTGAGCATCCACTGTCTAGCAGCCACTTAATGCTTTCTTCCTCGAACCTTTCGCTTGTCGTTACCTTGCTTGCAGACATTACTTCGACGTTGAATGTATTTCTGTTTATATTGTCGTCTACTGTTGAGCTGCCTGCCATCCTTGAGGAATAATTTCTGTTGTAGCCTCCTGGGTTTCTATTTGTTTGATATGTATTGCTCCGACAATAGCGTTCCACGTGTCCAAGTTTATTACATTTGAGGCATCTCTTTACTGGATTTTGAGGTCTGAAATGATTTTCCTGATTTCCGTATGTGTTTATTTGATTAGTACTGTTACCTGTATTTGGAAATCTTCTTTGTGTTGGTCTGTTGTTTTGGAAGTGACCTCTGTTGTATTTTTGTGTATGTGAACTGAACGTTTGCATTGTATCTTTGGTATTGGTGTTCGTGCCCTGACGTTTTTGGTAGTCTACCAGTAGTTTTGATTTTACGAATTCAACTGTTTTTTCCTTCTCTGGTAGGGCATCTATTATATCTACTATATGGGTCATGCTTTCTGGAAGAGTTAAAAGGCAGTAATTTAATTTGTCGCTATTACTTACAACTTCTCCAGCATTTTTCAGTTCATTTAGATGTCTCTCAAATTCGTTGAAGAATTCGATTGGGTTTTCGTTTTCCTTCATTCTTAACTCTAGTAGTCTTCTTTTGCATAGAAGTTTTATTGCACTACTCTTGACTAGATATATTCCATCAAATTTTTCTACCATCTTTTTAGCTGTTTCTTCTGATATGATCAGTTCCAGTTGCGTATTTGTGACGCTATGCACTATGTAGTTTTTGGCTTTTGTTTCCTTCTTTGCCCATATGGCTTCTGTAATATCTTGAGGCCTTGCGTCATATTGGATCGCCTCTGCACACTCTTTCATTTCGAGTAGCAATTTTAACTTGAATCTCCATTTGTCGTAATGTGTGCCGTCGAAAATTTGTAATATGCAATCTTCTCTCTTGTCTTGCATCGTGTTCGATTTTTAGGTTAGATTGCGTTCTTTGCTTGCGTCTTCCTTTTCTTGTCGTTTTATTCAACGTTTTATTTATTTAAAAGAGAAACCTTGCTTTGCTACCATGTTCGAATAATGTGGAAGACTTTGTAATATATGCACACAAAATAATATATTTTTTATTATAATATAAGGTACACGTGAATAGTTAATTATATATGTAGAAAGAATACTGTAACGGAAAACCCGTTTTCTATAGCACCGCGCTAGTCAAGTCACCTATCTAACCTATCTAACTCACTGGTCAAGTAGACAACTATCATGAATACAAAATCATATTTCAACACTAGGAAATAGCTTACATCGAAGAAGAAAAATACGTGTAAAGCTAGTTTGTTGCTGTCAAGTAACAGAAAGAAGAAGCTTCTCACAAGTATGTTGTATGGTCACGGTGTTAGAGGTTCTGCTCGATGCTCTGGAGGGCTCCAGTTCGAATCCTCCTCAACTCAAACTTTTCTTGTTTTTTTCTTTTTTTTATATGTATTTATAAACTAAACGATTTTTATTGTCTGCACTTCAATATTCTATAAAACAAACCTGCTATAATGCAATATGTTGCTTTGTATTTCTGCGCTCAAATTCTGAACACTGTGAAATAATAATATCTTGCGCGTGTACCAAGACCGCGAAGGGATGATTGCGTAACAACCACAATTTTTTCTTTTATTATTGTAATCCAGCCGATGAATGGAACCGCACTCATTCTTATCGTGTCTAACCAAACGAATGAGCGTGTGACCAGATAACATTGTAACGTCGGCTAGCGATCAAGGAATATGCCGACTTTGCGGCATGTTCAAAGGCGGCATGCCGCGAAATGAGCGAAACGCGAAAACTCATACAATTAATAATTATGTTTGTTTTATAGAATATTGAAGTGCAAACAATAAAAATCGTTTAGTTTATAAATACATATAAAAAAAAGAAAAAAACAAGAAAAGTTTGAGTTGAGGAGGATTCGAACTGGAGCCCTCCAGAGCATCGAGCAGAACCTCTAACACCGTGACCATACAACATACTTGTGAGAAGCTTCTTCTTTCTGTTACTTGACAGCAACAAACTAGCTTTACACGTATTTTTCTTCTTCGATGTAAGCTATTTCCTAGAATATAATTTTTACACTTCCAACTGTAATCGTGTATTAGAAGATTTAGTCGCATTTTTACAAGCGCCGACTTCCCGTTCGCTCCCGTCACTAGCCACCGCAAGGGGAATCGGTCGCTGCGTCGTTACTGATCAAACCGAGCGTTCGCCGGCATACTTTATTTTTTTTGACACTGTTCCACCAAACGGACACTTCTGAGATTTTTTTACAAAATAGGTTAGAATCATAGTAATATTTCAGAATTTTTTGGTAGGTGTCAACCCAGGGGAAGATAGTTAAAAAAAATTCCCAAAAAATTAATTAATTATTTTCAACTATAAATAATTAGCAAAAAATTCTGAAAAAATCTGAAATATAGAGTGTGTCTATATCTTTTATTTGCCGTTTATCCCATGTCGATATCTCTTCTGGTTTTAGAGCAAATTGCATTTAAGTGCGGGGAAATTTACCTCAATATCACCCCTATCGGTGGGGGTAGACATTTGAAATTTTACACAATGTTTTTTTAGACATAAAACGATGTTTTAAGGCAGGAATCAGGAAAATCGGAGCGGGGGCCGCTGGCCCATGCTTATGCGGCTATACCCTTTAAACGTTATAACAAAGAGTTTGATTTTTTTGAAAAGTTAGTACAATTATTAATTGACTACATGACGTGGAAAGAGATTTGTGGAAAATTGCAATTGGTCGGAATTGCAGAGGAAATACTAACAGTTGTATTTCGCAATTTTTTGGAGGTGGCCCTTTATTGAAAATTTGAAGAGCACGTTGTGTGGATCTACAACAATGGCCAGAGTTTCTCTTCCAAATTATTAGAAAAACATGAAAGAGGCAAAAGTAGTACATACTATTTTTTATACGCAACGCAACGACAAATGTAATTTTTTGAGTTTATGATATTTTGTTAGATATGAATCCGAATACTGTACAGCGACCCTCAAGGTCATGCAAGGTCGGAAACGAAAGAAGCATTTTGAATATTTAATACCAATGTGTTTGAAAGTATTTCAAAATGCTTCTTTCGTTTCTGACATTGCATGACCTAGAGGATCACTGCACAGTATACGAATGAATTCGACTAGACACGCGCTCTCATGTGACATAAGAAATAATAAAGTCACCTTCGTATCTAACAAAATACCATAAACACAAAAAAATTACATATGTCGTTGCGTTGCGTATAAAAAACAGTATGTACTACTTTTGCCTCTTTCATGTTTTTCTAATAATTACTATTTGCAAGATAAACGCTGGCCAGGAATAGTGTGAACACCCTGTAGATCCACACAATGTGCTCTTCAAATTTTCAATAATGAGCCACCCCAAAAAAAATAGCGAAATACAACTGTTAGTATTTCCTCTGCAATTCCGACCAATTGCAATTTTCGACAAGTCTCTTTCCACGTTATGTAGTCAATTAATAATTGTACTAACTTTTCAAAAAAGTAAAACTCTTTGTTATAACGTTTAAGTTACTTAACAACGTATTCGCCACCTATTGACACGACAAACTCTGACAAGTTCTAATTAATAGCTTTTTAAATAAATACAGCATGTTATATTCTGCCTATGCCAGCCTGGCGGACACTAGCATAGGCATCTCCTGGGGTGTAGAGGGGAGTAAAAGATTCCGCCGCCCCCTGGTGTTAGACACGATCCCGAGCGCTTGGCCTTTGTGCGAGCCTCACGAATTATTGCCGGTCGTCACAGACAAAAACTGAATGGTCCAAAATGTCCGAGCGTCCGTGGCGGAACATACTAACCAGTCCTTAAAGCTTTGGCCCGCGGAACGGCTGCCGCCGACCATTCGGAAACGGGAACGCACAGACTGTGAAAGTATTCGGGGGATGATTGTTTGTTACATCGTTGACGACGCAAGAAATTGGATAGGAAGCTCTCGTCCTATGTGGCGCGGGTACTTTCGGATCTCCGATATCTGTCCCGGAGAATCTTCTCGGGGACTAATCATTAAAAGTTTCTCGGCGACCTCAAACAATGTCCTCCGACCCTGCCCCCGAGAGATACGGACCGCGGCGGACCCGAGTAACTTCCAAGGTTCCTGCGGACGGAGGACGCTTAAAAGTCACCGAAAGTTCTGCGTAATTCTTATCGTCCTGGATGATCTTTTTCTCGAGAACAGGAATATCAGTTTATTAAAATGACTGACGGATAGTCGGAGTTCCGCAATCTTCGCGATTCCCGGTGTGTTGTTCCGCAATTCGTCAAATCGCTCGGTGGCGCGGCGCGGCGCGGAGAGCAAATTGTAAATTTTACCGCGAAACCTCTGTCCAATGCAGCCGCAGGCTCTAAAGCCATTCGCCGACTCGAAGTTTTCCCGGTAACGTCACGAAACTCGACCGAGTTTCCGCCGGAAAAGCCGCTCGACTCGCTGCCAGTCTGCGCGTTTAATCAAGATTACGACTTCCCCGGGCTAGATCGAAATTCGCCGTGATTAACTCCCGCCTACCAGCCATTTTACGTCCAACCGTCTATTTACTGCCGCACCTCTACGATTTTTGGGAAATTTATAGTCATTCGCAAACCTACTACCGTGCTCCGTTATTCAAGTGGAAACTTCTTTGAGCGCACTGCGTACACAATCGCTTGCCAGTGAATGAGTCTGATCTGTCACGCTCCGAGGTGAAACGCTATAATGGCCATTCTAGGTGGGAAAAAATCCTACACATCTGATGCGGCTACCGATATCAACACAGATAGCACAAAGACGTCTGTTGTCGGATATTCAAAACGTCTTACAGATGTCTTGAATATCCTACGAACCTCTTCCGAACGGCCTCCGAACGTCTTCTGAACGGCTTTTGTTACAAAACTGTAGTCTAAATGTCGTCTAAAAGACGTCATAGGACATTGAAGACGTCTTGAATGTTATCTAACGGGTAATGTAAAAGAAATATTGTATGTACATTTGAATATTAAAAACAGATTGTATCTCTACTTAATACTACATCAATTTGTATACAATATTTTGTTCTACTAGGGTGTAATCATCCATGTGTTTATAATAAATGTTATTTTGACGAAATATTTTCATTATCATTCCAAGAAATAGGAACCTTAGGAAAAGCATAATCCAGCGGCCCCGACGGCAATTTTTATCGATATCGTGTGCAAGACAATGCTTTTAGGTTGAAAGATAATCCCTCAAAATTTGAAGTCGTTAAACGCCTAGGCCTAGTTGGTCCATTCAGTTCACCACCGTGCGGTGTTACAAAAACTTAAAAAAATTGTGGCAGGCAGGATAGCACATAGTTGCGATTGGTGATTGTATTATACAGGGTGGGTCGCCACATTTTGCCACCTCAAATATCTTTGTTGTTTTTAAAGATACGTCAAATGTCTGAAGGACAAAGTTGAATGGTAAAATGTGGCTTATACGATAACAAAAAAATTTTTGTTTTATGTAATTTTTTTTAGAGATATGAAAGTGATCTTCATTTTTTTAAATGGAATGAGGTACTTTTTAATACATCAATCGATGCAGCTAGACACATTCGTTATAAAAAAAGTACTAACCTATGTATGTCGAAAAGTTAGTAGTTCACAGGAGATATTTCAATTTAAATAACACTAAAATACCATTACTGTCGTACTAAGACGTTAGTGTTTACTTACTTGTGTAATATCCCCGTGTCACGTTAAACGTGATCTTCAGGCCATAAAAAAGGACTTGGCACGGAACGCGTTAAGAAATGTGTGTCTCTTGACAGTGGCAGCACTGTCGCGCCGCCCAATGCTTCTCGCAGCTCCGCTACATGTTGCCGAATAATGCAATTTACGCCTCGAAAACGCAAAAGTAGGCCACTTTGGTGAGCTCGCGCCCTACATTGATCTTTTATCTAGCGATTGCGACTGTGTAGGGGTCCCAAATCTGCATTAGCGAGACGAATAACGTCCGTAGCCGGACCCTTGCCATTCTGTGTACGTATGTGTCTAGCGGTGTGTTCAGTGAGTGTGCCAGCAGCACACTCTCGCTCGAAAGCGGATCTACACCCTTAATCTGGCGTCTCTGCTTACGTCGTGACGAGGTAAGAGTTTCGAAGATTTCGTGAACTCATCGCGGATTCGCAGGTGTACGTTTCTAGTAATAGTAAAAAGCCGCTGACTCAGCGTGTCTCATTGACCAGCGCACGTGTTAAGACCGTCGCGTCGCATCGGTGGTGTAGATCTTGGACGAAAGCAAACAGGAGATCCGACCGATCGCGATCGAACGAAACAAACACAGTGAACGAAAAGGAAAAGGAAAAAGTTCCGTTCGAGCTTCGAGCGTCAATAACTCGGGAATTGGTTATTACACCGACAGAAAACGAAGCTTGTTACGAAGAGAAATCGTGCGTGCTTTGAAAAGTTGAAAATAACAGCATGTTAAAATATTTCGTGACCGCGGCGGAAAGCTTCGAAGCCCTTTTAAAAATGTTCTCGTCGTATTTCCGCGGACGTCTCTTTCAATTTCACGTGAATGCGAATTTATACGCGCGAACACATGAATTCCTCGGCTCGTACTGTCAGGAAGATATTGCTTTTCCATTTTCATTCGATTTAGCAAGAGTTTCCCGGGACTCGGGCGCACTTTAACGCGCCGGGTTCCCTGCAAACCGGCGAATTCAATGACGGTGCCTTGGAGAGTCACGTAATCGAATTACGAGCAACTTTGTTAACCCGTGGATTTGATTCCGAGGGAAATAGCGTGCAATAGCGGACCCATTTAAACGAGCTTACAAACCAGGAACGAAGTCAAAGCCTGGTGTCAAATAAACGGTGTTTTCGCGAATCTTTGGTCCAGACGCGGTCGGCGCGGCGCGGATCGGCGCGACGAGCTACTTTACGCTCGAGTTATCGTCCAGCGTCTGCAAACGGAATCGCGAACCCCTTCATCGTCCAACTTTTTCGAATCGAGCGCACCACCCATATTCCCTACCACAATTCCCGAATAATTAGCCTGCCGATTTTTCAAGTGAAACTTCTTTGCTGAGGGGGCTACAATTTTCTAGTGTAACGGAAGTGACGCAGGAGCGTTACGGAAGTGACGAAATTTCGCGAATAACTACTTTCGCATGTAGTTTCTCATTGGATTTTGTTCCGAGTGAAAGATTTATAAACAATTATCCAAACCCTTGTTCTAAACTAACCTGAATAACCTGAAAAATTTTGACAGGTGTTAGGTAAGTAAAATAATAATTTATTTATTTATGACAATTTCGCATTCAGCTGGAGATAGTGATTATCATCGTGTCAAAAAAAAAACATACGCGTGGAAAATCACGCGCGGCAGAAGTGAAACTTCTTGCGGTCTAGTAATGTTTGGAAGTAAATTAAGATTGGAAATGGTAAATAATCCTAATGAAGCGACGACAAGATCAGGAGCAACTCTCGATGCAGTATTTGCAAGACATTTAGACAAAATTGAATCAGCGAATATTTATATCATATTTTAGCTATCACAAGCCAATTGTTTCAATGATAGAAGCATAGAAAATCATAGAACATAGAACAAAATAATGAACGATCATTTGCGGCGCAAAATACGCGACGGAGATCGTATGGGAAATGCTATGAACTATGTCTCTTCCTTTCCCATACGCTCTTCTTCGTTGCCCTCTTTGCGTCGAAAATTTTGATCGTTCGAAAGACCGAAATGAAGAAGTATGATAACGATTACGATCACTTTAAACAGTCCGGTGCCACCGATGGCCGAGCATCGAACTTTAATAACGGAACAAATCGAAATGTATACATATACGGTGAAATGGTTAATTGATCGCGCGGCTTAATTGGACGGAATTCAATGCGATAAAAATTCTAGGCAAACCACTCTAGTGGTGTGGTGATCGCATCATTTGTAGCCGAATGTCTAAATTAACGGTGTACAGCGGCGTGTTTGCCCGCGTTGTTTCCCGGTAAACATCGCGGATTCATTAATTCGTAGACATTAAAATACCCGCGAACAGTCCGCTCGTGAAAGGGCCAATTGAACCCGCCTAATCGGTCGGAAAATATCGGGAGCGTAATCTCGCGGGCCAGATTTGATTAATCCCGTCGGTTCGAACGCATCGTTTCGGGCAAACGCGTGCAATTACACGTGTGTCTCGTGAGCGATGCCGGCGGTCAGGCCAAACAAAACCGTCCGCGTTTCCGGTGGTCTGCCAACCGACCCGGATCCTATTCAATTGATACGAAGTCGAATTAGGCTGATTAATATCACACGTCAGGTGTTCTCGATGCGACGCGGCAGTGCTCGCGTCAACTAAACCGCCACGCCAACCATTTCTTTTTCATCCAATCTTCACGTTCCGTTCAGGGAAATTCGATGATTACAGGTTTTCTAAAACAGATTCACCCTTTCGTCAATCAAATTCGCCATGTTGCAAATCAAGTTTTCCTACAGATTCGTTTTTGTTGAAGCAATGCTCAAATCCATTAATGTCAGGGTGTCGCCTTTACTGCTAAAAAGGGTGTCCCGACAAGAGTGGAATATTCAAATTCCAAATAAAATAAATTTTCATGAAATTTTCAACTCTTCAATTTCAACTTCAATTTCAATTTTTATTGTAATTGCAATTTTTATTATTTTTATTGTGATTTTAATTGTAATCGTTATTTTCATTACACTTTTTATGTCACTGTCACATGCTGCGTTCTTCTAATAAAGCAATTTATTGATTTAACTTTAAACCCGTTTTTAAACCCGTTTTACCAACAGAAACCTACCACTCCAGAGGACCATGATAAATCGCATAATTAGAGGTTGTGCTGCTATCTCATCGGAAACAATAGAAAGAGTATCGCGATCCATGATTGATCGTGTCACGAAATGTATTGCTGCCGACGGACATCACTTTGAGCACTTATAACTTATAATGTTATAACACAAACAGTAAGTTCAAATGTAATCCTAATATTATCCTAAAATTTTATCACATTTTTTTGGTCTCAAGGTCACCTTAACTTGAGCATATTCAAATGTATTTTTTCAGCCGCTACAAGATGGAATAACAACAACAAAATTTTCCCGATTAAAAAACAACGATGACCTTGAAGAAGACTATGAAAAAATAACCGGACAAAAAAATTGTTCTTCTATGATATTTCTCCTTCGATACCAGTTAAATTATGCCATTAAAAATAAAGGAGATATTTAGGTGGCCTGCTTGGGCTGAGACACCCTGTATATATACATAAATGACTTTGTTTGAGAAAATGTGTAGCTCGCGAACTTATGCTAGTTGCCAACCTAATATTTTCATAAATCTGCGATAGCAACATGCTGCTGAATAGTGCAACTTACTCCTCGTAAACGTAAAAGTAGAACTTTTGAGGGCGACCGCCGCGCCGCCTAGAGTGATATTTGATCTAGTGCAGGGGTGGCCAATCTTTTGCATACCATGCGCAAAATTTTTTCACATGCGAGTTCAGGTGCGCCATACAACTCAAGCACTTTTTCTACCTCCTTATGTTCGTTGTATAGGGGTAGGATCTGCTTCGGTTAGGGGAGGAAAAGGGATAACTCAATCGCGCCACTAAATTAATTAACTTACGCCAGTTGAAAAGACATACGTTCATTGGAGCACTAATCTACAATAGTGAGAAATGATTTTTTGGACGATATGGCGATCACTGTCTTGAACACCGCAATTCCCATCCTATAATTGTAAACTGTCAAAAAATTGCGACGAATTGATGAGTAAGAAGGCTGAATAAATTCAACTGAGAGCTCTCAGGTGTTGAAAATACGAAGATGGAATCAGTTATGGCGTCTACTTCAAAAGAACAAATATAAACGCAAGGATCCAATGCGCCACTTGTAATCATCCAATGCGCCACGTTTGGCGCATGCGCCACATGTTGGCCACCCCTGATCTAGTGCTTTTGACTACTGAAGAACCTTATTCCCTTTGCAAACCTGGAGACGGGTCTCCCCACTTAACTGAGAGTGACTCTTCGATCATGAACATTTAGAAATCATAATAGACATTTCGCCAGAATTAAATAATTTGAGGTATTAGCCGAAGTTAAAATTGTCCGAATAAAGTGGTGGGAAGACAGTCTGCAGAAAATATGACCATTCAGAATGGCGGAACATATTATCAGAGAGAATATGCAAATTAATCGTGAAATTCGAGCAAGCGGTTGCGCAGTTTTGCGGGGCATTTGTACGTTCACGAACTAGAACGGTTATTATTTCGCGTTTCAATCACTGCTCGCGATACGACGGTCTTCGTGGCTTGATATCTGCCCCATCCCACCGGCGAAAAGTTGCCCCTATTCATCGCCGAATCAGTTGTCTGAACTCCGGCCCCGCGTACACAAGAACCGTCCTTTATTTATGCTAACTTATGCGAATCGATTTGCATACGCGCTCAACGTTGAGGTACCGCCCGATTTTCGGAGAAAGCGCCTCGGGTTCACGTATCTCGCTCTCCCCTCCACCCTCTCGCTCTCTATCTCTCTCTCTCTCTCTCTCTCTCTCTCTCTCTCTCTCTCTCTCTTGCTCTCTGCATTTCTCTCTCTTCCCAAGCATTTGATATTAAAGTCTCCGCAGCATCCGTTCTAGCCGAGCAGATTTCGCAACGCGCGGTACCATTGTTTTGTTATTGTTATCGTCGAACACGGCCGCGAATAAATTATATTTCTGTAAACCTAGCCGGGAAATCCGTCGCGAAAGGCACTGAAACATGAGATAATTCCAGCGGCAATCTGGAATTTTTGGGAGGGAGGGGGGGGGGGTGCGTGAGGGGTGAGTTTCGTTATACGTCTGCTGGTTATTAGAAAACGAGCATTCTAGTATACATTCTAGAATATAGTGGGGTATACGAGACTACACCGGAATACATAAGCATAAACCAGAATATACTACAGAATATTAGAATCCCAACAAAAACATTCTGTAAACAGGAGCCAAGTTCCTAAGGCCGTAAAATGTTGTGAGATCAAACAAAATACGGGCAAATTCGTTAGCTTAGAAATACTTCTTGCAATACTGAAAAAAGCGTTTGGAAAAATTAGTTTAAAAGAACGCTATTTAATTTTTAATGAATTACATGGAGTGCTAAATTATTCAAACTTGGCCGTTACCTAACACCTTTTGTGGCCATTGGTTTAAAAAGTAACGGCCAAATTTAAATAATACAGCACTCCATGTAATTCATTAAAAATTAAATAGCGTTCTTTTTTCAGTATTGCAAGAGGTATTTCTAACCTAACGAACTTTGCCGTATTTTGTTTGATCTCACAACATTTTACGGCCATAAGAACTTGACTCCTGTTTACAGAATGTTCTTGTTGGGATTGATCTTTCATCTAGCGATTTTGACTACTACAAAACCGCGTGCGTCTTTGCATTATCGAGAAATCAGAAGTGGAATCCCGGACCCTTGTAATCCTCGCGTACGTATACCTGGTCTATCGGTGTGTGACTGTGCCCTAGCGATGCGTGAGTGTGACGCGCGAGCGTTGTCTGCTAGGAAAGACCCCCTTGATGGTGTGAAGTTGACTTGAAAAGAGGCCTGCGAAAATCACGTGTCACAGTTTTTCGCCCAGAAATCACAAAAGTTCTTTAGTGGCGGGATTATGGTTTTACCTGAAAAATGGCAAAAGGTGGTCGATCAAAACGGCACATACTTGATTTAATAAACTTCATCTAGAATATGGAAAAGGCTAGATTCATTTCTGCATTAAAATACGAATAAACTTTTTCCCCTACTCATTATTTCGTGGTGTCATTTATACAATAATATTATGTCACTTACACTGCCAAGTTTATGAGTTAACGGTAAAGATGAATGAATAAGATACGAGAAACTAGAAAATGGATATTGCTATTTTATTATAAATTTATTCTGACTATTGTTAAAATTCTGAGACGCCAAGATTGCGAATATTATGCATCAATGGTAAGACTGAATAGGTAAAATACAAGACAATAATAAATGGATATTGCTATTTTATTTTAAACTGATTTGGATTATTTAAAAAATACTGAGACGACGAGACTGATTATTATTATTAGTTTATCGAAATGATTAAGAAAGAAACGGTATTTTATTGAACTGCAGTTTTTCGGAATTGCTGCAGAAGCTCTTTGCCATGTACTCTGAACAGTGCATATTGATACAAGTTTATCGACTGCACTGGCGAACAAAAAGGAATCAATCTACATATTACACGTGCCAAAAATTGCAACTGTATCGGCCACTAAATTCAAAGATCCCACGTTCGCTGAAAGAGCAGTGTGCCAACGAGAACGTTGTCTTTCATGTTCCCTTTTACCCGTTTTTTTTTGGGATCCGTGGCATCGATCGGATATTTTGTAACAGCCCAGTATTTTCAGGCAGTGGAACGCAAACGTGGTAGACGAAGCACTTTGAACAACGGTGTCGAGTCGCGCGCTCCCAGCCGAGAGCGAGGCGGTTCTCGTCGAAAAGGTTGACAATCCGCAGGGATTGAAATGTATCTGCAGTCTGTTGAAAAACACAGGGATGTACGAGACAGTGGAAAAAGGCGCGATCCGGTTAAAAGAATCGAGGAGACTCGAAAGAGCAGCAATTTTCCGATTGCTGTTTTTAACCGGCGCGAACACGCGTCCATAAAACGCACTCCACCGGCAATATATTGAGGCAATATCGGCGAAATTTCGCACGACGCGAACCAGCAGTCGTTACACCTCGCGTTACCATGTAATATTGTCAGACAGGGTCGCGACACCGCAAGACTCGTGCTCCGCGCGAGATAAAACGGCGCCGTTAATATTAACCCTCCGGAGGGGTAAACTTTACTTTACCGGACTCAAAATTTCTTCCTTTCTCCTATAAATTATGATGTATTTCGTATGTAATCCAGTAGATTTGTACCCGCGGCGGCTACAGATCGAAGTTTCGATCCTCTATGATCAATGGTTCACGAGTTATGGTTGCTTAAAGTTGTGCATTTTTCACTATCTTTGACAGGAAAGGGCGCCGCCATATTGGTTTGTAGTGACGACCACTAGCTGCTTACCTCGCCGCCCCCCCCAAACCTGATCATCAACCAACTACCACCTAGCGTATCTGCTCTGTAAGCGGCGCGCGCTACTACAAATCATTATGGCGGCGCTCTTACCTGTCAAAGCAGTGAAGAATGCACAACTTTAAGCAAGCATAACTCCTGAATCATTAATCCTACAGGATCGAAACTTCGATGAGCAGCCGCCCCGGGTACAAATCTACTGGGTTACATTCCAAATACATCATAATTTATAGGAGAAAGGCAATTTTGAGTCCGGTGAAGTGAAGAGCAGCCATATAAATCAATTATAGTTTGTTTTCGAAAAAGGGATTTGTTTTAATTTTTGTAGATTTAATTAGTAAATTTTTACTAATATGATTGAAGATGATTATCACATGAAGTAAAATTTGTTTCTTTATTAAATATATATTAGATTGAAGAACTGAATCCTTACTCGCGCGGGATTGAAACAAATCCCACATCAATCCCGCAGGATTGCAATCCCTACTTACGACAGTTGGCTATCAGTGTTTGTTGACAATTCCATTTCCCTAGCACTTGTGTACTATCTTAAACGTTTCCGATGAAACGTGCATAACTTTAAACATTGCTACAAATCCTTATTTTTGTAAAATATTCTACATATTGTTAATATTATCGAACATAAACTGCTATGTTTTGTTTATAATTATCATTTAATTGACGAATAGGTTGTATTATCACGTTTTATGTAGAACTAGCGAAGAGTGTTTATACTTTTGCTCGTCACTGTATCTTGCTCTGAATAGTAATAATGACGTAAATCAAGGTGGTGTTAATTTCTGGTGACCTACTCTGTACGGTGAAAGGTATCTGAGAAAATGTATAGAGAATTTCAGAAAGGTCCTAGTACGATACTTCGTAATCTGATTAAGCACTGAACCATTTAGGGGTTGATCCTTTAGGAACGACGCCGCCCGCCCGCGCACTTCGCCGACTCTGACGAACATTTGAAAATTGACTGCGCAAGATCAGCCGTCGTCGCGTCATTTGTCTGAATTCGTTTGCCGGTCACGTTGCCGGCGTGTCATTGAAAAATATGAAACGAGGGAAGCTCTAAATTTTTCGTTTATTGCTCTCCGGGAAATTCCCGCCCGGCGAACTTTCATTTACCTACTCGTAATCTCTGATACGGTCTCGCACAATGACCCAAGTTCTTGGTTAAGAGCTTATTAAGATCTCGGCGCTGCCTGGTGCTTTACATCTCGTCTACTTAAGGCGCTTTGAGGCAGTACTTGTAAACTTTCGTATAATTTCCTCGGTCGGCTGCTTCTCCTTTGGCACGGCGAATCAATCAACCGACCAAGAAAAACGGAACAATCTCGGGAATATTAATAACAAGCCCGCCGAGCCGTTGTTGCAAAGTAAATGTGCCGTCGTCGACACATAGTCGACGGTAGCCGATTTCCACGTGGGAAAATGTTCCGAGAGGCTCGCTCGCGCGCGATCGAGCAGATCGCAGCTGAACGGGAACACGTTGCCCGCCAGCAGTTCCATTTATTTAGTCCCGAGACCCCTGGCGAACGCACCGAACCTTCGTACACAAAGTTTTTCAAGAACGATCGCGAGAGGGGCGGAGGATGGGAGGAAGAGAGAAAAGGAGAGCTTACCGAACAATCCAATCAGCGTGCGCAGCCTAGTGCAAAGAGCTCGTTGAAACGAAAGGAACGGATTGCGATCGTACAACTTCGCGAAATCTTATAGCTGGTCACAGACACCAAGGGACAAGCGTAACACCCCCATAAGCGTCGCACAACCCCTTCGGAACGCTCTCTGGACACGGAAGCCATAAACGCGGTAAACTTCATCGCCCTTTCGTTTCAGTGAACTCCCCTCCCAGCTTATCTCTTGTCTCATCAAGCTTCCAGCCTTTCTTTAATATTCCATCTTGATTAGGTCTCGCGAAATTTTCCCGAGAATCGATCCTTCGCTCCTGATGACCAGACTACGAATCATGTAACCGATCGTCACATTGAAGCTCTCGTATCTCTTGAAAAAATGATTTTTTCACATAGGTAGTGTGGTGGCTAATCTCCTACACTCGCCACAAGATGGACAGATGGTCACCCTGTATATAGTGACTCACCTTGTATAATAGAGGCGGTTAAAAAAAAACGTTTATCCAACCCGGTCTACTGTATAAGGCGGGGCATAGGTCAGCAAAGCTAGCGCACAGAAAATGATGGAGGCTGTTTTGAAATGAATGAAGGAGTAAATATCGCAATATATCGCAAAACTCGATGCAGGTGACCCTCGATCGAGTCGGTCTTACATCGTAAACAATCGCGGCGAACGTTGGAATACAATCCCGTCGCGTTTTTACGAGCGACACGCCGCGCCGAGCCGTCACGATCGTTACTCGACAAAAATGGAACGGCATGGCGGCGCGGCGCGCGGCGTGCTAGGTAACCAGCCGATTTCCGAAGCAGCCGCGTTGCGCGAGGTAGTAATTGCGCGGGGGAAAAATATGCGTTGCGGCGTTCGCGAAACGCTGTGAAACGAAAATCGAGAGGCGAGTCGGAAGAAAAACCGAGCGGGTTGCTTCCGCGAGAGATACTGGAGACCCGAAATGAGGGCAGAACTACTGGCACGCTCGCGGAGACGCGTGTGCCCTTGGGATAGCGCGAGCATTTACATTCCTTTTGTAAGCGGCTTCAAAGGACGCGTTTTTATTCGATCGTTTCTGAACGGAACGAGAGAGCGAGCGAGCGAGCGAGCGAGCAAGAGAGCGAGCCGCACGGAAACGCGTCTAATCTTCTTAGTCGAACGACGAGAAACCCTCGAGATACTCGTTGAATCGTCGGCTAGAATTAAGCGGCGCCAGATATTGCGAAACTTCCTTGACGACATTCCGAAACGCTGCGTTGGTTTGGTGAAAGAGTGTAGCAGCCTGGAACCTTGGAGAGGCGGGGGACGAAGGGCGATAAGTACTTTCTGGCGTGGCGGGAAGTTACTAAATTAACGACGAGCATCAGGAACGTATTAACGCTTCGAGCAACTTGAAACATTATTATTCGACTCGCCGGGTTCGTTGAAAGGCCCCGTTCATCCCGCGACTTTGATCCCGTCAGCGCGTTTTTGGAGAAACCCCTGATTCCGGGAGGGTCGAACTCCGCTTAACACCTCGAATTACCAAGGTGCGCTATTTGTCTACGCTCGAACTGTAAAAATATTGATCCACGCTACCCGCCAGGCTCGCGAGGACGCGATAATATTGACACGCGCTACTGAATATATCTCCGGCGAACGCGATAACATTGACTCGCTCCACTTGTTCCTCTTTGGAGACACTAAATATTGACCCTAGCCACCGTCAAACGATGAAATTATTGTCGCCCGCTGCCGCGGACACTGCCAGCCCGTGTACTTTCGTAGAAACTGAAGCAAACTGCCGTGTTCATTACCTCCAAGCTTCCGGAATCATTGACCTGCATCACTAGCCTATCTGCGAGCTGCAAGAATATTGATTTACATTACCCGCCGGCTTCCTGGGCCCGATAACATTGACTCGCGCTACTGAACGCTTTCCGGCAAATGTGCACGATCGTTCCCGTTCGTTTGTTTCTTGCCCGACAAACGGGCAAACCATTTTTTAACCGACTTCGAGAAAGGAGGAGGTTACTCAATGCGATCTGTATGTGTCTTTTTTTGCTTTTTTTCTATGTATGTTCACCGATTACGCCGAGATGGACGGACCAATCAGGACGAAACCTTTTGCATTTTGTAGGGTATGTCACCCGATTGGTCCCTTGAAAACAAATTTTGCATTTTTTTATTCCTTACGATTTTATTTGCGACAAATGAATTATTTCATGTATGTTCATCGATTACTCCGAGATGGATGGGCCAATCGGAACGAAACCATTTGTATCTTGTAGAGCAGTGGTTCTTAAACTTATGGAGTCCGGGGCCCCCGACTTGAACAACATTTTTTTGCGGAACCCATCCTAACCCTAGACATTTTACGTAGTTCTTGAGACTTAATTTGAAACATGAAAACGATTTGAATGACCTTTTTTTTAACAAAAATATCTGTTAATCTGTTAATGTGAAAATTGTTCCGCGGACCACAGTTTAAGAGTGTAGATCTGGCTCGAGCGGGAGTATGGTGGCACACTCACACACCGCTAGACACTGTATACTAATGCACATTTGGGGCCCCTACGTAGTCACAATCGCTAGATAAAAGATCAACCTAGCGCGCAAGCTTCCCAAAGTGGCCTACTTTTGCGTTTTCGGTAGCATGTAGCTGTCGAGTGATACATTTTCATGAGACTGTGACAGCTACATGCTACCGAATACTGCAAATTACAATTAAAAGTTTCCGATCGGAGGCATTGATACGGATTTGACAGAGAAAACATTCATGTTTTAGAAAATAGGCGGAAAATGGACGTCTTCAAGACGTCGTGTGCAATCTGGAAAGAAAAAGAAATCGACCTCAAAAATCTCGACCGATTCGAAGGTGCAGAGATCCGCAGTGGTGATATCGCGGCATATAATTTCGAAATACCTGGTACAACCGCGGTGGGTTCATCATTCCGGAAGTGGAGATATTAATTTCGGTGAGGATTTCGGCCGTGGTCGAAGGAAGAAGTTAGAGTGGCTGCTCGATCTGGAAGTCCGTAGGAATGTCGTCTGGTCACGAAAAAACGGAAGCGGACGACCAATGGAATATCTTCGGAGCGTCTCGCTCGGCATGAGCGTGGTGCACTCGGTGCCAAGATCCTTTCACCGTGCGAAATTTACCGCAAACGCGTGAGCGCGCCGTAAGAGAACCCTCAGCGAGCAGCGAGCCGTGCCGACATGTACGGTGCTTCCTGTAAACAACGTCCACCGTTGCCGCACCGGTGCGGCGGCCATTACCTCGAGAATTTCGTCCTGGGGTTTAACAATGTTCGCCGCCGAAACGTTTCTTTTAAACCACTTCCCGGCGACGTTCGCTCGGCCATTAAACGCGTCTCGGCTTTCCGAGGCTGTTTTTATTGCTGCCATACCTGGTCTCCTCCTTTTCACATCGACTGAACCCCTTATCCTGTTTTCTGAATCCTCCCAAGCTTCGTCACAGTTACCTTGCCGTGACCAGCAGGTGTGCAAATCTAATCATTGTCATTCTTAACCTGCTAACATGTCCCCTGACTATTTTGTTTGGTTATGTGTGCGCAATTGCACTGTGGGACAAGGAAGTACCCTGCGCACTAAAATTTTCAAGATAACCTCCGGGACCAAAAATGTTGTCCTTTGTTTATACAATCCTGTAGGTTCTGGCGAGAAAACCCGAAAAGTGCATGTTTTAAAGCGCGGAGTTGATTCACTTTTTTAAAAATGCAAACCTAGGATAAAGTGCCGAAATATGGTATAGTCGCCTATTATGGCACTACCTTGCATCATGTTAAGGAGAAGTCGCACTCTAGTCAGAAAATCCTCAAACAATAGTTTACCATGTTTATTCAACAGTGTGCAGTGCTATCGCACCATTTTATAGATTTTAGTATCGATCGATTGTGGTTAGATTTTCGATTGTATCTTTTTCGAGGAAGGTAAGTAATTTTGATATGTTTCGACATATCTGTAGTGTCAGTTTATTTATATTAATGTTTGCCAACTGTTGGTTTAGGCTGAAATTCATTTTCTCTTTGTCAGTAGAATCAATTTTAAGAATTTTCCAACAATTTCGGATTTTATCTATTCAGTTTTCCCATAAATTTACCACTAAATGTTGCAACGAACTGCACTGCAATGCACTGCAATATACGCGAGGAATGTTTTAGAAAATTTATCAAGTATGTCGGAGTATGCTATACTGTACGGTGTCAATAATAAAATTGGAATGTACCAATCAGCAAATATACTGCACCGAATATTTAATCGAATCATTTCTATTCTTTATATTTTTTTACTCGTATATGCCGCGTCGCGCCGCGCCATTTCCGCTGCAATTTATTCGGAACATGGGTCTCTCGAATTTTAGACAACACTTTTATATTGAAGGGATGGAAATGTTTATGTATGTTATGTATTACTGTATATATTAGTGTATGTAATATATGAAATTTTGATTATATGTATGTATACATATATAAACGTTGTTTAAGGGGTTCTTTTCCAGCAGACGACGCTCGCGCGTCAACACTCACACACCACTAGGGTACACTCGCACACCGTTAGACCACGTATACGTACGCGAGGATTGCAAGGGTCCGGGATTCCACTTCTGATTTCTCGATAATGCAAAGACGCACGCGGTTTTGTAGTAGTCAAAATTGCTAAATGAAAGATCAGTCTAGGGCGCTGTTTGCCTCAAAAGTCCTTCTTTTACTGTTTCCGAGCAATGGTTTTGCAATATTTGGCTGCATGTTGCCCGTCACATGGCGCTGCAGTCACGCCGGCAGCAGAACCTAATGGAACAGATCATCTTCATACCGACAATGAGACCATAAAGAACTTTTCTGGTCAATTAAAAACATGGAATCGAGTCCATTGCGGAGTAAGCTATTGTCTGCGATAGTCATAGTCACTGATCGCTTGGTGTCGGGCTAAGGAGGACGTATAATTATGACTTTGAAGACTGCGAGGGGAACGTGTGATGGTAACGAACGTGTTAATTAATTCCGTGCTCCTCTAATTATAGAAGCTTCCGTGAATGAAATTAGTCTGCTGCTTTTACCTCGCGGAATATTTAGCGCGAACAATGCTTGCCCGAGTATTGGTAAGGTTCGCGTGTTTGAGGACACGGTTACTAGGTATTACGTAGAAACCTATTCAATTTAAGGGACCTGTGTTCCACGGGGACGATGTAGACACATTGTCTGACCAAATACGGGATATTCTACTTGTACGTATGAAAACCTCGCGCGGTCCTCTCTCTATCTCTCTATTCAGCAAATTCTCGCGCTCGGGTTTGGACACTTTTGACCATTGTCTACGGCTGGTCCCTTGAACAAACCGGATCTTCTTGTAATCGCATATTTATGTACACTATTTGCTTCTGAATTGAATATTAGATACACAGACTGTGGGTGCACAAGAGATTCCATTTCATTCACAGGTCCTTTGTAAGCACAAAGGACCGCGTCCGCGTTCGTTGGCCGCGTTCGTTGTTTTGTACACTCGGCGCCGCGACGCGACGCGCCGTAACTTTCAGTCTAATTCAAGAATAATAGCGCTTCCCAAAATGTTGCAGGGGTATCGATATCTCGCGATTAGGCAGCAGATCTTTATGAATTTTAGGATATCGCCTAGCTAAAATAATTACTAGCCTGCGTGTTATACTGGTTTCGCACTCCAAATTCACCCTTTTGCAAATCAATTTCTACCTTTTCCAAGTAAAATATTTTTAAGGAAGTTTTAAGGAAGTTAAGTGATTTTGAAATGTTTGGACGTATATCTGTAGTTTCAGTTTCTTTATATTAATGTTTGCCAACAGGTTGGTTTGGGCTGAAATTCATTCTTTCTTTGTCAGTAGCTAGTATTATCAGTCCACGTGGAATTCCCAATATGGCACTACCAAGGGTTGCGAATATGGCACTAGGTGTCATATTAGGGATTCAAGGTGTACCATATTAATAACCCCTTTCGCTGGAACCTGCAAATGACACACCAGAAAAAAAATATTTTTCCCAAGCTGTATTAATTTTTTAACAAACTTGACCAGAGAATCTTATAGGGAGGAAATGCATCTACAACTGGTAATTTTTTGGTGAAATAATCAAAAACTGACATCAAGAAAAAGTGGTTCATATTTGGGCACTTTACCCTACTACTGATTTCCGAAAATATTTACGCCCGTCTAACTTGTCATTGAGTTACACTACTGATTTAGAATTCAAACTAGAGGGCTATTGTTGCTCGCTCGCTTCGCTCGCTCGCGAGTAGGGTTGTTTTTGCTCGCTCGCTTCGCGAGCTCGCGGGTAGGACTGCTCTTGCGAGAGGGTTAGTGATACGCATGGCTAGTAGGGCCTACTGATATTAATGTTTTTTATTTGGTGTGTGACTCTCCAAGAGTCACACAAAGAACTTCCCGATTCGTTACTCCTTCGCCAACATCGCTAACATCGTTTTTTTTTTGTACTTTCATCGATATTCTCCCAAAATGTATTCCTGGGAGTAGAGATGATAAATTCACTGTTGCATTGGAATAACTTTCGATTATTCCAAGCGGTAACATTAGCATCAGTTAAAAAAAAAAATTTTTTTAATGTAATTGCGTTTGGTTCTTTGGTGGAAAATTTTCGTCCTCCCTTATAAATTGCATTGTAGAATCAACTCTTTTCGAAAAAAATCTAAAAATCTAAAAAACTACTTGACCAATATGGACCAAAATCTAATCAGCTCTAAGTTACGACGGGGCACATCGATCGCATCATTCATCATCCTGATCGCGTTGTTACTTTTTCTGAAAACGTTAACGAAAAATTTGATTACATAGAAACGGCCATACGCACGCGCACACACACACGCGCGCACACACACACACACACACACACACACACACACACACACACACACACACACACACACACACATACGAACATTTTGCTGAAAATAGACTAAAATGACTGCAATGACCATGAAACGTGAAGATCTGCTAAAAAATCGATTTTCGATTTTCGGGGTAATTACAATAACTTCCCTATAAAATCGGGAAGTTAATAATAGCGAACATTCGAAGAACTGAAACCTTCGATCGCCTGATAGTGCTTAATCCAGGAAAAATACTATGTTTTTATACGACATGCCCCACCTGGCTCGTGGGTCAATGTCAAATGTATTTCACACCCATAGACAAGTCTCCACATTTAACTACTCAAAAGTTTTACAGAAAATATTTTCATAATACATTTATCGAGACACATATTATTATTCCATAATACATTAGGAACAGTATTCAAATAAAATACGATCGAAGCATGATACCGCAGTAATCGGTACAGTTAACCCAATGGAAAAGCCAATTTTTGAAATTTTCGAGAAAGCCTCGGATCGAGCAGTTAAATTCCATGCCTGCGATAGACTGTAGCGATAAAATATATCGAAATCTAGGCGGCAGTGTCTCGTGAAACTTTCCTCTGTATGCCGTAGTCGCGCTCGGGCGCATGATTTTATTTTCTCGCTCCACTTTCCCATATTTCCCTTTTTTTCAGTCGGCCGCTCGACGCGCATTTCTCTGGCGCAAAAAAATTGGAGAGAGGATCTGTCGGTGACTGCCAGTCACATTTAGATTGGATTCTGAAATCCGCCGGCAGGAGAATCGACAACGGGCCACGTAGCCATTTCTTTATTCCAGCTAGGCCGAGCTTTTGAGTTAGGTTCGGTTTGAAACATCAAACCAGCCCTGCGACAATGTCTTCCTTTCTCTCGCACAGCAGTTCGCGTGCATGCTCGGATTTTGATATCCTAAAACGTCGTGCAACATTCAGAAAACAGAAAAATTTTCACTGTTCCAATAATTCTCGTAGATAATCTTTTGATTTGAAAATAATCAATATATTTCTAAATGCACCGAGCATTCTATTTTCGTAAACCTTTTTGCAAAATTGATTGTCACCAGGCTTTATAGTTTTTTTATTAATGCAACTCTATACACATTTTTATTTCCATATTTTTATAGATCATCGCACAAGTATAGCCACAATCGTGCCATAAATAACATGTCCGAAGAAAAACCCCACTTGTACGGCTCTTTCGCGACGGAACAGTGAGGCTGCTGGCCGCTTAGGAGAAACAGCGTTGTGAAAGGGGTAAGGTAGAGTAGGAGACAAGTCGTAACCTAGAGATACCGGTATCGAGATCTTACCCTTTCACTCTCTCAGCCGAAGAGACGAGACGCACAGCGTCAAAGGGAGATCGTTTTACGCAACGTCGCCGAAATCGTTCGTTATCGAAGCGAGACGGCGCGCGGCGCGGCGGCCGTTCGAACTTCCGCCGTGCAAAACTTCTTCACTGGATCGTTATGGTAACTCCGACGAACTTACAGCCATCTAAGTTTGGTTAAATACAAAATATAATGACGCCTCGGTGCAGAGTAATGGGATCGTCTACCGTGTTGCCGGCGCGACGCGGCGCCTTAGTCCGTGGAAAACTTGCCCGCCTGTTCGCGGGCTGAGTTTCAATGCAAATCTTGTCGCGTACCGCCTGCCAGAATTACCTAGGAACCTTCTTTCTTCGCCGTTCTCCTTCACCGCTTCACCCTCGAGAACACTGTCCTGGAAACTTGCCGAGCATTCGCTTAATAAGAAATTTAATGTAAAAGATTTAGCTACTTGATCCGTTCGCGTAATCCCGCTCCTTCGCGTACCCAAACTTCCTGACAGCTCCCTCGTATTCGAGATCCTTGTATTCAATTCTTTCGTTCGGTCATCCGCTAATCACTTTTTCCACCGTTCATATGCCTGACATTGTGGCCTTAAGCTAGTCGTTTTTTTACTTTATTTATTTATTCAGGTCGCATCAACATCTAGGTGATTAGCGACCACAAGAGTTAGTACATATGATTACAAAGTCGAATCCTGCAAAGATAAGATTTTTCAGTAGTCAATATCGCTGGATAAAAGATCAATCTAGGCCGCGATTGCCCTCAGAAGTCCGATTATTACATTTACGAGACGTAATTTGCATTATTCGGTAGCTGCGCATGTAGCTATTTTCATAAAGCAGCGACAGCTATATGGAAATTATGCCTGGTAAACATAAAAATATAACTTTTGAAGGCGATCGCGGCCTAGATTAATCTTTTAAAAACTCCACCTTTGCATTATCGAGAAATGAGAAGGCGCATCTCGCACCCTTGCTATCCTGGAAACGAGTGTACTCCCTTAAGCTAGGTCGTGAAACTTCCCTTTTTGATCGTGCCTTTCACAGATTTTGCGAGGGTCAGTCTAAAACGGTAACGGTTTACACAAACAGACATTGGAGGGATATCACATTGCAATAGTAACCTATCTCAAAAAATGCACAAGTTATTCAGGTGGTTTGTCATAGTTAACTCGCCCTGTATATTATCACCCTGTGTTTTTACATTTACTATTGTATTATTACATTCCGTGTGAATAAAATATGAACCACACTAGGGTGGACCTTACTTTTCGACCATGAAATTTTGGGCACGACTCCCCCGAATATTGTTCCATTTCCTGAAAAAATGATGTATCCAAAGTTTTAGATCAATCGAACGTCGGTAGACGTGCCACATTAGGGTGGACCTTAGCTACACCTGGTGAAAGTTTTTTGCGAGATTTTTTTCACATCCCCCTAAAATTGTGTCATTGGGTAAAAAAAAATTCCTGCAAAAGATGAAGTTGATCGGATCGGATAAGGGGCAGACACAGGGTGCCACATTGATGTTCAAGTTGCGAAAAACATGAAATTTTATAGGAATGGGAACATCTGTTATTTATTGTATTCTGTTGTAGTATACAGTTGAAATGATATCGTGCTTCGTATCATTTTAATTAGAAAAATGCCAGAAATAAGTTGGTGAAAGTCCCATAAAAAAATAATGAAAAATAAAGAAGTTTCGTAATTGGATTAGTAGTTGTTCAACGTGTAGAACCATTTTGCAACTATAGAAGGATTACTGTATTACACATCAACGAACGCTTGGTTGGGTGGATTGCAAGCAAGTGAGCAAACTGGCCGGCGCGGCGCGGCATGTCTGTGGTCGGAAACGTTTAGCAGTGCTTTTGATTCGTGATTCAACGGAGGTTGTATCGCGGCTCACAGTTTCGAATAAAGCTGCGAGGTTCCTGGTGCGGGGGTGGCCGGTTTCCGACGTTTTGCGTGACAACGCGGGTCGGCCCGTGCGTCGTCAGGTCGCGTTGTTGCACGGCGAAGGGGTAGTTTGTCGTCGTTACGTCCGTGTAACGCAATTGTCTCCGATGTCGTTGCAGGCTAAAAAGTTTCGGGGACGACCGGTGTACGGTTTGCGTTGGAATTACTACCGCGTAATTGCTCCCCGAGAGACCAATAAATGAGCGTGCACCGCGGAATACGCCGCGGACCAATACGCTCGCGGTCCCGGGGAAGCTTCGCGCTCGTTTCGCCTCGCCGTCGAAATATCGGCGTCGAATCATTTACGAGGAAACTACGTTTCCGAACTCGGCGCCGTGGAATTAATCGGTGGCCAACGGGGTACGGGATCTCGTCGAGTTTGTAATCGCGCGTTCGCCGGCTTTCCCGGCCTGTTTGCTTTTTCATTGTCTCCACCTGAGTTTTTCGGAACAATGGCGCCTCGCGTTTTCCGAGCTCTTTCCTTCCCATTTCACCGAACAATGCCAGAGACGCTTGTCCCTCTTTCTATCTCCCTCTCTCCCTTTCATCCGGCGAGCAGAACAATGCGAAGCACCTGCTCTTTAACCTGTTCGAGTAAAAATACGAAAGGAAATAAAAGGGAAAATCCGGTTCGGCGTAACACGCAAATCCTTTTTTCTTTCTTTCTTCGAATAGAATCCCGGCGCGGCGCGGCCGAATAATACGATTTCTCTCGTCGCGGGGGCAAAAGGTGCAGGAAAACCTCGACGGTGTTTCCTTTTATAGCGTTTCTATTCGCGGGGCGGTACGGCGCGGTGTCGCGCGCAGAAATCTTCCAAGTTTCTTCCCGCGGAAAGACCGGATAAAAATGCCTCGAGACTCGCGTGTGCCCGCGAACAAAGGTTTCGTCGGAAGAATGGCGGTGTCGAGGAGGCTCGCGAGTGCCGCGAGCGGACTTCGCGCTCGAAACAAACGCGTCTGGTTTGCCCGGGCGGGCGCGAGCGTTTATTAAAATTATAAATTAAAAGGAGCGCCGACCGCGGCGCCGGTTTCGGTCGCGTTTCCGGTTGCTCCGTTATTCGGGTGTCAGCGATACGCTAAGATCCTTTGTGGATCGCCCGACGAACACGCCGCACCGCCTCGGGAAACCCTTTGAAATCGCCGCACAGAGGAAATTCATCTTACCTCTTTCGTTGAACGGAATATACCCACCGCGCCGCCGCCGCAGCTTAATAGAATTTATATTTCATGAATAACTCGATACGTCGACGGACCGATACACAGCTAACCTCATGAATATCGTACGAGTCCGTAATCCGCAGCCTGCCCCCGTTTAGTCGCAAAACGAAGAAAACTTTCGAACAAAGATGATAATATTATACGCCGAACTAGCGCGCCGCGGCGGATTCTACGATCCACCGAATGCGGAATTTTAACGCGGGAGTTTCCCGTCAATTTTCCACGTTCGGGCTGTTATCAATTCACTATAAATATTATACACTGGTGTAGAAATTTCGCACGAGGTTTACGGAACCCCATACTAACGTTTTAAGTTAGTAATGATGTTTTAGAATTATTAACTTCCCGATTTTATAGGGAAGTTATTGTAATGACCCCGAAAATCGAAAATTGATTTTTTAGCAAATCTTCACGTTTCATGGTCATTGGAGTCAATTTAGACTATTTTCATTAAGATGTTCGTATGTGTGTGTGTGTGCGCGTATGTATGTCCGTTTGTACGGTATCAAATTTTACGTTAACGTTTTCTGAAAAAGTAACAACGCGATCAGAATGATGAATGATGCAATCGATGTGCCCCGCTGTAACTTATTGTTAGAGCTGATTAGATTTTGGTCCATTTTGGTCAAGTAGTTTTTTATTTTTTTAGTTTTTTTCGAAAGAAGTTGATTCAACAATGCAATTTATACGAGAGGACGGAAATTTTCCACCGAAGAAACAAACGTAATTACATAAAAAATTTTTTTAAATTTCTTTTTTATATTTTTCAAGTTTTTAAAATTTCATTCTTTTTTTGATTTATGCAACTAATGCTAATGTTCCCGCTTACAATAATCGAAAATTATCCCAATGCAAGAGTGAATTTATCATCTCTACTCCCAAGAGTACATTTTGGGAGAATATAAATGAAAGTACAAGAAAAAAGCGAATCGGGAAGTTCTTTGTGTGACTCTTGGAGAGTCACACACCAAATAAAAAACATTAATTGCAGTAGGCCCTACTAGCCTGCGTACCACTAACCCTCTCGCAAGAGCAGTCCTACCCGCGAGCTCGCGAAGCGAGCGAGCAAAAACAACCCTACTCGCGAGCGAGCGAAGCGAGCGAGCAACAATAACCCTCTACTTTAAATTGAAATATCTCCTGAACTACTAATTTTTCGACATACATAGGTTAGTACTTTTTTATAACGAATGTGTCTAGCTGCATCGATTGTTGTATTCCAAAATACCTCATTCCATTTAGAAAAATGAAGGTGGCCTTCATATCTCTAAAAAAAATTACATAAAAACAAACATTTTTTGTCACCCTGTATAGGATGAGTAACATGTACGTACCTCCTAGTGTGTTATATGAAATATACAAATACATCAAATGTGTTACCATTTTGTTCGGCAGTGTATCATATCTTCACACCCTGTATAGTATCGGTTGTACCTGCGTGTTCAAGCTTGCCAAAAGGAAGCCGAGGGGGGTCTTAATTGAAAAAGGATCAGGATACGAGGCTGGAAACGGAACGGAACGGAACAGCTGCAGATGCATTTCCAATAGCGGCGGCACCATAAATTGTCATAACGTCGGCTTTAATAATCGGAAGCTACTTAATTTGTAGAACCAGGTCATGGGTGCCAGGGCAATTGCATGGGCGCGCGCGTTAGTCTGCGACCTAATTAATGTATATTACTAGCGTGCACCGGGAGAGAGAGAAAGAGAGATATATATTGTGTTGTAACGCGAGGGGGCAGACACCAGACCACAGCAAACGCATTTTTGTTTCCAGTTAAAAATTTTTAACGAATTCGGGCATTTCCGCCGAGCCTTCCTTAATTAATCCCACCGCACCGCGCGCCGTGATTTACATTAACGAGGGAAGTCAAAGAATATTTTTAATCCCACGCGTGGTCCCGTGCATGGCGCACGTATTTAACACAGCATAAACTATGAGTTATTCTTCAGCTACATCTACGTTTCTCCGCCAATTAATGAATTTTTACAAATATTTTTCATTAATCCCGCGACAAACTCAGGTAAAAGTTGCTTTGCGAAGCTTCGGCTTATCGTATTATTGTTATTGCCTGGTCTGCGTTCTGCAATAATTGCAGTACAGGGTGGTTCATCGGATATTACCACCTCGACTTTCGTCATTGTTATTATTCATAGTGAAGAATGGTTATACAGTAAATCCTCTATAGACGCGACAGCCTCGGGGGATTTCGTCGCATCTATCGTATAGGGTAGCTATTTTTTATCTCCAAAGGCAGAGCCGAACGTAGAGAAGGACAGCGCGTGTAAAGAGAGACCACTAAATACAGTTGAAATTATATCGTGTTTAGTATCATTTTGTATTAGAAAAATGCCACCAATATGTTGTTGAAAGTTCCATAAGAAAATAATGAAAAATAAAGAAGATTAAATATTGGTGTTACATTGTGATGACGCACGGGCGTTTGAACTGTACCAGCGATTGCGACTCTCCGCGTCGCGTTAGTAGTGGTTCACACCGATATACCGAGCCGAGATCAGATTACTAAGTTTGGAGGGGGGAGGGGGGTGGGGCGGATATTCTTAGTCGCATATATCGTATAGAAATTGTTGCGCTTATAGAGGATTTACTGTATGAGGTTGAATGGTTTCGAGAGATGAATACTTAGGTGTTGTGAGTTTTTTGTAGGTGGGCGCGTAGAAAACTGTTACGGATAGAGAACAGACTCATCGATTGGCGCAGGAAAAAACATGCGATCCCATTTTAAAAAATACTGGTGACCTTCATATCTCTTCTACGCGTCCACGTACAAAACAGTTCAAAAACTACAAAAAGTGTGTCTTTTCCTGACGGATGCAAACGCTCCAATTTGATAGTTTTCCTTCGATGGTATTTACACTATAGTGGATTAAGGGTGTGGGTCGGATTTTGACCTTGTTCGAGTGCGAGTGTGGTAGTACCTTAACACACCGCTAGATCCTGTATACGTACACAAGATTGCAAGGGTTCCGCAGATTTCGTTTGCCGTCTCTCTAACGCACATTTGGGGCCCCTACGTAGTCACAATCGCTAGATAAAAGACCCACCATTACGGGAAATGTCCTTATATGGCCTACTTTTGCGTTTTCAAGGCGTAATTTGCATTATTCGGCAGCATGTAGCGCAGTTTCACAAATATTGGGCGAAGCGACAGTGCTGCCATTGTCGAGGCACATACATTTTCTTAAATATCGAGAGATTTAGGGTTCTTATAGAAAAAAATGTTTATTCAGGGTCACATACAATGTCAATGAAACCTTTATTATGTTAAACTATACGTGTTTAAACACACAAAACGAAATCTAGGAAGTAGATCCCTATACGGGGGGTTTTGGTGCAAGTATCGGTGCCCTACGCATTTTTAGCTAGGAGCGCTAGTGCTCTTAGTCACTGTTTTACCGATTCAGTCACTGTATCGGTAAAATATCGGGGCCCCAAATGTGCGTTAGATAGACGGCAAACGAAATCTGCGGAACCCTTGCAATCTTGTGTACGTATACAGGATCTATCGGTGTGTTAAGGTACTACCACACTCGCACTCGAACAAGGTCAAAATCCGACCCACACCCTTAAATGACGATGGACGTTTCGGGCGCAAGGAAGGATAGCGCGTATGAAAAGAAAGAGACGCGGAGAGTCGCAGGCGCCGGCACAGTTCAAAGGCCCGCGCGTGGTCTAGCTTTAGGGTGCGAGTACAGTGGGCCCGTTTTCGTCCGGCGTCCGACAACGGCCTACACAGACGAGCGTTTCGAGCGCCTCGAGAGGCATGTGTTGGTGCCGGTACGGCCGATTTTGTCGGAAAGTGTGCTTAGAGTGGGCCCGACGTCAGACGAATCGGTCACGGCCCACGGGTCGCCGAACCTTTTCAGCCGCTTCGAGAAGGGTTTCAATAGATAAACTCCATGGGGCCTCGACGTCGGACGGTGTAGGAGGAAAATCCGGACGAAAATTCTATGTATAGTAGAAATTATGATATTTTGTGCTTTGTAACGTAAAATTGAATATCTATACATGAAAATACTAATTAATGGCGAAGGGATAAACAAGATAACATTATTTTTAATTGTCGTTTATTTTAATTATTCTTTCATTGATCATCTGATTCTTGAAAAAACTGAAAGATATCATTCGGATAGTATTCTCATTTTCTTAATTTTAAAAATCTTAATCTTAATAAATATGGATTCGAAAAAATAATTTATCTCGCTCTTTCCAAAACCATTGTGACCTTATTTGTCAGAAAGTCACAAAAAGTTGCAAACTTTTGTACTATAACTTTTGGAATAATTTTATAAACAAAAATTGGTGGGACTCAGAGTCTCAATAATATACAAAAAAATTAATAATTAGCTTTGTATATTTTATAATTTTAAGTAATGTACTCACCGCACTGAATAATATCTACACTATGAAACTTTCGAAAATCAAGGGCTGCATATACACAAAAACAACAAAGAAATGAGAAAAAATTTTTTCCTTCAATAGTTTATGTCCCAGTTATTTCCAATGTCAGTGTTTGCACTTAGGTTCTATTGTAATATATGGTCGATGTAATGTTATGAATACTGTAATGTATTTCAATATACATGGATTTTTTAAAATGACATAACAAACGAATTATTGCCATGTCTTGGGGATTTTACACCACTATGCGATGTACGATAGCGTAGCGGCTATCGGCACGTGCAATAAAACATTGGGGATGCAAATGGTCGTGTCATTATTGGGGGATCGACAGCGAAGTTATTTTTCAGGAAGCTGTTTTTAGCGCATCCTATTCATAATTTTTTACTGTAAAGTAATTTTTAAGTTAGCACAAGTCAACACGTGTTGTCCGAGAAAGTGCCGACTTCCAACTCAATAGTAGTAGTAGTAGTAGCAGTAGCAGTAGCAGTAGCAGTAGCAGTAGCAGTAGCAGTAGCAGTAGCAGTAGCAGTAGCAGTAGCAGTAGCAGTAGCAGTAGCAGTAGCAGTAGCAGTAGCAGTAGCAGTAGCAGTAGCAGTAGCAGTAGCAGTAGCAGTAGCAGTAGCAGTAGCAGTAGCAGTAGCAGTAGCAGTAGCAGTAGCAGTAGCAGTAGCAGTAGCAGTAGCAGTAGCAGTAGCAGTAGCAGTAGCAGTAGCAGTAGCAGTAGCAGTAGCAGTAGCAGTAGCAGTAGCAGTAGCAGTAGCAGTAGCAGTAGCAGTAGCAGTAGCAGTAGCAGTAGCAGTAGCAGTAGCAGTAGCAGTAGCAGTAGCAGTAGCAGTAGCAGTAGCAGTAGCAGTAGCAGTAGCAGTGGCAGTGGCAGTGGCAGTGGCAGTGGCAGTGGCAGTGGCAGTGGCAGTGGCAGTGGCAGTGGCAGTGGCAGTGGCAGTGGCAGTGGCAGTGGCAGTGGCAGTGGCAGTGGCAGTGGCAGTGGCAGTGGCAGTGGCAGTGGCAGTGGCAGTGGCAGTGGCAGTGGCAGTGGCAGTGGCAGTGGCAGTGGCAGTGGCAGTGGCAGTGGCAGTGGCAGTGGCAGTGGCAGTGGCAGTGGCAGTGGCAGTGGCAGTGGCAGTGGCAGTGGCAGTGGCAGTGGCAGTGGCAGTGGCAGTGGCAGTGGCAGTGGCAGTGGCAGTGGCAGTGGCAGTGGCAGTGGCAGTGGCAGTGGCAGTGGCAGTGGCAGTGGCAGTGGCAGTGGCAGTGGCAGTGGCAGTGGCAGTGGCAGTGGCAGTGGCAGTGGCAGTGGCAGTGGCAGTGGCAGTGGCAGTGGCAGTGGCAGTGGCAGTGGCAGTGGCAGTGGCAGTGGCAGTGGCAGTGGCAGTGGCAGTGGCAGTGGCAGTGGCAGTGGCAGTGGCAGTGGCAGTGGCAGTGGCAGTGGCAGTGGCAGTGGCAGTGGCAGTGGCAGTGGCAGTGGCAGTGGCAGTGGCAGTGGCAGTGGCAGTGGCAGTGGCAGTGGCAGTGGCAGTGGCAGTGGCAGTGGCAGTGGCAGTGGCAGTGGCAGTGGCAGTGGCAGTGGCAGTGGCAGTGGCAGTGGCAGTGGCAGTGGCAGTGGCAGTGGCAGTGGCAGTGGCAGTGGCAGTGGCAGTGGCAGTGGCAGTGGCAGTGGCAGTGGCAGTGGCAGTGGCAGTGGCAGTGGCAGTGGCAGTGGCAGTGGCAGTGGCAGTGGCAGTGGCAGTGGCAGTGGCAGTGGCAGTGGCAGTGGCAGTGGCAGTGGCAGTGGCAGTGGCAGTGGCAGTGGCAGTGGCAGTGGCAGTGGCAGTGGCAGTGGCAGTGGCAGTGGCAGTGGCAGTGGCAGTGGCAGTGGCAGTGGCAGTGGCAGTGGCAGTGGCAGTAGCAGTAGCAGTAGCAGTAGCAGTAGCAGTAGCAGTGGCAGTAGCAGTAGCAGTAGTAGTAGTAGTAGTAGTCGTGTTTATTGCCGGGGAGGGGCGGTTCGGCCGCCACTCGCTTCCTCAGGGCACACCGGTTCTTTCATCACCAGTACAATTGGCGCTGCCGGCACTCGGCCCTTTAGCGGGTTGCAATTGTCCTCGTTTTTCAGCCGTCCCCTCTTTTGTATTCGGCCCGGGCCATTTTCAGAGTCGTCGACTTACTAGACGGGTCGGTCATCATTGATGAGCGGGCCATGCTACCTAATTTTTGTGAGTTTTTGAGCTTTTTTACGGCTCGGTGTGAACGTCGAGCCCCCTCACCTTCAGACCTGCAGGGTGTCTCGCCTGCCCTTTCAGACTCCCCCCACTTCACCATATTTTCATGTCGAATGTGTCAAGTGTTTGAAGCCCGTCCCTATTCTGTTTCCAGATATGTAGTCCAAAAATCTGCCCACACCCTCCCCTAGGGCTAATCCCTCCGCCTATGCTGTGAGTCTATTGGGAGTACAAATGCAAGGGACCGCGTATTGTTTTTGACCATTGGGAAGAAGTTACTGCTACTTCGGATCCAATCCGACTTCATCGAAATCTCGGCTGGGCCGAGATATCAATTCCATTCGGTCTTCACCTGCCGACCTACTTCGCGATGGGGTTGAGAAGGAAGGGTTCACCAACTTCACCGAAATCTGTCTCCTGAGAGATTTTGATATCAGGATCATCGGGATCTTCCTTCCTGGGTGGGCTTGACACATCCTAGAAAATATGGCTGATTGTTCGGATGTGACCACCATCCTCGGTTCTGGTCGGTGTTCAGCTATTAGCTCCGTCCACCAGGCCTTTCCCTTAAAGGTTTCTAATTGATGTGCCGTTTTGCGTTTTTGATTCCGTTTTTTGTAGGGTCCATGCCCAGTTTCTCCTCAGTAGTACCATTTGTTCGCTGACCACCCCCTTTCCTTACTCTTATCCCCCAAACAGAGGAGATAGAGCCGGCGGGTACCTTTATGAGGCGGGATGGCCAACTTGGGCTACCAATAGTTTACCGATTCCCTGGATAAAGGGGAAATCGTTGCCATTGGTTGTCCCATGACCCCGACAGTAGGCACTGAGCCCGTAGCAGGAAAAAAAACCACCTTGGAAATTTATGCAACCCCCAGGAATCGAACCCTGGCCTTCCTGCTACGAATCAGACACTCTACCACCTGAGCCACTGACCCGCAACTCAATAGTAATGACCTGTCATAAACCTCTCCACAGAGGACAGCCCCGGGAACGGCACATAAACAAATCGAGCCTATCATCGCTAGGTCTGCCTATCCCCACCACAGCCGCGCCCGTAGTCCCAATGATTTGACTTCGACGTTGCACGCTACATGGTATGTGTGGCCGCTGCAGCCAATATTTCGTCGACAGCCGAAAATGCGTGTGAAACGAGGTCTGCCTCCTCCGCTCTGATCCAATCGGCCGCTCATTCGTACATACAGTCACATCACCGTAGTCCTGCCTGGGAACCTTCCTCTCACGCTCGCATCAATACAATGTCACCAGTTCGAACCCATACGAGATGGCGCCTTGCCACCCCCTACAATCGCGTAGTAATGGGCGGTAACGGTTTAATATCTTAACCCACTGCTGTTCCGCTATCGCTAGTACGGGGAAATGTATTGGACTACTTGTTGGACATAAACAAATTGTAAATGTTTTTTCACTACGTGAAAGGTGTCCCATCCCAACTTGGCCACCATGGAGGTGGAAGACAGATAAAAGAGTCACTGTACACGGTGTGCGGGTTGACGAGAAACCCCAAAATAGAATAGCTGCATCCTACAACTGACCGTGGAGGTCTGCAGGGTTTATAATACATAATTGCTATTGGGACATAGTAAGATTTCAGAGTCTTTCTTCGTGGCTCTGACAATAAAGTAATAAAGAACTAAATGCATTTAAGAGAGGCTTTCTCTCAAAAATTGCAAGGAAGTCACGTCCGTAAAGAAGACATATTTTTCAACTGTAAACAAATATTGTGATGTTATTATAAAAGATATTGAATTGTTCTTTGCAGCGAAAGGTTCTGTAGACTTTCTCAAATACAGTGATATCCAATATTAATACATTATGATTGTTTAAACATGTTTAACCCTCGTCCGTCCCTCGTGTCATTTTTACACAGTTATCTCGAAATAAATTATACAGGGTGTTCCAAAATAAGTGTAGTTCCTGGAAATGGGAGGTTCCTTGGGTCATTTCAAGCGACATTTTCCTTTGCACCAATGTCAGCCGCGGCTTTGTTTAGCAGTTATTAACGAAAAACACGGACCAATCAGAGCGCGCCCTGGGCCGCCGCGCCGCGCCGCGCTCGCATCAGAGCGTTGGCGGTACGCCGCACAGTGGGGTATTTGGCCCGAAAAAGTGGAAAAAATTCAATTTCTAAATCTTTGCGTATGGCATAAAATTTTTGTTGTTCGTTGTAGTTAAAGGTCTGAAGAATAAGGCTGCAATATTATTTTTTCTATTTGTACACCCGTGAAGTCGTAAACTTCATCGAAAGTCGAGAGATTTTAAGGCGCGCTTGGCGTTCTTAAACAGTCTCTAAGACAGCGTCTGTTCATTGGCGATTTTCATGCGTTTGAAGGGAAATTTTGTAAATTCTTGTATTACAAAAGTTGTTCAGGTAGGTATACAGAGCACTTTCGCATAGATTTTATTTTGTTATCATCTAAATTAGTATAGTTATTAATATTTGAATATTACCAATCATTCTGTAAGCTTTTTAAAAATTACAAAACTTTATTGACAATTTTGTTATAGTATAAAGCCGTATTGAGTGCTCTTTTTGATGTCATTACATTCGGTAAAGATTTGTGATTATAAGCCAACAAAGTTTGATTCCGGATATGTCCGGATTCAAATTTTATAGCTAATTTAGAATTAAGTGTTCAGCAGCGTTTCGCGTACGCGTACGTTCGGCTACGCTTGGCCTCAAATGAAGAAGAAACATTATCCGAGGAAGAAATTTCTTATGTATTTTCCGATGAAAATTAATGGTAATCATTTAAAAATATTCTTATAATATACCGGGTGAGCCATTTAACGTGAAACACACGTATATCTGGGAAATGAAGCTATTTTGGAGAAAATTGTTTCAGACAAAAGTTGTATCGTTTAGAGGGGGGCATAAAATGGTGTCATTGATTTGACCTTGGATAGTCGTTTGAAAATCACGTGAAGGTCATCTTCCATTTCTTAAATAGAACTCCCTATTTTTTGTTGTATATTCTTGTAGCTTGTTTTGACAGCTTTCCAAAACACTATATTAAAATATTTTTTTCTTAAATATTTTTCAAGTTATAATAGTGCAAATATTCCACTATCGCCTTGCTTTTTCAGGGGTTCTCGATAATCTGAGGAAAAAATGTTTCGAACAAAAGAGGAACAGTATACAGCCGTCTACAAATTTCAATATATAAAAGTTTAAAAAAAAATTTTTTTTCCAAAAATTGAGGCAAATTTGATTTTTCAAATACTAAAATGTATTTTGGATTTCATAATGTTGTAGCTGATCTTAAGGCGAATCCAACGATATACAATATTATAACCTTGAGCCTATAAATAACGCTACAATAGTTTTTTCCACTTTTTCAGGCCAAATACCCCACTGTGCGCCGTGACATCGCAACGAACAAGAGTTTCTCGATTATGTGAATGCTCTCCGATTTCAATGAGCTTTGGATATGTGGTCAAGATCATTATTCTGAACAACATTTCTCTTTAGAATTTGTGGCTGTAGGCTTTAGTTTACGAGATTATCGCGAGAAACTTTACTTGTAAATTCATTATGGGTGTTCATGATAGCGGACACGGCCTGCTAATGTCTCCGAAACTAAAGCCGACCGTCAACCATTTCAAAGGAAAAAGATGTTTAAAACGTCGAGTTTTATAACATTATTTCAAGGTCATTGAAATCGATGAAGACCCGGATCATCCTTACCCGACTTACGGCAACTATACCCGAACGAGAAAAGAGACAGAAACTGATTGTTTTAAAAACTTACTTATTCAGCCGTAAATCCATTTGCTGCTTCGAAATGTGTATCAATGGGTCAGTCGGTGACGAACTGCACAGGTGTCTTCAGGTATACGACAGCACCGTAATCCAAGGGGCGTACAGCCAAGTCAACGAACTGCACAGCTGGTGGTAGATAGCAGGTATACGACACCCTGACGGATCAACGATCGCGGTCAACGATCTGGACTTTTCACTTTCACTTTCAAATCGATAAATAAATCACATGTCTTTTTCACACAGATGCACTAATAACAATTGCAATATCACTTGTATTGCAGCACAATAAAATTTAAATCATAACTTTCTAAAAGAAGAACATCCCGAATTTTTCTTTCACTTTTGACTTGACGAGAGTCGGATGTGTGGCCGCTCTCGCCTGATACACCTGAACGTGGCAACAGCATCGCGCCCGCAGCGGCCGTAAGCGAGAATGATGTGAAAATTTTCTTGCGAACTGAGCATGATGCGACAGAGACTTAGACTGACTGCGGCTTCTCAAAAAAGCTGCGAACACCCCGGAATATCCCCAGAACGAAAGAAAACTGAGGATACAGGAACATTCTAAAAAATCACGTGTTTTGCAGGAGTTGAAAGTGTAGCAGTGTGACTCTTGCCTTTCCTCCACGATAGAAAACAGGGATCCTCGTCTCCGCGGAAGGGATCGTGCTATAAATCAGAAATCTGCATTTACTCGGGAGTGTCCGTTGGATACCGGAACGGAAAAGTTTTCTCCTGCACATGTCGAGTTTACGAATTCGTTTTCGGCCGTGCAATTAAGCCCTAAAAGATTTGTGGTGTGCGCCGCTTGATTCCGTTCCGGTATCCAGCGGACACTCCCGAGTAAATGCAGATTTCTGATTTATAGCACGATCCCTTCCGCGGAGACGAGGATCCCTGTTTTCTATCGTGGAGGAAAGGCAAGAGTCACACTGCTACACTTTCAACTCCTGCAAAACACGTGATTTTTTAGAATGTTCCTGTATCCTCAGTTTTCTTTCGTTCTGGGGATATTCCGGGGTGTTCGCAGCTTTTTTGAGAAGCCGCAGTCAGTCTAAGTCTCTGTCGCATCATGCTCAGTTCGCAAGAAAATTTTCACATCATTCTCGCTTACGGCCGCTGCGGGCGCGATGCTGTTGCCACGTTCAGGTGTATCAGGCGAGAGCGGCCACACATCCGACTCTCGTCAAGTCAAAAGTGAAAGAAAAATTCGGGATGTTCTTCTTTTAGAAAGTTATGATTTAAATTTTATTGTGCTGCAATACAAGTGATATTGCAATTGTTATTAGTTATTGTTATTGTTATTAGTAATTGTTATCTGTGTGAAAAAGACATGTGATTTATTTATCGATTTGAAAGTGAAAGTGAAAAGTCCAGATCGTTGACCGCGATCGTTGATCCGTCAGGGTGTCGTATACGTGCTATCTACCACCAGCTGTGCAGTTCGTTGACTTGGCCGTACGCCCCTTGGATTGCGGTGCTGTCGTATACCTAAAGACACCTGTGCAGTTCGTCACCGACTGACCCATTGACACACATTTCGAAGCAGCAAATGGATTTACGGCTGAATAAGTAAGTTTTTAAAACAATCAGTTTCTGTCTCTTTTCTCGTTCGGGTATAGTTGCCGTAAGTTGGGTAAGGATGATCCGGGTCTTCATCGATTTCAATGACCTTGAAATAATGTTATAAAACTCGACGTTTTAAACATCTTTTTCCTTTGAAATGGTTGACGGTCGGCTTTAGTTTCGGAGACATTAGCAGGCCGTGTCCGCTATCATGAACACCCATAATGAATTTACAAGTAAAGTTTCTCGCGATAATCTCGTAAACTAAAGCCTACAGCCACAAATTCTAAAGAGAAATGTTGTTCAGAATAATGATCTTGACCACATATCCAAAGCTCATTGAAATCGGAGAGCATTCACATAATCGAGAAACTCTTGTTCGTTGCGATGTCACGGCGCACAGTGGTCCCAAATCCCGAAAACGCGGACAAAACCTCAAATCGTATTAAAAAATTATTGGATCTGCTTCATATTTGGTATTAAGGCGTTCTTGGGGTCGCTGATTACGAATCTGAACTTAAAATTTAAAAAAACAAAATGGCGGATCCAATATGACGGACATATACATTAAAAAATTATTGGATCTGCTTCAAAATTAGTATTAAGGCGTTTTTGGGGTCGCTGATTACGAATCTGAACTTAAAATTAAAAAAAACAAAATGGCGGATCCAATATGGCGGACTATACATTAAAAAATTATTTGGTGTTGCTGATCACGAATTTGAACTTAAAATGAAAAAAAGCAAACTGGCGGATACAATATGGCGGCGCAAAATTATTTGTTCTTCTCAAAAATTGTTTATCAAGATTTTAAACATAGTCATTATAAATTAAATTTATTCAAACAAAAGATAACTTAGTTTTTAATACATAGTATATAATATAATATAAATTACAATATAATATAAATTACGATATAATATAAATTACGATATAATATAAATTACGATATAATATAACAGGATAACACTTTGAATATCTACTCAGAATCGGCATCTGATTCCGCCTCTTCTATTCTGTTATTTACTTCCGGTGTCTGTAGCAATGCAATTGCTTCTGGAAATAGGCTGTGTAATTTTTTTTTTGGTAATTGTCTTAAACTCGATATACAGGGTGGCCCACATAACTCTGAACAGCTCAATATCTCCGTTACTTTTCGTTGTACAAAAAAACTTCGTAGGACAAAGTTACACTGTTTGAAGGGCCACATATAACGGTGTAAGGGAAAAAAAATTTCAAGGTCATTTTTATGAGATTTCAAGGTTATCGATGTTTTGTTAAATGGAATGAGGTATTTTTTAATACATCAATCGATGCAGCTGGACATTCTTTATAAAAAAGTACTAACCTATGTATGTCGAAAAGTTAGTAGTTCAGGAGATATTTCAATTTAAATAACTCCAAAATACCATTACTGTCGTACTAAGGCGTTACACAAGTAAGTAAACACTAACGCCTTAGTACGACAGTAATGGTATTTTGGAGTTATTTAAATTGAAATATCTCCTGAACTACTAACTTTTCGACATACATAGGTTAGTACTTTTTTATAAAGAATGTCCAGCTGCATCGATTGATGTATTAAAAAATACCTCATTCCATTTAACAAAACATCGATAACCTTGAAATCTCATAAAAATGACCTTGAAATTTTTTTTCCCTTACACCGTTATATGTGGCCCTTCAAACAGTGTAACTTTCTCCTACGAAGTTTTTTTGTACAACGAAAAGTAACGAAGATATTGAGCTGTTCAGAGTTATGTGGGCCACCCTGTATATGGATCGGAATTTAAAAGAAGTCGATGCATTATATCGTCTATCGTTTTAAGACGAGGAGATTTCCGTGATAAATTTTCTCTAAATTTTTTAATACATTTATTAAGAGACTCCTGAGCGTCCTCAGACATTTGACCAATAGGAAGGTTTGATGTTTCTATTATCTGCGCTCCATGAATTAATAGTTTATGCACAGAGGGCGGCATATAATACCATGGATACAGGTCCACGTACAGCTTCGCGGTGTCCATGGCATATTGATAAAAAAAAAAAAGAAAGAAAGAAGAAAGAAAGAAGAAAGAAGCATTAACGTTACTTTACGTGTAAAAACAGCGTTCGTCTTCGAAAAATATAAAAAAATTTCAGATATATTGTATTATTGTTTATAAAAAAACTGGCAATCTGTGTCCTCCATACGTTCTAAGCATAATCCTTCAAAAACTATTTAAATTGTTCAGAAAAACTTTGTGTATATCTCTCAGTTCGAGAAGAAATGCAACGAATGCTCACAAAATTCTTACTCCGCATTATAAAAAACAGTGATACGACCACAGGGGCAGAGAGGGGCAGCTAATTTTTTTTAGATTGCAAGATAATAGTATAAACTAGAATGTCCAACAAGTTTTAGCGATGGAGGGTGAAGGAGGCTCAACTTTTACATTAATCTTTAAAATTTATGCCTTCACTTTTACCCTTACTTTTGCATACATAGTTATCAGTTAATAATAAACATTTGGCACTAAAAACTATGCAACTTACCTCCACAAACAACATCCATAATGCACAATTAAAATCGATACGTTCCAATACAATTTACGGACTGTACAGTTAAAACTCGCACTGAGACTTGGAAGAGTATGAAGGCACTGACTAATGAAACCGAAGTTCGGACTGCGACTGTTGGTCAGGTATAAAAATGGGACCTTTTTACCGTTTACCTCCAAGTAGATATACTCTTAGAGTAGCCAACCCCATAATTAAAACTTACCTAGCTGAAAGTTCATTTTTTAGGTTTTGTCCGCGTTTTCGGGCTTTGGGACCACTGTGCGGCGTACCGCCAACGCTCTGATGCGAGCGCGGCGCGGCGCGGCGGCCCAGGGCGCGCTTTGATTGGTCCGTGTTTTTCGTTAATAACTGCTAAACAAAGCCGCGGCTGACATTGGTGCAAAGGAAAATGTCGCTTGAAATGACCCAAGGAACCTCCCGTTTCCGGGAACTACACTTATTTTGGAACACCCTGTATACTCTGTTCTATTAATTGTGGATGCAGTCCGAAACTTTGTAACTTTTATTATTTTAATGCGAACACAACCGAAAAACCTAAGATGTAAATGTTAACTCATCAATTTGAATAAAAAATAAGTGTTTACCTTGTTATTTTATCGATCTTTTATCACTGTGTCAATTTAACACCGAGGGACAGATTCAGTTCGTGAAATGAGGGCCGGATGAGGGTTAAACAATGGTTTTAGAATGAGCGAGACAAACGATTTATTCGAATCCACATTTATTAAGCTTAAGATTTCTAAAACTAATTGTAAGAAAACGAAAACACTATCCGAATACCCAAAGTCACAAGTTTTTCATTAAATTATAACGGCTAAACTAACAAATCGATGAAACTTAGTTTTGGGTACTCATAGTAAAACCATCAGAGTATTTAATAAAAATTATTTCAGTTCAGAAAATATTTGTTTCCATAGTTTATTTTGCAATTGTGTTAAACAGGTGCATTGCTATCAAAGCACCAGAAAATTAAAAAAATAAAAATTATCATAATAATATAGCCCCAAGTGTCCGCTTTACGGACCCGTTTTTAAAAATACGAATGCTTCAAAATTGGCGACATGAAAATTATTTGAAGTGAACGCTGCACCGAAATATATCGCGCGACAGCCGTCCTGTCGGTTGATGCAGGACGAAACTTGAAGGGTCTCACAGACGGACCTACCCACACATTTGAAATGCCTGGCTGAAATCTCTGTCGTCACCAGGTCTGTCGGTCGTCGGATATACTGTACGCGCACTAGGGTGGACCTAAAGGCGGGTCAGTGGCTCAGGTGGTAGAGTGTCTGATTCGTAGCAGGAAGGCCAGGGTTCGATTCCCGGGGTGGCATAAATTTCCAAGGTGTGGTTTTTTCTCCTGCTACGGACTCAGTGCCTACTGTCGGGGTCATGGGGCAACCAATGGGAACGAATTTCCCCTCTATCCAGGGAATCGGTAAACTATTGGGAGCCCAAGTTGGCCATCCCGCCTCATAAAGGTACCCGCCGGCTCTATCTCCTCTGTTTGGGGGACAAGAGTAAGGAAGGGGGGTGGTCAGCGAACAAATGGTACTACTGAGGAAAACTGGAAACTGGAAACTGGGCATGGACCCTACCAAAAAAAACGGAATCAAAAAACGCAAACGGAACATCACTTAAAAACCTTTAAGGGAAAGGCCGGGTGGACGGAGCTAATTGCTGAACACCGACCAGAACCGAGGATGGTGGTGTCCCATCCAAACAATCAGCCATATTTTCTAGGATGTGTCAAGCCCACCCAAGAAGGAAGATCCCGATGAACCTGATATCAAATCTCTGAGGAGACAGATTTCGGTGAAGTTGGTGAACCCTTCCTTCTCAACCCCATCGCGAAGTAGGTCGGCAGGTGAAGACCGAATGGAATTGATGTCTCGGCCCAGCCGAGATTTCGATGAAGTCGGATTGGATCCGAAGTAGCAGTAACTTCTTCCCAATGGTCAAAAACAATACGCGGTCCCTTGCATTTGTACTCCCAATAGTCTCACAGCATAGGCGGGGAGGGATTAGCCCTAGGGGAGGGTGTGGGCAGGTTTCTGGACTATCTGGAAACAGATTAGGGACGGGCTTCAAACACTTGACACATTCGACATGGAAATATGGTGAAGTGGGGGGAGTCGAAAAAGGCAGGCGAGACACCCTGCAGGTCTGAAGGTGAGGGGGCCCGACGTTCACACCGAGCCGTAAAACAGCTCAAAAACTCAAAAAAATTAGGTAGCATGGCCCGCTCATCAATGACGACCGACCCGTCTAGTAAGTCGACGACTCTGAAAATGGCCCGGGCCGAATAAAACAGAGGGGACGGCTGAAAAACGAGGACAATTGCAACCCGCTAAAGGGCCGAGTGCCGGCAGCGCCAATTGTGAAACTGGTGTTTAAAAACCGGTGTGCCCTAAGGAAGCGAGGGGCGGCCGAACCGCCCCTCCCCGGCAATAAACACGACTACTACTACTACTACTACTAGGGTGGACCTAAGCTATACTTGGCGAAAAATTTTTATAGAGATACGAAGCACGACGCCACCAGAATGGTTTCTTTTGGTGAAAAAAAAATTTGTGCAAAGTTTGAGATTGATCGGAAAAAAGGATCACGTGGCGCATTTAAATTGACAATTTTGAAATTCATCGTAACTTTGAAGTATTATATATCGTTGGATTTGTAATTTTTTTCTAAATAAGAATATGGAAAAATTATATGACCTTAATTAAAAAAAAGATAACGATGACTGTTTCGACACAAACTTTATCACCCGTCAATGAAGACACAACGACAGAACTATTTAGGAAAACTTTATTTTTAGGCGAATTTCAGAATTTATTTCTAAGTGAATACAAACAGAGGTAAAATGTTCGCTCCCTCGACATTTATATCGTCCCCTACTCTTATCAACTACCTGAGATTCGTGGAGAAGGGCTAAAGCAATTGCTTGTTATTGTTCACTGTAACCGCCGTCCCAGGTATACAAATTCCTAGGTTCGTCCTTGCATGCCACCACATGCGTAATGATATTCGCTATACGGTTAATCGCTTTATGTTTACTATCGTATTTCTTTTTTGTCTTCCCGAACCTCGCGACTCTTTGTAGCCTGGCGGCCCCGGATCCATCTTTCGATTTCTCCGTGCTGGCTAGAAACCTTCAGGTGAGATATTCTCCAAATCGAGGTTTTTGCGGCCTAACACATTGTGTCTACCTTTACACGCTATTGGCTTGAATGCAACAAACGCTATCGCGTAGTCGCCAGTGCCAACGAGATTCGGGTTCACTTCCTATGCATTATATACGATTTCGTACCAATCGACTAGCAGTAGCCGTCCTCCACTAATCCCTTACAATTTTCACATTTCATGTTCCGTGTTATTTTCGCATACATGAGTCCATCGCTGAGAAAAATATAAATGTATTTCTATCCGTAACAATGACCTTGAAATGTCGAAAATTTGATTTTTAAACAAAAATTTTTTTGCCATTATATTCACCATATTGAACAGTGCAACTTTCTCCTCTAACATTTTTTCGTTTAACGACAAATAACAGATATTTAAACATATCCATTTATTACCTATGACTGAATATAATTTATTACGTTACCTCCAAATGTACCCCGTAGACCTTAAGTCCACTTTTTTACAATTTTACCTATTTTGAAATTCGTAAGTGCACACCCGGAAAACAGATGTAAACCCTCGTTATAAAATTTGTAACCACCCGTACTTAAACTCCCACTCCTATTCCTACTCCTACCCTTACTAGTTTTTCCACCAATAACTTTCAACTTCATCAACCAATCATCACGCTTTTCCAAAAAAACGACACCCACACCGAAGTAAGATTTAGATGTATCAGAGAACCACCGATTAGATCTGTCTGAGCTAACGAACTGTAATCATCAGTATCGAGTTAGCGAACATACAACCTCAAGTGTTGTCTTTGATCAACTATCACCTCAACCTACAAAATCGGACTCGCGATCATCGTCGTGCAATCCAGAGTCGGCAGACGCGAGCCGTTACAGTAGTCATACATGAAGACTACTAAATTTCTATATAAATTGAGAAGCCAATGGAGAGTAGAAGTCGCGAAAAACTGTTCTTATTAGAACATGATGAAATTCAGATAATTGGCGCTAAGTTGCCATCGAAACAACAAGTTTTAAGAGTGCTATTTTATAATTTGCGGAAAGTGAAATTGAACCTTCGGTCTAGTGCCACCTTGTTGTTAAAGAAGTGGAAGTGTTGTGGGAAAAGGCCAGAATTTCAGTTCAGTTAAATAGTCGCTGCGTCGAGAAAGAAATTGGAGTCATTATACCACAAGTGGAAGGTCTTACAAAAGAGTTGTAAACGACGATCCCAGATACAAGATCAACGGGAACAAGAGTATCTTGATCAATTAGTGATCTTTTAGTAGCGGCGATTATTATAAAATATTTGTCATTTTACCAACTAATGTGGCCGATCACATGCAAGAGGACATTCCAGGTTTTATATCGGACGAAAGTCGAACATTCTTTAGTAGATTTAATATATCGACAGAATTTTTAAATAAAGATCCAGTTTGGCAAGATGAAGATTCTTGCAAACTAGGTTTAGGTATAGTTAAGGCTTTACCTGTGGTCAATGATTCGGCAGAAAGAGCCGTTAAGCTAATACAGGATTACAATCAAATTTTAGCTCGCAATGAGGAAGAAAAGCAGTTGGTACTGCAAATGGTAAACAATTACCGCCAGCAATATCCTGACGCAACGAAAACTACAATAGCGAAAAACGTGTAAATATAAAATAGAGTTCTTTAGTGTAAGAAAAATCGAACGTCGAGAGTCCGCAGAACGGGCGGGCCACACAGAAGAACCCAGGAAGAACCCAGAGGGGTAGCGTCATAAAATACGCTGGCAGCGCGGGTCCTTACAGCCACTTCGGGCCAGAGGCAGTGTTGTGAACTGGTACGGGAAAACTCGCGCATGCGCGGCGAATCCAGGAACGTATCTACGTTCTACAGTCCGTAGCTTGTGGGGCAAGTTGGGGCGAACTGTTACTGCCGGGAAACCGGATGACGCACAACCACACGACGCACATACAGTGGCTCACGAAAGTGACGATTTATTGACGAAAATAGTGAAAATCTGCAATTTTTACCATCTTTAAACGTTTGTAGCTCATTGCAGCGTCAACCGATTGTGACGAAATTTTCAGAATATGTTTAATTGACACAGATCTACAATACGTATTTTTTAAATTTTCAATATAGGCCCACATAAAAAAGTTAAAAATTCAACTTTTAGTATTTTTTCAACAATTCCGATCAATTGCAATTTTTGAAAATATTTCTTCTCGCATCCTTTAATAAACTAATTTCATAAATATAAATAAATAAAAGTTCAAATCGTATAGTACCATATTTAAACAGTTATCGTCTTCTTTAGAGCGGTCTTAAACTTTTGTCCGGTACTGTATATATACAATTAGAATATATTTATATATTACATGCACATACACATCAAATTTTAATATAACATACGCATGTTAAACGTCATGTTTGAAAATCGAGAAAAAAAGATTTTGCGAAGCTTTGCGGGGCAACCAAGGTGCCCGATTTTGTACTTCAGTGACGCTAGAATCGTCGCGCAGGCGCGAGTTTTCCCGTACCAGTTCACAACACTGCACTGGCCTGAGGACCCACTATTCCCGTGATCGCGAATGGTGCAACATCGCTCTTCCAGTGACTATTGTCAAGTTTGGATTCTCTCTCTAACTTTCGTATTGTTTGTCTGTTCATTTAATAAAACGCATTATTGGCGAGCGGCTTCACCGTTAATCGGCGTATGATTTGGTGACCCGCTCTGTCCTTCCCATCCTAAAGGCGGATAGTCTTACATTAGAATATAACAAATAGTTTCTTATTACTATTCTGTAGAATATATTCATTCACATATACAGGGTGGTCTTTTTATCTGAAGACATTGAAATATCTCGAGAACTACGTATCGGATCAAAACAAGTGGGCAATGAAAGTTGTTCGTTGCGAAGGGGGACATCCAATGATACCAAACTGGACCCCCACCGCCACCTCCTGGGGGTGGGGGTGGGAGAAGATAAAAAATTTAAATGGGAACCCCCATTTTTCATTGCAGATTTGGATTCTCCAGAAAAAAATACACAAGTTTACCTGGGAGTTTTTGCATTTTGGTTCACAGATGGCGCTGTAATGGACAAGAATCAAAATGGAAAAAGTCGTTGAAAATTGGGCATATAGAAGACAGAAAAATAAAAGTAGACGTATTTGATATTTTTAAGAATGCTATTCAATAACACCATAATTGACCCCCCATCCCCACTTCCTGAGGATTGATAAACAAACCAATGAATTTTTCCAACTGCTTTCGATTGCAGCGACATCTGTGAAAGAAATTACACCAATAATATCAAATCAATGGAAAACCAAGATTTGCTATAAAAAAGGGTTTCCCATTGAAGATTTTGAAATAGTTCCCTCTCCCACCCTCAGGAAGTGGGGGTGGGGGGTCAATTATGGGGGTGGGGGGTCCAGTTTGGTATCATTGGATGTCCCCCTTCGCGACGAACAACTTTCATTGCCCACTTGTTTTGATCCGATACATAGTTCTCGAGATATTTCAATGTCTTCAGATAAAAAAACCACCCTGTATAGTACAATACAAAATTAAATATCTCTGTTATTTGTGGTTATACGAAAAAATGTTAGAGAGAAACGTTGCACTGTTCAATATGGTAAATATAATGGCAAAAAAAATTTTTTTTTAAAAAATCAAATTTTCTAAATTTCAAGGTCATCGTTATTTTTTTAAAATTAAGGTCATATAATTGTTCCATATTATTGTTTAAAAAAAATTACAAATCCAACGATATATAATACTTCAAAGTTACGATGAATTTCAAAAATTTTCAATTTAAATGCGCCACGTGATCCTTTTATCCGATCGATCTCAAATTTAGCACAAATTTTTTTCTCACCAACAGGAACCATTCTGGGGGGCGCCGTGAAAAAAATTCGTTGGTCAAAAAATAAGATCCACCCTAACGCGCACCCTTACACGCGCTGTCCTTCTCTATGTACGGCTCGGCCTTTGAAGCTCGAAAAAAGTAGTACCAAGATCGAAAGATACGAAGAAATCCCCCCGAGGCGTTCGCATCCAGTGATGTGATCAGTGCTTCGATTGAGCGCAGGCGCGAGAAAACAGTAACGTATGTACTATTGGGTAGCAGAGCGGCCAGAGCCCTGAGGCAGTTATATTGGCGGGAATGTACCGAAATAATCTTACCGCGCAAAAAGACTCCAGGACGTGTCCTACGAGTTACAAAATATACACAAATACACCTAGTACACATTCATTTTTTAGAATCAAATCATATAAATTTTTAAAGTTCTGCGGGGTGCTGAAGGAACCCCATTTTATCGAGAAGCTCACGTTACCGAGGCTGAAATCGCCGCGCATGCGCGAGAAAAGTTGGGCTCAATCGAAGCACTGGATGTGATACGGGGCGCTTTTCACACGCATGCGCAAGTTTCGGCAGGAACGTATCTGCGTCCGAAGTTTGTGGGTAACTGGCGGTTTTGGCGCTGCCCTACGGCAGGGGCCAAAAATTAGCGGGGCGGCCAAGGTACTCGATCTTCGTACTTGACTGAGACTAGAATCGTCGCGCATGCGCGAAAAAAGCGCCCCGTATCACATCACTGTTCGCATCTATAGAGAATTTACTGTATCAGTGATATAATTGACCATTTCCGCTCCACTGTTCTACTTTCCCTGGAAGTGCATTTTTAGGCTGTTTCGATTGGGCAGTTCTCTCTCTCTCTCTCTCTCTCTCTCCCTCTTGCAAGCAAGCAAGCGTCTCCTTTGATTAGATCCGGCCCTCGGCGTGCCTCTGCGTTCCTTGTCGCGTCGTTCACAGTCACAGGCCTGATCCGAGCGAAGAGTATCCCAGCGTGTACAATGCGATGTCCGTACGCATCGGTGGCAACGCGGCCGATTGCATTTGCGGTGGGAAGCGGGCCGTATGTAGGCCATGGGACACAGCGAGTCCTTGTCCCTCTCTCGTGCGATACTCGCCCTCGTGTCCCCCAATGCTCCTCTGTACCCTGTGACCCCGGCGCAGCACCCTCGACAGAACCCCGCCGGGTATGTTAGGGTGGTCAAAGTTGGGCTCCGCAGCGACTAGAGATACGCTCGCTTCTACGCGCCTCCCATCCGGTCGAATTTACGATTCAACTTCCGCGGTTTCGCGCCATTAAAAGCTGCTTTCACTGACGGAACTCAGGGGATCCCGATGGCCCGAACACGATACCGGCACGATTTATTACACCACCCCCCGCTTTCGTCGCATGCTAAACCTCAAGAATTATGCAATTATCTGCAGCACGATATATATGTATACCACGCGTATTTAGCATCGATCTCGCGGTCAAGGAACGCGACTTCGCGCTCTGCGCGTTGTACTTGTCTTTACAGGGTGTATACCGCATACATTGGACACCCGATTAGGACGTAATTATACACGCAAAAGTGAAACGGAACAACATTTGTTTGTTCGACGCATTCTTTTCGAAAATAACTAGTTTTAAACTCCGTTGGGGTCGCGTGCTTTAGTGTATCAAGCAGTAGAATGGGTAGGCCATGGTCAGATGCACGCATCAGAGGATTCCGATTGAAACGATTTTCTTTCTTTTTACCACGTTTTTATTAGCTCGCTTTCTTGTTTGTCTGTTTGTCTGTTTGTTCGGTGGCAAATTTTGCAATTGATTTTAAACTAACTTCCTGATGAGTTAGAGACTTGAAATCGGTTACATGGCTCAGAACTGGATGACAATGCATTATTCAAAAAAAAATTTTTTAAAAGTCTATCCGTTTCGGAGAAATAACAATTAAATATTTACCTGTTCACCCCCCCCCCCGCGAAACCTACGTCATCGCGTTCAGCGATCGCCACGCCGCGCGATAGCGCTCCCTCTCTGACTCATCCCCACTCCACTGACCCGCTTCGCACCGAAGGAGCTCAGTGTGCGTCAGTGTGCGTCAGTGTGCGTTTGAGCTCCGTGCGGTGTTTACAAAGTTACTACGTATTATTATACTATAATGTTTGTTTACCAATCGAAGGGACAGTTACACCGAGATTTTCGGTCGAACCTTTATCTTTGACATTTTACCACGGCGTTTCGATATGATGCGGTCGCAATACCGTCTGAAATTTACTACATGTCTCTGTTATAATCTCGAAAAAATGTCTACAAAAAAGAAGCAGTTCGTTAATGATGATTTTCACAGAGAAGTCGCCAAATCACCAGGTATGCCATTAAATATTTTACCACGTTTTTATTAGGTCGCTTTCATGTATGTATGTTTGTCTGTTCGGGACAAATTTTACAACTGACTTTAAACTAACTTCTCTTCTGGGTAGTGCCCACTCGGTTTCCACTCTGACCCATCCCCACTCCACTGACCTACTTCGCACCGAAGGAGCTCAGTGTGCGTTCGAAATCCGTGCGGTGTTTACAAAGTTACTACGTATTAGTATACTATAATGTTTGTTTACCAAGCGAAAGAACAGTTACACCGAAATTCTCCGTCGAACCTTTATCTTTGACATTTTACCACGGCGTTCGTTTTCGATATGACGCGTTGCAATACCGTCTGAAATGTACTACATGTCTTTGTTATAATCCCATCAAAATGTTTAAAATCGATTGTAAAATTTCACACATACAAGACTAAAAAGCAGAAAATAATTATTTAAATAAAAATAAATTTTTTAAAAATACCACGTTTTTAAAACCGACTAAAAAGTATAAAATAAAATTTTAAAAAACGCCACGTTTAAAAAACGGACTAAAAAGTATAAAATAATTTTTCTAGCCCCATACAGATTCCTAACCCCTGAAAATTTGTGATTGTGAATTTTTAATAGCTAAGAAAATACTTGTAAGATTTAACATGAAAAACGTGGGGCGCATGCAATAGATAATTGATGCATGAACACGTTAGTGAACTAAATCACTAACAACTTTATTGCACTGCAAATGATACGAAGTGTTGTACGAGATTTCTCAGCGGCAGCTACTCTCTACACTCCTTACTATGTATTATCTTGCGCCCCACGTTTTTCGTTTTAAATCTTACAAGTATTTTCATAGCTATTCAAAATTCACAAATTTTCAGGACTATCTGTACGGGGTTAGGAATCTGTATGGGGCTAGAAAAAATTATTTTATACTTTTTAGTCCGTTTTTTAAACGTGGTGTTTTTTAAAATTTTATTTTATACTTTTTAGTCCGTTTTAAAAACGTGGTATTTTTAAAAAATTTATTTTTATTTAAATAATTATTTTCTGCTTTTTAGTCTTGTATGTGTGAAATTTTACAATCGATTTTAAACATTTTGATGGGATTATAACAGAGACATGTAGTAAATTTCAGACGGTATTGCGACGCGTCATATCGAAAACGAACACCGTGGTAAAATGTCAAAGATAAAGGTTCGACGGAGAATTTCGGTGTAACTGTTCTTTCGCTTGGTAAACAAACATTATAGTATACTAATACGTAGTAACTTTGTGATCACCGCACGGATTTCGAACGCACACTGAGCTGCTTCGGTGCGAAGCAGGTCAGTGGAGTGGGGATGAGTCAGAGTGGGAACCGAGTGGGCACTACCGGTCGTCGCGCGGGGACGTGTAACGGTTAAATTTTTAATAGTTTATATCTCCTAAACGCGTAGGCTGTTGTAAATTAAAAAATTTTTTTTAAATATTGCATTGTCATATAGTACTGAGCTATGTTTAAAATTTCAAGTCTCTAGCTCATCGAGAAGTTAGTTTAAAATCAGTTGTAAAATTTGTCCCGAACAGACAAACATACATACATGAAAGCGACCTAATAAAAACGTGGTAAAATATTTAATGGCATACCTGGTGATTTGGCGACTTCTCTGTGAAAATCATCATTAACGAACTGCTCCTTTTTTGTAGACATTTTTTCGAGATTATAACAGAGACATGTAGTAAATTTCAGACGGTATTGCGACCGCATCATATCGAAACGCCGTGGTAAAATGTCAAAGATAAAGGTTCGACCGAAAATCTCGGTGTAACTGTCCCTTCGATTGGTAAACAAACATTGTAGTATAATAATACGTAGTGACTTTGTAAACACCGCACGGAACTCAAACGCACACTGACGCACACTGACGCGCACTGAGCTCCTTCGGTGCGAAGCGGGTCTGGGTGGAGTGGGGATAAGTGAGAGAGGGAACGGGTAGTGGAGTAGGGAGCGCTGTCGCGCGGCGTGGCGATCGTTGAACGCGATGACGTAGGTTTCGTGGGGTGGGGGGGGGGGGGTGAACAGGTAAATATTTAATTGTTATATCTCCGAAATGGATAGACTTTTTAAAAATTTTTTTTTTGAATAATGCATTGTCATCCAGTTCTGAGCCATGTAACCGATTTCAAGTCTCTAGCTCATCAGGAAGTTAGTTTAAAATCAATTGCAAAATTTGCCACCGAACAAACAGACAAACAGACAAACAAACAAGAAAGCGAGCTAATAAAAACGTGGTAATAATAAAATAGATTGATCTTCAGATCTCCTCCACCACTCCATTCACAAGAAAATAATTAATACTACGTAATGCATCCCGTCATACCAAACAACTTTTGTAGGAACACTTTTTTGATAACAACAACGTCTTCCGAGATATCCTTTTGAACTCGCTTAAACAGGACACCCAGTTTTCATACATTACAAAGTTAATGAACTGGTTTTATCTTTTAAATAAGCATTTGATGTACATCCTTTCATTAAATAAAATTTTGAATTTCTTAACAATTAATTAACATATGATTTGACTTCTTGTATAAAAATTTACTTTAAAATGCTTTATTTGAGAAAGGTTGAAATTGATTTGCAAAAGGGTAAAATTGATTTGCAAAATGGTGAGTTTTTAGTGCAAAACCTGTATTCTTCAGTTTCGTCTCACTAATTGTTTGTCCATTGTATGCGGGACACCTTGTATATACAATAGTTTCCCTGTGTCTGGTCCGAACTGCAATTCACGATGAAGTTTAACTCCTGCTACAGCTGACACTCTCCTTTGACGTTAATATTGTTTCCTATCTCTATGCTGTTCGTTAAACGAATCTTCTTGAAAATGAAGTCTCGTTTGAATAGATTTTATTCTACATTTTGAACTTGATCATACATTTTCGGAAGTATAATCATTTTCATAAATACATAAACAGCGCAGTCATTATTGAACACAATTAACCAATTAATTCTATTTCAATGGATAAGCAGAATTATTTATAAATGACTAAATTGTACGAAGTTCTCCATAATCAATCGGAATTAATTAAATACGTTTATTTGAATAACGAATTGTACCCATGCCCATGCTGGAATTATCGGTTCGATAACAATTTATTTTCTATAGTCTCTTTTACAATTCAAGTCCAGATTTAGAAGATTAATTAACTGTTATTACTTCGAACAAAGTCCGATTGTTCTAGAGCAGTGGTGAGCAACCCGCGGCGTATTGCGTGCCAAAAGTGGAAACATAGGACTACGCGCGGGCCGCAACCAGCAACGAACGCAATATTCAATACGTAAAATCGTTTGAAAATCGTGGACGAAGAACGCCGCGCGGCGTCGCACAGCGCTACGTTCAGGCGGGCCGCAGGCAGTTTGCTAGCGGGCCAAATGCGGCCCGCGGGCCATGGGGTTGCTCATCACTGTTCTAGAGAATGATTATTGTAGAGATTGTGACTGTTAAATCCAATGAATAAACTCGCAGGCAGTTTATAAGAGAAATTGCAAGATAGTCATTTTGATCATGTTGGTTTGGTAATTATTCTAGCGTTAAATCGACGGTTTATGTCTTCCACCTATCGCGTCAATAGAGAGCTTCTTATCGTTGACTGAGCCACAAAGATCGCGTGTATCTATTCGCATAAGCGTATCACGAATGCCTTACCGGCAACCAGTTGCACACGCTTGTATGGACAGAGGAATTCCCGTGCTCTCGTCCGTGCTAAGCTGCACGCGATAACCTCCGACATGCGATCCCGAATAATCGCGATTAAACAAGGCTCCCTTGTTTGATATTTGTCAGAAACGATGTTAGTCAATCCTGGGATCACGGTTCTTTAAACCTGTTAAGGATGTTCCGGAGGTACAATGGGAGACAAAAGTACAAGAAATTCGAAATCCATCAATATATTGGCAATGAAAGCCATTCATGAGTATATTTTCCATTAACATATAACATCGACCACAAAACAGTTCTAAACCGTTTAAATAAGGCTGGATACAAAAAACAGCGCGATGTTTGGGTGCCTGACGAGTTAACATTGACAAATTTAATGGATCGAATTTGAATTTGCGAGTCGTTGCTAACACGAAACAAAATCGAAGCTTTTTAATCTAGAGGGTTATTGTTGCTCGCTCGCTTCGCTCGCTCGCGAGTAGGGTTGTTTTTGCTCGCTCGCTTCGCGAGCTCGCGGGTAGGACTGCTCTTGCGAGAGGGTTAGTGATATGCATGGCTAGTAGGGCCTACTGATATTAATGTTTTTTATTTGGTGTGTGACTCTCCAAGAGTCACACAAAGAACTTCCCGATTCGTTACTCCTTCGCCAACATCGCCAACATCGTTTTCTTTTTGTACTTTCATCGATATTCTCCCAAAATGTATTCTTGGGAGTAGAGATGATAAATTCACTGTTACATTGGAATAACTTTCGATTATTCCAAGCGGTAACATTAGCATCAGTTAAAAAAAAATATTTTTTTTTAATCCAAAAAAGAAAAAATTAAGAAAAAAAATTTTTTTATGTGATTGCGTTTGGTTCTTTGTTGGAAAATTTTCGTCCTCCCTTATAAATTGCATTGTAGAATCAACTCTTTTCGAAAAAAAAACTAAAAAAATAAAAAACTACTTGACCAAAATAGACCAAAATCTAATCAGCTCTAACAATAAGTTACAGCGGAGCACATCGATTGCATCATTCATCATTCTGATCGCGTTGTTACTTTTTCAGAAAACGTTAACGTAAAATTTGATACCGTACAAACGGACATACATACGCACACACACACACATACGAACATTTTAATGAAAATAGTCTAAAATGACTCCCATGGCCATGAAACGTGAAGATCTGCTAAAAAATCAATTTTTGATTTTCGGGGTCATTACAATAACTTCCCTATAAAATCGGGAAGTTAAAAAAGGCTTCGTGCATCGAAGTCGCGAGGATCGCCACCGAAAGGAAGCTTGGTGGGGGAAGGAGGCACTCGAGGGTCACCCATGCCTGCCATATGTGCATCGGGTTACCTGAGCTACGAAAGACAACGCGAAGTACGGGGAATCGGGAAAGTAACCTGCCTATAATTAACAACAAATAGAATATGACCCTTTCGTTCTGCTACCGACCTCTGTCGAGCGAACAACTTCAAAAGATGGGATATCGAGTTCCTTATTTCGAAACACTGACCTCGACTAAAACAATTCCCCGTCCGTTATCCGAGTATCGGGTACATTTATACTCTCAACAACATTTATACTCTCTAGAGTTCGACTCGACCCGATCCTACTCGTCTCGATAATATTGGGTTCACGCACACCTCCGGTGACTATGGTTAACACAGTTGTATCGTCTGTAAAGAATGCGGCTCGAAACAGATTTAAGTTCACTTAATTTCGAGTTGGATAGAATCACCGGGCAAACAACAACAGCATCAAGTACTTTACGAGCGACTAATAAATCAAGTTGAAGCGCTGACATAGACGAGTTTTCTCGTCGGGAACGGACGCCACGGGCATCGTATTGCTCGACGGTAATTCCGACATATTGTGCGAACGTAACGGAGCGAAGTGGGTCGTCGGCGGGTCTCGGTGGAAATGCATTTTCATCGTGACGTCACCTGTACCAGCCGTCGTTGTCGTCGCGTTTCAACGTTTAACGATCGCTGGAAACACGCGTCTTACGCGGATTACTTCCGGCGAGATTTCGAACGGGCCATGAAATTACTGTACGCGGTTCGTTTGATGGCGGCTATGCCCTCTGAATCGAATGGATAATTGAACGTCGCTCGTTGATGGCTGAATACGTCCGTTACCTCGCGAAGAGATCATCTTCCTGCGTGATCGGAGCTGTTGAACACATGCGAAATTCTCTGGTCTTCTTCCTGCGAAGTGTTACGTGGTGATAGACTAAAACCAGAAACGTCGACGGAGGACATTATTAATTTATCATTGTTATTTCATACGGCACGTTCCAGAAATTTTTTATATGAACAAAGTCTAGCAGGATAAACATTTATAGTATAATATTTACGTGCGATGTTTCTTACGACCCTAATTAATGATTTTTAAACATTCTTTGAACTTTAAACACGCATAATTTTTAAACCAGTGAATTCCTAACATTAAAACTTGAATTTCCTCCACTTTTTCGTCAAAATCTACAGGAACATATAAAAAAGAAGTCCAAAATTTTTGGTTCTGTAAGGTGAAGTTTAGCCTCACTTTCTCTTCAGCTCCTGTACCTTGCAGATCCATGCACAACACTTTTATTTTGCGTACAGATCCCCAGCCCATAGTATTAATAATTCCGAATAATTAGAACTAATATTATACTACGAATTATAGAATAAAAGTAAATAGTTGAAATTATTAAGAAAATTTCGGAACATCGATGCACTAATTTCAGCTAAATCAAGTCAGTAAAGAAGGAAAGAATTTCTTACTCGGCTCCTGTTTCTTACAATAGATTGCACGAAATCTTATGATATATTTTGCATAAACACCGGCAGTTTAATTACGACAATGATTGAAACAAAGTTATGCGGAGCCATAGTGATCTATCGAACGGTTTCACAACCGTTCCTCCAGCAACTAATCGATCCCCAGTACCGAAACAATTACTATCGCGCAACAAGACAATAGGAACGAAGTGGATCTATTAATTTCACGGTGTCAAGGGAAGAAAATGACAAACGTTTCTTTTATCGGGCGAAGTCGAGGCGCGAACGTGCGGCATAATTACTGCACGATTAATCAGCGTGAATAATTATCGGGGCGGGGTCTCCGGGATTTAGACGAAGCTGGTTCTTCGGCCGTATGAAAAATTAATCGTCGACCGTTTCGATTTCGCGACTGTACACGGTTACCGTTACTGAACGGGAAACGGTAGGCTTTTTTCCAGTCTTTCATTTTTTGAGAGCTCCACCGCTCGAATTCCGTAGGTTCCATCAGACCGCGACGCGTACAGGACATATGAAGGTCATTCACTTTTCTTAAAAGAAAACATATATTTTTGTTTGCACCGCTTAATGCAACTTGATATTCTTTACAAGAAAGTGTTAAAAAATCATTTTTTTTAGAAATATGAGAAGTTCAACGGAACGATCATTTACATCACAACATCCGCAAATACTTATCCAGCGTGAGCAGTGTTGGGCAAATTTTATTTTAAATAATAAATAAACGTGTGATTTCAATTGCAATCTAGAGGGCTATTGTTGCTCGCTCGCTTCGCGAGCTCGCGGGTAGGACTGCTCTTGCGAGACGGTTAGTGATACGCATGGCTAGTAGGGCCTACTGATATTAATGTTTTTTATTTGGTGTGTGACTCTCCAAGAGTCACACAAAGAACTTCCCCATTCGTTACTCCTTCGCCAACATCGCTAACATCGTTTTTTTTTGTACTTTCATCGATATTCTCCCAAAATGTATTCTTGGGAGTAGAGATGATAAATTCACTGTTGCATTGGAATAACTTTCGATTATTCCAAGCGGTAACATTAGCATCAGTTAAAAAAAAAAATTTTTTAAATCTAAAAAAAAAATTTTTTTTAAATCTAAAAAAAAATTAAGAAAAAAATTTTTTTTTATGTAATTGCGTTTGGTTCTTTGGTGGAAAATTTTCGTCCTCCCTTATAAATTGCATTGTAGAATCAACTCTTTTCGAAAGAAAACTAAAAATCTAAAAAACTACTTGACCAATATGGACCAAAATCTAATCAGCTCTAAGTTACGACGGGGCACATCGATTGCATCATTCATCATCCTGATCGCGTTGTTACTTTTTCTGAAAACGTTAACGAAAAATTTGATTACATAGAAACGGCCATACGCACACACATACACACACATACGAACATTTTGCTGAAAATAGTCTAAAATGACTGCAATGACCATGAAACGTGAAGATCTGCTAAAAAATCGATTTTCGATTTTCGGGGTAATTACAATAACTTCCCTATAAAATCGGGAAGTTAATTAATAATAACTGAACCTTTTATTTAAATAAAAGTAATTTAAATAATTCCAAAAGTGATATATCTATTTATAATTTCTTATTTGCAAATAAAAGATTATTTATTATTTGGATCGAGGTGGAAATCAAATAAAGAGTTTTTGGTCTTCTCTTATTTCTTGTATTTTGACTATACAATGAACACGTGCGCGTTTTTTGTCTGTTATAGCAACCTTTTCAGGTATATGTATACTATCAGAGGTCCAGCTGCCTATAAAAAAATAAAATTTAATTTATTAGTTGTCAATACAAATAATAATTGAAATTGTATTTGTAAATAACAAATAACTTTATTATTTTAAATAATTCTATTTAGACTTGCTCAAATAATAAAGAATTATTTTTGCTTTTTATTTGAATATCCAAATAACGAATTACTTGTTATTTAAATTTTTATTTAAATAAATTTATTTATTGGCAAACACTGAGCGTGAGTCACCTACGACGCTACGACAAGCCACCTGAATAATTTCTACATTTTTGATATAGGAAGAAATGTTTCGGACAAAAGTTGTTTGGTTTCGAGGGGCCCATTACGTGGTATACGGTTACGGAAAAAGTTTACCCCTCTAAACACCTACTTATGAGAGAAAATCATGTTTTATCAGAGATATGAGAGACTGAATGTGACGATCCCAATTCTATTAATCGAATCGTGCTCGATGTCGAAAAGGTGTCGGCGACGCACGAATATCAATCGACCACTTGTTTTGCAGCAGCGAAGTCAATCCAAGTTTCGAGAGAGAGAACCGGGAGGGGGGGACGGTGTCATTATCGACGGTAAAATTATGGTAGCTGCAGCCGGCGAGCAGATGCGAGCAGGGAGAGCTACTGAACGGGCTACCGTGTCGCGGAGACACTTCTGATTTGCATTTACGACGATTCCCATAGAGGCGTTCGCGTCGAGACGATCGTAAAACCGGGAACTTTGATAACCGGGTGAACGGCGATGTTCCGCCGAAAATATCGCGAGCGAATTGCCCGACGATTCTCCCGCAACTTTCTTCATAAAGTCGAGCCCGTATCTCGTCAGACAAACGGACGACGCGACGTCGGGAAGGAACTTTGGTGTACCGAGCACGGAGTCGTCGCTCGACTAACATCGTTGCGAAAGTTATGTTTCATTAACGACGCGCGAACTGAAAGAAACGCGGAAGAATTGGGTCGAAGGTCGTTTTTCCGGTGACACGGCCCGTTTGTCGAGTTCCAACGCGAAAACTGTCCACGTCGAGATAGATTTTGCGGCTGGCGCGGCGGCTGAATATTTATAACAGCGAGACCTCGTTATAGTATGGAATTTCACGGTCCGGTTTTGCATGGACACGACCACCACGACGCGCGGCGCGACGCTACGCGTCCCCCCACGCTTTTCGCGCTTGCTGCTCCGAGAGCGATAATCGGGCCCGAATTAAAATGCAATCTTGTGAAAGATACACCCGGCTGTGCCCCCGGAAATTTAAGGAGCATCAAAAGGCGCCCATTGTGCGCGCTTTTAAATTTTAAATGTTTGCGTTCGAGCAAACGCTGTTTCTTAAGGGAGTAGACTCCTTTTTCCAAGATTGCAAGTGTCACGTCGGGTGGTCCAGCCATTAGTAATAATTGATATAAATCATGAATACAAATATTTCTTAATTTTGTTTAATGGATACTCCAATAATGTTGCGCGGCTAATAAAAATCAAATGTTATTGTTTGTTCCGCGGTTGATCAAGTGATCTTTCGGACCTTGTGGTGTTTGCACGGGATGTGCCGACTAAAATAACTAACACTCGAAGGACCACCTTCCCACTTGGAAGGAATCAAACATAAGATTACTATTTTCACTGTTTATTCAAACTATATACAAGACAAGAGAGCGCGGTGCTAGTTCTAGGTGTGACTAGAGTCACTTCTACGGAGGATCTGACTGTCAAAAACGGGAATTCAAAAAATGACGGTTCCGCCACCCCCACTTCCTTGGTCGCCCCCACTCCTTAGTTTCATCCCTACTTCCTTGACGCGGAAGGTGATTGGCTACAATTAGATAACAGAGGTGGGTCCAAAGTTTGGCCAAGATTGGAATGTTTGGGGGACCGACCGTTGGCCTTTCCAGATATCTAAAAAACATATGCGCTGCAGCTTCGAGCAGCCAGCCGCGCTGACCCTGAGGGAGGATTATTTTAACCGTTTTACGGCAGGGGTTGAATAGACGGTGCCCGGGTACGGACGACAATTTTAGCAAATTTATGGCGTTGACAGGCCCAACGACATAGCCAAACTACAAAAGTCACGTACCGGGCCCAATGCACAATAATGATGTTCCTGCCGTAAAATGTCGCCGGGACGATTCGCTACAGTTATAATTAATAAGTAATCATCGTATGGAATCAACGAAATCAACTGAATTCTCCACCGCAATACCCAGATTGTAATGTAATAGAGAATTTGTGGGAAATGTTAGATTTGAACTGACGCAAAATAAAAATTACGAACAAGGAAAACCTTCGAATCGAACTACTAAATACTTTTAGTGGAATGATATTTCCGTTCCAGCAACACGTAAGTTAGTTGAATCCGGCCAAGACGATTAGCTGTCGTAATTAAAGCTAAAGGCGGACCAAAAAAGTACTAAATGTACGTCATTTTATGAATAAATGATGATAAATCATTCTTAATTAATTGTGAATACGCTCTTTTCATTCATATTTTTACAGATCCTCAATTATTTTTGGTTGTATCTCAAAAATTATTTATTAGATTGAATTACATTTTCTATTAATGTAACATATATCTAATAATTGTTAAATAAATACCGCGTTCTCGAAGTGTATACTCTCACTTTTGACTCTCACTGTATATTTTTGTGCGTGGTTCGTGCGATCAGGGACACGCGCCTTCCTTGTTTTATAGTCGAGAATTAATTCGTGTTGTCCGAACGGCGCGGCGCGGTGGCGCCACGAGCGAATCGCAACGAACCGCAACGAATCACGACAAGTATTACATGTAGGGCTTGAAACGGGCCCGAAAATAACTGTTTGAAACTGTTTCATTTCGGGCTTGATCGAAACAGTTATGAAGGACCGATATTCTGAATAACTGTTATGAAGGACCGAAATTTTGGTTGATATCGGTTTCGATTACGGTCCTTCGTACATGGATATCGGTCCTAGCATAACTGTCTAGGACCGATATTTTTTCGGTCCTATATCGGTCTTCATATCGGTTCCAATACTTTGTTGCTCGGCCGGTGCTTTAGGCACAGCGACTTCTAAGGATCGGCCGATGCTTTGTAATCGGTGGCAAAGAGACCGACACCTTATTGTCGATTGCCGACGCGACTGTTGACTCGACGTCATCGGTGACGCTTTTGCGGGGATACCAATCAGAATGATTTCTGGTAAAACAAAACATATCCTTTTGAACACAAGACTCACCACTCTGCAAGCGAAAACCTAGAGCCTAGCTACATAACGAAAATTAAATTTACAATAAAATAAGTAAAAGTAAAAACTAAAAAATGCTATGAACTATGTCCCTTTCTTTTCCATACGCTCTCCTTCTTTGCGTCGCAAATTTTGATCGTTCATTATTTTTTCTATGATTTTCTATGATTCTATCATTGAAACAATTGGCTTGTGATAGCTAAAATATGATATAAATATTCTTGATTCAATTTTGTCTAAATATCTTGCAAATACTGCCCCGAGAGTTGTTCCTGATCTTGTTGTCGCTTCATTAGGATTATTTCCCATTTCCAATCTTAATTTACTTCTAAACATTACTGGATCGAACCTGTGTGCCGAAATTACAATTTCTATTTAAAATTTGGCGATTGAGATTAAACAAAACATTTATTACTAGGATATGCAAGAAGTTTCGCGTATGTTTTTTTTTTAATTCAAAAGACTACATACGTCATGTGGTTGGGCATACCCTATATGCTTTTGGGTTGAGCCTTTTGAAAATTTCGTTATTTTTGCGGTAGGATGGACCGTTCCCGAGATACAGTCATTTTTTATGTACGACTAGCTCGGCTAACCATCCCCACCACATCCGTTACGCATATTCGTGTCGCGAATTCCGTGACGCGAATTAGGCCTACACCCTGCCAAAAAAAGTTTCACTTCAAAAATAGTTAATAATGTATACATTTATTGTTATAATAAAACAACTTTCAATTATGACCAAAATATAACCGTTTTTAATGTTAGTAGTTATTTTCGGACCCGTTTCAAGCCCTGATTGCTATAATTTGAAACTTAGAATTTAGATCCGAAAAAATAACAGTCCTAGACCTTTATGCTAGGACCGATATCCATGTACGAAGGACCGTAATCGAAACCGATATCAACCAAAATTTCGGGCCTTCATAACAGTTATTCAGAATATCGGTCCTTCATAACTGTTTCAAGGACCGAAACCGATATCATAACTGTTTTCAAGCCCTGATTACATGTGCTAAACGGATGTGGCGCGTTACGTGAAATACAGCGTGAAAAAAAGATATACGATGAGGAGGAGGTGGCGGAGGAAGATGTGCTCGATTGTTCCGCCATTATATTCCGTAAAGTGTGTTCACTGGTGGCAGACGATGTTCCACTGGCGCGGCGCGGCGCGGCGGCAGGATGCGCGTTTTTCAAGCAAGCACAAAGCACTAATTAATCGGAGCGCGCTGCTAGTCGATAGACGGAAACTTGGTCGGAGCAAGGCGACTCGTACCCACTGCGAACCGTAAACACGCGAACTTAGCAATATTGTGCACACCGAATGTATTAACATTCATTAGTTTCACGAGGCAGCAACCCATACCCCGAGGTCGAGAGTGTAAATTAATTATCACTTGCCGCGAACGTCTGAGGCTGGGCGAAATGCTGCCAAGTTTCAACCGACGCGACGACGCGCACTTATCAACCTCGTGGTCCCTTCGTTCTATCGAAACAGTTGCGAAAACGGAAATGTATGTGGTATTAGGTTGTCCGAAAAGTTCGTGTCGATTTTTAAGGAAAATTCTAGGACAGAACAACTTAATTTTGATTGTTGTAGGGAAGAACGGGGTAACGACGGTCACTTAAGGGGGTAGACTAGTTTCTAGGATTCCAAGGGTCCGGGATGCGCCTTCTCATTTCTTGATAATGCAAAGATACAGTTTGTTAGATAAAAGATCAATCTAAGCCGCGATCGCACCCAAGTGAAACGCCGTATTCGTTTTTGTCAAATCATAAAGGGGTTTAGCAATAGACGCGAAATGTTCGATAAATTTCCTAAAATACGAACAAAGCCCGAGGAAGCTACGCACATCGCGTGTGCTTCTGGGGATCGGAAATCTCTCAACTGCTTCGATACTACTTCTTGTCGGCTTTATACCCTGCTCGGAAACCATATACCCCAGGTATCCCACTTCCGTCTGAAGAAAATGACACTTTTCAATTCGTAATTCCAAAAGATTTTCCGAAAGAGTCTTAAATACTCGTTTAAGTATTTCTAAGTGATGATCTATTGTCTGAGTGGCTATCAATATATCATCCATGTAAATTGCCATATCACCCGCTCTCGTAAATTCGGTCAAAATAGTATTTATATATCGCTGAAACGTCGCTGGCGCTGTACGTAACCCGAAAGGCATTCTTAACCACTCGTACTGACCTAATGGAGTCACAAACGACGAGTATTTAACCGATTCTTTCGCGACTTGAACATGCTGAAATCCGTCTCTTAAATCTAACAGCGTATAATACTTTTTATTCCCCACAATTGCTAATTGATCCTCGATAACACTGTCCAACAGCCAAAAAGTATTTCGATTCCCACTATGCGATTCTTGTAGAGTTTTTCGCGCTGATTCCGAATCTGGCCTTAATTTTTTTCCTATACGTACAGTTTTTGAGAAAATGGAGTTTAAAAAAAAGACATATTTTTCAACTTTGAACAAATATTGTGATGTTACTATAAAAGATATTAAATTGGTCTTTACAGCAAAAGATTCCTTAGAGTTTCCCGAATACAGTGATATATAATATTAATGCATTATCATTGTTTAAACATGTTTAAACAATCATTAAAGACGGAGAGACACCACTTTCGCACCAATTTTTGACGATATTTTTGAATTTATCTAAAAAAATAAGGGTCCAGCGGAAAATCGAACTATGCCACGCGATAGAGCAGACTTTTATCTTGAGAAACCCTCCCTTGAAGTTTTTGCGATACCGACGTTTTTACTGAACCAGAAGGCAAAATATCTTCGCCCGACATGAGTTGCGGCCAGTGGCGCTCACCACTAGCGCGGTCGTTCGACGGGATACGGCGCGGCGCGCCGTAACGGCGATGCAGTCTCTTTAAGCGCGCAGTTATGTCAGCTTATTTAAATGTTATATTTATTATTGTTATTTATTATTTTTTACTCTCTATATATATTCCCATTCTATTAATATATTGATTCTTTATTTATTATTTTATTGTAAAAATAGAGGAATTTATGAAATAGAAAACATACCTAAAATTTCGTTCTATTTGACTGACGTTTGTAAGATGTTTCCGCTTCTGTCATTAAATTCCAACAATAGTCTGCAAGCATGGTTGTACTATCTTTTCCCAAGTATCTTGTTTCCATAACCAAAATGTCTTGATGGAACCTTTCACCGTGTTCATCACTCACATCACCAAGGTTGCACGGAAAAAAGTCTAAATGCGAATGTAAAAAGTGCATTTTGAGAGACATATTACATCCCAACTTATAGAAGGAATCTATTAGTTTTCTCACTATTTGAACGTAGTTTGGTGAGCGATTCTTTCCCAGAAAATTTTTGCAAACATTTTGAAAAGCTGTCCAGGCACTTTTTTCACGGTCACTCATTGTGTTGAAGAATTCTTCATTGTCTAAGAGTGTTCTTATTTGTGGTCCTACGAAGATTCCTTCTTTTATTTTTGCTTCGGATATTTCTGGAAATTTTGTTTGTAAATATTTAAATGCCGGTGTATCATTATTTATGGATTTGACGAATGCTTTTATTAGACCTAATTTTATATGTAATGGAGGTAAGTATATTTTATTTGGATGGACTAAACGTTCGTACTTAATATTTTTCTGCCCTGGAATATGGGTCTTTCTTACTGGCCAAGTTTTTACTGTATAATGCTTCGTTCTAGCCCGGCTATCCCATTCACACAAGAAACAGCAATGTTTTGTGTATCCAGCTTGCAGTCCCGTAACAATTGCAATCACTTTCAAATCTGCGCAAACGTGCCAATTGTAGTTAGTATAATTAATTTTTTCGAATAACATTTTAAAAATATCGTAGGTTTCCTTTAATTTGGCGCCGTATGCAATGGGAATTGATGGATAAATATTTCCAATATGAAGCAATACTGCTTTTAAACTTCTTTTCGATGAGTCGATGAATAGCCTCCATTCTTCCGGTCGATGTTGAAATTTTAATTCTCTGAATAATGCATCTGTATCTGGACAATAAGACAGATTGTCATGTACTAAAAAATGTTTTTGTAAATCTTCACTTCGTTTCCGGAAATGTGAAATAGTCGTGCTATGTTCTAGGAGATTCCACTGTTGAAGTCTGGAACCTAAAATTTCTGCCTTCTCCTTGGTCAAATTCAAGTCTCGCACTAAATCATTCAATTCTGGTTTAGTGATCAAATGAATTTCTGTGTTCATATAGTCATCTAAAACGTCGGATGCGACGTCCGATGAGTTACTGTTATCACATGTGTTTGAAGTTATAGCAGGCTCAGGCGATACATGCATTTCGTCTTCCCGAACAGGTCTTATAGCTGATAAAACATTGGGATATGTCATTTTCTTCCTATCGTTTCTTCTATATCCAAAGTTTTTCGTTAAACAAAAGTAACAATCCGTTGAGTGATTGGATGGCTCTCTCCATATCATCGGCACAGTGAAAGGTATCTTCTTTTTCCCACTGTTTACATATATATGTAACGATGTCGCACAACTTGTGCAGCACACATGGGGGGCCCAATCCTTATCTTGATCACCAAGTTTGCATCCAAAATATTGTTCATAAGCTATTTTTATTTTTTCCATTATATTTCGTCGCGTTTTCTTAGTAACTATTTCACCACACACATAACAAAACGAATTTGGATTATTTAGGCAATTACGCGACATTGTAAGATATAGAAATTAAATTAACTGTACAATCCTAAAAATACTTTTAACTATATAATAATAAAACTATAAAACACGATTGAAGCGTCCGAAATGCGGGGTCGTAAATGCCGTTTCGTTTGCTCGCGACGATACTCGAGGCTTTGACGAGCTAACGAGGTTAGACTGATTTTCCTGATCTGATTTTCGGAGTCGCGTCTTTTCTTATTGGCTGTCTTTAAAATACACGAGTTAACTAAATGATTTCTATTGATGAGTGGGTGGTGCATTTTGGTCGTCCAAGTAGGGGCGTTTTGGTAAAACTGTGTTTAGACTATGCAATCAATTGGGTGAGAAAGACATGGGAAAACGATAGGGAAACTAAAATATTTGCTTGTATAAGATCGCCCTGTCAATGGGTTCGCACACGAGGAGGTCTCAAAGTGGTGTCCGATGACACCCAAATCATTCTGGGACCGTCGCGTCGTGTCGAGAGTCTCAAGCTAATGCAGCCGACTGTGTCTAATATGTATATCTAAATCTCACGTTCGGTCTGCTTGAGTCCGAACAACGATTAAAATATTTACACTAAAGTACACACAAATTGACACATTGCTGTTTCTTGTGTGAATGGGATAGCCGGGCTAGAACGAAGCATTATACAGTAAAAACTTGGCCAGTAAGAAAGACCCATATTCCAGGGCAGAAAAATATTAAGTACGAACGTTTAGTCCATCCAAATAAAATATACTTACCTCCATTACATATAAAATTAGGTCTAATAAAAGCATTCGTCAAATCCATAAATAATGATACACCGGCATTTAAATATTTACAAACAAAATTTCCAGAAATATCCGAAGCAAAAATAAAAGAAGGAATCTTCGTAGGACCACAAATAAGAACACTCTTAGACAATGAAGAATTCTTCAACACAATGAGTGACCGTGAAAAAAGTGCCTGGACAGCTTTTCAAAATGTTTGCAAAAATTTTCTGGGAAAGAATCGCTCACCAAACTACGTTCAAATAGTGAGAAAACTAATAGATTCCTTCTATAAGTTGGGATGTAATATGTCTCTCAAAATGCACTTTTTACATTCGCATTTAGACTTTTTTCCGTGCAACCTTGGTGATGTGAGTGATGAACACGGTGAAAGGTTCCATCAAGACATTTTGGTTATGGAAACAAGATACTTGGGAAAAGATAGTACAACCATGCTTGCAGACTATTGTTGGAATTTAATGACAGAAGCGGAAACATCTTACAAACGTCAGTCAAATAGAACGAAATTTTAGGTATGTTTTCTATTTCATAAATTCCTCTATTTTTACAATAAAATAATAAATAAAGAATCAATATATTAATAGAATGGGAATATATATAGAGAGTAAAAAATAATAAATAACAATAATAAATATAACATTTAAATAAGCTGACATAACTGCGCGCTTAAAGAGACTGCATCGCCGTTACGGCGCGCCGCGCCGTATCCCGTCGAACGACCGCGCTAGTGGTGAGCGCCACTGGCCGCAACTCATGTCGGGCGAAGATATTTTGCCTTCTGGTTCAGTAAAAACGTCGGTATCGCAAAAACTTCAAGGGAGGGTTTCTCAAGATAAAAGTCTGCTCTATCGCGTGGCATAGTTCGATTTTCCGCTGGACCCTTATTTTTTTAGATAAATTCAAAAATATCGTCAAAAATTGGTGCGAAAGTGGTGTCTCTCCGTCTTTAATGATTGTTTAAACATGTTTAAACAATGATAATGCATTAATATTATATATCACTGTATTCGGGAAACTCTAAGGAATCTTTTGCTGTAAAGAACAATTTAATATCTTTTATAATAACATCACAATATTTGTTCAAAGTTGAAAAATATGTCTTTTTTTTAAACTCCATTTTCTCAAAAACTGTACGTATAGGAAAAAAATTAAGGCCAGATTCGGAATCAGCGCGAAAAACTCTACAAGAATCGCATAGTGGGAATCGAAATACAAAAAAAAAGTTGAAATTTGTTGGACAGTGTAATCGGCATAGGGTAGTTATCCCTCGCCGTCGCTTTGTTAAGGACACGAAAGTCCACGCACATTCGTAATTTTCCGTTTCTCTTTTTCGTCAAGACTAGAGGTGATGCGAATTCGGATTTGCTATTCTGTATGTACCCTTTCTCTAATAATTCATCTAAAATCACCTGAAGCTTTGCTTTTTCATCATACGCGAGTTTGCGCGGGGTGCAGTAAAACGGTTGCGGATTCTCTAATCATAAATTCAATTCGGCTTTCGTTTTTGGCTCCCGCGATCTCGGATACAGTTCTTGGAAAATTTGTTTCAGTTCGGCTTTCGCTACGTAAGGTATCGCTGAATTTATTTGCAAATTGTCTACTAAATTATTCTCGTTTTCGATCATGTTGATGTTCAACATTTCTCGCCAAGCGTAATCGTCCGTCGGTAGCGTCAAACGAATACCAAATTTGCGCAGTACATCGCGACCTAACAGTGATGGCGTCACCGACGTGTCTTCGGGTACCACATAAATTCTAAGATTCTCTCTCGAAATGTCACCAATAGAGATCGTCGCATAAACTTTTCCTAAGAAATCTAACTGTACCTTTTTACACTAGGGTGGACCTTATTTTTTTACCAAAGAATTTTTTCCCGGGCACCCCCCAGAATTGTGACAACTGTTGAGAAAATGATCTGGAAAAAATTTGGGGCCGATTGGATCGTGGGAAACCGGCGCTCAACGAATTTAAAAATTTTTTTTTAATCTTAACATAAATATACGTTGTAATATATCGTTGAATTTGTCTTTTTTTCTCTGAAAGAATCCATATATAGCATAATCAGTTGTTAATAGAAAAAACATCCGTGACCTTGAAAACTTGAAAAAATGACCTGGAAAAAATTTTTTTTCTCTGATGCTATATTCACCTCCTTATATACTACAACTTTTGTTTGAAAAGTTTTTTCATATATACATAACTGACAGAGATATTAAATAAATCCATTAATACGCTCCAATCTACAATTCACAATTTTTGAACGCTACGCGATATTTCGAATCCTCGTGCGTTGACGTCGAATAGATGTTCGATTGATAATTAAGTCGTCTAGATCATGATTAAGAGCTTGTGCTGTTGCTGTTATTATACGAACAGCATCACGATCGCTTACTTTGCACTTGTCAAGTGTTGCAACAAGTTTATCCGTAATGAACTCTTTTTGACCACGTCTCTTTTTAGGGTTGCTTGGACCAGGTTCATCCACAGGAATATCAATTTCAATATTGTCATCCTGACTTGACACGTTCTCTTCTTCGCTGGACGATGATATTGCCATTGTTTCACCTACATTTAAATGATATCAACATATAAATAAAGATTAAAGAATATTTATATCTAAGATAATGATCAATATTTTGGCTTTTAAAAATAAACTGCAAAAGAATATTTACCTGGCACAGAGTCTGCCTTATACTTTGCTAGTCTAGATTCTTCTTGCTCCTGTCGCAACGCTTTTCTCAGTTCTTTTCGATATAATGCACGATCCGCTCCAATCATAGAACCAGGACGTCCCCGTTGCCGTTGACTTAACAGAAACATTTTGTCTTCCTCTATTTGAATCGTTTCTAATGCATCCGCATGTGCAATATCAAAAAGATCTTCCAGTTTGTCGACAAATTCCTCTTCACGATCTTCTTGAATTTTAGTACGGCGTTTGCAATTTTTATGCAAGCTCACCCATTCTTTATACAATGATTCCAATTTTTCGATGCAATTCTTAAATACTTTCATGGGAATTTTGGCTTTCTGCCAAAACACTTGAACTTCCTGGGTAACTAAGTGAACACTACCGCGGACACTCAATTTCACATTGCGCAAATTGTGAAATAGCACTCTTAAAACTTGACCGTTGGATGGCAATTTTGCACTTATAATTTGGGTTTCTGCGTGCCCGAGTAAAAATAATTTTTTCCTCGTACCTTCCATTTGAAATTTACTTTCACCGCGTATTTGAATTTCACCACGCCGAAGACTCAGAACCAGAACGTACTGTTCTCTTAACTGTTTGCTCGCGGACGCGTCGGTTCACGAATTTGTTCGAATGCTTGGACTGAACTGAACATGAACTTGACTTTCGAGGCTCCTCTATGGATCGAGAGGGCGGCTTTTTACCGATTGTCATAAGCAAGAAGATACCCTGATTGGTTTGCTGGATTTTGGATTTTCCAATCAGGACACCTTTAGTTGTTCAAGTCTTCTACCGATGATTCTGAGGGAGGTGTTAAAATTCTAAAAAATATACGAATTAACTATTTAAGAAACTGTAGTATTATCAGAAATACAACTACTATATATTTTCGGTAAAATTTAAAATGTATCTTAAACACCTGGGTACTTTGGTTCATCTTTCTTCTACAAGAGTATTTACGAACGTTTAAAATAAACTCTATTATATCTCTGTCAGTTATGTATATATGAAAAAACTTTTCAAACAAAAGTTGTAGTATATAAGGAGGTGAATATAGCATCAGAGAAAAAAAATTTTTTCAAGGTCATTTTTTCAAGTTTTCAAGGTCACGGATGTTTTTTCTATTAACAACTGATTATGCTATATATGAATTCTTACAGAGAAAAAAAAGACAAATTCAACGATATATTATAACTTATATTTAGGTTAAGATTTAAAAAAAAAAATTTCAAATTCGTTGAGGGCCGGTTTCCCATGATCCAATCGGCCCCAAATTTTTTCCAGATCATTTTCTCAACAGTTGTCACAATTCTGGGGGGTGCCCGGGAAAAAATTTTGCAAAATAATTTTCATCAAGTATAGCTAAGGTCCACCCTATTTTACACCCGCAATAATCTCGATCCGATGAGTCTAACGGTTGTTGATAATATGAGTTGTATATCATATCTAGAAGTGTTACCATCTATGGTATTACGCGTGCGAGTCGTCAATCTATATTAGAGGATATTAGCCGTGACTGATGTGAGAGACAAGTAGTAGATATCTGTATTCCGTAGTGATCAGAAGCGTATTAGAGTTCAGTAGCGAAATAGTAGAGATTATATACAGTAGTATAGAAATAGTAAAGCGTAGTGAATAATGTAAAGTATCTCAAAGAATATAGCTGTGTAGCTTATTACACTGTCCAACAGCCAAAAAGTATTTCGATTCCCACTATACGATTCTTATAGAGTTTTCCGCGCTGATTCCAAATCTGTCCTGAATTTTTCTCTTAGACGTACAATTTTTGAGAAAATCGAGTTTTAAAAAAAGACATGTTTTTCAACTTTGAACAAATATTGTGATGTTATTATAAAAGATATTGAATTGTTCTTTACAGCAAAAGATTCTGTAGACTTTTCCGAATCCAGTGATATCCAATATTAATACATTATGATTGTTTAAACATGTTTAAACATGTTTAAACAATCATTAAAGACGGAGAGATACCACTTTTGCACCAATTTTTGCGGATATTTTTTAATTTATCTAAAAAAATAAGGGTACAGCGGAAAATCGAACTACACCACGCGATAGAGCAGACTTTTATCTTGAGAAACCACCCTTTCAAGGTTGCGTGGTCGACTTTATTTTTGAACCAGCAAGCAAAATATCTTCGCCCGGCATGAGTTGCCGTCAGTGGCGCTCACCACTAGAACGGTCGTTCGCCGCGGCGCACAGTGGGCCAGATCGACGCGCTAGCTGTTCATGAGCTAAAAAATCGAAGTCCTCATATCGATTTTTAACGAATGTACAATGTTTCTTAAATGTCCATTACATTCAAAAACCATAATACTAATTAAAGTTATTAAAAACTCTCGTTACAATAAGCGTTCAAAGATCAAACTTTTCCAGATACGATTTATCACCGAAAAAATTCCTTTTCTTCATAACGATGTCCTGGAAAACCTACTAAAGATTAAGTGCCCAATTTGTTTTTGTATGAAGAATGTATATCTATGTTGAGAACGCACCAGGGACTAAACATTAATGTCCATAATTTGTTATAAAAAAAAATACTTAGTCAACCAAGGAATACCGTCAAAGTTTTTCACCTTTGACAAGGGATAAGTTAAAAGTGTTATATAGTGTCGTGCTCTAACAAAGTGAAAGATTTTCAGCAACGTCTCCTCTAAAAGATCCTGCAAATTTCACACCCAAATCGATCCAAACTTGGAAATTATGATGGTTTAAAGCGTCGCGTATCACGCAATTCCGCGGCGAATCGCGTTGCGCGAGACGCATTGACGACCACTCAGCAGCTCTTAAGAGTGTAAAGACCTAACCCAGACCTATCTTATGAAGTTTTTAGATTATACGACCATTGATAAACATTCGAACTTATTACTAGCTCACAGTTGAATCATTTGTATTTGAAAGATTATAGTAACAGCATCGTAGTATAGCATCAGAGCAGTTTTTCCATATTAAAGACCTGTATTTTACCTTTGTTAAGAGGAATTATAGTATAGATTTTTGTTTATTCATAGATAAACAGAGTTATAAGCAGAAAATCCGTATGATCAATCGAATATAGTCAGGAACTTTGTAAAATATAATACTTAATCTTGTTTGAATTTTTGTAATTTTTTAAATAAGACAGTAATAACACATTTTTGTTATTTCATTAAATATAATAAACTTCATTCATTCAATAATTATGAATTACTCTTGTTTGAATGCCTGAATAGCCAGTTTTCAAATGTTATTCATTATTCACACGAATTTACAGACATTTCCGGTGATGTAACAAAAAAATGTTTCCTACAAAAAGTAATCAGTACTCAGTCTTCTACAAATCTCAATACAAAAAATTTCAATAATTTCTTTTTTTTAATAAAAAATGGTGTTTACCTTCATTATTTATTTATAACTATATATCTTTTATTCAATAGTATTGTAGCTGATGCCAAGACGAATCCGATGATATATTTAATGTGGTCTTTATGTTTTGAAATAATGGTGAAATACGCGTGAACAGCTAGCGCGCCGATCTGGCCCACTGTGCGGCGCAGCGTTGGCCGGCAGTGGAGTGAGTAGGCACTAGACTACGATTAGATAGGCAACCCAGGACTCCGATTGAAGAATTACTGTATGTCGAAAAGTTAGTAGTTCACGAGATATTTCGATTTAAATAACTCTAAAATACCATTACTGTCGTACTAAGACGTTACAGAAGTAAGTAAACACTAACGTCTTAGTACGACAGTAATGGTATTTTAGAGTTATTTAAATTGAAATATCTCCTGAACTACTAACTTTTCGACATACATAGGTTAGGACTTTTTTATAACGAACGTCCAGCTGCGTCGATTGATGGTATTAAAAAAATGAAGTTGACCTTCATATGTCCTTTACGCGTCCACCTGTAGAAAAAATAAAAACACTACGTAATGTATCCCTTCAGACCGTGCAACTTGTGTATACAAAACTTTTTCGTGCAACGCATACTTTGGAAGTTATTACAGGTGTGCAAGTTGCGTGGACCACCCTGTATATTTGAAGAACAATTATATCGAACATTTGGATTCTCGAGCGCGGAGATGTTACCCCGAGGTAAGGCTGCAGCAGACTGACTCGGCAGTCGCCCCCACTCTTACATATCCCCGTCCGTAGTGCACTCAGTCATCTCGGAGCGTAATGTGACTAGGCGGATCACTGTTCTATTCAATTCAATTGTTAAATAAATTCATTTGTTCGCGCCAAGTCTAGATACAGCAGAAATTTTCATCGTTTCCACGATATCACTCGCCATTTTTATCTCTCGACAGTAGCGCGGCTGCCGCCGCGCCGTGTTAAATAACCTTTTCCCCGACGAGCGAAAGAAATAGTGAATCAAATATGAATAGGAAGCGATGTAACTTAGCCCCCGGAAGACAAGTCATAAGTCAAACGATGTGCCTAGCGCGTTCATCCGAGGGCTGATGAATTGATAAGAACGTTGTAAAAAAGGAAATGGAGGCTGGTAAAATACCGAGGCAGAAGAATGAAGGTATAGCGAGCGGGGAATTATTAACAGCCTCTAAATTATTACCCGGTGATTCAGAACGAGGGGCACGGCAATCGGTCAGAGGCTCATCAAAAAGTCAGCGTAACACTTGCCGAGGATGTTCCGACGGTGAAACGAATAGCCCGGCGCGGCGCGGCGTTGTTTCGGCGTCGAACGTTTTCATAAAACGGAGAAGCAGAAGAAGGAAAAGTCGGGTGCAACGGAACGCGCGTGGTAATTCGAAACTCCCACCGAAGCTCGTCCTATATCGTTGTTGTTGCAGTTCCGGACTTCTGGCGTGTGCACCTTTTTCGGCCGGAGCTCTTCGCCATTTGCCATGAAACCAGCGTTTCATGGATTTTGCAGCGCGCAAGATTTCGCCAGGGTTTTCGTCGGAGCTCTCTCTCTCTCTCTCTCTCTCTCTCGCTCGCTCTCTCTCTCTCATTCCCTTCTATGTTCCCGGTTGCACTCCGGGGACAGCGATCGCGATATCGTCGGATTATGATCGTGTGCGGCAAACATGATGCTGCGCGTCCCGTCGCGTCCTGTAGTGTACGTGCATCGGCGAGCCCGGTCGCGGGACCATGATTCATTTGTATTCCGGCGACTATCCGCCGCGCCGGCACCGGGAAAAACCGGGGTGGAAAAGCGCGCCGGTTTGATCTCTCGCGACCGCAGAAATAACACTGGCCGGGGGAAAAAGAGGATCGAAAAACGAGCAACGCCGGGAAATGAAGTCTCGCGAACCGAGAGAAACACTGGAAATCTGTCTCGACGCCGCGCCGGGCACCCTCCCAGAACTCCTGAAAATCTTTCGGTACCGTGTGTACCTACGCGCTGTTCATTCTTTCTCGAAACCCGACTCTATCCGTCATGCTCCTATCTGGTAGGACGTATCCACCACTGCTCTGAAATATATTTCTACAAGAGACAAGACATACAGTCAGAGTTGGGCAAAATTCTAACCGGAGATAAAGACTAACGAATCAAAGTTTACTCGACAATGTTCTTCATAAAAGGTAAAGAGAATTTTCCTTCTATTTCGATCGCCAAAGGACATAAAAGGACTGTTGACATGATTGCACATTCTTTATATTGCTTTAAATTGCATAGGGAAAGGTTTTATTCTATTTAGATACCTACATACATCGATACAATAAACATATGAAAAAAGAAACTTCTCTTGAGTTTAAATGGTTTCAAGAGATGGACACACAAGGACTTGAACGAAATGGAAATGAGAAAACAATTCAATGAGAATGTATTCTCGTTGGCGAGGAAAATAAAATTGTCAATCATTCTCATATTTTTATAATCTCAGTATTTGAAAAATATTCTTCAGAAAAGGTAAAGAGGAGACCATGTTTCTTTTATTCTATATTCTTTATACTGCTTTAAATTGCACCCGGGAAGTTTCATTATTATTCGGATACCTACTTCGATACAATGAAAGTATAACAAGAAACTGCTCTTGCCTTTTTTATAAAAAAAATTGAGCCCTCAACATTACGTACATTAAAGCGAAGGAGGAGCCCATTACTGCGGCACAAAAATCATTACATACGTCCCTAATACTTTCGTGTGAATTACAACTATGATGAGAAACGAGCTTCACGTCATGTCAGCCTAACGTTTTAAGGTATGGCAAAAATTAAATCGAAAAGTAATGGGGTCATTCCATGCCGAATCGATCACTTTTTGCAGGCACCATCGCCGATTTTGTTCTAAATGAAATATGTTGTAGTCCATGTGAAATTAGGGGGGTTTAAGTCATCATTTTGCCGGTTTCGAATTTTTTTAGAAATGGCAGGCCTTCAAATTTTTCAATTTTTGCCCATTTCGGCGAAAACGGGCCTCACTTACGAATTTTTATCTCAAGAACCGTTTGTCCGATTGAGCTAAATTTTTTTTTGTTTTATTCGGAAAGGATTGGGCTATTACAAAATAATTTTTTCAACCTCGAAAATCAACTTTATAATGTCGAAAAATTTAAACAAATTCTTTTTTTGCGTTTTTTTTAATGATGGGGCTCAGTGATTTAAATTTTGAAAAAAATATGGCAATATTCCTTGAAGTTTCCCCTTTAAAATGAGCCCTTGAAAAAGATGGTATCATTAAAATTGGCGTCGCAATGAGCTGGTAAAGGACGCCGTGTACCCCCGTTTCAGGTAGAGGTGGTACGAGCGCACCGCTGTTATGGTCCGTTGTCTATACCGCTGGTCTCGAGAAAATATCAGCACACTGTAATAACTCAATATATACCTGGAGAACAATATTAGTAACCACACTTGGACAACAACACATTTTTAATCATGACTTCTTTTATAGATATTAGTTTTTATAGGAATCATATATGTTCCAAAAAAAAGGTGTCGTTGCTCAATGGAAATCACGAGAAGGTGGTGGTTTTCTTCCATCGGGGAGGGATAAGGAGGGTTTATGGTAAGAAGTATGGATAGGATCATTGCGTGGGGTGGACTTAAGGATTATGGAAAAAAATATAGGAGAAACTATTCTATTACACTAAAAACAGAGCTATCATTATCGCACGAGCAGGTTTTGCATAGCAGTTCTTTATTCGATAATGGTGCAAAGCTATGAAAGCTTCTAGTGCCTGTAATTGGTAATGCTGTTGCAAAACGAGCTTGTAAACAATCAGCATGTTTGTTATGTTCATCTAGGGTGACGTAATTAAATATTATATTTGGAAAAGATGTTTCTGACCATTCAAATAAATTTTTAGGGGTGAGAATTTCATTATCTAATGGTCTTTGTATGCTAGTGCGCATTGCAAGTAATGAAATAGTTTTTCTTATATTTTTTTCCATAATCCTTAAGTCCACCCCACGCAATGATCCTATCCATACTTCTTACCATAAACCCTCCTTATCCCTCCCCGATGGAAGAAAACCACCACCTTCTCGTGATTTCCATTGAGCAACGACACCTTTTTTTTGGAACATATATGATTCCTATAAAAACTAATATCTATAAAAGAAGTCATGATTAAAAATGTGTTGTTGTCCAAGAGTGGTTACTAATATTGTTCTCCAGGTATATATTGAGTTATTACAGTGTGCTGATATTTTCTCGAGACCAGCGGTATAGACAACGGACCATAACAGCGGTGCGCTCGTACCACCTCTACCTGAAACGGGGGTACACGGCGTCCTTTACCAGCTCATTGCGACGCCAATTTTAATGATACCATCTTTTTCAAGGGCTCATTTTAAAGGGGAAACTTCAAGGAATATTGCCATATTTTTTTCAAAATTTAAATCACTGAGCCCCATCATTAAAAAAAACGCAAAAAAAGAATTTGTTTAAATTTTTCGACATTATAAAGTTGATTTTCGAGGTTGAAAAAATTATTTTGTAATAGCCCAATCCTTTCCGAATAAAACAAAAAAAAATTTAGCTCAATCGGACAAACGGTTCTTGAGATAAAAATTCGTAAGTGAGGCCCGTTTTCGCCGAAATGGGCAAAAATTGAAAAATTTGAAGGCCTGCCATTTCTAAAAAAATTCGAAACCGGCAAAATGATGACTTAAACCCCCCTAATTTCACATGGACTACAACATATTTCATTTAGAACAAAATCGGCGATGGTGCCTGCAAAAAGTGATCGATTCGGCATGGAATGACCCAATGAAAAAAACCGTAACGAAAATGAAAAACAAACTATTGTAAATTGAAATGCACGAAAAGATCTACTTATGGATTTGAAAACTTAGGAAACATAGCAAGAATGGAGATTTTAAGAAAGAAAGAGGAAGAAAAATTGAGAAAGACAAAGGAGTTTACATTGTAAATTCAATTGCGAAATATTGTGAACTTCACAATACTCTTAATTTAACCCTTAGCACTCGAGTGGTGAGTCAGAGTCACCACCAGAAATTGCGATACCATTATTCAAAATATTGTTTACAGTATTAAATATCTTGGTGGCTAATCACTTACTAAACATTTAAGTATTGTATGACGTGTTATATCAATTTCATATCCATAAAATGAAAAAAAATTATATAGATTGGAATTATTCTGGGTCGGAAGATATGTTTCATTTTCGAGTTAGAATAGCTCCGAGTGAAAAGGGTTAAAACAGCTTCAAACTAAAGATAATAAAAATAACTGAATATTTGTTAATCGAATGTATTCGGTTATTTAAATGATATTATACTATAGTAATACCATAGTATACTATAGTATACCATAGTAATGGCGTTAAACAATAAAAGGCTTATTCATTTAAAATGTAATAAATAAAAAAATTATTTGTTACTGTCAGGATTTATAGATACGTAGTTTATTTCCGTACATGGCTATTTTTCGTCCGCAGTAATACGTACAAAATGTTATCGATTTTATTTTTTAATATTTTCTCATGTTATATTTATGAGGGTCAGGTTTTGAGTGCCACCAATTATTTTTTAAATATATTCAGAACACATAAATCTTCCATGAATGGCTTACATAATAAATTAGTAATAAAGCATGATACCGCAGCACAGTGATCGATTCCTTGATTCTAGGCGGACAAAATGGTAAATTTGATTAACTTCAGATATCTTCGCTGCCGTTCTATATTGTTTACGAACATTTATTCGATATATAACCTAATATTTCGATTGCACGTGGTTATTACGACGTAATAAATAAGCTAATTCTTCTCCATCGTATAACTGGTTTGTTTGTTGTTTAAATTATTATCTAAAAAATGGAGCGTGTAAGAGAAGGTAAGTATTTAATTTTTACATATCGGTATAATTTTATTTTGCCGTGTATATCATATACAACAGGTTAACTAATAATATTATTTAAGAAGAGGTCAAATTGTATAACTTCTTTCCCCGGACTCGGCCGGACTTCGTTCTTTGATAGTTTTGAAGAATACTTATTTCAAAAAAATGATACTAAATATCGCTTGCCCGTTTTGGCCCGTTAGTCATTTATATCATTTTTTAGAAAAGACATGGAGTATGCCACGAAGACTGATGTTTGAAATCTGGTATTCAACAAGTTCTAAAGATAGCAAATCCAAAGTTGATGCAATAATAGGGCTAATTCTAAACTTTTTTAACATCGAAGCTATTAATGATTCAGCAAAAAATATTTTGCATACAAACATTACAAGTTTTTCAAAAGAGTCCAAGAAAAATGGCAGAAATGCCATCGCACTATCGACCGCTTTTTAAAAGAAAATAGAAAAAAAAATATAGAAGACATATTTCATATGTTACTTCTAACGTCCGATCCACTTATAAGTAGTAAGAGGAAAATTACTAAAAAATGTTCTAAAGAATTAGCAGCAAAGGCAAAAAGTTTACTCAAATCACCTTAAAAAAGGTACGAGATTTACATATGACAATTATAATTTACAATAATTTAGGATATGCACCTTTGTCATGCACATTCCTTATTATAATGTTGTAATTTTGTATTATATTTTCGTACAACTTTATCTAATTTTTAAATATAAGTTAAGATTAATTCTTTTCATTTTGTGTATTGTGTATTCACGTATTTAAACAAAAACTATAAAATATTTAATTTATGTTATTTTCACAAATGTTACAATTAATTGTTTTATTTATCCATTATAAAGAAATTATATAAATCGTTAAAGTTCATGTTGTTTTTATACACTGATTTCTGAGAAATAAAGCAATATTACTACAAGAAAACACAAAAATTTAAATTTTATCCACCTAGAATCGAGGAATCGATCACTGTGCGCAGTAATCCGTACAGTTACCCTAATTGATAATAACAAAAGCGACGAGGCTCTCACTGAATTTCCGCCGAGCGTCGAAATATTGAAAAGTGCCAGTAGATTTCAGCGCGCAATGGTCGAAAGTTTTTTCTCGCCGTAGCGTATGTCAGCAACGAAACTTGTTCGGCGTTAAGCTTCCAAAAATTCCCTGAACGAGCAGAACGAGTCCCGCACATTTTTCGGCCGTTCCGCTGATCCGTGAGCGATGCCGTGGTACCGATCGGCGATCGAAAAATTGCACGGAAGCGATGGGACGCGACGTGACGAGATCGAGCCGAAAAAAGGAAGAACAGATCTCTAAGAGCCCCGAAGAAAAGAAAGGAAACACCCTCTCTCCCCCAGATTCCCCGCTTCTCGTTCGTCGATAGTTAAAAGCTCGCGAGGCCGACACGTCAGACACGCGCGCGGCTCGAAAAGGGAGAAACACAGGGAAGGGACAGATTTTCCTGCCACACGAGTAACTCTATACGAGTCGAAAGTTTCTCCGCTGAAAGCTCCTCGGTGAGCTATGAAACATTTTCCAGGCGAGCTGGGAAGCACCGGAGCTTTTAGCTTCGGGTTTCCCGTCGGTTTCGAGCTCAACTTTTCACCACGGATGCGAACGAGAGGAAGGGGATACGACAGTCAAGGGCTTCCAGTTTAGATATTACGCGAAAAAGATTGTGCCGTGTTTGGATACGTTATCGCGCGCGGAGAGTTCGTTTGCTCTGAAGTCCCGCGACGATTGCGTTTCCCCTTTCATCCGGAAAATTACTCGGATTTCGGTGGATTCCGCTCGGCACCGTCTAGCGAAATCGCCGAAAATATTGCGTTTGATCGTTCACGTGCATAGGTCGTTTTTCGAAAGGGTGGAGCCCAGATAACAAGCAGCACACTGTATCTTTGCTAGGAGTGTGTGGGTACCCGAAATTTCGGAAATGTTTACAAAGTTCGGGTACTCCAAAAGGTGTCCAAACCAAGACGGATGGGAACACTAATCATTAATCACAATGTCACGTGACCAATGGCAAAGAGAGAGGGTAACTTGTTTCCCTCATGTGGCGACTCTAGGTGCAGCCAGTGTCGTCAGCTGAGGGGAGGGAGGAATCTACCTTCTATCTTCTGTCTCTTTGGAATACTTAGGACAGATATGGGTAACTTGCAACTCGCGAGCCGCAGACGATCTATTAAGGTGCCTCTTATTTTCGACGTTTGAATTTCTTTTACGGCACCCCCTCCCCCCAGGGTTGTTACAAATTATTCAAAAAAGTCTGTGCAAAGTTTGAGCCAGAAAAAATAGTGTCCAGTTTCGTTCGGTCTATGTCACAACACAGAATCGAAAATTGACTTAGAATGTGAGATTACTGTACAATGGATTGCTAGAATACTTCATCAATGAGGTTAAGAAGATTGATCTTTCAACGTATAGAATATTTCTTGAGGTTCGACAAGAAATGTTTACGACAAGGTTTCCCACGAGGGAAAGAAGTGTACTGTAGCGAAGACGATAATCGGATCCCCGAAAAAGGGACCGATAGGAAACGCGAAGTTATCGGGAGAGAAAAGCTTTCATGATGCATCACCGCGATACGACTGTCGAGTCGTCGCGTCGACTTGCTACTGCTGACCAATACTGGCAATAAAAGTTCGCTCGTTTCGTCCGATGCAAGGGTTAAGCAAAGAGTAAGTGGCCTGTCGTTTATTGATACGGTTCTATTTATTTCGATTCTTTCCGTTCGATAGAGGAACAGGCAAGTTTCCCGGATCGGATACAGGCGTAGATTCCTTGTATTATTTCGCGGGTACGACGCGGAAAGTTGTTTGTCGGGCAACTTGGAAGATTTCTGTTCCCGTTTCATCGGTGCCCGCGTATCTTCCTTAGTCTCGCGAACAACCATCCATCCGTAAAGTTTGCCACACTTAGTTCAATGCTTAGAGATTCGACAAGCTCCCGTCGCTTTTCTTTTTATGAGATTGCTCTCCGGACCCACTCCGCCTTCTCCCTTTCCGCTTTCCCATTCCACCACCATGAGCATACTCCAACATCCCCCACTAAGACCATAGACTGATCACGTGACGTGCCGCGCGCGCATTCAGCGGAAGTGTATCCTCCAGCTCACTACCACGAGCCTGTTCTTGGCACTACTGGTGTCGTCCAGATCTGACCCAAACCTAACCTAACCTAACCTAGTAGTAGTAGTAGTAGTAGTAGTGTTTATTGCCGGGGAGGGGCGGTTCGGCCGCCCCTCGCGTCCTTAGGGCACACCGGTTCTTTCATCACCAGTATCACAATTGGCGCTGCCGGCACTCGGCCCTTTAGCGGGTTGCAATTGTCCTCGTTTTTCAGCCGTCCCCTCTGTTTTATTCGGCCCGGGCCATTTTCAGAGTCGTCGACTTACTAGACGGATCGGTCATCATTGATGAGCGGGCCATGCTACCTAATTTTTGTGAGTTTTTGAGCTTTTTTACGGCTCGGTGTGAACGTCGGGCCCCCTCACCTTCAGACCTGCAGGGTGTCTCGCCTGCCCTTTCAGACTCCCCCCACTTCACCATATTTTCATGTCGAATGTGTCAAGTGTTTGAAGCCCGTCCCTATTCTGTTTCCAGATATGTAGTCCAGAAATCTGCCCACACCCTCCCCTAGGGCTAATCCCTCCGCCTATGCTGTGAGTCTATTGTGAGTACAAATGCAAGGGACCGCGTATTGTTTTTGACCATTGGGAAGAAGTTACTGCTACTTCGGATCCAATCCGACTTCATCGAAATCTCGGCTGGGCCGAGATATCAATTCCATTCGGTCTTCACCTGCCGACCTACTTCGCGATGGGGTTGAGAAGGAAGGGTTCACCAACTTCACCGAAATCTGTCTCCTGAGAGATTTGATATCAGGTTCATCGGGATCTTCCTTCTTGGGTGGGCTTGACACATCCTAGAAAATATGGCTGATTGTTCGGATGTGACCACCATCCTCGGTTCTGGTCGGTGTTAAGCTGTTAGCTCCGTCCACCCGGCCTTTCCCTTAAAGGTTTCTAATTGATGTGCCGTTTGCGTTTTTGATTCCGTTTTTTGGTAGGGTCCATGCCCAGTTTCTCCTCAGTAGTACCATTTGTTCGCTGACCACCCCCTTTCCTTACTCTATCCCCCAAACAGAGGAGATAGAGCCGGCGGGTACCTTTATGAGGCGGGATGGCCAACTTGGGCTCCCAATAGTTTACCGATTCCCTGGATAAAGGGGAAATCGTTGCCATTGGTTGCCTAATGACCCCGACAGTAGGCACCGAGCCCGTAGCAGGAGAAAAAACCACCTTGGAAAATGCCACCCCGGGAATCGAACCCTGGCCTTCCTTCTACGAATCGGACACTCTACCACCTGAGCCACTGACCCGCCTAACCTAACCTAACCCTACAAAAAATGTTTATCGGTAAGGTAGAGAGTGACATTAAAATGGTAAAGAATTTTTTTTTCTGGTCGCCAAAAATTCTTCTGACAATCCTCGTTTTAGTCAAAAAGTACCCTATCCTAAAATTTCATCCAGCTCTGAGCATGGACGTCATCGGTAGTTCAGCCCACAAATGTGGACTATTATATCAAAATAAAATTAATTTATTTTAATCACGTTATTCGTGGAAGAGCCGCTCTCAAATACCCAAATCGCTGCATGTGGCTAAGGTCCTGCGTCGTGTGTCACAATGTTATGCGACTAATCCGGTACTGGTAGAGAGAGGCTTTTTTCCCTCAATTTGTGCTCCTTCCCCTCATCTGGTGACTCTGCTCCGCACGGATCAGGCAGTAACAATATCGCCTGCAATTATCGATCCATGATCGAATTGGTTTATTTCCACGCAGAGCGATCACTTTCTATTTAACAACTTTAGGAACTTATTTTATAAATTGTCTTCCCTCCCGCTCTCTCTCTCTCTCTCTCTCTCTCTCTCTCTCTCTCTCTCTCTCTCTCTCTCTCTCTCTCTCTCTCTCTCTCTCTCTCTCTCTCTCTCTGTCTCTGTCTCTGTCTCTGTCTCTGTCACCGCGTGGACGCGAACGAACTCCGGAGAAATGAGATTCTGGAATAAACGGTTTTTCGCGTCGAACGAAGAGGCAATCCGAAACTTTTTCCGAGACTTGGGAATTTTATTTCGTCGATCCAACGCACGAGTGCTCGATTCATCCGTGCTCTTCGCTTCCCGGCGAGCCTGAAACGCTCGAAACCAATATGGGAGGGAGAAAAAGAAGATCGAAGTGTGTACAATTTGATTTCACAGGGACCGAATTATGGTTTTATTTCAGCCCGGAATTTATTCGGCCCGGCGAAAATACACGCAACGAGAGCGCGCGGGCGCGTCCGATCAGTGATTGACTCGTACCCGTTCGAACGCCTAATAAATAGAGTTTGATGTTTGCCATTATCAATCGCTAACCAGCCCCGTCAATTATGGACGAGTGTTTCCGTTTATTTAGCCAATCAGGTTTTGATTATAACGCAACGTAAATTGCGACAAACGCGGAGACGGGAAAGTTTCACCGATGAACGCTTTCGTGCACCCCTATAGGCCAATTAATTGTTTCTACATATATCGAGATTGACTGCAAACAGCAGTTCTTAACGAAATTATTGTTATTATTATTTCTGTTATATTACGACTCGGTTAGTGAGCATGAATACGACGACGCGGGAACTAAAACTAGAGTTAAATTATAAAAACATTTTTATATCAACCCTATGCGATCTTCAGAAACAGTTGCAAAAAAGGCCTTAGAATAGTTTAAATTATACTATATGCTCTAAATCAGCAAGTGGTACCCAGATAGCGCATGACGTCTTAAAGACTTAAATAGATTTTACGTCTATTTTAGGTCTGAAAGTCTTACGTCCTAAAAAGACGTCTTTAAGACCATGAACAGTGTGGTTTATATACAATACCCATAATCTAGCAGTATTAACATTGGTATTATTTGTTCGAGTTACATATAGTGTTTTTGCTTCAATTTCAGTTTCAATTTTTATCCTAATTTCAACTCCAATTTCAATACCTATTTCAATTCCAATTTTAATTCCAATTTCAATTTTTATTGTGATGTTAATGGCCTATTGCAAATTCAATTTGTTTTAGGGCCACTTTTGATCCCCTTATCTGAAATAAAGTAGAAGTAATCCTGGTATTAAAACCTTTCGTCGGATCAAGGGACTGTACTCTGTAGAAAAGAATGAAATTCTATTGGAGCATCAATTTTACTCGGGCATAAAAATATTTTAAACGCGAGTTGAGAGCGGGCATTGGCGCAGGGTTTAAATAGAGGAAAAGATGGGAGTTCTCGGATATCAGAAAGCAGGAGTAGCAGAGCACACGGAGGACGTGCATGAAAAGGATGCTTAAAATTCGAATGTGTGGAGTGTTGGGATTTGAAGGAGTGGCTGGGGATCGAGTACAGTGAGCATCAAAGGAGTGAATAGAAAGATTTGCGTGAAGCAGATTGTCGAGGTTCGAACTGGTTCCTCTGGCCATTATTCCCCGAACGCAGCGTCGAGTTTTCTCAAAAGTAATTGATTCGCGTCACGGTGATTGAACGCCGAGCCGCACTGCCCTACTTCCCGGCGCAAAATATCCTTGGGCGTGGCGGTACGTCATCAAACGAAAATTTGTCACCGGGTGAGATAGCGGCTGGGTAATTTCGGGAAACATTTCCATTCATCTTCGCGGCGCTACTGCGCCCTTATCGCGGCAAGAAATAAAACTGAACGTTCTGTGGCGCGTGCTACGCAACGTTCCCGTTCGAGTCGCGAACCGTAGCGTCGAGCCGTGTACGTGCTGGCAAGTTATTACGTGCGAACGCAAAGAAAGGAGTAGGAGGGGCCCGCGTAAACGGGCGACAATATAAAATTTCCATATTCAAATTTCCCGCGCCGCGCCAACGTTCTCGCGATCCTCAGGTTTTACGGATATTCTATGTTTTAATTAAAATCGTCATTGCGCCCCACGGCCTTCCATCGACCTCCCCCAAGTCCGAATTAGAAATTTTTTGTTCGCCCCAACCATGGAACGAGGGAACTAATTTTTATCGTCTCGATTCGTAACTCCATCCTGCTCGCAACTTTCATTTGAATAAGAAAATTCGCGATTCGTTGGTACGTTTACCGACATCCCTGCTCCTTTTATACGAAACTTACGCTTCCCGGAGTCAAGAACATCCTCCTCAAAATTAGCATTTGACTAAATTAGACGATTCTTAGAATTTCCATTTTCTTTGGAATACTTGGAAGATCTTATCCTCGGATGTGCTGAATATGTTGCAGACATTGCTGAGCATTTTTCTAACTTTATCTGCCTCTCACCCACAGGAACAAAAGGGTTTAGAACATGTCACTATTTTCTGTCTCTTTGAAATATTTATATATCCAAACCAAAACACTTCGTGTAAAGGTTGACCAAGTTCCCCGGCCCATCCACTTCAGTGATATGAAGGATGGACCAAGTTCCTCTCGCCTATCAAAGTCGTGATATGATGGATGGACCAAGTTCCTCTTGCCTATAAGGGCTGTGATATCGGGAAAGACCAATTCCCAGAGGCCAATGATTGTTGCACTTACCTAATTCAAACTTTACAACCTAGGGAACTTGGCGTCGGCGCTGGCACTAGTAGGTGAGACTAGAAGTCACTAGAAGTAGGTGAACAGTCTGTTTTCTCATTACAAATTTGTTTATTTAATTTCAAACTGTTTTGATAATTCTGTATATTTTTAACTTTACTATGTAATGCGTACATAATTAACTTCCCGATTTTATAGGGAAGTTATTGTAATTACCCCGAAAATCGAAAATCGATTTTTTAGCAGATCTTCACGTTTCGTGGTCATTGGAGTCATTTTAGACTATTTTCAGCAAAATGTTCGTATGTGTGTGTGTGTGTGTGTGTGTGTGTGTGTGCGTATTGCCGTTTCTATGTAATCAAATTTTTCGTTAACGTTTTCAGAAAAAGTAACAACGCGATCAGGATGATGAATGATGCAATCGATGTGCCCCGCTGTAACTTAGAGCTGATTAGATTTTGGTCCATTTTGGTCAAGTACTTTTTTAGTTTTTTTCGAAAGGAGTTGATTAAACATTGCAATTTATACGAAAGGCGTATCCACCGAAGAAGTAAACTTAACTATATATATATTTAGACATATTTAAAAAAAAAATTTTTTTTATATAATTAAAAAAAAATTTTTTTATAAAATTAAAAAAAAAAATTTTCTTGTTTTTTTTAATTAAAAAAATTTCTTTTTCCAATTATGCAACTAATGCTAATGTAACCGCTTACAACAATCGAAAATTATTCCAATGCAAGAGTGAGTTAATCATCGCCGAGAATACATTTTCAAAGAATATCGATGAAAGTACAAAAACATTTATATTACAATCTTTAAATAAACAATCAGTTCAAAACGAATTGGTAACTGAGATTAAATTGAAAATTAATATAAAATATATGATAATTAATAACATTGATGTTGAAGACGGATTGGTTAATGGAGCATGCGGAATATTAAAATTTATTACTTTTCAAGAAAATACTAAAATTCCGTCTATATTGTGGTTAGATTGTCAATTGGCCATAGTAGGAGTGAAAGTAAGAACTCGTTATCGTAATTATATGAAAAATGCAAATATAAATCAAAATTTAACACCAATAATGAAAAAATATCGAATCAAGTAAATATTTCGAGTGAGGAAAAATATCAAATCACACGTAGTCAATTTCCAGTGGTTCCTGCTGAAGCGATTACGATTCATAAAAGTCAGGGATAAAAAACATACGAGAAAGTATGTTTGGATTTTAAAAAATCAGAAAGGCGAACATTACAAATGTTGTATGTAGCACTGAGCAGAGTTTCAAAATTGAGCGCGGTTTATACAGGGTGGGGCAATAATTATTAGCACCTCAGATATCTTCGGAACTATAAGTTTCACAGAAATATTTGCTGAGATAAAATTGCACAGTACGAAGGGGGCCATCCGGCGGTGATAATAGTTTTTTTGCAGGTGGAGGTACTTCGGACATTTGAAGGTCACCTTCATTTTTAACTTCCCGATTTTATAGGGAAGTTATTGTAATTACCCCGAAAATCGAAAATCGATTTTTTAGCAGATCTTCACGTTTCATGGTCATTGTAGTCATTTTAGACTATTTTCAGCAAAATGTTCGTATGTGTGTGTGTGTGTGTGTGTGTGTGTGTGTGTGTGTGTGTGTGTGTGTGTGTGTGTGTGTGCGTATGGCCGTTTCTATGTAATCAAATGTTTCGTTAACGTTTTCAGAAAAAGTAACAACGCGATCAGGATAATGAATGATGCAATCGATGTGCCCCGTCGTAACTTAGAGCAGATTAGATTTTGGTCCATATTGGTCAAGTAGTTTTTTAGATTTTTAGTTTTTTTTCGAAAGCAGTTGATTCTACAATGCAATTTATAAGGGAGGACGAAAATTTTCCACCAAAGAACCAAACGCAATTACATAAAAAAAAATTTTTTTTGTAGATTTAAAAAAATTTTTTTTTTAACTGATGCTAATGTTACCGCTTGGAATAATCGAAAGTTATTCCAATGCAACAGTGAATTTATCATCTCTACTCCCAAGAATACATTTTGGGAGAATATCGATGAAATTACAAAAAAAAACGATGTTAGCGATGTTGGCGAATGAGTAACGAATCGGGAAGTTCTTTGTGTGACTCTTGGAGAGTCACACACCAAATAAAAAACATTAATATCAGTAGCCATGCGTATCACACTAACCCTCTCGCAAGAGCAGTCCTACCCGCGAGCTCGCGAAGCGAGCGAGCAATAACAACCCTACTCGCGAGCGAGCGAAGCGAGCGAACAACAATAGCCCTCTAGTTTCATTAATTAACTTCCCGATTTTATAGGGAAGTTATTGTAATGACCCCGAAAATCGAAAATCGATTTTTTAGCAGATCTTCACGTTTCATGGTCATTGGAGTCATTTTAGACTATTTTTATCAAAATGTTCGTGTGTGTGTGTGTGTGTGTGTGTGTGTGTGTGTGTGTGTGTGTGTGTGTGTGTGTGTGTGTGTGTGCGCGTATGGCCGTTTCTATGTAATCAAATTTTTCGTTAACGTTTTCAGAAAAAGTAACAACGCGATCAGGATAATGAATGATGCAATCGATGTGCCCCGTCGTAACTTAGAGCTGATTAGATTTTGGTCCATATTGGTCAAGTAGTTTTTTAGATTTTTAGTTTTTTTTCGAAAAAAGTTGATTCTACAATGCAATTTATAAGGGAGGACGAACATTTTCCACCAAAGAACCAAACGCAATTACATTAAAAAATTTTTTTTTTTAATTTTTTTTTAGATTAAAAAAAAATTTTTTTTTTAGATTTAAAAAAAATTTTTTTTTTAACTGATGCTAATGTTACCGCTTGGAATAATCGAAAGTTATTCCAATGCAACAGTGAATTTATCATCTCTACTCCCAAAAATACATTTTGGGAGAATATCGATGAAAGTACAAAAAAAAAACGATGTTAGCGATGTTGGCGAAGGAGTAACGAATCGGGAAGTTCTTTGTGTGACTCTTGGAGAGTCACACACCAAATAAAAAACATTAATATCAGTAGGCCCTACTAGCCATGCGTATTACTAACCCTCTCGCAAGAGCAGTCCTACCCGCGAGCTCGCGAAGCGAGCGAGCAAAAACAACCCTACTCGCGAGCGAGCGAAGCGAGCGAGCAACAATAGCCCTCTAGTTTTATAAGTGCTACTGCATTTATTTGGTTGCAAATTATTTGTTATTTTAGTAATACTATCCACTGTCTCAACACATTTTATTTAGTTTTACACTTTCTGTTTGATTTATGTCCTGATTGTGTTTTGTCTTACTTAATTTAAAAAAGTTCATAAGATTTTCGCTTGAGCACTTGGGAATCCGAATATAAATTTTCCTCATGCACGTCAAAATACTAGTGCCAGCGCCGACGCCAAGTTCCCTAGGTTGTAAAGTTTGAATTAGGTAAGTGCAACAATCATTGGCCTCTGGGAATTGGTCTTTCCCGATATCACAGCCCTTATAGGCAAGAGGAACTTGGTCCATCCATCATATCACGACTTTGATAGGCGAGAGGAACTTGGTCCATCCTTCATATCACTGAAGTGGATGGGCCGGGGAACTTGGTCAACCTTTACACGAAGTGTTTTGGTTTGGATATTATGTTATTTTTGTAAGAAACGGCCAGATATTCAGATTCATAGGCGGAAGCTAATTTGCAGAAAATAGCATGATGGTGCGTCTGATTTAAGACACGCACAGTATATTGCAATATTGTTACACACAAGATTTATTTGTAAGGTGTCCGTTGATTAGCGTAATCCGGACAGCCTTGAAATGAAATGTCGAGTTTGAACTTGCTGCCTCTTCAAATGGCAAACTTAGAATTCTCACTGAATCACTTTATAATTTAAGTGTTTTAAGAAAGTTTTTTTTTTATTTTCAAAAAAAAAAATTAAAAAAACAAAAAAATTGGCTTTATCTCGGGAACGGTGCGTCCTACCGCAAAAATAACGAAATTTTCAAAAGGCTTAACTGAAAATCATATAGGGTACGCTCAACCACATGACGTATGCAGTCTTTTGATTTTTTTCCAAAAAAAATATTGGTCGGGTTTTTCGATTTTTCCTGTTGGTTTATATATAAAAGACACCTGATTCCAAAATTTCAAGTTTCTAGCTTGTCTGGAAGTGGGTTAGAATTAACATGATGATCATCATCATCATCATCCTATATATATATATTCCAAGAATTATGCGTTTTTGAGGTATTTTTATCTCAGGTTCCAGGCTAGGTAGAAAGTTGCTTTTTACATGAGATTTGGTTGATATTATATCTAGCTCAAATAAAAATTTTGGTTGACCTCGGTTACCGGGGAGAGCGGCAGTGGCGGTGGCAATATGACTAAAAAGCGCTAAACTATCGTACGAGAATAACTACTCGGCAGCTTAGAGGTGGCGGGATATTTACATATCTACAAAGAAGATGTGAATGAAACTTGATAGCAATATAGGTGTTTTTAAGAGCATTTCAGGCATTCTTAATTATCTTAGTTCAGGCTAAAATCATGCACAGGTTGGTTTTAACATCCAGTCGCCGTTCAGCAAATAGTTAGGAGATCTTCCCTTCGAACGTACAAAATGTAACGAGGAAACGGCACAAAAGGGTGTGAGGAAACAATTTCGTGAGCGTTTTGAAAACGTTTAAGTTGAATGCGATGGCATCAGCCGGCAGCGCATTCGTTCGACACGCGTTATGCAAGTACTCGTTGAGAGCTCAATGACATCGACACACCCAGATTCTCAGCGAATAGGGTTCGGAGCAATAGAATCGGTATCGAGTATCAATTATATTGAAACAGTTGTTCGATGCGGAAGCTGGTCGCGACGTTGTCAAACGTATCGAGGAGAGACGAAAATATTTACGGACTTCTTTGGCTTCTAGTTAGAGGCGTGCGAGAACCCGAACGTTGCGCGGAATGCATACAAATGAATCAAAGTGCAAATTTTCAGTAATTAGGGAAAATCGTGTCCGTCCAATCCCTGAATCGCTAACAAAGCACGGAATTCAGAACCCTTTGATCGAACCAGCCATCCCGTAGAGTTAGCGAAACATTAGTAGAATTGCAAATTGTCGTCAAAGGAAGAGTAATTCCACACAAATCTCTCTGTAATACAGCAACGGTGCGGTTTTCGGATTCGACCGCTGTCGCGTTTTTAAACACCTCCGGTAACCGCGAACAAATTTTCATCCGCTTCTTCATAGTGGCTTTAAAAGAGCAACGGCTACATCTTTATCTTGCTCGCAATTTAACCACCGGGTCAGCATGATGCATAGCGAACGTAGTGGTTGTAAAAATGTCAGATGGGTGTAGAACAATAAATACATTGGACGTATCTGTGTAAACTTCATGTAAATGTTTAAGTAAGCTTAAGGGTAAACTTTATTTTACCGGACTCAATATTTTTCCCTTTATCGTATAAATTATTATGTATTTAGTATGTGATACAGTAGATTTTTACCCGGAGAACCTGCAGATCGAAGTTTCGATCCTGTACGATCAATGGTTCAGGAGATATGGTTGTTTAAAGTTGAGCAATTTGCAGTGTTTTCGACAGGTAAGTGCGCCGCCATATTGGTTTGTAGTGACGATCGCTTACCGAGCAGAGCCGCTAGATGGCAGCACAGGCACACAGAATATCTCAGAAAATGTTTGAGAAGAAATATCACGGAAAAAATGTACAAAATGAGAGGGATACATTCTTCGCTAAATCGGAGTCTAATTAGATCGTCCCGTACATTATGGAAAAAGAAACATTCATTTTTATATTAATATGTTCTTTACAAACGACGAGCTCCATCATTCAATTTTTCTTGATCGTAAATCGAAATATTTTCAACATTGTGGCTACGAGTAATTAGAATGATATACACTTGAGTTGTTTGATCGAATAATTCTTTCCACGGGTAGTAGTCATTGAGAAGTCAAAGATTTTCGACATCTAGATGCAAAGGAGTGGGCGAATGTTTACCCGAGAATCGTGCAAGGATTAAATTGTGAAACGTGGTTGATCGGTATATCGGCATTAGAAGTTCGCATGTATGCAATTCTCTAATAAATCAAGTTACCGTACAGAAGCCCCACGGAGGTCCGTATTTCCCTCAGGACGGAATAACAAGTGTACATACAGCCTTGGAATCGAGTCGGAAGTTGCCGGTTGCAGGGTGGATCGTGAAGTTCGGTCGATCGAATCAGCGGGTTGATTAGGAAAGTTAAGCAAGATCGAGAAACAGAGAAAATGTTATGCAAAGCACCAGGAAAAGTCTGAGCCCCCGTTCTCCGATGTTATGGGCATGCTGTTGCAGTACACCCCGTTGGTTTAAGACTTAAGAGACCATTTCATTTTTTCAGACATCTAAGGAAAGAGTATTATTTATTTATTTTCACATGACAATTTAATGTTGTATTTTTCACTAATTCTTTCATTTATTTTACTAACTCGATGGATAACATTCTTATATTTAGGTCTTTCGATGACAATCGGTATAAAACTATAGTATGCCCCACACAATCTCATGCAAAATAATCTGCAATTAAAAAAAAATAAGTTCCGCAAGTTCAAAAGAAACACATTTTTCGCTAATATTCATCGACAAAAGATAATGAAACCACCCTTCAATTTTATAATTTCAGAAAAAAATTTGTCGACTTCGGTCGGACGTTTTTCTCAATATTTTCGAAAACCGTTGGTTTAGGAAAGGAAGGGTAAGGGGCCTGGCGAGACTAGAATATGGTAACCCTGGTGGGGACTCAAGTCTTGATCTGGCGACACTGGTTCTAGTCGCACAGCAACTGTCCCGCGCGGCCAGAGGCGGTCTTCACTGGCCGGGAAAGAATTCAATGTTTCCGCGCCACTGCATCGAAACGGCCGGTGCTTTCTTTGCAAGCACGATCGATCGGGATTACCCGAGAGATTTATTTGGGGTCTCTGGTCTTCTTTCGACGTGTGTCCCGAGCAGTTGAATAAAAAACTCTCTCCGCCACGATGAATTGTCCATCGTGCAAGAAGAAAGCTCGATACCCTAGTATCACTTTTCTTTTGTTCTCCTTCTCTCTCTCTATCTCTTTCTCTCTCTCTCTCGCTCTCTCGCCCCAGCCATCTGTCCCTCTTCCTCCTCGGCTAGCCTTCTCGCGAAATATTTTTCCGATCAAACCCCCGCGGACGTAGCGAGCTTCTTAACCTTTCCGCTCCAGCACGATTCCCGCGTGAAATCGCCGCTTGCGGACGTCACGACATCCGCAGTTGACTTCCGTCTGATCGATTGTCACGCATGCTTACCATTTTCCCAGGACAAATATACAAGGTGTCAGATAGATCGCAGGAGACCAGCTCACACTTTCTACTTTAGTTGTCCGGCTTGGCAAATCAAGTTCATCAACGTTGTGCCAGTGTCTATCTTTTCCGATGAGTGTATTGCAATCAAAGGTCAGCTCAGAACAAGCCTGAGATACAACCTATCAATATACGAACAACGAAAGAATACACAAACTAAACTATGTATGAATTGAAGCCAAAAAACACGTATCGACTAGGAGAAACGTAGAATGACGAAGGAGTTACCGAGCTATGTACCCGCGATTGACCTTTCTCCGATTTTTTTACGCGATTCCTGAAAGATAAGACCGCGGATTTTGTTTTACGGACGTCTGCGCAATAACTTTGTTTTACTATCCAGCAATCTCGGTTTAATACTCTTGGAAGTTCGGTTCCGCAAAACTATGCGCTCGATCCGAAACAACAGGCGAGCCTTATTCCCCCGGAAATCTCGTCGAATGATTTTCATTTTCCGTCGTGTACTTCCTTTACCCTGTTCATCGTGCCCGTTAAAGCTGATGCGGAGCGAGCAGCAACTTAGGGCAATTACTACGGGATCTGTTTTAAATTCCGTTTCGAAGCAGCCGGAAATCCAGAAAAGCGCTTTTCTTCGAGATATATGGCCGGCAGAGATTGCAGAAGATTTACGGTGTAGGAAGAGCGCGCGCCTTCATCGACGAGAAGATTTCTGGTTTAAACGGTCTCTGTTATTCCGTGCACGCGCGCGCACGCCTTCGCGCCTCCAATGATTCGTCTGGATTTCATGTTCTTTACGGGTTCTTCGTCAGTGGGCTCTAAAGAATCGTGACTATGGTGGATCTTAACTATATCTGGTGAAATTTTTTTGCGAGATTTTTTTCACGACCCCCTCCCTAAAATTGTGCCATCGGGTAAGGACATAATTCCTGCAAAAGATGGAGTTGATCGGATAAGGGGAAGAAGTGCCACATTAGGGCGGGCCTTAACTATACCTGGTGAAATTTTTTTTGCGAGATTTTTTCACGCCCTCGCCCCAAATTTAGGAAGGGGATAGTAGGGCTATCTAGCGGGCCCTGCCTTAGACGGTGGGATATCGGAAGGCGGTTGAGGACGGTATGTATACAGGCTGTCCCAAAATTCGTGAAAATCCCGGAAATGGGAGGTTCCTGGGACCATTTGAAGCGACATTTTCCTTTGCAAAAATGTTATCCGCGGCTTTGTTTAGGAGTTATTAACGAAAAACACGGACCAATCAGAGCGCGACCTAGACGCGAGTTGGCATAGTCGGCCAATCGACAGTTGGCGCGCCGGGCTAACTGTGCCAACTCGCGTCTAGGTCGCGCTCTGATTGGTCCGTGTTTTTCGTTAATAACTCCTAAACAAAGCCGCGGATAACATTTTTGCAAAGGAAAATGTCGCTTGAAATGGATCCAGGAACCTCCCATTTCCGGGATTTTCATGAATTTTGAGACACCCTGTATATGTATGTATCGGGATTGATGACAGATCAGGTAGTAGCGGGGAAGGTCTTTGACTATCTGTCCATCTTGTGGCGAGTGTAGGAGGTTAGCCGCCACGAACCTTTACTATGAACTTTTCTTCTGTACCTCTACCCTGAACTTTTGAACCTTGGTATTTCTAAGGGTTCACGGTAAGTGTTCTCGTGTTACGAATGTGAACACACAAGTTATTGTGCGAATCTTATACGGGACAACGCTCTAAACAGCGTACGCGCGTTAGCGCCGGGGGCGATAGAATCGTGCACAAATTATAGGATAGTGTTGAAATTTGAATGATATTAAATCTCGCGCTCACAATATATCGTGCGAACCTGTCGCGATCGATGCGGGATCGATTCCCCCGTCTACCAACATTCGGTCGCAACCAGCGTGCTCACTCTCTCCTATGAAAGTGCGCTTCACTTCCGTGCGGATTATCGAACAGTGTGTACTTCTATTACGACAAATTGTATAACCTTTTGTACTATAAAGTATTGTATTACTATTATCACCACTTATAAACATTACAATTATTAAAGTTTATTTCTCAAGAGATAGGTACACCATCGTAAATTCCATATTTGACGCAACGAAATTAGCTTTTTAAATGTTTAAAGATAACGATGATATATGGACACGTATTTCGCGCAACACGTTGTGTTTTACGTTACATAAAATATTCAATCAATGCGTTAAAACGAAATTGCATGTACGTTGCACTTCTGGGCAGCATTGTTGAAATCCCGCGGGCAACGTTCCGCTACATCGTTAACACGCTAAACATTCATGAAAAGCAAATAAACAGAGCTGTCCGAAACAAACGTTTTAATTCAATACGCGGTGAAATATTCGTTTAAAGCTGAGAAGCGGACAATTCAAAATTGCAGAACGTATGCCCCGCTCAGCATCGCCCACGTTGACATTAAAATAATCGCAGTTCAGCCTCCGTAAATTCGACTCGATTCGAAAGCAAAATCGATTCGTTCGAATACGAGTGCAAGCATACCGTGGACGCAATGGAGAAGCTTCGAACCTCTTTCCGTGATACATTTTCCTCCCGAGACACGGATATACCGGCTCTTCGCAGTATCTAAATTGAAATGTTGCCGGAGTCGCTACGCGGGGTAACATTCTTACTAATTTCGCTAATATAATTAATGTCTTTAATTAGTGTCTCCCCGCCGCGCCGCTCCACCTCCGAGCTAATTACGGTACAATTACGAGCGCCCCAAGTGTGCCTGAAAGTTGCATGTTCGTTAGCAATCCAAAAACAACCTAACGATATATTTATTCGTCGAAGAAGAGGCCGGCGAAGACTGCAACTGCAACTGCAGCCGCGTATTTTTCCCAAACGAGGATCCGTCGCGCCCGCGCGCAAATGATCTCATAAATCATCGGACGTAATTAAAGCTCTTGGAGCATAGTTGAAAGCTTTCCGAAACGGTTTCGGCAAGAGAAAAAATGAAAGATGCAACGAGCGGATGGGTGAGGTTGGACAACGGGAAATGGAAAGGAAAGGAAAGCGAAGTTGTTACCCGGCTCGGAAAATTTCCCAGGACAGACTGATTGCCTTTTACACGCTCTCGAGAACGCAACCAGCCAGCGCAGCGTCGAAACCAATTCCGCAACAGCTTGCCCATAACTCCACGCAGCGAAACATGCTTGCTCGCAATATATTCAGTACATGAACCTTAAATGGAATTTATGCTAATCCACGCGCCGCTACGCTGTCCCCTCCCCCCACAAAGATGGGAAACAAAGACGATTTCCACCGAAAACTGAAAACTAGTGTGAAAAACGCGGACACGCGGCCTACCGACTGAACCAGCTTCTCGAAGCCCAATTCGGGCCATGATGGATCCGAAAATGTTCTCTCACCGTTCGACGATGGTCAATTTGCACGAAAAACGCGGGCAAAATTTGGCAAATAAGTTCTTCGCTTGTAGAATTGAATTAACGTCAGTAGACTGCGGATTTTATGCGTTTAAGGGTGCGCCGGAGCGGAAATAGTAACATTAACAGCGTTAATCGAGGTGAACTACGAAGACAGAGAAGCAGATAATGTTTCTCGCAGGAAAGAAACTGGCAGAGAATATGAAACAGCTTGATTTTTCGATCACGCGGGCGGGCTGCATTTAGCGAAGAAGCAATATTTTTTGTATGCTCTTTGTGTTGAAATATTCTCTGCATTATTGCGGAGTCCCGTACAGAACCCTTTTTTGCAATTTGGCTCTTGGGACTTTATAAACAACAAAAGTGTACGTTTTTATAGAAGAAATTTTTTTTCTGTACATTTTCGGTACAGTTAGCCTACATTTTTACTAAACCACAGAGGATATTACAGCTCGAAAGTTTGACAGACTGACACGCAAGGTCATAGAAAGGTGATCTGCGAAGTCGTTAAACTTTATCCGACACCGTGCCGCGTCGCGCGCCACCCCGCGGGAAAACTGATGAGCCCGGTTTCTTTTTAATATCACCGGGCGTATTTTATTTTAATTAACTCCCGGGATGGACGCGCGGCTGGCTCTAAACGGGTGGTTCCGGTGACCAAGAATTGAAAAATTAATTCTGTTTTGGCAGACGTCCATGGACCCCTAACGACGGTCATTTTTTAAGGAGGAAGAACCGCAGCTCGGAGATAATGGTGTCCTGATTGGAGACCGCGACAGGAAGTAATTTAATGGGGCCCGGTCCGAGCTTTGATTCATTAGCGATCACGCAACAAAGCGGGCTTGTTTGGTGAAATATCGTTCACGCTAATTAAGTAACTCGATAAGGGGTGGTGAGAGGAAGAGAGAGAGAGAGAGAGAGAGAGAGAGAGAGAGAGAGAGAGAGAGAGAGAGAGAGAGAGAGAGAGAGAGAGCGAGCGAGCAAGCGAGCGGGAGAGAAACAGGGAGAGAACGCGAACGCGAACGCTAGGATGCGGCTTTCTCGGTTATGGCGATTCCGGCAATTAACCGCGACCGAAGTCTTTGGAAACGTGCCTGCGACTGCTTTCACGTTGAATTTAATCGGGAGCTAATTTCCGGGGGAATCTTGGGCGCTTGTTTACCTTGCCGGAACGCTGAGAATGTATAATTAAGGACTCCTTAAACTTCAATGGTCGGGAAACGAAGGCTTCGCTGGCTCATCGAAGCCAGGCGCTCCGAGGCCTTTCCATTCTTCGTTTACCCTAAATGCGAGCTGGCTTATCCGCACCAACGAGCTAAGAAAAATTATACAAATCTCTGCTAACGCATATGCAAGTATCAGACTGTGATGAAACTCGGAGAAGCTATAGGGAAAGGGGAAACGACCCTGTATATACAATTCTCGCTATGGTTCAGAAAGTTTTGCCTTTCTTCTATAAATTTTTCCCTTTCTCCTATGTTACTCACTACATTTGGACGAGAAGATACGAGAAATCCAAGTATCGATTCAAGAGGATAAATGGTTCAAAAGTTATAAATGTTTAAAGTTGAGCGATTTACAGTGTTTTTGACAGATTAGCACCGCCATGTTGCGTGTAGCGACGGTCGCGCGTCACTTACCGAGCGAAGGTAGTAGAACAAACCCGCGGTAATGCCGATATTTAATTAGTTAGTGTGTGGTTTGGCGGGTGGTGGGGGGGGGGCGATGAGGGCCGGATTGAAAATCTACGTCAGGAATAGGCACGAGTGGGGCCCCTCAAACGCCTGCTTCTCCCACCAACCTCTCTTCCATGCAACCGAGCGCCTTCGTCGCATAGGGCGCTCCTCGCTTCCTTGCGGCCGCGATGCGAGAATCCTTCGCGAGACATGCGCACTGCTCGCTACGGGCGAAGCGCGTTCTTTCTCCATGGTAACGGTGGATGCTGGTGGGAGGCAGTGGGCGTTGCGGTTTGGACAGTCTTGCCTCGATTGAGGCAAAAATGCCCATCAACCTAACCTTAACCTTTTACCAGTGGTAAAAGATCAATGAAATAACAAGGTAAAGAGTTATTTTCCGTTGTTTTTTTATTCAAATTGACAAGTTAACATTTACAACTTAAGTTTTCCAGTTGTGTTTCGCATAAAGAAGATTAAAAGTCACGATGTTTCGGGCAAAACCTGCAAATAACAGAACAGTATAACTTATTTCGGGAAAACTGTGCCAAATTCACACAAGGGACGGATAAGGGTTGATCTGATCGGGAAAAACTACCGCAGTAATAGGTACATCTAGCCTAATAGCCCCCGGACTTTTAGAACCGCTAAAATCGTAGCTGTGCTGTCCTAGAAAATTATTGAACAATTTTCACTGATTGTGCGCCATTAAAGGCTCGGAATACGTACTGAATAAATACAAAAGACAAGCAAATCGATTGGAGGATAGATAGAGAAGATGAAAAAGGATTTAAATGAATGGGGAGAAATTAATGCCGGAGTCGGAACGAAAAGAAACAGCGATAAAGAATGAAAGAACGGACGAGCAATGTAAGGATAAGCGAACAACGGGGAACAAGGTTAAACGATTTCACCTTGTAATTTGTATAAGAAATTCGAAGCGGAATAAATGGAACAGTGTCGGTGATTTTGAAAGAAATGTTTTGACCACGGCGCGGCGTTCGCGGTAGCGGTTAGTTGTCGGCCGTCGATCACAGAACAGAGGATCGAAACTGTAGAAATTAGGTTGGCCAAATGGCCGTCTCGTCAGGGCCGGGCTCTCAATGCTACTCCTATTACACTCCCAAGTTCGTCGCTATGATTGAAGCCAATGTAACGCATCGACGTACACACAGCATTAGATAAACGACAGCGGGGCGCTATACATGCACAATGCCGGACCCCAATTGCCCTGGCCGAGCGATCGATGCTGTTATAAGGCCGGCAGATTGAAAAGTTTACCGAGCTTAACAATGCCAACGGCGAAATTGCCACCGTTTAAGGAAGTTTGCGGTCGGCACGGCCTGCGACCAACTCGCTACACGTAATTCCCTCACGATTATTACCTTATTACTTCGACTGGAACCTCGCGGAAAAGCTTCAACAATTTTTTGTTCTCCTCCGCGAATGATCCGTTCGTCTTCCAGCAAGTTTCTCACCGAACTTTTCACGCTATCAGAGACTCGGAAAACCGTGAAACTCTTTTTCTTAAAGCATCGATGCCACAATTCATTTGCCGCACGATAACGAAGCCAACTTTAACACAGATTCTCAAGGTTAAAAAAATATATTTAAAAAAACGTTTTAAAAACCACGCTTATATTAAAATACACTAAAAGGGAGAAAATAATTTTTTTTAGACATTAGTCACTATAAATAAAAGCGTCGAGCGTTGAACTATATTGACGTAATCTTTGTGGTTTTTTTTAACCAGGTCGGGACCTGTTTCTCTATCATGGCGATTTTCAAAAGTTTCCTGGAAGCTAAAGTTCGAAAGAGCTGGATCATTAATCCTGTATTAAATATTATGTATAAAAGCCATAAATCAAAAAAAGCCATGAATACAATTGAATGTTCTCCATGCATTCTTAATCGAGTAAAACTGAGTTAAAATACTGATCACCCTAATGTTGGATTAAGTTACCCGATTTGTTGAAATGCTAAGATCGCTGTCACATTACGAAACCTCATTAATCAATTTTCGCTGACGATAATCGATTTCGGGAAGATTAGTAAATAATCGTTTGGCAAAGCGTCGACTCTTTCGTCCGGAATTTCACTTTCCGAGCAATCCACGAGGGAGACTGAATAATTTAGTTTCCCTCGTGCCGAGAGTGCCGCTGTCCAAATTCGCACGACACAGGGAAAGACCGACAGTTATTGTGTACTAAATATGAATGCTAGTGCCGGCAGCTGTTGGCTCTGTATGTCCATAATAGTGGCGTTGGCAGTGTGCAACCATTTCGAAGAGGCAGGAGCACGGTACGCAGTGAGCATCAAATAGACTTTTATTGGTCAATGGAATCCCTTTTGTCTTGATCACGTGCGCGGAACAATTTCCAAAAACATTAAATTTTTTAGTACACCGACAATCAAATACGTAGGTTCGGGGTGAATAGAAATCATATGTTATCATTCGACAGCGGATTTTATGCATTTATGACAAAAACGAGTAGGTGTAATTTAAAAAGTGGAATATCCGCGACGTCAGCAGGGCCTGAGGAATACAGCGACAAAGAGAAGAATGGAGGGTGCGAGGAGTTTGATGGAGGATTTTTCGAAAATTGCTGCGCGTGCATCCCGCGGCAGCTCCCTCGGCTGCTCCCTCGGCGATAAGTTCCGCGGAACGAGACAAAGATGAGGAGAGGGCGAGAGGAGAAAAACGAACACACGGTTAAACAGTAACCTACTTGCGGCTGTAAATGCACTTGGGCTTGGTGTAATCGCGTGGCGTGATAGTATATCACCGGAGGGTGCAGCCAATCTAGCGTCACGACAGCACGCCTACGATTTAACTAACTGCCCTATTTCGTTTCTTCGCCTCGACGCGCCATGCGCCGCCGCGCCGCGCCGCGCCGCGCCGAGTTTCCTCGCGTTCAACACGTTTCCGGCCGAGACTTTGCTAATCGCGCCTGTACTTTTTACGGAAACGCCGAGATACTACTCTGTTCAAACAATTCGTAGAACGATATTTTTACTGCCATCTCGGCAACGTTGATCCATTTGTTCAAGATACATTGTGTAGGGAAGAATGAGGCGATGACGGTCACTTAAGCAGTACTTATAATAACATGAAAATATCGGGTGAAATATTAATTTAAAGATGTGTTTCATAAACTTGACCTGTTCATTTACTTGTAATACACTAGTATTTACATATCACATACAGGGTGTTTATTGTATCTTGAACACCAGAATTATTTCCGCTACTATTAAAAGTAAGGAAAAATAACTAAATAGGATGTACACGGTTTAAAGACACGCGTCAGATGGTAATTAAAAAAAATCCTTTGAAGGTCATTTTAACAGTTTTTTCAAGGTCACTGTATTTTTTGGCATATTAATATGTATTTTTCATAATGCAATGTTGTAGTCGGCGTCAAGATGAGTACAACGACCTACACACCATGACCTTAAAGTGTCCTTGAAATTCAAGGTCAAGGTTAATTTTGCGGCAAATTTTTTAACCTAATCTCCACCGATTCAGAGATGGAGAATCACGCGAGACTAGTCACGACATATAATTTTGATACATCCTGTACATTCGTACATTCGTACGGTCGCTCGAGCTTTTGTCCCCACCGCTACCGGGTCGGGTCACGAATGACTCCGGGCATAGCGTATAGCGTACGGAGGGTTAGAACGCTTTCCTTGGGCGCAAAGCCTCATGTGAAACAGTTATTCAATCTCCACAGTCTCTCGAACCATAAAAATAGTATAAATTCGGATGAAGCGTTTGAAATGCAACTTCGATGAAAATATGTCCCCGCAGCTTCCTTCGAAAATTCTATTTCGTATCGTCGATTGTTCTTCCCAGGGAGTGAGTCCCCGGCACGGCAAATCTTGGGAAAATTTATGCATTGGATATAAAATGATGAAGCGTCGAGGCGAGTTGAATTACGAGCGATCCGCCGTGCCGCTCCGGTGGCGCAAGATTGAATGCAACTTTGTCGTCGTGATGCATTACGACAGGCGCACCCATTCGCAGCTGCAACTGTAGCGCAAAATTTCAGGAGCCATTCTTTTCGTCATCCGCGTCTTATTCGGCTGTTCGCAATCCGACGCGCTCGCCGGTAAGGCGGCGGCGGCGGCTGCTCCCGTAAATTCTGAGATCATGGTCGATTAAGTTCTTACTAGCGAAAGACATTTACAAAGTTTTCAGCAACCGTTTATCCGCTTCTTGGCGACTCAATGCTTTAGAAAAATTGATTTGGTAGCCGGCTATCTCGGTAATTGAAAACTCGCAGGTTCCAACATGCGCTCGGCTTCGGTAACAAGTTGCCCCGGGAAAAATTGGGTGCAGATTCTGCGAAACAACGTTCTCGAAGATGAGATAGGGTAGAGAAGAGCTAAAAACCAGCGGGTGCGACGACGCACAGTGGGCTGGATCGAGAAATTTAGTGACATTTTACGAAAAAGTCGACTTTCTCATATCGATTTCTAATAAATTCGTATTGCTTCCTAAATGTTCATCACCATCGAAGCTGAAAAAATTAATGCTTGTCCACAAGATCTATAGTTAATATAATTTCACAAAGATAGACATTTGGGATGCAGTATTTTTCAGCCAAAAATTGCTTCTTTTCATCGAGGTGGACCGCAAAATTGATTTTGACCTTGATTTTCAAGGTTAACATTTTTTCCGAGACTGGGCATTTTCCAACACGCAACAGCATCAGGAGCGAGGTTGCCGTTAGTAGGTCGTTGATTTTGATGCTTCCGGAGCAACGATTCCATAGTTTTGTCTATCTGTCTGCTTTTGTTTCTTGTCTAGCGTTAATTGTAGAGGTCACTGTTGCGTTGCAGTGCCGCGATCACTGCAGTGACGACTCGCAGAACAACCAGACATGCCTACAAAAATTCTCACATGTGACGAAACCTGGATTTTCCAGTACGACCCAGAAACAAAGCGTCAATCGATGCCCTGGAAAACGCCCGGATTGGCGCACAGTGGATTGGATCGAGAAATTTAGTGACATTTCACGAAAAAGTCGACTTTCTCATATCGATTTCTAATAAATTTCTATTGCTTCCTAAATATCTATCAACATCGAAGCTGAAAAAATTAATGTTTGTCCACAAAAACTATAGTTAATATAATTTCACAATGATAGACATTTGGGATGCAGTATTTTTCAGCCAAAAATTGCTTCTTTTCATCGAGGTGGACCGCAAAATTGATTTTGACCTTGATTTTCGAGGTTAACATTTTTTCCGAGACTGGGCACTTTTCAACACGCAACAGCATCAGGGGCGAGGTTGTCGTTACTATATCGTTGATTTTGATGCTTCCGAAGCAACGATTCCATAGTTTTGTCTATCTGTCTGCGTTTGTTTCTTGTCTAGCGAGGTGTCCCGATTACCCTATTTAATATTTCTTCTGCATCTTTTGTGTAAATGAAAAACAGTCCTTTGGGGTAACAATTAACGCTGTTAGTTGAGGACGTTTCCTCTCAATGTATTAAAAATTAATAATTAATTAAATTAATAAAATCTATATATTTTCTTAGAATTTGCTAGGTGTAAGGTGTTTAATGGACCTAATTGGACAAATTTATAAGAAAAATTATATCCGGACCGATCGATTTGAACAAATTATGATTGTCTAAAGTTACCGGGACGTGTCACCTGACGTATATCAACTCACATACAATATACATATTTGCATTAAAAGTTCATACCTACCTGAAACAAGTATGTAATTTTTAACAATAATATGATTAATCTATTAACTTTATTGTTAAGAATATGATGAACGGTAATAATATAACTTGACTCCAACGGCAATGTGCCACATCTTCCCCTTATCCGATCAACTTCATCTTTTGCAGGAATTATTTTCTTATCCAATGACACAATTTTAGGGGTATAGCTAAGGTCCACCCTAGTATGTATCTGGTACTGGCAGAGAGAGAGAGAGAGAGAGAGAGAGAGAGAGAGAGAGAGAGAGAGAGAGAGAGAGACAGTAACTTTTTCCCCTCAATTCACGCTCCTTCCCTTCATTTGGCACCACGGTGTTGCTCTGAGTTGAACCACATTCTGTTTAGAGTCTTCGTTTCCTTAACAACGCAGAAAAAAAGAGAGCGGTCGCGCGCGAGGGAGAGAGGGAGAGAGGGAGAGAGAGAGAGAAAGAGCAGAAGTCCAATTTACTCGTGCGGAGTAAAGCTCGTACGGCGCGGCGCAGGCTTAAAGTATCGTTAATTCAAAACAATTACGAGTTCCTGGTGCGCACGCGGTCTCTACGAGTCGTCGTTCTGACTTCTGGTTATGTGCGGGACGTATTAAGTGGCAGCTAGAATTTAAACGGTTGCGTCGAACAGCTCGTAATTCGCGTCTGCCTCTCCGTTATCGACGGAACCATTCGCCGCCGTCTTCCCGAAGCTTTCCTCTTTCACGCGCAGCGATAAGCCATCGGAGAGAATAGAACGCGGCGGGAAACGCGATCGGAATCGTGGCAGATTGCGCGGAAAAATATTTATCGGAAAATCCTGTCCACTTCTCTGCACTGGATACCTCGGAATACGTCCCGCCGCGCCGCGCGCCGCGACTCGACTCGAGCACACCTATTATTTTTAACGCTTTCGGATGCTTACGCGGTCTCCCATTTTTCCATGAAAACACAAGAACGTAGCTACCAAACAAAACGCTTCTCTTTCGTAAACGATTTCAACGTAAAGTGAAAATCGAGGTTGGATTTATAGTAAACAATTTATATTATATAATATACTTTTAACGCTATTTCTACCGCCGTTGTAGTTATACAGTAAAGTAGCGATATTTTGCAAACGGCTGTGTTCTGCACGGAAAAATAACGCGTATGGTCACTATTCTTTTATGACAGCGTCTACCGCGCCGAGAGTACAAACGAAGCCGAACGTAGAAAATGACAGCATATTAATACAGATCGCGCGGCCGAAGCGTATCGGTGCGAACCACTACTAATCCAATTACAAAACTTCTTTGTTTTTCATTATTTGTTTATGGGGCTTTCACCAACCTATTTCTGGTATTTTTCTGATTAAAATTACTCTAAATACGATATAATTTCGATATAATCTAAATTTTTTTAACTGTGCCGGCGCGGAGTGATGACGGCGACTGTCCGCGTCTCTTTCTTTCCCATATGCTGTCCATCCTTGAGCTCGAAACTTTATTTGCTTTAATTACACGTCGCTTAAGTGCGCGTTTCTCAAGCACCCATGCGAGCAATCCTGCGGAAGATTTCAGCCCCGCGTACAACATTCAACCCCCACCATGGTAGACGGTAGCAACTAATTTGTAATGCAACTGACCACGATGCAAGAGACGTAAAGTGAATCTACCGCACCAGAATTTTAGTTCTGTCTCTTTCACCGCTACCGTTGCGTTGTATCCGTACTGTTGGCGAGTGCAGGGAGTGGAAAGCGTGTCAGAGGCACCACCTGTGGACAGCTTCTGGCTTTTTCATCTTGGAGTAAACGTACTTTTAAACCATGCTTATATTAAAATGCACTAAAGAGGAGAAAATAATTTCTTTCCTGGTTCTCCATAAAATACGAGTCCAGTTAAATGATTAATAATATTTTTCCTCAACATTTTAACCAATCAGTTCAAAGTTTCTTCCGTTATAAAATTAGTATCGGAATACAGTAAACGCTCGTTCGTTGTGAAAAATCGACTATGCGGTCGTTGCGACGTGCCTACTCCCTCCACTGCCTGTCAACGCCGAGTCGGCCGAGTCGCTCCGCACGGCGGCAACATTGATGTCGGCTCGGGTATATCGGTGTGAACACCACACATTGACTCGAGCTTCGGTCACGCGATCCGTATTTCACTCTGTCCTTCTCTATGTTCGGCTCTCTATTGAAGTCTCGCTCGGCGCGCTCGGCGCGCTCGGCGCGATATCTAGACGCAGTCATAAATCAAAAATCGCTTCACTATTCGCTCGTTGCGACCTCAACTCTCATGCCTCTTCACAACGAACGAGCATTTACTGTAGATAGAAAAATTTCGTATAAATTTCAATAAAATCATAACATTAGTGATTATAAATGAAAGTGTGGAGCGCTAAACTATATTGACGTAATCTTCGTTTATTTAAATTTATATGAAATTTTTCTATCCATTCCGACACTAATTTTATAACAGAAGAAATTCTAAAGTGATTGCTTAAAATTTTGGGGAAAAATATTAGTAATCATTTAACTGAATTCGGTATTTTATGGAGAATCAGGAAATAAATTATTTTCTCCTTTTTAGTGCATTTAACTATAAGCGTGGTTTTTAAAAAGATATTTTTATATATATTTTATGTAGCCCATGGACAGGTAGCGCGTCGATCTGGCCCAGTATGCGACGGTGAGAAAATTGAGTTTTCCAAGGCCAGAGGCAGTTCCAGGCGAATGGGAAGCTACGTTTCCGCGGAACTTCCGGCTTCCGGCTTCCGGAAGTCTGCAGCTCGATCGGAGGTCGTGGTTGAGGCCGTAGCTGATTCGTTCCAGTTTATTCCGACTTCCACGACTAACAGAGGCGAATGTGCCGGTTCCCTTTCTCCGTCGCGTGATCACCGGTAACGTCACTCTAACTTCTAAGTCAGTATGCCCGCGCAGCTGCGATCTTTCCGCGGAACTTCAGCCTCCGTGTAATCGGCATCGTGCATTCGCGAAAGTCGGACACACGCTGCTGCGAATAACGAGCGTTCTTTTATGGTTTCGCGCTTTTTGCGCGTACCACGGTTTCATACGTTCGCGGTTCGGATAGCTATAGCTAGGCTGGAGAACAGATAACGAGGAAAAGTAAGACGACGCGACACCACCCTGTGGCCGGAGTCAACTTTGGAAAACACTTTTTACGCCGCCTCCCGGGGGCGTGAAACACGACTCTAAAAACCGTGTCGTGAATTATGGTAATGGGAATAGTAACGGGGTATTATGGTAATAACGATAGAACTTTATTGCCCGAACCCAGGCACGTTTGGGTACGCACGCTGTACGCCGATAAAATTGTAGGAAAGTGCTGATTAGTGGTCTGCTGACGCCCCTGTGCAGGCTTTCGGTTCTTCAAATCGGATTTCCGAAGACATCAATTTCAAAATTACACTCGTCCTCGTAAAGAGTCTGAACCGTAGATAAAATTAAAATTCTACAATACCGGTAACGGCGTCAAGGCATCGCGACGTGCGCGCATCTGTTCTAACGATTCTAAAGACGCACACTGGTCCACTCTAGTCTGATCTAGCTGTTCATTAATATTTTAGCCAGGGACCAAAAATAACAGATATTCTAACGTTTTCTATGATAAAAATCATTAATAAAAAGTTGATTGTTCTTGAAATTTAAGATAATCTACACAGAATATAAAGAAAAAAATTCGAAGAACAAAATCATTAAAAAATATCGATTTTCATACTTTTTGGTTAAAAGTAACAGTTATTAGTGTCCAAAAAATTGGATCTTCCTCGATAACTGTTATCGATGAAAAAAAACTGTTCCGATTGCTCAATGCAGTTGTCAATGAGAGAAATTTATATCGATCGCTCATAACAGTTATCGGTGAGAAAAGTTCATTCCGATCACTCATAACAGTTATCAATGAGATAAATTTATTTCCATCGCTCATAACAGTTATCCATGAGAGTAACAAAAGTTTTAAGAACAAAAGAACACTCGTTATTTTCCCTACCTGCGCCCACAGGCGGAAGAGTGGGGGAAGCGAAGGCGCACAGATGGCGAGGGGCGGAAGGGTAAGGTGCCTGGCGAGACTCGCATATTGCAACCTGCTATAGACTGGTCATCAAAGAGGGGATACATCATTTCACCGTGATTCCCCTCATCTGGCGACACTGGTTGGGCGGCAGTGGTGGCAGTGGTGGCGCGGGGGGGAGGGGGGGACAGTGACGAAGTTCGACGGTAACAATGTATGCGTGTGCGTCGCGGCGCGCGGTTCTCGTGATGGGAGCATCTCACTGCTATACATATAACGATGAAGTCTAAGAAGAGTGGGGGAAGAACCTAAGCGGGGGAGGTGCCTAAAATGGCTGCGGAGCTACTAGTTGGAACTGCCTGCTCCAGGATATCAATAAGAAAAGAGGTAATTTTTTCGGTGACAAATGGGATTCATAGAACGTTCGATTTTTCAATGCGTGTACTAATCACAATTTTGTAATAAGTCTCATTAATTGCATCGTTTTAGAATATTATGGACATTTAAGAAGCAATGTACATTCGATAAACATCGATTCGAGCAAGTTGCGTTTCAACCAGAAGAACAGCTAAATCGAGCAAGCGGAGCAGTGTGAGTCGGGCAGAAATCGCAGCGTGAAGGCGATCGGTTTTTTTCCTATGCAAAAATATTCATATTCGACCAGATGTCGAAAATTGTTACACCATGGTCGTTCATGGAAAGCCGCTCTCACCACGCACCGGTGGAGTCGCGACGCGCGATGTGCCCACTCGGAGCTCGACCAAATTCAAATCCGAAAATCCGATGGTCCGAACGGCCTTCGCTTTGGATCGCGCTGTGTCCTTTGCATTCTCTATTGAAGTTCCGGAGTCGTTTTTTGCAGGACAGAGAGGAACATCCCTCCGATCTGGCGTGAAATGATTTTTTAATCAATCGACGGCGAAACGAAAAACTGGAACACCCGGCCCGGCCCGGCCCGGCCCGGTGCGGACGCGTTCTCGAAAACGGCCCGACACATTCCCGTTGTTATCGATATTACATTTATCAGGCTGGTCGCATCGAAAGCTGTCCGCTCGCTACTTTTTCGTTTTATTTTTTAGTTTTAATTCTGGCCCGCGATGGGATCGACGCGATCTCTTTCTGTCGCGATGACTGTCCCGTCTACCTTTCGGAAACGAACGCGAAAAAACATCGGGACAGAGGAGGCGGGAGCGAGAGGAGAGGCACAGCTGTCGCGAATTCTGACTCTCGAATTCGCTTGCGAACCGCCACGGTTATCGGAATCGCATTAATCTGCGCGTGCACGCCGAGTCAGATCCGTATCTCCCTGGTGCGGCGGATAAACTTCGCGGTCAGCACAGAAGATACAAATCATTTTTCCCGGACGGTCTTTGCATTTTCATTGGACCGACACGCGACGCGCGACGCGAGCTACGGTTTTTATCACTGGAAACGATGAAGACCGCGCGCGTCTCCTGCTTCTCGTCCCACAACAAAAACGAATCGAACGAAAACAGTCTCGCACGTCGATATTTCATCCCCCTCTTCGGCAAAGGCTTCCTCGAGAACCGCGCCGCACAGTGCTTCCCGGTTTCCCGAAAAGACCTGGCGAAAAAGCAATTTTCGAAGCACAGTATTCTCTTCGTGACTGTTGAAACTTCGGGTCCGCCCAGCGACAGTTATACAGCGCGAGTCACCTAAGACCTAAGAGAAGCCACTTGAATAACTTGTACATTTTTTCAGATAAAGAGAAACATTTGAGCCGCTCAAAATAATTTAAATTTAAGTGTCAAAGCCCTTAGTTCAGTCATAACTTTTTTTATTTATAATAAATTACAGATTAACACCATTAAATGCAACATTTTTTTTGGTCGCCGAATAATAGATACTTTATTTCAGAAGCCATTCTGATTAACTCCGTACTCTAATGTAAATCGTTGCAATCGTGCCGAAAATTTCATGGTCGAAAAATAAGGTCCACCCTACTGTGCACCGTATCGTGTCAGCGCACGGATTTTTCCGGCAACCCCGTTCTCCGATCTGTCCGCTGGTAGCAGAAACGCTCGCCGGAAGAATATTCGCCGGCAGTTTCCTTCGGCGGAAGTCGCGGAACCGGACGTATCGTGAATAATAAAATTCCTGCTCGTTAATCAACCCTTCATTGATCCTCCATGCACCTTAAGATGTTCACTTGCTTTCATAACAATATTAATCACTCGCTTTACAACATCGAGTCGGTAGCGGAAACTTTAAACTGAATTTGACGTACAGCAGATTCTACCCTGAAACAGGCTCTCTACCGGAGTGTACGCTCGAATAATGGCGGCACGTGTCTCTCGTGTAATTTAAAACAATTTCTCGGAAAGCAAAATGTTTCTTCTGTAAAATTATGCATTTTGACATTCATATCCCTGTCTCTCGGTAACTACTGAGCCTATTAAATTGACATTTTTTCTGCATTTAGTATTAAGAGTGGAACCTATTTTAGTCAAAGGCTTTCTTCGAATTCAGTCCACAACCGGATTTACAGTATCATCTAACTTGAACGTGACGGTACAAACGTGTCTACACATCGATACGGTTGTATCGTTTTTTCTATTCAGTATTTCGAGATTCTGTTTGGCTAAAATGCACATCTTGTATCACGGAACACAAGAAGAAACACATGACTTATTTTCTATGTAACGGAAAGAATGTCTACTACCCTTAACATGAAACCTACCGAGCCTTAAAAGTAACTGGTACCAGCGCCCGCTCTAGCGGTTACGTCGCCCCGGACAAAAAGACAAATTGCCGCCCCTTAAGAATATATATTTTTTAAATAAAGGTACATATTTTTTATATTCAATAAAAACCAAATCAAATTTTTATAAAAATTAAAATTTTAAAAGCAAATTTTCTATTAATTGGGTATTTAACACATCAATATTTTTCTCACAGTTACAGCTAAAATGGCGCCCCGAACAAATGTCCGGGTTGCCCCCCCACCTAGGGGGGGGTCCTGCTGATACATGTTCCCTTATAAAAGTGACAAGATTGATTTTTTTTAGATTTTGTGCAGCTTCTATTGTAATATGTGCTCCACTAAAGATATCTATACAATAATTTCCTATGAAATTATTTTTATTATATCAATAATCGTAAAATAAAAAATCTGGATCGGTCATTTTAACCGGTGGTGGTGGGTTTAGTGTTAAATGGCATCAGTACAGTAGAAGAAAATTTTGTTCTAGTAGCGGATATCATTATAAATGTTAATAAACGAACCATTATGAGTAAAAATGTCTTTGTCCCCAAAAATGTAGAAGAGAAAAGAAAATCTATATTTTTTGTATACTACATTTATTTATTTTGTTGAAAAAGAAAGGTGTAATATTCATATTTTTAGACTTATTTTCAAATCGTCATCATGCGTGTGACTCGTCAAAATACTGCAATGTGTTAAAGACAATTGTCTGTTTTGGGTCAAACATTTTTAATTCGCACTAATAGAATTTCCTTTCCTTAGACTTTTTGATAAATCTCGAATGTATTTCCTGGGAAAAAGGTTAATTGAGGAAAAATACGCGCAAACACGATGGCCGCAGATTTTCCAGGGGGGAACGCCGCGGAAATATATTTTTCCCCGTGCACGTCGGTTCGCCCCGAATGAGATTTCCCATTCCTCTCATTAAAGATACAAACAACCATTTCTTAGAAACACTCCGAATAATTATCTCGCGGTAATAGTGGAAAAGCCTTGATCGTTCGCTCCACTCTACGTGACACGAATTTAATGACGCAATTAAGAAGTTCCCGGGACATGGAATCTCTCCGTGCCCGAGAGTGAAAGAGCTGGGGGAACATCGACGTCTAACGAATTCTTCTTCCCGGCGAAAAAGCCGTGCAAATGATTATTTGATTACCGTAACGCGGTATCGGTGTTCGAGAGACACGTAGTCGGACGTATCGAACCTCTAATTACACTTCCTGATCGCTTACATCGATAAAGGGCTCGCTGACGTCGCTGGAATTACACGTTTCAATGACCGCCATTTTCGATTTTGAGGAAGGAGCGTCAACCTTCTCTCTGTGCACTGCTATTCCTAATGTTAACCGTGTACTGGGTGTAATTGGGCTGCTCTTTACTTTACCGGACTCAAAACTTCTGCCTTTCTCCTATAAATTATGTAATCCAGTAGATTTGTACCCGTGGCGGCTACAGATCGAAGTTTCGATCCTGTAGGATCAATGGTTCACGCGAGCTATGCTTACTTAAAGTTGAGCAATCTGCAGTGTTTTTGACAGATAAGGGCGCCGCCATATTGGTTTGTCGTGACGGTCGCGCGTCGCTGACCGAGTTGGTGGGTGATTAGCTCGGGGTGGGGGCGGCAAGGACCGGCGGTTCTGCTGTGTAAGCGGCTCGCGGTTGTCACTACAAACCAACATGGCGGCGCCCTTACCTGTCAAAAACACTGCAGATTGCTCAACTTTAAGCAAGCATAACTCCCGAACCATTGATCTTACGGGATCGAAAATTTCGATCTGCAGCCGCCTCGGGTACAAAAATCTACTGGATTACATACGAAATACATCATAATTTATAGGAGAAAGGCACAAATTTTGAGTCCGATAAAATAAAGTTTACCCTGTAATTGGATCCTATACATTTTTCGAGCAAAATGTAAACAAAAATTTATCTGCATAGATATTTGTAAAATTTTATTGATTTTTAAGGGGATAGGACCAGAAAAAAGTCATTGTTCTATCTCATTTCTATCGAAAGTTCTTTCGTTTGGATACAAAATTCATCGCATTACCCCGCAACCCCACTGTGTACCGCACGGTGCACACTGGTCCACGCGCACGATTTAGCTGTTCATTTGGTAAAAAAGCAACTTGCCCAAATCGATGTTAATTGAATGTATATTGCTTCCTTAATGTCCATGACATTCGAAAACGATGAAATTAATGAGATTTATTAAAAATTGTGATTAAAAAAGAATTTAAAAATCAACATTTTATGAATCCTATTTGCCATCGAAAAAATTACCTCTTTTCTTATTGATACCCTAGAGAATCTATTTAATATTATGTGTCCATTTTTGTTGCAAATTAATAGTATTTGTCTATATTTAGAGTATATCTTTTGTACTAAGATTTAATATTTATAATTTATTGAAATAACAATTCTCAATAAATTAAAGAGAATCTTCAGTTTTCAATCTTTGGTAAAGGATATCTTTCGAGTCCCCCATGGACCCTCATTGTATCAAAGTGCATTATTATCAGCGTTCTTTTCTCTATGAAATCGTGCAAGAATCACATCCCGTTCGTTCCCGGTACACCAGTTATTATTGTTTAAAGAGTATGTGTCGTCTGAATTGCGGCCGAACCTCTGGCATTTTGATGATGCAGTCTGACAATTAATATTGAAAGATGTTGAAGAAGAAAGTGATGACAATAATGGTTTGTCAATATAATATAATATAATGTCAATTGTTATTGTCGTTTATACAATAAAAATTATATTTTTGTTTTTTATAATTAATATTATGTTTTTCGCACGGTTTTAAATAAAATATTTTTAGTTATGTTTATAAAATCCATTACTTCAAAAATAACTGATTATTGTGTTTATTTAAAACCTGAACCTGATTTATCAGACACTTCCGATAATCTGAGAAAAAAATGTTTTAAACAAACATTAATCAATATTCGGCGATCTACAAATTTCAATCCAAAAAATTAAAAAAGAAATTTTTAATGCATAAATAATTAAAGTCACCTCGAATTTTTAGGAGCCAATATGTATTTTTGACTTCATAATATTGTAGCTGATATCAAAACGAATCCAACGACCTAAATTACTATACCTTTAAACTTTAATATAGTGCTAAAATATTAATGAACAGCTAGATCGAGCTCGTGGACCAGTGTGCGGTGGCGCCATTTGACCAAAAAGCAGAAAAAATCCGTAAGAATCAAACTATCCAACAAAAAAATATGATATTTTTATTTCTATTATGTTCTATATGTGAAAATACACTACACCTTTAAACTAGTGGGTTATCAAATCATTTTAACGAAAAAATGATGTCATCAGTTTTTTTCACAAAAATCGATTTTTTACAAAATCCTGAGGTGGTAGACAAATTTTACGACCAGATTTGTAATCAGCGTGACAAAATCTACGGGACATGATGTTTACCATGTCAAGAAAAAAATCTATCCGTACATGGTATTGAATAAACTACAATTTTCTTGTAATTCTGCAAGTTTAACACAGATTTTCAAAGTTAAGAAACATTCGTAACATAATCTCTCTGTTTTCCCATATTCTGCAATGAGATTCAGCTTTAATATAAAAAAAGTCATCGTTCTATCTCATTTCTATCGAAAGTTCTTTGATTTGGAAAAACAAATTACTTGGGTTTACCGAAAAAATAGAATAGCATCAATACGATTGGTTCAATGTACGGAAAAATTTATATTCCAGGGTTTTTGAGGTCGTTAATTATAAAATTGATAATCAATAATAATTAACAATGCAACAAGTTATACTGTTTTAAAATGTGTTCAAATACTTTCGTGGCTCACTGTATATCAAGATATCTTCTGGATGTCATGAAAAATTAAATGATAATTATCTTTGTAAGTAATGAGTATTGTCAAAAACGCTCCGGACATGGGTCGGCTTATTTCTGTTCTTGATTCGCCAGAAAAAGTTTAATGAAAATCGACAACTCGACCACCTTGTTAGTCAATTATATTTATATACAGGCATGTCAGAAGATGTTGATATATTAAAACATTCATTCTCTTCAGTTTAATGTACCAAATGAGAAAAAAAAGAAGGTGTGCTATCTTTTCGTTCTAGAATGTAAATTCGCAATCGCACGAACACAATATTCGTCTAATGTTTTTATTTAAAGGTTTAAGAAAACGGTACATCTATGAAACTGCTTGTGTATCGACCTACGTGTAGTTATAATTTGTATAAATAATGTATAAAAAAAGAAAAAAAAACAATACTCGTCTTAATAAAACGTGCCGATGAAAGCTGCTCGGGGCCGAACGATGGCAACGAAAACAACAGGTAATAATATATTATCCAACGAAGAAAACTCCATAGACAATATATCATGCCTCCATGTGAAAATATGTAACATTTTGAACATGAAAATGATTTGAATGACCTTTTCCTATTTTTTTTTAGCAAAAATGTCTGTTAATGTCAAAATTGTTTCGCGGACCCCCGGTGAAGGCTACGCGGGGACTACTCAGGGGTCCCTCCGCGGATCACAGTTTAAGAACCACTGCCATAGACAGAAAACCGTTCGTTCAGTGTACTCGACATCTTCATCCGAGCACCTAGATCCCCATTTAATTCGGATACGAGAATCGATCTCGCCGGATCGTTAACACAGTCTCTTCGATTGCGTAACATGTCGCGTCGGGACGGTTCAGCGCGAAAGCGGAAAAGTATCTCTGTGCTCACCTTGTCGAGATCGATCTCTTCCTGCGAGTTGAGCTTCGGGCACGTGAAAACCGAGTATTCCGAGTTGTTGACAGAGTTTTCGGCCCACGAGACACCGGCCAGAATCAGCATCACTAGACACCACTTCATCGTTCGCGAATAGATCCCGTCTTTCTCGAAGTCCTCCGAAATCGTGATCGTGTTCCGATCGTTTCGGCGTCGCGTGTGACCAGAATCGAATCAGAGAGAAAAGAACACAGAGAAACAGACGAGGAGTGAAAGAGAGTGAGCAAAAGATAAATAGAGAGAAATAGAGGGAGTGATCAGTCTAGCAGAGTTGTCATCGACGCGTCGATCGCGATCACGCGCGGCTCAGATAACCTCGAGCATGTCCCAGACTTTGACCCAATTTTTCGAACAGGCCGCCGCGCTACGAGCAGTGCACCGATTCCTCTTCAGAGATCCTGGGATGTAAAAGATTCCGGTGCTGGGAGGATCGGGGTGTCGAGACTCTCAGCGCGACTGTCGTTCGGCGGACACGTTGATAAGAGGCAACATCGCACAAGCCTTGTCCTCTTCGACTAATATTTTCCGAGCGAGTCACGCGGCTCCGCTCCCCTAGTTCCTTCGCTCTCCGTCGCGCTTCTGGAACGCTTTAATTGAACGGCTGGCTCATCCCCGCGCGCTCGTCTGTGATCGATGCTTCAGCGCATCGCGCTCTCGCTCGCGTTCCGTTCCGTTCCTCTCGCTTCCCTCCGTGGATCTCCCTCTCGTTCTCGATCGCCCCGGCGCGGCGGCTACGCGAAAGAGATCTGGTCACTACTGCTGGATCACGCGAGCACGGTACACGGCCGCGAAACTGTCGAGGACGTTTCTTCTCTAGGAGCTGCGGATAAGGGTCTGGCAACGAGTGAACATCGTAGAGTACACACGCTCGATGAACCCTGGTGCGGATCGATATTTGCACGGGCCTCGATAAACACGCTCGCAACACGTCAGTCCACGCGCGCGTTTCACTCGCTCCTATGGAAACTCGCGGTTACCACGGAGGGATCAAACGACGATCGGATCTACTCGCGAATGTATCGCGATGTTCAGAGCAGGTCCGTGGCGGGAGCGCTCGAACGCGACTCTGGATCTCTCGTCGGGAGGACCCGCGAACACTGAAACCACTCGGTTCTACGGAAGAACCGCTCGATACCGATGGTGTTTCGAGGGTAAAGATCCTTGTCGATCACGGGGATTTCGTACACCACTCGACACGCTCTACAGACGAGAGCCGAACGACGATCCAGAAGAGACCACGATCGAGCAGGCCGGGATGCGCACGCGACGCAGTCGTAGGGTACTCTGACGCGTTCCCAGTCTGCTCCGCTGGTCCTCGCCTACGTCCGTCCATCCGTCCGTCGCGACGCCCCCACAATCCGCAGGGAGAGGGGAACTAAGAATGGACCGAACACGTGAAGGAGATCAAGAATTAGCTGCGGAATCACCGGACCGTACACGTTTTTCACCACCGGAATCAACTTTCGCGAAAGGAGCGCAAGTTTCGGACAGGTGACACCACCGCTCACGGTTCGGTCACTGGACCACGGGGCTCCCGGCGTATGACACCTTCACGGAAAGTAGACTCTCGGGAATGGTCATTTTGCTGACCGAAAGATTCCTCATTGTGGAAATTAACCCCTCAGGGACGATGTCTGTGCGCTCCACAGTCGGGTAAATCGATGAATTTTCCGTCAAAATCAAAGAACTTTCGATAGAAATTAAATGGAGCGATGATTTTTATTTTAAACTAAAGCTGAAAGATTGCAGAATATGGGAACATAGAGAGATTATGGTACGAATGTTTTTAACTTTGAAAATCTGTGTTAACCTTGCAAAATGTACGGATAGATTCTTTTCTTGTCATGATATGCATCATTTCCCGTAGATCTTGTCACGCTGATTCCAAATCTGGTCGTCAAATTTGTCCTCAGGATTTTGCAAAACATCAATTTTTTGTGAAAAGAACTAATGAAATCATTTTTTCGTTGAAATGATTTGATAACCTACTCGTTTAAAGGTATAGTGTATTTTAGTGGGGTAAACCGAACAAAACTTTCTGTCAAAATCAAAAAACTTTCGATAGAAATGAAATAGAACGATGATTTTTTTAAATTAAAGATGAATCATTGCAGAATGTGGGAAAATAGAGAGATTATGGTACGAATGTTTCTTAACCTTGAAAATCTGTGTTAACCTTGCAAAATGTACGAATAGATTCTTTTCTTGACATGGTATGCATCATTTCATCATGGTATGGAAATATTCTACGTCGAAAGAAATGTTTAATTTTCGAGTTGAAATAGCTCCGAGTGCAAAAAGCAGGGCTTCGGAGTCGGAGTCGGAGTCGGAGTTTGGGAGTAATTGCTGATGACTGGAGTCGGAGTCGGAGTAAGAAAAAGCTCAGAGTCGGAAAAAATATGTCGACTCCGACTCCAACTCTGACTCTTTTGTTTATAATTCATTAATAAATTTACGTATACAGTTGCTAATATTCGATCTACAGTACAGACGTATTGTATATGTGTATACCTGGGTGCTATGTAGAGAAGGAACAGTTAAAGTTATGGTAGTAGTGAAGGCAAATAAATAAAACAAATTATGTAGTCATTTTGTCATTCTATCATTTTTTATTTAAAATAAATGAATCATAACAAAACAAGACAAATGATAAAACATTAATACATAGTTTCTTTTAAATAATTATATAGAAATTCTATAAGAACAAAATGACATTTTTAATCAATTTCTTTATAATATAGCTCTAAGGAAAATAATGGCTTCAATCAAATTCTCTTTCATAGATGCTCTTAAATCCGTTTTAATTATTTTTAATGCTGAAAATAATCGTTCAACACTGACTTGTGTCGGAGGCATTGCCGTCACAATTCTAGCTGCGTCGCGAATAATTTCAGGGCAAATAGCGATAGCTTCTTCCACACTCAGTTTTGATAAGCGGTCATATTTTTCCATTTTTTTTAAGCCATCGTAAAATTCTTGCCGAAATTTGATTTTTTCAATGTCTACTGGTTCATCTACTGAATTTAAACGTCTTCGTTTTCTTTTGGAACGTTCTAATTTATCTAAATACGCTTCGAAGTTTAATGCTTCATTTGAAGAAGATGATTCCGAACTTTCGTATGATATAACTTCATCTTGTGATTCATCAGATTTAGACGCCTGTAACTGTAACACTTTCAAGCGCATTGCAATGTTATACAGTGTCTCTTTTGCTATGTTAATTTGATCGTCATTTAAAAAAATTCGATTCATTGGGTCAACGTAAACAGCAGCTAATAAAACTTTATTCTGCATTAGCTGATTTTCTCTTTTTTTCATTGAAGTTTTAATCGCATCAGCAATGGTCCCTTCAGCTTGGTTTAACTGATGCATCAAGTTTTTCCACTCCAGGAAAAATTTTGAGAATTGTATCAATTTTAGGGGTTCTGCTTGCAACAGCCACTTGTCTTAGTTTTCCGATGAGAGTAGCTGCGTGTTGATTTTTTAGTCCATCTCGTATCTCTAATTGTAATGTATGAACGGCACATCGCATATGTTCAATTCGGAATATCTCGGACGCTTCTTCAACAATATCATCTAAATGACTATTGCTTTCTATCGTTTCGTTTGCTTGTAAGTTATTTGTTACAATTGCATCACTGTCTTTTAGTATTTGTATATTTTCTTCATTAACTTTATTCATTTTTTCTGTTATACTTAACATATTTGAAGCATTATCTGTCACTATACATAAAATCTGTTCCTTCTTAATATTAAAATCATCTAATACTTTTTGTACCAATTTCTGAAGATATTCGCTCGTGGGATGTGCCTCAGTATCTTTTATTCCAATTGTTCGAGTTAGAATCTTATTATTTTCATCAACAAACCGAACATTAATCGCAAAATAATTAACTCTGTGGCGCGTGCATGCATCCATTTTAATAAATATATCAAACGATCTTTTAGACTTTTCCGAAGTTCTTCCTTCTTGTATCTAGCCGCTTCTATTATCAATTTTCTGATGCTTTCTTTTTCTAGGCAAACTCCTAGTTTTCTAGCCATTTCGCCGTTTAAGCCTACAAAGGCAGTTTGCGAAAAAAAGGTTACAGGCACACTATTTTGCACCACCATTTCAATTATGAGATCTTTAAACTTTTCAGGGGTCATTGTTACTGTTACTTTATCAGAAATAAAGCATTGGGATATCTGTGCTTGCCTGGTACTAAATATTTTATCCTTTTCTACAGATGACTGAGTACGTATATATGTATCTTCTCTATTTACTTCTTCTAATACTTTTGGATGGAAACGCTGTAAATGTCTTTCTAAATTTGATGCCCTTGTTGGTGCATTTTTTCCCCCGCAAGTTGAAAAATTACTAATTTTTGTTTCGCATAATCTTCTACCGTCATCGTCTTCTACAATACATTGACACTGATAATATTTCTCATCAGTTGTAATTGTAAAATGTTTAAAAACTGCTGACTTTTTCGACATTGCAAAATGCAAGAGATGTAAATATCTAAAAATATTTAGTTTTTTTTAAACATACAACTTACTGTTTTAAGAAAAAATAATAAGTAGGTGCTATAAGTCATACTCACAGAAAAAGGATAAAAAGGAGCACCAAGAAAATATAAGTTCTAGCTGCGCTTCTTCGATATCTTCTTTATATTATACAAAAATCACGACGTTACAACCGACTATCTACGATTGCCATGTGTCTCTTCTCGTTAAACAAAAAAATATGACGTTCGTTGCATAGCATTCTCGAAACAAACGACGCATAATTTTAGGCACGTATCTATTTACGGCAAGGCCCCGTTAAATGTAATAGCGTTTATATTAAATAAATAGTTCTGTTATTTGAATTATTCTATTACAATTACGATGACATCTCTTACAATAAGCTTATCAAAGAGGTTCATAGCAGACTTGCTTATCATACACATATCACGTCTATACAGTTGCGGACAAAAAAGTTATCACTTTTTCAATGCGTTTTACTTCTCTTATTTTTTAATGTTCACTTAAACATTTCTCTACGCTTGATCGCACGTCACAAATATTTCAATCGAATTTAAGTTTGACTACATTAGCGGTCGTATTAAAAACTTCACATTCAAACTTCATGAACCATTTATATGACGAGAATAAACACAGGTTCAATGAGCAGAAGTTTAATTAAGCGTGGTAATTTATTTACATCCCCTACATCCATTACTCCCTATAGTTCTTATAGAAGAAATTATTCATTCACTGCCAAAAATCTTTATCTTTAGTATTTCTCAAACTGATACGTATTTTCTAACTATTTCCAGAAAATGAGAAAGTAACAGTCGTGTTGTGTTGTATCAGAGTTATCTGTTCCATATTCTTAGACTTTAATACTTTAATACAATATTTCTACTATTTATGCAGTTTTATTACAACTGTTAATTATTTTGAGTACATATTTTTTCAAGTTGGAGAGTCGGAGTCGGAGTCGGAATCGGAGTCGGAGTCGGAGTCGGAGTCGGAGATAAAAAAAAAAGAGGGATTGGAGTCGGAGTCGGAGTTACGAATTTTGTCTACCGACTCCGAAGCCCTGGCAAAAAGTTCATACCACACAAAAATTGCATTAATTTCGAACTGTGCTATCTTTTTGTCCCGGAGGTTAAGTTTTTCCATTGTGCATTTCGATTTTTCTTGGATGAAAATTCAGATATAATATAACGATACAAGTTGCTTGCATCGTGGAATATTCCTTCGTTCTTCCCGTTGCCTTGTGAAAGTTGGAAAGCCCTTAGTGCAGGTCTCGGAGCAAGCGCAGGAAATGCTGAACTTCGATAGAACTTTCATCAAATATATCAATCGGTGAAATCTATCGGTTTGTGATCAAAGTTTACTCCTCCATTTTTCCACATATTCCTCCAACACTCGGAGAACGGAATCCGTCCGGAGCTGTACATTCCGAGTTTCCTATAACCATTGCGAGACTTTCGTGCGACCTCATCACGATTTCAGTAATAATACAATAAAAAGTTTGAACTGGCCACGGCCAATCTTGTTATTGAACCGATTGTGTTGGTACGAACCACGTCCGACGCGCAATTCTCGTGGTTCAGAACGAATCAAACCTATTTGTTATTCTTTTTTAATTACTCGGTCAGAGAGAGACAGGGAGAGAGAGAGGGAGAGAGAGAGAGAGAGAGAGAGAGAGCAATTCGCGAGCACCATGTTCCCAGCAAATTCCCACGAGAAATTTTCGGGACGAGATGCGAAAACAAGGCTCGCGAGTCGATGTGAAAATTCCGGAAAGTCGGTTTTCGCGACGGACGAGAGCGCATCCCGGTTTTTTGCCGAGTTTTACGCGAGGCAGAGTCGTAAGTTGCCTTGAAGGCTTCAGTTTGTTCGTTCCCCCTGACACGATAGGTACGGCACGAGAAAAAAAGTATTCATACACTGCTGGCGTTTTCTAACTACTGTTAACACTCTTCTCCAACGTGGCGTTGAGTGAACAATTACATGTGCCAGATTGCCGCACAGGAATTTCGTTTCCCGTCGAACTGCATAGTCGAACGAAAATAATGAACAGCTTCGACGTAACTTTAAGGTTTACAATTCGTCCCGTATTCTTATAAAATGTCCCAGTCTCCCTACTGTGGATTATAGAATTTATTCCGTTTTCAATATAGAGTAAGGTTGCTCGAGTCGTTAAGGACCCCTTAAGGACACCCCTTAAGGATTTATCAAATACATAGATAGAAATTAAATGTGTTATTCAAAAGTTGTGTTAATATTGTTGTTATTTATTATAACGAAATTAGAAAATCTGTATACTTTCACGTCAAATAAGCTAAATCTTGAAAAACTTACATCGGTACGACTAAAGGAACCGGTTTCCTAAGCCGTGCCACCTACAGCCTAAGTCGTACCTAAGAATTCAATTGATAAGCAACAATAATAATTAAAACGTATTGTTCATTAATCTGTTTACATGACATATAGATATTCAGTTAGTACAAACATCGCATACAAATTTTTTCGTTCTTTTGTCAACTCCAGCGCATACATCGTGCACCCATAATTTGCATTTCAAGCATTGAATCATGTTTTCCTCCCGATCTTCTCAACAAATAAAACAAAATCAATCGCTTTTCTTCTTTTTCATTTTTAATGCCAATTCCTTTTTATTAATTACTGCGTTTTTCTTATTTGCCGCATTTTTCATGTTTTCTTTATTCTGCGCTCTACTGAACATCTTGTGTTAGAAAACGGTACGTCTTAAAGACTTTTGTTTGACGTTCGTAAAAGTTCGTAGGAGACGTTCGTAGGACATTCGGGAGGTCTTTAAGACGTCCCTTAGAAGTCTCAAAGATGGATAAATGTTAATTAAATTAAAAGAAGGGAAGAGTAAAAATAGATGTCGATAAAAACGAGTTTAAAGTTAAACCTAGCTTTATCAGAAGAACGCGTGTGGAATTGACATAAAAAGTGTAATAAAAATAACAATTGCAATTAAAATCATTGTAAAAATAATAAAAATTGAAGAGTTGAAATTGAAGTTGAAATGGACAAATTGAAATTGAAGTTGAAGAGTTGGTATTGAAGTTGAAATTGAAAGTGAAGTTGAAGATAAATGGACGTCTTTAAGACGTCGTGTGCTATCTAGGAGTCGACTGGGAACAGTCGACGTATAGCGAACAATGCAGCTTCTATGTTTTAGTTGAGCCATTCAATTAAAGCGAAATATAGGAGCAACAATTCAACATGAAGCAGGAACAAATGAACATTCTTATCTTCGTTTCCCATCGCTTCTTTTCGTATTCGTTCGCCCGTGTACACAGCTTGCAGTGCAATTTCCCTGAATATTCCTAACCTGGAAGAACCGTGATCAACGCGGAAATGAAATGTAAACAAGCAGTGAAGCACATGAAATTATATTATGCCACAAAACTAGATCTTCGGCAAAGTCGTCACCTATTTTGATAAAAAGTCACAGTTTCTACACCGAATATCATATAGTTCTCATCTTCATCATCTTTTAAGGCCCGGTAAAAAAGGTATTACGAAAAATCGATGTCTAGGTGTAATTTTAAAGTGAGGTTCTCTCTGGAATAAAAATGGATGAAATTTTATTCTAGGAAAATAAAATTAGGATACACATCGTGGATGAAATCAATACATTATAATTATGCTAGAAAATGTATGCTGATTTTATTGATTTATAATAACAAGATTGCGAATCTTTATGTGAAATAAAAACTATTTGTGTCAACTCGCGTCTCGGTCGCGCTCTGATTGGGCCGTGTTTTTCGTTAATAACTACTAAACAAAGCCGCGGCGGCCATTTTTGCAAAGGAAAATGTCGCTTCAAATTACCTCAGGAACCTCCCATTTCCGGGAGGCGAAGGAGTTTTGGGACACCCTGTATACATTTTATGCATTTGTCAAGAGGGAGAAAAATGTGTACAGGGAGCATAAAACAGCAAAAATAGTGTCAGATTATTTTCAACCCATTAGACCTATTAACACTAAACCTACATCTCGTACCATTTATTAGACCTATTAGCTTCCTACCTATTATCCTCTCCCATCTTTCCTCTTTCTGTATTTTCTTTTCCCTTCTTACTATTTCCTCGCTCATTGACTCTTTCCTCTCCTCTATTCATCTCCATTCATCTCCTCCGCTGTCCAACCCCTCTCCTCAAATAAGTCCCATCTCTCCTTCTCCTACCCATCCCTTATCCTTTCCTTCCTATCCCTTCGCCTTACCTCTTTCCAGTATAACGCGCCAGCTCCCGCCCCCCTTACAGATGAGAATATTAGCGGTGTGCGAGTACTCGCACTTGTTCGGGACCGGGTCGGGATCCCGAAAGTTTATAAAGTTCGGGTACCCACGATTTCGGGTACCCGAAATGGCAGTTGGGTCGGATCGAGTCGCGGTCTCGAAACTTTGTAATATTCGGGTACTCGAAGTTAAAGTTGGGGCAAGTCTGTGATTAAAGCAGCGATAAATAACTCTGTACATATTAACCCTTTGCACTCCGTTTTCGCCGATAATGCGATATTGGAAATATGAACTTTAAATCCATTGTCGCTGCTACGACGACACGATTGTTTTGCTTACTGATATAGTGCTGGATCTGTTGGTATACTATATGAATCAATAGGCTGGAGTGCTAAGAATATTCCAAACTTTCGGGTACCCGAACTTTGTAAACTATCGGCATCCCGACCCAACCCGACTCGATCAATGTCCGACTGGACCCGTGGATCGAGTACCCGCACACCCCTAGAGAATATCTATACTATTTCTACGTGATTTTATATGTCTCTTTAAAATCGCAACTTATAGCCCCGGTCTCCTCTACTTCGAAAATTGTACAGTAAAATCGCGATAGTTGTCAACGACCGGGTATGCGATAGTTATCAGATGTTTACCCACTCCACTGCCGGCCAAGGAAGGACAGCGTATGGGAAAGAAAGAGACACGGACAGTCGCCGCCACCGGCACAGTTCAAAGGCCCGCGTGTTCTCTTTGATCTGTACTTACTGTCCTCCTGTACGTTTGGCTTTCGATTAAACTCTCGGCGCGGTAGACGCAGTCATAAAGAGATAATGTCGGTACGCGATAGTTGTCCGTGCAGAACACAGGCTGGTTAACAAGAATCGCGACTTTACTGTATATTGGCCAACTTTTTAGGGAAAGAGGCGACATATGACAGTGTGTCGGCATGTCAATGATTTCGACGTGGATCACCAGGTGGATACTTGTCTCCGTCCGCTTATGGTACGGTCGCCGGATAAGCCCGAGGAAACCGAGGAGAAGGTAGAAAGAGATAAGAGGTCGAGGCGCTGGATCCAGGATTACGGAAGGAAATCGAGGAACGTAGGAAATATGGGGAAACGATTGTCCCGCTGGATGAGTTTTCAATTTCGGTCGAGCCGACGTACACGCTCTCCTCGGCCCGAAAGACTGCGAGGGATTGGTTCGGCTGAGGAATATTATTAATTCGTATTTTCCGCGTTGGCGAATTAATATTCACGGTTATCGCACCGCGCCGCGCGCCGGGCTAATAAAATACGAAACCAGAAACGGAAGACTAGTTTCTCGTGCCGAAACGTCGTCGTTGATGCGAATTGTTCGATACAATATTTCAATATCTTGGTTGATGAAGGCGGCGCGGCGCGGTGCATAAAATGGCCAGGCTAGAAATATAATTGGCTGTCGGAACTTCGTTGCGCTTTTAAGCTTCCTCTCCTCGAGTGGCGCCGCGTCTGCCCTACGTCGCTACTAATTAATCAAGTTTTGCGATGGTTACACAAATCTAAAACGTTCTCAGCGTACTGCGATGACTCGGGGAGCTGCGCGATCCGTTTTCATAGCGATTACACCGTTTCGTTTCCTAGCAATTCGCCTTTGTCGTCGGATTTCCATGCCCGGTAGAACCTCGATTAACCGAGCTAATTGGGAGACAGCCGGGTCGCGTGCATTGCCATCGGATAATAGAGTCTCGCGAAGAAATTGTGAACAGCCCGGTCCCGAAGCTCGCTGGTTTTCATTTACGCGAGACTGCACCTCCGCTCGAAGCCATTCGAAGGTTCGATTCGAGTACGATCTTTTTCTGCGTATCGTCGCGTAATGGAGACCTTCATTGACTGGCGCACCACGAGATTTTATGAATAGAATCGCGACCCTAAGTGTGAGGTTATTTTGATTGAGTCTGTGTGAGAGGTAATGTGAGGTTAGCAACGTGAGGATACTCGGTGCAAAGAAGAAGCCGATACCGATCGTCGAGCGCCGGTTGTTAGCGCGTGGCAGCGAGAAAGGACGCAGTGTGAGAGAATATGTAATACCACAGCGGGACTGATACTGATTTTTATTATTATTACTTACTTTATTATTATTATTTATGATTATTATTACTGATAAAAAATATGTTTCTCATTTATTCACGAATGTTTTACGTGGGAGGTGTACCTGTCTTATTCACTGACCTAGGCATGTATATGCTTGTGGTATCTAGCAGCAAACCAAAAGAAATTTCGTATGGATTTCGAGTGAGATTCCGGTGCGGCAGACATACTAATCGTGGCTCCGGAGAACAAGAACGGTGGGCGATAGAGACTGTGGCTAATCGAGATCCTGCGAACTTGTTCTGCGATTCTCTGGGTTTGTGAAAAAGAACACTGTGCGAATAGCAAGCAGATCGCGGGTACGAAACCCGGGGGACACCGGAGCGAAGCGACGCGGCGCGGTGCGGTGACGAGACAGAGAGAATACGCTCGTCGAGTTGGCTCGCGAGGGAGACAAAGGAAACGTCAGCTTGTGTCACGTATCGGGCCAATGAAAACTTAATTCGTTCATTCAATCCGGCTGATGATTCAGGCTGCGGGCTGGTAAATGTCCGCCGACGCGCCGCGTGCACCAGCGGTCTTTTTATCGACGCGGCGAGTGAATTCCACTGAGAGAGACGCAGAGAGAAAGAGAAATTCGGTCCTCTCGATCGACGTGGAAGAATTCGCCGGATGATTAATTGATCCGCGCACGCGGCAAGAAGACTTATTTAGCGACGTCGTTTCGGGAAAACGCGATCCTCTCGTCCCCCGGGAACACAATGCGACCGCTGAAATGTTCTTGATGAAGAGCCCTCTACCAATCGCGTCTTTTCAAGGGTCCTCCACGCGATCGCGACTCGAAACTTTTTAATGGAACCGGCAGGGAATTTAAAAATCGTCCCGATGCACCCGGCCGTATACCGCTTTTCATATCTTGTCGTCGAAACATGCTTTAAGATAATCCCCGTGCGCCGCGCCGGTGCTCCGAGAGGAAACGCTTACCTTTGTGATTCCCTTTGTAGTGATTCTACGGCTTGTCGCGTGCTCGATCGCCAATCCACAATGGAGTGCACGCTGGATGACACGAATAAAGAAAATGTATTAGTAAGCGAAAAAGTGATTCTAAATTATTAGTTTTGCAGAGCAAGGAGGCCCCTGGCAGCAGTGTCATGTTTACTTTACTCTTATTTTATTATTTTAAATAGTGCTAATGATTTCTAGGCAAAATAAAGTAAATTAGGCTTACAAATCGTCATCCGAGACACAGTTAATACACACATCTGATGCATTTTTCGTGAGTCCATTTGCTGCAATGTGTGCACTGCACTCAGTTTTCACCACAAACGCTATTAGTGTAAGTTTCATTGCAGATCAAGCATTCTGAATCATCTTCTGATTCCGAGGACAAGGAATCTTTCTTGAATGTCGTAAATCCTATGCTTAGTCAAGTAGCCCCGTTCGACATTTTTATCATTGCAAGGGCTACACGTGCATAACCTCGATACACCGGATAGAATAAAATACCTCAAATTATAGTCAATGTGTCATATTTCCATAAACTAATCATGAAAAACATCAAGCAGTTCTTAATGGACAAAAATTGATAAATAGTCGATACAAAAATATTTACTTACCTTCCGATTTTTTTAGATTTTTTATTCTTATTGGTATAACACGCAAGTTTCGGTCACGACAACACATTACATGGTGAGCTAGTCATTCTTATGTTTCAATATCGTCGAAAGCTACATCATCTACTTTATAGTATTACAATTAGAATGTATTAGTCAACTAACCTCATTAGTCAACTAGCCCCGGTCTCCTCTACCTGTAAGTACATAGAAACACCGTATTTTTTTAACGATCGTGCTCGAAGTTTTACTTACAGCTTCGATAACCCACATTGGACTTAAACGGATATATCGTTAAAGGGGATGAACGGCGGAACGGCCGTTTCGCGTTTGCTCGGGCGGATTTCAGATACGTCTGGACCGTTAAATATACACGTATAAATTGATTCGTCGAATGATTTAAGACGGGAGAAGCGATTGCGATGCAACGAATCCGAAATCGTTCAACGTTAATGGAAGGACGACGGGAACGGCGAAGGATCGTTTAAATATTTGACCAACGAGAATTCTTTCAATTAATACGGTATTCCACGAGCCTCGTAATTACTGCGTCTCTCTCTCTCTCTCTCTCTCTCTCTCTCTCTCTCTCTCTCTCTCTCTCTCTCTCTCTCTCTCTCTCTCTCTATCTCTATCTCTCTCTCTCTCCCTCTCTCCGACCCTTTGCCCCAGGCCGAAGAAAAAATCGCATTACCCATTCCCTCAACGCTATTGAACCAATTAGAGAATTTATATCGAATCCCATTGAAAACATTAATCGGAGAAGAAACATCAAGCCGAGCCGGGACGCTCGACGTACATACTGCGAATACTTTTTTTCGTGATTGAATCGGCTCGAGGCACCGTTTTTCCGTGTTTACAGCCGCCGATAAAATTGAATTCGAATATCGAATAAGTGCCTATGTTACATTCCCGAGCTTCTGAAATGACGCGGTTCGAAGTTACACCTGTTTATACTGCATTTGATAGGTCTTCTGGACAGTCATCGATAACATAGACCTAAGGTTTGCAATACCTGTATTCGGTATTTTTTTAAACATTGTACCGGAATACCATTATTAGAAATTTTCAAAACGGTACAAAAACACAGTTGTTGGGTAAACTTTACTTTACCGGACTCAAAATTGATGCCTTTCTCCTATAAATTATGATGTATTTGATATGTAATACAGAATATTCGAAGTTTCAATCCTGTAGTATCAATGGATCAGGAGTTATGGTTGTTTAAAGTTGATCATTTTCTAGTGTTTTTGACGGGTAAGGGCGCCGCCATATTGGTTTGTAGCGACGACGGCGAGCTGCTTACCGAGAAAAACCGCCGATCCTTGCCCCCCCGCCCGCTCCCGTCCTGATCCCAATCAACTTAGTAAGCGGCTCGCGGTCGTCACTACAAACAAATATGGCGGCGCACTTACCTGTCAAAACACTGAAAAATGCTCAACTTTAAGCCACCATAACTCCTGCACCATTGATCCTACAGGATCGAAACTTCGATCTGCAGCCGCCCCGGGTATAAATCTACTGGATTACATACCAAATACATCCATCATAATTTATAGAAGAAAGGCACGAATTTTAAGTCCGGTAACGTAAAGAGCAACCCCAATATCTCTTATGGTTCAAGAGTTATAGTAAAATGTCACCAAATTTCTCGATCCAGGCACGATACACGTGCTAATATCTGAGTATCGTAATCCAAATTCTTCGCTAGGAATGCTTAGCTCCGAAGATGACCACGGTGGGAACGGTTGCGTGGGTGTTCATTCGATTAAACCATGCGGCAAAAACCATCACGTTGGCCGATGCGCGATGGAAGAAACAAGAAAGGCCGGCGGCGAGTTGTCGAAAAATGCGGAATTATCGATGCGCAGCGGTTAATCGGAGGCGGGCAGGCGAGGAATTTCATTTTCCCAGCAATTTCGTTTTTTTTCTGGTCCCTTCTGTCGATCAAGCGAGGCCGCATAATTATTGCGAACGGCCGAAGTTCGATAAATTCCGGCAAATTTGCGAGCGGCCGCGAAACGCGTTGTTCGCGCAAACAGCGCGGCTGAAGTTTCTTGTCCGCATAACGTCAGAAGAAGCGACACAGTTTCTGCTGGGTGTATCGTACACTACTAAATAAAATTGTAACTAACATACTATACAGGGTGTGGCACTAACTATTGCCACATACAATAACTCCGGAAGTATGATAGTAGTAGAAAAGTTTTTGAAATAAAAGTTGTATAGGACAACAGGGGCCGTAGCGTGGCGTTAATCTTTTCTTGCTAGGTGGAGTCGCTTCAGAGATGTGAAGATCACATTTGTTTTTTTAAGGGGACATTATGGTAAAGTGCCCAAATATGAACCACTGTTTTGTTTTGTCATTTGAAGCAACATTTTCCTCTGCAAAAATAGCGTCCGCGGCTTTGTTTAGGAGTTATTAACGGAAAACCCTGACCAATCAGAGCGCGACCTAGACGCGAGTCGGTACAGTCCCGGCGCGCCAACTGTCTATTGGCCGATTGTGCCAACTCGCGTCTAGATCACGCTCTGATTAGTCTGTGTTTTTCGTTAATAAGAAGAAAAGAAGAAAAAGAGAAAAATGTTGCTTCACATAACCTCAGGAACCTCCCATTTCCGGGTTCTGCAGGAGTTTCGGGACACCCTGTAGATCGATCCACGTGAAAAAGCAAGAAGAACGATTGGAATAAACTCGGCCGCGATGAATTCTTTCGCAAACAGTTTCATTTTTTTTTCGCGTGCCAACCGTGTGAGAGATGCGTGCGGACTATATGTATGTGTGTAACGGCTTTCGCTGCGCGATGTGAAGTAATGTGGAAAATTTGCAGCTGCCACGGCACTTTCCTGATAAGCAAACAATGCAGATTCCTGTGGATCAGTTGAATATTGAGCTACTCAGCTTTTTTGTAGTACTCGCTCCGCGTAAAAGAATTGCGTATAGTTGTAGCCGAACGCAAGCTTTTTAGCGTTTCATCGCACGGAAAGTAAGGTGGTACGAGCGCAATAATTCCTGTTGTTAAAAAGTAATCCAACCGAGACGAAAATCTCGCGGTCAGAAAGGCACATATTTACATGGCAGAACGGTCGAGAAAATGATTCATTAACGTCGGGAACAGAGAGAAGCGGTCGGAACGTCGGTAGTTCCGAAAGTAAATTTACATATGTCCACGGACTTTTCGAAAAATGGACTGCCAGAAGGGAACGTTATTTTTTCTGGTTGAACGTTAACATTTCGCGGAGATAACGCAGCTAGTTTTCATAGACAGTTCTCTCTAGAGATTAATTCTTCTAGATAGAAGAATTAATTCGCTTTCCCTTCCATTATTATTAAATTGAACGTCCTTGCTCTTAGAACGAGTTTGTCGATAATATTGGATGATAACGCAAATATGGTCGGGAATCTCCAATATCCTTTTCATTTATTAATTAAGTACAGAATTATATTGAATCAATTCTGCAAATTCCGACTGCAAGTAATAATGGCTTTTCAATTGGGTTAGGTCTGGGTTAAGCGTTTTGCGATCCATACTACATTCGTTGTAAGGGGAGGGTCGGGACGTGTGTAACGGGCTGATTGCCATTATGAGTCACCAATTCCCGTCTAAGGGTCAACCGTCTAAGGGTCAACTTTGGAAACCGTTGCCCGATGACTAACCTTCCCTCGGAAAAAAACCCAGCATACCTGGGACCGCCATATATCAATAAGGAATACTATTTAAGACCTTGCACATTTAAAGATAAAGCTCAGTTCCTGACTGTACGTCTACAGTAACGCTTGTCACTGTTCTTCCAAATACCTACCCGACCTCGTTCTACGGTTCACGATCGTTAGGTGTTAAGTTCGTGCGTGAAGTACGTTTTCCCCGTAACACGTGCGTTCTACGCCTCCCACGATCCTTCCTTACCGGTGGCGGCGCGGCGCGGTGTCTTCTTGCCCTTTTTTTTTTTTTTTGTTAAGGGTGAGGGGGAAAATGCATTACGCACACCCCAGAAGGGGGTAGTGTGGGGCTCGGGCCGCGGTTGTTCGGCGTACCCATACCCACTAAAAACCTGACCTCACCCGGGACGGTCAATGGACCGCCCCTCTACACATCGACTTTGATCGAGCTCGGGATTCGGGGACCTACTACTCGTATTACGTCCGAATCTCTGTCTCGATTCCAGAACCACGCCTGTTCTTGCCGATCAAGCGTCTTCTTGCCCTGACCGAGGCGGGGACCTTTGGGTCACCTGCTCTGAGCGGGGCACGAAGACCCCGGGAGCGGTGGGTGGACCAAGCTAGGGCTCGGGAAGCCCAATCCGATGGCTCCAGGGATTTGGACACTGGGCAGGTCCCTTCGCCCGGGGTCCGGTTAGAACAGGTAGTGGGGGAGACTAACCCCTCCCCCCGAGATGCATGTTTAGCTCAGAGGTGTCCTGTTGAGTTCTCGCGAGATCCAGACACCAACCCTGTAGCCTAGGAGGACCTGTGTTTTTAGTGGGTACTCTTGTGGAAGTGGATCGCTTCGCTCAGTAACCCCACGCCCCGAGGAAAGCCCCACATAACCCCGGCTTCCCCGCAGGGTTCCTCGCGTATAAACCTGTAGTTGCTAATGAACCTTGCGAGTTCAACGCAACTTAAAATATAAATTTAAAACAAATTATATTTTATCGTATTTGTATATTTCATTGATTCCAGCGATCGCGATCGACGGATCGAGGGTTGAGGAAACAGTGTCGACGTTGGCCGGAGGACGAACGGTTCGATGGTCGCGTGGCGCGTTACGTCGGCTGAGACGGAATTAATCAGTTCCCCGGGAAACGAGGCTGGCGGGTCACGTTTTATGAAATTCCAGCGAATCGAGTATGACCGGGTATCCTGGGGTGGAGCGGTGCGGCGCGGCGTGTCGCGTTGGGTTGTAAATAAGCGACGAACGACCGAGTAATAAATCAGAGGAAATAAATTCATATCGGCGGTGCGTCGCGTCGGGCGAGAGCTTTCGTCGCTAAATAATCCAGATCGTAATCGTTCGCAGTGGCATGCCGCGCATTTAAATTCGCAATTAGAATGTTTGTTATCAGCGAGCCGGGACACGGGCCGGCATTTTTCAGTCGGCGGGCTGGTTTTAAGAGCGAATTGTAACGGTGGTGGAGGGATGGGGGGGTGGTGGCAGGGATGAAGAGAGGCGCGCGTACCCGTCCTCCTGTAAATCTCTTGGAAGCGCTTTCGAGGCCCGCTCGTTTTTCCCTTCCCACTTCCGCGTTCTCGTGCCATCCCCATTCCCCGCTTTTTTCCCACCCGGTTCTCGTTCGTGTGTTCGTTTTAAACTGCCGTAATGGCGCCGAGCCCACCCGCTTATATCCTCGTCGTGTCCGTAATCAAGCTTTTCAATGATACTAATACACTCGCGCTCCGACTATCCTCGTCTGCACCGGACCCGAAATGTATCGCTACATTCGGTACTATCCCCCACCTCCCCCATCCCGGACAATTTTATATGTTAAAAAGTTGCGCGCTCAGGCTATCGAGATTTTTCAATCTCTGCTTTATTGGGATACCGACCGTCGAATATTTAGAACACACGAAAACGTTCAATACTGCACAGTGAATTTTCAACCTTATCGATGATATTGATGCACACCCACCTATCCCGGGCTACACAGGATCCAAAAAGTAATGATACATTGAATGCTTTCCATAATAATTTCCGTGTGGAAAAGTAGCGTATCCGGATTTGTTTTATCTATCATGTATTGGCCTACGGATCATTGAACGTTTGTAATACGGAAGAATATTAAACAACTGTACTACAGAGTAAATTTTCAGACTTTTCTATGATACCGATACATGTGCTCATGTTTCCCGACAATTTTACGTCAAAGAGCAGCACACGCGTGCAGTTGAAACATTTTTATTTCTGTATTATGTGACTGCTATTAAAAACTGCATGGTTTCCAAACTTTTCAGTGAAACTAATACACTCGGTCGCTTCTCTGCTGCAATCCGACTGGCCTGGTCTACACCAGGATCGTTACTTTCCATGATCATTCTCTAGCAAAAAGTAGCAGGCCCGGGCAATCGAGATTTTTTAATTTCTCCTTTATTAAACTGTGGATCATCAGATATATAACACGCGCTCTCCCACTCCCTCTCACTCTTCGTCTCCCTCCTCCCTATATTAAGAGACTCACAATCAGCATGAAGATAGCCGTAGAATTGGATGTTTGAAAACGAAAACGGAAGTGAAGTAAATAAAATAGGATCAATCAGCAGAAAGTTCATTATTTACTGTTATTGTTCGCGTATCTTCATAATTATTAGTACTGTTATTGTTATTATTATTATTTACGAGCATTATTATTTTACCGTGCATTATTTGTTACCGCGACAATGGAAAAGTTAAATAAGTTGACGGATATTGAAATAGGTCAAATAACGGCACTTTCCTCCGTAGGAGAATGTAAAAGGGAAGTAGCCAGGAACCTTAAGGGAGTCTTTCCTAGCAGACGACGCTCGCGCGTGAACACTCACACACCGCTAGGGTACACGCACACACCGCTAGACCACGTATACGTACGCGAGGATTGCAAGGGTCCGGGATTCCACTTCTGATATCTCGATAATGTAAAGACGGGGTTTTTTAGTAGTCAAAATCGCTAGATGAAAGATCAATCTAGGGCGCTGTTTGCCTCAAAAGGCCATCTTTTACGTTTCCGAGCAATGGTTTTGCAATATTCGGCTGCATGTTGCTCGTCAGATAGCGCTGCAGTCACGCCGGCGTACTAATCTCTCCGACGGAAAAAATTCCGGTGGTTTTGCTTTTTAATAAGTATTCGTGAATTATTTTTGACCGACCAGTCCTCAACCGGAATTTACAAACCTTCCGTTCCTGTACATATCACTGCACTATCTATGCATAGTTTCTTCGTATCTATTTCCCGGAAATGCACGATTTCGAATGCAAATTTGCGTAATTACGTCGGACCGGTGCGGCGCGGCGTGCATCAAAATACGCACACTGCAGAATAAAACGATCCGTTAATCACGGGGGAACATTAATCGATTTGCGAAATGGTCAAATGACCAGCAATAAGTGCGCCGTCGATTAAAAACCAGAATTCATTAATGCGAATGGCTCGGAAAAAGTAGCAAACGAAACGTTGCGTTACCGATACGTTTAATGAGCCGATAATCCCCTTGTATGCTTTGCATCGTCTAATTCTGCCGGTGTGAACATTCACGGTGAATATGTGTCTGTACATGTGTATATACATGTGTATGTATAATCTTTGAAAGAATTCATAATCGCACTCGTTTCGTTGGTTGCTACGGCAGCGCATCGATCGCGCTCGGATTATCGCGGACCGTTTCCATCCCCGGAGCTAACGAATCTACTATATAATTTCCAATACTCGACGGGGAACTCGGAAAAATGTTCCCGTAAAAGGCGTCAATTAAACAGCGTTCCTTCAAACGGAGCGAAGCCTTTTGAATCTCTTACTTGGTTTCCGTGCTGCCGCGCCGCGCGCCGCAGGAATAAATCTATTCTCCCGGGAAGAAAGTGCCATTGAGAAATTTAATATTAATACACCGTCCAGAATTACTCGGCGCAGCTCCTTACTTAAAACTGTGCAACGCCGTTAGCCCTTTCGCGGTCTAAAATCTTTTATTCCGCTTCCGCATTAGCATTCACGTTAATCAATACTCTCTCACCCTCTGTCCGACAATTGAACGTCAGTTTAATAATAATACATATACCGGGTATTTCACCTAACTTGACCATCTTGAATATCTTTGTTATTTTTAAAGATACGTCAAATGTCTGAAGGACAAAGTTAATGGTAAAATGGGGTTCACACGATACCAAAAAAATTATTGTTTTTATGTAATTTTTTTTAAAGATATGAAGGTCACCTTCATTTTTTTAAATGGAATGAGGTATTTCTTAATACATCAATCGATGCAGCTGGAAATTCGTTATAAAAAAGTATTAACCCATGTATGTCGAAAAGTTAGTAGTTCAGGAGATATTTCAATTTAAATAATTCTAAAACACCATTGCTGTCGTGTTAAGACGTTACACTAGTAAATAAACGCTAACGTATAAGAAATTTTGACAAGCGTTAGTAAGAGAGCCGCCTTTGTGTTTACCCTCGTATTACCCTTAAATGAGGGGTTAGCGAATAAAATTTGGGGGGATTATCTTTCAACCTAAATGCATTGTTTTGCACACGATGTCAATAAAAAATTATGCGGGGGGCGCTGGACCACGATCCTACTAGACCCTTTGTAACGTCATCGGATTTACAAGGATCGATAGCACGATAATTTTACTTCTCTTTCGTCGTTTGTGCCGTCAGAAGAATAAAGAATCGAACTCCAATTTCCATGAATACCTACCGGCGAAAGCTTGGATGGTGTCCATAAACTTTTCTTCCGGTTTATTCTCCAATTAGACTGTACTCCCCCACCCCCACCCACCCCTCCCCCGCCCCCATTGGAAAAAACATAAATGAAATGATAAAAACGCGATCGTTTGAACGCAGTTTCCCTCGCGAATACTTCCGACCGTAAAATTAATACCGGCTCTCGTGCGCGTATGATGGGATACGAATTCAATATTTATGTTGGCAGAGACGGTCGCTCGCAGATTTTATATTCCGCGCGCCCGTTCCTCGCGGGCCACGAGCTCCAGATCGAAAAGGGGAAACCGGGAAAACAATTTTACCGTAATTAGGGATCAGAGTGTACATCTTGCGAAACCTTTCGATCGTTATCGCGACGATTTTCTGGACGTCCTATCGCGAACTCCGTTCGAGAAGATCCGCCCCTGAGGAGGGGGCCGGAAGGAGGGGGGGGGTGGGGGCACGTAAAAACTCGGGGAACACGCGAAAGAACAATAATTATTCCCTTCGAAAATAGCCGGGCGAGGGAACGTCGCGGAACGTGCCGTGCCTCCAGACTCGCGAGTAATACGAGTCGGTAACCAGTCAGCCGTTCCTTACAGGAGCGAAAACAGGAACGGAACGAGGAAGGAAGTCTGTTTGTTGGGTTAAATTAAACCGGGGAAAAACTAAATGTTTTCATTTGCCTAATGCGACCGTTCGCTTTAACGTTCTTTCTTCTGCGTTCCCTTTTTTTATTAAATTACGTAACCGGAGGTTCCACAAAGAATCCAGTGGAAGTGGCTCGTTTGCAACGAGACACACCTTGACGCGTTCAACGCCGCGCTGTGTCAGTCACCGTTGACCGATATAAAGCTACGCACTCAAGCCTGCAATCGCTATTTCACTAATTTTCTAGTTTTTAGCAGGCTGATAAAAATAATGGCCGAATTAATTTGGTTTATTCTTTTGGTTCTATTGGTTGCTGTATACCAGGGTTGCCTAACTTCCGTATACCGGGTATTTTATCGCTCAGAATAGTTATCGATGAGAGAAATTTATTTCGATCGCTCGTAACAGTTATCGATGATCGAATGTATTTTCATTTGTTCATAATAATTATTGATGAGAAAAGTCATTTAGGTTGCTTATTTAATTATTAAGCTGTCTACCCTTTTTCGGATGGAGAAAGCCTGTCAAATTCATTGACAAGGTTTCGTACAACAAGACAAATCAGCAGACCATAAGAACAACGCAAACTCTGTTTGTTACATTTAATTTTTATTGTAGCAATTAATTTTACAAATAAAAAGTTTATGAAATAATTGATTGTCTACCATTTGAAAGTTGTACTATTTAATCATAACTATTACAAATTTCCTTCATCAGTAACTGTTATGAGCGATCGAAATGAACTTCTGTCATTGATAACTGTTATGAGCGATCGAAATTTTGTCTCATCGAATAACTGTTATGAACGATCGAAATGAATTTCTCTCAACAATAACATTTACCAACAAGTGAAAAAATGTTCGGTTACTTATAATCCTTATTTGTAACCAATACGATTTTAGTCGATCAAATACTTATTATTCTATGACATTTTTTTCTAATTGGTTATAACAATTATGGTCCCTGCTGCTAAGTAATGTCTGACCCATTCACAATTGAATATGAAATTACGTGATCGATTGAACGTAACGAGGCGAACGGCAACGAGAGGACACTGCAACCGATTCTCGTTGGCCGGCGTTGAATTTATACCGCGTCAAAACTGTAATTCACATTTTCTAAAGCATCGTTAAAATCGGTAACGGTACAACAGGTTCACAGAGGCGTGCGCACGCAATACATATGAAGCGAGTTCCTGACAGCCGCGCCGCGGCTCGGCCCGGGGCGTAAAATTTCGAGATTTTTGCCGGGCAATGATTTAAATTGTTTGCTTGGCCAAACACGAGTCGCCGTGAAATATTCTCGAAAATATTTTATAACCCTATGCGCTCTTTGTCGCCGGTGAAATATACGCGAAAGAATTCGATAATCTTCGCGTACTGTCGCACCGGCAACGAATGGGCAACGAACGCACGCAAAAATAAACTATGTTAAACGATGGATTCGCGAGAGGAACGGTTACAGGTGTGTCCACATGATTTTTTACTATGCACGACGCATGTATGCAGCTCGCTCGGAAAATTCAGCTGGCCGCAGAACTTTCGAACGCGTGCTCCCGCTGAAAAACTTGTTCGATAGATTTTTCTATTCTTTCGTTACGTTGTACGTATTTCGAGCATCGAGATAAAAACGAGCGTATTTCCCATTTTTATTGCACGGGATTAAACGTGAATCCTTTTTCTATCCGATAACGATGATTTCATTCCATTCTGTACTGGTATTGTGCGAGCTTTACAATACCGATTTTCGTTCGCAGACGGACGAACAACGATCGCCGATGTTATTTCGACTATCATTGGCGCACGAGTTTTATCAATGCGCTCGAGTTTAGCATGGAATCAATGGAACCGCGGAAAACCAGTCGCGCAAAAATCGCGTAGAGGGTTTATTTTCCCGTGTATTTCTTCATACACGGGACTGTGTACCGCCCAGAGGATGAAAATTCATTCGAACTGAACCATAGAACGAATTCTGTTCCATTCGTGATTGTGTCAAAATTAACGGACCAATCTTTTTCACATCGAGGTGTCGCCCACTGTCAATTGAAACGCGACAAACGCGGATAAAATTATTTTCCAAGCTAACTGTAAGTTTAAATTGATCAAAATCGCGCAGATCACGTTTGATCAGATTTTGTTCAATTCGAAACCCATTAAAGGGTATAAGCGTTTTTGATAAACGGTAATCTCAAATTTGGTCGGATATGGTATTAACATATTGATTATACGCAGGGACCCTAACCTAACCTAACCAAAAAGAAAAAAGTCATGGGATAACAAGTATTTCATCGACTAAAATCGTATTGATTGACAAATAAGGATTATAAGTAACCGACAAATTTGTTCTCTTCTTGGTAAATGTTATCGTTGAGAGAAATTCATGTTGATCATTTATAACAGTTATCAACGAGAGAAGTTTATTTCGATCTCTCATAACAGCTATCGATGAGAGAAGTTCATTTCGATCGGTCGTAACAGTTATTGATGAAGGAAATTTGTAATAGTTATTCTTAAATAGTACAACTTTCAAATGGTAAACAATCAATTATTTCACGAATTTTTTATTCGTAAATTTAATTGGTATAATCAAAATTTAATGTGACAAACATGAGTTTATCCGAATTTTCTCCTGACAAATTACATCGCAAATCATCTAACGTTAATTTTACTCAATAATTCAAAATAAGCAATCGAAATGAATTTTCTCATCAATACTTATTATGAACAAGTGAAAAGAAATTCGATCATCCATAAGTGTTATGAGCGATCGAAATAAATTTCTCTCATTGATAACTGATATGAGTGATCAAAATGAACTTCTCTCGAAAAAGTATGAAAATCGATATTATTTCTAAATCGATATAACTCTTGCATTTTTAGCCCTCCGCGAGACAATATCAACGATATAGTCATTCAAGGTAATTGAAGGTCATTTAAGGTCAGAAACATAAAAAAGGATGAAAAATATATATTCATTGTGAACGTTTACGTAATGGGGTATTCTTAGCTTTGTCATCCCCTGATGGAGATCAGTACCAGTTTCAGCTTAATAAAATATTTAAAAGAAGAAAGATATCTCCACGAGAAATTTTGTAAGTTTTGTTGGATTAAATATTCGCATGGATCTTTTCTGTGCAGGCTATTCAAACAAGAAAGTTCCATAGGATATCTTTATAACGAGAAATGGCAATAAAGCAAGTTACACGAATAATATCATAATAAAATAGGGATACCCTCTTAAAGCTTCTGCAAATGTTTAACGATGTTATGCAAGCGTGTTGTGTAATATTATTGACGTTCCCTCGAGTTAATTCAATAAATAGCCCCGGCACGACCGTAAATATCCTGCAATCGTATCGTGCAAATCGGAAATCAAATATGGTGTTATATAATTTAATGCAAAATGTTGAGACCCACGTAAACAGACTGCGTATTAATTAAACGAGATAGAAAGAATGACGAGAAAGAAAAAAAAACATACGCGTGGGAAACCACGCGTGGCAGAAGTAGTCGCTTCATTAGGATTATTTACCATTTCCAATCTTAATTTACTTCTAAACATTACTAGACTGCAAGAAGTTTTACTTCTGCCGCGCGTGGTGTTCCACGCGTATTTTTTTAAATTTGTTTTTTAATATTGCATTGTCATCCAGTTCTGAGCTATGTTTAAAGTTTCAAGTCTCTAGCTCATCGGGAAGTTGTTTAAAATTCGATTACAAGATTTGACGCATACAACAACAACAACAACAACGACAACTCGGCAAGCTAATATAAGCGTGGTAATAAAAATACCGGACACATGCACGACTGAGACGGAACGCGTCACGTGACTGGGCCGCGACGGATGCGTGGGGAATAGCGCCGTAGAAGGGGAAGTGGTCCCCGGCCAATGAAAACGCCACCCTCAGCGGGACCTGTCGCCGCCGCGCCATGATGATGAGTACTGCGTTTTTCGTCAATAACTTGTTAACAAATCCGCGGAGAACATTCTCACAAAAGAAAAAGTTACTTCAAATGATCTCAGCTTCGCCCCCTTCAAAGAAGTACAACATTTTTAGGATATGTACCACGTGTGATGAATGGTACGTACCTTTAGCCACTTGAAATTTTGAGAGATTATCTTTCAACCTAAAAGCATTATTTTGGACACAATATCAATAAAAATTGTCGTGGGGCTGCTGGACCATGTTTATCCTGCTAGATATGTCTCTTGATATGTTTAGTACTGTCAGAGAGGGTAACTTTTTGCCCTCAAGTCGTGCTGCCCGCTTCATCTGTTGACTTTGCGTCTTTGCACGTCGAGGGGATAGGAAGGAAATCGATGATCCCGAGTATCGAGGAAGGAATCAGGCCCTGTACCGTCCGGTGGCCGAAAGCCTGTAAAATTCGCAAATTGGATGCATGTTCGAGGAGAAGATCAATCCACCCCTTGGATCGTTTCAGCGAGTATGTCCGGTGCATTAACGATCCGCCGCGCCGTATTTTCGGTGCCCACCTACCTCCAGGGACATGTTGGCCGAAGAACGAGAACCATGTTTACTCTGTTGGATCTCGGATCCTCTATATACGACTCCTGGACTGGTGGTGTCTAGTGGGAAATATTTTCTCGGTGAAAGATGCTTGCAAGCCACTATTGGTTTTGCGGTTTCACGATGGCATCCTGGTTTTCTTTATCCCGGTACGTGGCTCGTTTATACCTGCGATTCCACGGGTGTACAGGCCGCTTCAAACGAATAGGTCGTCGGATAATTTTAGCGGGATCTCTTCGCTACAGGTGCCGTTATGTCAATACACATTTAGCTACCGTGTAATCAGTGTGCGCATCAGTTCGTTGCTCTTCCCGAAGAAATTAAATTTTCACTTTACGAGAACATGAAATACATTTTGACGTGTTTGACGTCGTGACTGTGAATGGTGCGACGCGCATTACACGTACCGAAATGTTAGCTTGCTCTCGTCATTATCATTCTCCGGTGTCTCTGTTCATTGTTTCAACGTTTCGTTCAATGCAAAGTACTCGAGCGCAGAAATTATGTCGAGGGATCGGGGTGGGGGCTGCAATACTTTTGCACAATTATACAGTAGAAATTTCTGCGTGAATAATTATTTTCCCGAACCAATCCACCCCGCGTCCAACTACAAAAAAATCCATAACACCTAAGTTTGCATCTCTCGAAACCATTCAACCTTATATAAACATTCTTCGCTACGAATAAAAATAATGACGAAAATCGAGGTGGTAATATCTGGTGAACCACCCTGTAGAAACCATTCGGTAACAGACTAGACCTAAGTGAAGTGTTAATAAAATTCGTTTAGCTTTACAAAACTGGGTTCATCGACAGGATTATGCTGATCCCTGAGGAGTCGGAAGTTCTTAATTTCTCAACGAGATTTTTCTATTAGCAGGGGAAAAAGGGAAAGCCGGTAAAAGAGAAATGATGGAAGAAAGGGGTTCAGGGATAACTGCGCGTGAAGAATGAAAAGCCGAGGGAAATTTTCAAGTGGGTCGCAACGGGGGTCGACGACAAGTTGGGGAAGTTAGAGCACCGGAGGAGCAGGATAATTAATATCAGTTAAGCAGGAACTTAGAAGACGCAATAAGTTAATAAGCAGGGCCACGAAGTTCAGCACGCCGATCCACGCTCGTCCGGTTCCTGCGGAGCCGATCTGACACATTTCCTACGATCGCTATCCGAACCTGAGGGCTAATTAACCGCGACCGAAAGATTTCCAACCTGTCAGACGAGTGTACACTCAAAAGTCAGATGTAGCATGGTGATGAAAATAACGGGACTATAACGAACGCTCCTGATGCGTCGCGCCGCGCCGTGCCGCTTGCCAGCTCATCATGAGCCGCTCTCAGAGCTACGAGTTGCGCACCTCTGTCCTAGAATAACAAAGTAACAACCCTTCGCCGGCCACTCATGCTGCTCGCGGGGCCCTGGCTCGTAACACCGCCAGAAATACATATATGGTATTTCTAGTGGCTTAAGTAGTGGGGTAACAGACTGATTGATGGTGGCGACCGTGTGGCTCGCAACAAAGAAGAAGTTGCACAGGCCTTCTGTAGATCAAATTGAAAGTCAAACAGGCGCGTTGAAGTGTTCGGCAATCGCAAGAATAATTGAAATCCAAGGGATTTGTAGGCTAAAATTGCAATGTCCTCGTCTTGACGACGCCGGAACCTGTAACAAAAATGTACATCTTGGAGGCACCTGACAAAGTTCCTTCCATCAGAGGACCGTCGACCTCGAAACTTTTCGAGGAAGCGGATTACCGCGCTAATAGCTTCGAAAGTCCTAATACAGTATTCCTAACATCGTACAATTCCTCCCTCGTGCCTTTGGAATAATACACGAGGCAGATACATCGAGATTCTTGCCGCAACTCGACTTTCTAGCCTTCTTCACTGACGCGGACTACTCGAAACTACATCTTCAACACCCAGAGGACGAGTGTCCACGTATTTGCACCTAATTCATCAGGTGCAATCAAATAATTTCGGTATATTCATAATCTACTATAGTTCTCCGAGGGAGCCCTTTTTAAAATTTCCCACGATTACTAAAAATATTAAGTTTATCAACCTATTTACAACAGTTGAGAAATTCTATGATTGTTATCAGGTGTATCACGTAAATGCGGTATTATTAACGAATGTGGTAAACAAATAAATCAGAGAAATAATTATGGGGGCAAAAGTCAATCTGGGCCTCGACACGGGACAACAAAGGGTTAATCCTTAATTGTAACTGGGGTTTCCAACTTTTTTGAAAACAATTCCGGGACAACAAAGCAATTTAATAAAAAATCGCGTTTTCCATCGATTTAACCAAAGAGGACGCGACGCGCGACGCGACGGCTAGCGGTAATGACGTGAATGGATGAGAGGCGAAGTTGAAGGTGTTCGTTGTTCATACGTGGGCGTTCACGGGAAAGAAATCGGTGGGCTAAATCGTGAAGGATATTTATAGCGAGGTTGGCACCGAAGGAAATAAAAACGTTGGCCTTCTAATGCGAAGCACCGTAATTATCCTTGCCTAAATTGGACCGATGCGATGGTTTAAAGCTACGCGTCCCCTGTCGCGTCACGATACGCTGCGCGGCATTCGTGTAACGTGACGTGCAAACACCCCGTTAGCCGCCTTAAGCTGGCGCCGAGCTCTTGTATAAGCTTCCCCCATGCTTCCTCGACGCCATCGCAGATCATACGTTACATGTTAGTTCGGCCGGAAAGCAGATTCGGTAGTACATCTACGGCTGGCAGGCCGCGCGGCACCGACAATCGCCCACCCGGCGTACCGTATTTATGCACGTGCTGTTTACCTATTAGCAACACGTCCCCTCTGCCAATCTACGCGCCGAGACCGATTATTGGCTGGCCGGCGATGATCACCGGTGTCGTTCGATCTCCGTGAAATTGGAGATTCGCGCGACAGCGGACGCGCTTTCATCATTTCCAAGCCACCGACACCGCCAGCCATCGAATCCAACAACTCCTTCTGCAATCGATCTGTTGGCCTCGCTGCAAAAGTCCCGATGCGATTCTCGGTTTATTTTTAATTTGCTCTTCATTACAAAATATGTTAGACTCATTGTCAGTCTATTAAGTACTTACCATCGCACAGCGAGCTTGAAGAGAAACCAGATTTCAATTTTCAACTTCATCTAGAATATACGAAATCTTCGTGACAGATTCTTAAATGCATATGTATACAGGTTGGCAATATTGTATTATATAGGGTGGTCCGTTTAAATAAGGACACTTAAATATCTCTTCGGGTTATTGTGATGCAAAAAATATTTATTACGTAATGTGCATGGTGTTAATGGACCTGATATCTGGCAAGAATATTTTTTTCCGAAGGTAATTTTTTCGGAGTTATTATTTTCGGTCATTGATGTTTTTTGATACATAACTACATTTATTTTTTATCGCATTGTGTAACTGATCGAAAAATACATTCAGATATGTATTTTTTCTTTCTTACGCAATAAATGCCCAATTTAAGATGAAAAACGGCGGAGACTTATTTTCACTCCCAATATAAAAAACAAATTTTTTTGCGTGTTGTACAAAGGTTTTCGCAATTTTCTTATCGTGTTAGAGCGAAACAGTGTTATAGGATGCCGTGTTGTAGGAGGGAGGGCTACCTGTATTCGAAGTTTAAGAGATGTTACGTACGAAGCTAGAAATTTGTTTGCTGCGGCAGCACCGTAATTAGATTATATAAATTAACGGAGCACGGTACAAGCCGTACGGAAAACCTATCGGAAAGTAATTCGAGCTTTCAGACCCGTGCGTGATATTAATACGCGCATTAGCGCCGCTAATATCCGGCCTGGAGTCTGCAAGTCGATTCAGGGTTCCGCTAATAAAGATAAATCACTGTCGGTTGAACAAACACGGTATGTTTCTTGCGTTCCAGTCAAGTGGTCCTACAAGAAACTAACTTCCCCCAAGCAATGGCTCCGCGAAGTTCGCTACACTTATTTCGATTAACGTCGGTGACCGCTAACTTAGCTTATCTGTGCAATAGTTGCGCCAAGAGTGTTTCCCGAAAATACCTTTTCTTTCGCCGACGCCGGAAATGTGCCCATGCCTGGGATAGATTAACATCGATTATAGACAATAAGGCATAGGGCATGGGTATGGTATGGCATGGGATATGGATGGATGGAGGGATGTAGGGATGGGTGACAGAGAGAAAAGACCTGTAAACCAAGTCCAATTTCTGGGCCGCGAGGCCAATAAATAAATGCTACTACTGATCCATTTTCGGAGGTCCTCGAGGTTGGCAAAGTCTTCCAAGGCGTGCATCATGGAGTGGAACAGGTGGTAATCGGCAGCAACAATGCCGGAAGAATATGCTGGGGCGGGAGGACTTTCCATTCCAGGTCCAAAAGTCAATTTTAACAATTGTACATAAATTGCGTAAATGTTACGTTTAGGAGAGGCAGCTCGGATTACCTTGACCTTGACATAGTTTAATCTCTCTACTGTTATAAAATGCATCTACTCATTTCTGCTACAAATGCATGAAAACCGCAGCCTAACATGGCTCAAGCCTTACAACCTTGAGTAATCTTACAACCTTGCACACACGCGTACATTTCATAGTTGGGAAATAAGGTCCACCCTACCGTCAATTCTACGTTCGAGCACTCAAATGATCAATGGCGTACGTAAAATCTCTATCATCGAAAATGGGTCATGATTTTATACAGCCCCGTTAGAAACTTTTCAAATCGTTTAAATTCAAATTTCTGAGGGACTGAACGGTGCTTTATCACCCGCCGTAAAGGGACTCGAAGTCTTCGAATGATTACGAATTCACAGGCTAAGGAACATTCGGACGTGAACTAATTAATGCACGTGTCGCGTCGGCGAGCAATTACTGATCGTGCAACCTGCGTCCGTCCGCTCGCCGCAAGCCTCGGTGTACACGAGCTGACGTGCAAACATCGTCTTAGAGCCCATAAGCTGGGTAAATCCTGTGCGTGCCTTTCACGCCTCCTTAATGTCACTTCGATCCGTGGTTCGCGGCTGCTGGTCCATAAACGGACTCCTTCGACTCGGGTCGATAGAGTATCGGAACGGTTGCGTTACATTATCGGGGCAGATTTCACTCGCTTAGGGAACGGTCGTCGAAGCGCATAAGCGCCGCTTGCACGGAACCTAGTTCGCCCGATGGCCGGTACATTAACGAACGAAGGATTCGTGCGAGCCGCCGAGTCGCACCGCGCCGCGCCGTTATCGTTACGCCCTCTTTACGATGCGATAAATGCGCGCGGAGATTGCGAGCTCTCGAAAGAAAACGAGCGATCGAGAAATGTATAACTGAAACTGTAAAACTGAAAAAAGGTATAGACGCGGAAGCGGTGGGCATCGCGGGCAGCAGTTTGTTATAACTTTTAGTTAACCATTTTTAACTATAGGTAATTAAATATTTGGCGAAGTTTCCGTTTACGTCCGTGCTCATAATTGGATGAAATTTTGGGAATACGTTCTTTTTTTACTAAAATGATGATTGTCAGAAGGATTTTTGGCGGCTCGAAAAAAAATTGTTACCAAACGAAAAAATGTTATTCCATTTTTTCGACTTATCAACCCCTGCTCGGTTGTACTACGATTTCCGGCCCACTCTGTATAGTTTATCGATATCTTACCGATAATCATATCGTTAAATGCATCTTAATTACAGGTCGGAACATGGTAAATTTGGCAGCGCTGTCTCAGTCCGATTTGAAGTCGTTCACGTTACACCACGGCCAACTGGGGGTCCTAAGCGGTCAAAATTTCGGCCCCCCCAGCCCCCCAAAAAAAAGAAAGTTTCAAGAAAAACTCTCATATTCCATAGAGTGCAACTTAGAGGCCATACATTATACATTGAGCAATGAATAAACGGTAGTCAGGGGACTGATCGAACCTTGGCGCCGAGAACAAAAATCTTATGAATTTAAAAATCATTTGCGATCGATATAACAATTCTTTAATTTAAGTCAGGGGACTGTTGCACAATTTTTCAAGCTAAACATTTTCTGCTAGAAGCACAGGGCCCCACAGACCGCGGCAAGATCAAAGGACCAGCTGATCGGACTGATATTCTGCTGGTATGCGGTGTTGCCACATCACATGTTCCGGCCTGTACTAGAGACGACCGTGTTCTGAATAACACAAATGACCTTGAAATAATGGCGCGAAGTAGCACGTGTTTGCGAGAGATGACTTCGCCGGGGATTGTCGAGGATGTCGAATAAATGAGAGGAGGATTTTAGCAGGAAGAGCGTTCGAGAAATTTCCCGGGTAATTAAACGTTTATTCTAACAATCGACTTTCCGTTAATAACCGGTTAACGATTGCTCGGGGGAGCCTCCATAATTCCACGACCTCCGGAACCTAATATCCCGGCTAACGAACCAACGATGTATGGGCGTCGTAATCCCAGCTCATTGATTATCCGATCAGTGTAGAGTTATTTACGTAAACGTTGCTCAGCCGCCGAGGATTGGCCGGGTGTTACACCCTGGAGACTCGGTCGCGCGACTCATTGTTCCAATAAAGTTTGTTGAATAAACCATTCCGAATCTGCGGTACCGTTCGAGATTCGTCCGAAACGTTGATTACTCGAAGCTACGCTGCTCGTTCGATCGCGGCTGCGAAATTATTCGAATTAATCCGCACAGTCCAAAATATGTATACAAGGTCTGTCCGACGAGTATCCGACTTTCGTGTACACTTCGCGACAGGAAGATAGCACAGTATCCAATTTTGTTAATTTTCGCAAATACATATACACACCTCAAAAGAAAAATTGCTCCCACTTTACGTGATTATAACTCCGTCAAAAATTGCTGTACCGATATCGTTAAACAATGGTTTGAAAGCCTGAAACCTCTAGTTTCAGATGCTCTGTTTCAAATTCTTGCTATGTTGGTTTTTTACAAAGTTATAGCGAGATGAAGACCACATTGACGGTTAACAAAAATTTTGTGCAACTTTGGAACAACACACGGGGAGCAACAAATTTTTTTGATAAATCGCGTTAATATCATTTGAAAGAGCTATCTTTCCTGTGTAAATTTTGTGGTTGTTGGATATTGTGCGATTTTTTGTTATTCGAGTTGTTCAACATTGAAGTAAATATGGACTTTTTAACTTTAACTGGCTCCAGAAAACGAAAAACTTATCGTAGAATCTTGTGCAAAGAAAAAAGAAAAGGAGTGCCTTCTCTTCGAGGCACTCCTTTTGTTTTTTCAATTTCATTAGCATTTCGATATACTAGGTGTTTCTGAAAATATGCTTAAAAAAAGCACAATTTCGATTTTTCCTTTTTAACTCGCTATATCTCGGCGAGAAATGTTCGTAATACCATGATCCGAAAGTCAGATTGAAGCAGAGATTCTGCCGATTCGATTGAGTACCCCACGAACTCGCTGCGACAATTTTTTACCTATAACAGCTGTGTTTGAAGTTAGTACTTCGCAGAAATTAGTAATACGTATTAGAATACGCGCCGGCCCACAGTCGAAAATTTGGACCAAACTCGATTCAAAATCAAAGAACTTTCGATAGAAATGAGGTAGAGAGATGAAATTTTTTTAAAATTAAAGCTGAAACTTTGCAGAATATGGGGAAAATAGGGAGATTATGGTACGAACGTTTTTTAACGTTGAGAAAATTCGTTAAACGTGCAGAATTTCAAGAAAATGTGGTTAATTGCTGGAGTCCACAGTCCCGAAAACAATTGACTCACTGTGGATAGGCCTTGATAGTTGAGAGTGGATTTCCGTAAGAGGATCCCGTGAAAACGACGAAGTCATTAAAGCTTGTCGAAGAAAGCGCGACAAGACCGGGGGAGTACAATGGCTCGCGGGCTGGCAATATACCATGCCGCAGCCTGGGATTGATCGCCGGGAAGTCGGTGGTACGATAACAAACCCTCCATTGAATGGCGCGACTTCTCTGCGACGAGCCTCTTGGAACACCATCGACGAAATGGAAGATATCCGAGAGCCCGTGGAGCTGCACTTTCTATTCCGGTGTTACCTCGGCAACCTGCACCGCCGCTCATAGTCAAGAGAGAGGGCGGGGGGTGGGGGAGGGGATCGACGCCGTTTAATACTTTTAAACAGACCATTCCGACAAGGGATCTTTGACACTCGAGGTCCGATCAGATTCCGGCTCGGAGACAGATGACATCTTCCAACCGGTGACTTTAACCCTAAGCTATCTGCGAGTTGGGATTTGTCCTAGTTTTTAGTGCATCCGGTGAAAACATTATTTTGAATCAACGTGCATACGGATGCTAGCTTGTACAGACGATTCTTCTCGCACGCGTCGAAGATTTCCGTTCGCAGAAATCACACGACCTCAAGATGTCCGTTCCGTCAAGTTCAATAAAGTGCAGTGTTTCAACATTAAAGGATTACCAGTTCTTTACATTCTCCTCATTCCCCTCAGTAAACTTGTACTCTCTGTGAACTCGTAGTGCGTGTGTATGATATTGTAAATAGTGCTAGAGCATATGTGTGGTTTGTTCCAGTGTATTAAGTACGGTGTTATGAACAATTATAGTGCAGGATAAGGATTTGTGAATATGTGTGAGAAGAATTTAAAAATGAAAGGGCATTGACCCATTCTACTCGATTATTCCATAGGGCGGATATTATAAATGTTATTAGAAATGCCCTTGTGGATTTTAACGAGTAGGTAGGTTCAATGTCGTCCAACGACTTTTAAACATTTTCACCTCGCTGGGGCCCCAAATGGGAACCAAGATATGCATGCATTTGTCACTTGATACGAGACTGTCGCGCGCCTGTGTGACGTACGCAACATGCACCTCTGTTGAAAAGTTGCCGCATTTTGGGCAGATTTTTAACTGTTAATAACTAAATAACGAAGCTGAAATCGCAATTTTTTTATTCTTCATTTTCGTCTTATATTGTCGTCGAGAACCACCCCTTAAATTTTCTCCCACCTGTAGCTAAACACCCTGTATAAGGTAGAAATAAGGTTAGGATAAGGATAGGGTAAGAGCGACGAAAAGAGGTGAAGGACTTTTTGTAAAAGGGTTGTAATCCCCAAAGGGAAACAATAAAGTTATTATAATACAATATATAATTTTCAGAATAAGAAGCTTAGCATTCAATCATTGCCATAATCGCATCAATTAGAAAGAAAAATGTAAGTGAATTCTTTTTAGAGCTCCGCTTTAACGGTTATCAGGAGTATCAGGAGTTGTGTGTGATCGTAACGTTATCTTGTATTTTGGAAATTTGTAGCTTACCATAACTATAATATAATATAATATATAATTTTCGGAATAAGAAGCTTAGTATTGGTTGATTGTCGCAATAGCATCAATTAGAAAGAAAAATATAAGTGAATTCTTGTTGTTTAACAGAATTTATTGGCGCAAATTGCTACCGATCTACCGTGACGATTTTACCATTGAATAGCATAGCACGATACCTCGCTGTCGATTCTTTTCTATCAACGAAAAACGTCAGCGTTCCCGAAACAAGCTATAATTAAATTCTCCCAGTCATAGCATTAACACGGATTCGATCGATTTGTTTCTCATCAGCTCGATCGATCCTTATTTACGTCAAACGCGCCCGATCGCGACCGGCTACAAACAAATTCATCAATTACCGACAAAGTGATAAATAGGTTGCGGATATTGTCACCGGTACAGACTTTCATCAGTTTTTAAACAGTCATCGATCTACTCAACTTGGCACTTCGAATTTTAAGCTTAAGCTACTGTGTGAAAACGCATAAACAACCACTAGTTTGGGAAAATGCTATCGGGACGAAAACAATAAATCCGAAGAAAAGTGAATTAGGGATCGTTGCGTTTATGGACCTGCGATCATCGGTGATGGGTCTCTGCAAGGCACCGACTTCTTATCGTGACAGCAAAGTGGTCCTTCGCTCTTCACACCAGTATACTTCCAGGCATCATTGTCGCAGACCTTCGCGTATACAGCAACCTAACAGACAAAGTCGTCGATATTTTGTAAAAAAAAAATTAAAAAAGCAGTTTTCTGCAATTTTTTATAACAATTTTATAACAAATGTTTTTCTTGTATTTACATTTAGAATCACCCCCTATCCGGTTATACTACGATTACCACCCCGTTTCCTCGATTACTCCTTCAACCTTGATACTCTTCAGGTAAAAATTTGTCCACTGTCTCTTACAATACAATTATAAAATCTTGAATTTCCTTATGACTGTATCGCGTAACTTAATGCACTCGCTTCAAATTGTCGAATTAAAAAAAGGATTACTCGTTAATAAATAAATGATCAATTTAATTTCCAACGAGGCGTGGAAAGAATATCGAATGGAATCTCGCGAACAAAAGGAGTGATCAAAGGACTCACCCGCATATTTTCGACGTGCGTGCTCAACTTCTCGCAGATGATTTGCGGCGCTTTGTCCTTCGCGCTCTCCGCCTGCACAGAATTTCCATTTCCCCGGTATAATTGTTGAATACATTCGCCCCGATTATTTACTTACCAGAGCGATGCACATTGCAAGACACTTGGCCTCCCCTTCATTGTCGCACGTGACGTCCATCTGAAGCGACCGTTCGATGATTGACTTCGACATCTCCACAACCGGGAACACAGCACATTTGCACGTCCCCGTCGCTGTCGTTTGTGGCCTGCGATAATTAATGAAACTATTAATCGACAGAGATTTAGTCGGTAATATACCGTGAACGAACTGTTCGCGTCCTCTCAATAGCAGCCGGTGTTCGGTGAACGGTTAAGGGTGCGTTTATACCGAGGTACACGCGGGACTTTTTCCGCAGAATTGAAGGACGCGGGTCATAAATTTCGAGCGTGTTGACGGGCCCGCTGTGCCCCCGCTGTGCGTGGCACAAAAAAAAGGTCTCTATGGGATCCACGGCTTCACGGTTCGTTTAGGTAAACTACCGATAGCTTCTCTTTAAGGCGGGGTAGGATACCTTCAGATTGTAAATAGCAAATAACTAGAATCTTATTAGAAAAATTGGGTTTGCGAATTTTCGCTTTTTGTCCTTATACGAGCAAACACACCATGTAAAAATTTCATACGGTACACAGTGAGCAATTTGAACGAAATCTGTGTCAAAATGAAAGAACTTTCTCCCAATTTTTCCTATATTCTGCAAAGTTTCAGTTTTAATTTGAAAAAAAATTTCATCGCTCTATATCTCATTTCTAATAGAAAGTTCTTTGATTGTGGCACAGATTTCGTTCAAATTGCTCACTGTGTACCGTATGAAATTTTTACATGGTGTGTTTGCTCGTATAAGGACAAAAAGCGAAAATTCGCAAACCCAATTTTTCTAGTAAGATTCTAGTTATTTGCTACTTACAATCTGAAGGTATCCTACCCCGCCTTAAAGAGAAGCTATCGGTAGTTTACCTAAACGAACCGTGAAGCCGTGGATCCCATAGAGACCTTTTTTTTGTGCCACGCAGAGCGGGGCACAGCGGGCCCGTCAACCCGCTTGAAATTTATGACTTTTTCCCGCGTGCTCGAAGCACGCGGGGAGCTCTGCATAAAAGCACCTTAACACGGTAAATTGAATCAAGTCATGAAATGACTGTACCTTAACACTCTACTTAACGGAATCCTATTCATTAATTATCTGGCTTTTTAATGGTTTTGAAATTGAAAATTGTCTGTAAGTAAAGTGTTAACATTAATACCAATCAAAGAAACTATGGCAAAATTGAAGTCGAATAAACGAAGCAAAAAGGGTATTATATACGAATTGTTCACGTAATATGTTTACTGAAAACGTTAGCGTTCAAGTATCGCGTAACGACGGACATAATAACAATAAAATGTTCGATAATACAAGGAAAACGTAGACCAGACGATATAATAATGATAAAATGTTCGATAATACGAGGAATGCAAGACGATCGTTACATAGTGCATGGAAAAACGACGAGGAACAGCACAAAGCACAGGAATCGATTCATGGCGAAGACAACTTTGGAGCACAATTGACTTGCAAGATCACTGTCGAAGGACGAACGTTCGAACAAGACTCCTTATTTATATGCTCGAAATGTGCCCCTTCCATTCTCTTTAAATGGGAATTGCATATCGGTCGGCACACATGCGATCACTGCATACCGTTCTTCCGTATCAAATTATCAATCGATAATGTTCGATTGTAGTCGAGTTGTAACGCGAGAGTTAATTCGGTATCCGATATTGCAGCTCCGTTCTGAGCTGCTCGGCCATGAGGAAAACAATTAAAAAATCAATTTTTTGTACAAGTTTATCCAGGCACTCCAAATTCACCCTTTTCAAGTCAAATACACCCTTTTGCAAACCAATTTCACCCTTTTGCAATCGAATTTCATCGCTCTATCCGATTTCTACCGAAAGTTCTTTGATTTTGTCGCCGATTTCATCCGAATTGCCCACTGTGCGGCCTGGCTGACTTTGTACATACATGTCGACGGACCGCGTCTTTGACATGCTTGCCCTACAGACTACAGAGATCGAGTTGACTGGTCTTTTGCCAAGGTTATGGCTAGGGAATTGTTTCGACGGTTTCACAAAGGCTGAAATTTCTTCGTCACTTGGGCAGAGTACAATTATTATCAACTCAAACGTCGATCCATCACGACTATGGGAGAGATCTATTATTCTCTTCATGCAATTTCCTAATCGTAATTACCTTCAGTGGCCCCGCGAAGAACAATTGTGAAACTCGTCGAGAAGAAAGAATGGAAAATAAAAATCGCTGAAGCAACTGCACCAGCTTGAATCACAAGTCCAAGGAAGTCGGAGCAATGGTCGTACTGAGGGTAGCTCCTTGAACTGTGAGAGGATGAAAGTTGCTCGCTTAGCAGTGAAAACTTTGAATGCTCTTTTCTTTGTTGCCAAGTCAAAAGCGATGCAGGATTATAAATGAACAAGTAGTTGCTTAAAAGCAAAGTTAAAGAAGAGATTGAGTCGGGCGAATATCGAATAGCAACTATATAAAAACTGCGAATTAAACGCTTTGAACCACGACAAAAAAGATTCGAAGGATCGTTTTAATTGAATAAGTTCACAGAGTGTCCAACCGAGAAACTATTAATAGACTGATGCAATGGATGTCCTCCGGCTATATCGAAGTGCTTTTAGGAATCGAATATACATATACAGTGAGTGTAAAAAGTATTCGTACGCCCTTTAAAGCAGTACACTATTATTGTTTATAAAGTTTCAAGAGGCAAAAAAGGGCTCTGTACGGGGCACCGAAATAATACGGAGAACATTGCAACGCATATAGCATAAAAAAATATTGCTTCTTCGCTTCAGGAATTTGGAATAAGTTCATCGAAAAATCAAGCTGTTTCGTATTCTCTGTCTTTGCCGCTTCTGCGAGAAACATATCTTCCTCTCTGTCTTTGTTCGTAGTTCACCTGTTTGCCGATGGTGGTATATTGTGAATCAAATTTACGGGGATTCGAATAAAAATCTATGAATTTTTATTCAAATTTCATATTGTCACGATTATTTTACACCCTCTATATATATTCTCATATATTTGATCTGTATGTATAGATCGTATCGTTTTCTTCGTTAAATTGCAAACTTGATACGCATATTGAGCATTTCAAAGTGACAATTTTCTATATACTTATCCATCCAGCAATATATATGATGATGCGATCTATAAATCCGGTATAAAGAAATTAATTTTCTGATTTTCTTAAAGGATAGAAATTGTAAAACATTATTCATTTCTTCAAATTTTTCATATTCCTTTTTGGAATTTTCGATATCGGCACGGAGTGGTTCCGGTGTGGTTCGCCTATAGAGCGCGCCACAGTTTTACCATACAAGATGGCCGACAAGTTGATACCCTTGCCCACAGCCTACTCTAGTACAAGCCGTGCTGTACAACTTGACAACACTGTCGTGTTTACAGTTCGAGAGTCCGATTTTCAATAATGGGAGTCTTGTGTTTGAGATTATAATTAACGTTTTTTTCATAGAAAATTATGTTAAAATACACAGTTCATTGTTGATTATGTTTAAGCAATGTGTAATTATTATAACTATGGTAAGTAGAAGTGATATTAAAGCATACTAGTATTTATAAATGCGGTATACATTTTGTGGACTCTCGGAACAGTTTGGTGTTGTGATACATAATATTTGAAATATTTCCAGTGGTTTAAAGAAAATACAAGCATGAAGCAATGGGAAATCATCTTTGGACTAAAATGCAACATTTAAAAATGAATGAAGGGATATATAAGTCAATAGAAGCCCGAAATAGACGAAATTATTGTGACGAAGTCGAAGAGGTTAAGTGACTGCATGTATACGTCAAAGAGGTTGGGTAATCAGTTACTGAAGAGAGAAGTTGTGCAGGTAATATATTATAATATTGTCTTATAAAGGATAATTTTATAATTGTTGTAAATTTTTGGGAATGATATGTGCATTAATTTCTAATTGACTATTGTTTATAGTTATAACATAATCATTTATGTAGTAAAATATTAGAAAAATTTATAATTTACACAAAATACTGGGATAATCTTTACCACAAATGCATCTATCTAAAAATGCTAAATGATGTATATCTGACTAATATGTTAATTTACATAAAATGTGTTTATGATTTTCAGATTTCAGAAAATCTGATTCCAAATTAGGAACATTTATTATGGCTTCGATTATTGCACACATGTGAGTAAATACAATTGTTACATCTTCTGTAGAAGTGGAAAGACCACCCCTTTGTAAATGATCAAAATATTAATTATTTACAATTGTACCTTTATCCTCCATAATTAATAATTTATATATATTAAAATTTAATTTTTTTGCAACAGAATGGAACCCATAACTGGATATATAAATCTTAATGGAATCATCAACAATACAAGTGGATAAATAATCAGTGTCAAGAATTTTTTAAAAATGCTTACATCAACAGAAAGATTATGAAGATCAGTATTATCATCATCGGAATTCATGAAATATTAATTCATTACTTTCTTGAAAAACTTGTAATTTCGTGACATTACTAATCACAATCTGTGTTTTAAGTACCAAGAAATCAAAAGTATCGCTACATACAAGCATGCAAAAATAAATTTTTGAATTTGTTATTTTAATACCCCAATGGGGCGAAATTACAAGCTTTTCTTTATAATTATTCATTAATTTTAAGAAACCGTTAATTAAATCAGAATCAATAAACTCTATAACTAAATTTTCATGCTCTTCAATTATTCTTTCCCTGCGCTCTATCATAAGTCTTGGATATCTGAACAAAACATTCTCCAGTACATCGTTAGGAGATGGAATATTCTGTTACCTTTGGATATCAGTTTCTGCAAAATGCAGACTACAAACTGCAGAATATTTTGTTGGTGTCCAATTTTTACGGTGAATAGCCATCCATTTTTCCACAATTGCTCATCCTTGAGGAATTTAAATACAGAAATATAATTATTTTCTTTCAGCGTACTATCATAATTTCCCTTACAAGTGGGGACACAACAACGCCGTGGCATTATTAAGTAATAAATATATTATAAAACTTGTGAAAAGAACTATGTAAAACAAATTTTCTAAAAACTCTGTATGTATATAATACATATGATTTTGTAAAAATTTAGATGTGATATTATTAAAATGTTATTAATACTAAATTGAAATGTATTGAAAAAACAATAGATTCTATTAAGTAAATGTGCTACACAAAAAGATAATGACCTAAACAGTTAATAAATAGTACTTATCTCCATTATTGCACTTTTTTATTTTCGAAAATTAGCTATACTACATAATAATTAGTACACGATATGTACTACACATTGATGAGAAAATTTGAAAACTACGCGGGAAACTGAGAGGCCGGTAGGGGAGATTGAGAGTCTGATTCAGTGGGTTGGGTTAGGTATATTGGTATATATATATCAATCGGACTCTCGCAGTGTTGCCGTTTTTACCTTCAGCATGGCTTGTACTAGAGTAGGCTGTGCCTTGCCCTATATGCACAGTCCTGCACAGTCCTTTATTTAAATAGGTACGTCAAGGTATGTTTACCTGCGTTTACCGGTTTACCAACTACAGTTTACTGTTAAATTGAAACAGTTCATTAATTTCAGTTTTATTATCAATAATTGTTTCGACTTAGTTTTCTATAAAATGAATGTTGTTTGTGTAATATGTACTGATTCGTTAACACCATCGTCTCATATATATCATACGCCTTGTGGACACATATTTCATTATGCGTGCTTAAATCAATGGTTACAGAGGTAAGAGATTTTGTTATCATTTCATGATTTTCTATATATTAAGATACATACAGTAATTTGTATACAGTGATTCACAAAAGTATTTGAAAGTACTTGCTAATGGGGTACATACAATAAATAATTTTAACATTCTGTCAGAACAACATAATTACTTTGCTCTATTATAATTTTGCTCATAACGGCCAAAAACATCTGTAGTCGAATATAATATACAAAGGTATTGTGTCTAGTGTCACGTCCGGTGGTTCAACCATCGATAATAATTGATCATAATCATGAATAACATATAATTTCTGAATTTCTTTTTATACTTATACTTACTCTAATAATGTTGTATGTGAAATTAAATATTAAAATATTAAATGTTGTATTTAATATTTAATTTCACATACAACATTATTAGAGTAAGTATAAGTATAAAAAGAAATTCAGAAATTATATGTTATACATGATTATGATTAATTATTATCGATGGCTGAACCACCGGATGTGACACTAGCTTACAATAATGTACATTTTATTTACATAATTTAAAATATTTGATAAACACTACATTTGAAATGAAATAGTGTTCGACTTGGAAGTTACTTAAATATAAGGACTTGTGTTTTTTCATAATATCAAAGAGTAATCTTACGTTGAATATACTTAACTCTTAGCACTCTCGAGTGGTAACTCTGTGAGAGAGAGAGAGAGAGAGAGAGAGAGAGAGAGAGAGAGAGACCACTAATAATTGCTGTACCATTACTCAAAATATTGTTTGCATTATTAAATATGTTGGTATCTAACTGATTAGTAGACATTTAATTATTGTATTATTTCATATTCATACAAAGAAAAATTTAGTAAACAGGATAGTTCATCAGATATTACCACCTTGATTTTTGTAATTATTATTATTTATAGCAAAGAATGTTTATATAATGTTGAGTGATACATACTGCGCGTGTTCACTTGAATCAACCCAACTAATAGGAGGGATTCATGCCCTTATATAGTACCCAAAATCAGGCCTAAGCGATAGTGGGGGCTACGGCTACTTCCGATTAGAACTGAATTCTTAGGAATTATATAATTCGCCGCATCGCTTGCAAGAGCCCTAGTATGATCCAATTTTGAGTGAGGCCTTTGTTCTTAAATAGGCCCTCTGTTTCGACACATATCTCCGGAAGGGTCAAGACTCACCAACGGTAGCATTTGCATACGTAACACTTTATTCTGCATACAACAAATAAAAACAGATAATAACGGAACAGTGCAACATAAGGCGCGTGCTCTTGCTTCAATGACTCGAGAGGATCTGTCTTCTTTCTTCTTGTTAACAACAACCTCGTTGTCCGGATACCACGGTATCTATCCGACAGACGACTTCTCTTGATCTCTGCAATATCTTCAGAATATCACAGGGGGAGGCAACTTCATCTCATGCCGTCGTAACAGTATGTTTTTTCCTGCACCAAGATGTGTCGATTAAGCGCTTCATATTCTCTACAAAAAAAGTATTAACCTATTAATATCGAAAAACCATTAATTAAGGAGATATTTTAATTTCAGTATTGTTACAAAATCACAACTGTCTTAATAATGTTTTAATGATTTCATTCGCAGAAAAGGTTTACTGTGTGGCGACCGTTTACATAACTACATTTTCTGAATTGAGAAAGTAATGATTGTTGTACGTTATGTAATAAAACTGGTGGTATGTTATTGCATTCAGTGATGATACGATCTTTCATATCAACAATTATAATCAGAGCCTCAGTTTATACTTTATTTCTCGAGTGACCCCATAAGAAAAAGGTGAGGAGTGGTAAGTCAGGTGATCTTGCTAGAAAATGAATGGGACCACCTCATTCTATCCAATGATTCGGAAATATTTGATTTAATGCATTTCTTGTTATTCTCTCATAATGTGCAGGACAACTATCCTGTTGGAGCCACATTGTTTGTCAAATATGCAATGAAAAATCATGTAAAAATGACCATAAGGTATTTGAATTAGTAACATCATCAAGAGAGTTGTGATTTCGTAACAACACTAAAAATAAAATATCTCCTTAATTAATTATTTTTTGATATTAACAGGTTAATACTTTTTTTTTTAGAGAATACTATATGAAGCTTCATCGATTGGTGCTGGAAAAAATATACAATGCCACTAAAGAAGATACTGATGATCCTCGTATCTTTTCTACATGTCCACCTACAAAAGAACTCGCAACATCAAAGTATGCATCTCTCAAAACCATTCAACCTTATATAAACATTCTTAGGTAAAATAGATCTAAGTTAAAATAGCTCTGACTGCAATGGTTTAAGCGGATAGACTCGTTTCTAAGATTACAAGGGTGCAGGATGCGCCTTCTCATTTCTCGATAATGCAAAAAGATGGGGTATGGTTGGAAACTGTAACCCGAATCGGTTTCGGTTCTTGGTAACCCATGAAACACTGTAACCCACACTAAGAACAGGTTTTGAGTACGAAGTTTGAACTTCTTTTCTTATTTATAATTATGCTTTGGTGCCAATCAGTTGAATTTATCTACAAATCGATTTTAAATAATATGAGGACAACTTATTATTGATAAAGAAATTTGGTAAAGGAATTTGTATTTTAGGTAATTATGAAGAGTATGAATATGTTGTGTGTGTCTGAAAGAACATACAGTAGCAGACAAAAGTTTAACACCGCTCTAAAGAAGACGATAACTTTTTTAATATCGTACTATACGATTTGAACTTTTTTGGGAAGCTAGAGCAATTAGTTTACTAAAGGATGTGAAAAGAAATTTTTTCAAAAATTGCAACTGATCGGAATTGTTGAAAAAAATACTAAAAGTTGAATTTTTAACTTTTTTATGTGGGCCTAAGCAAAAGAAAAGAATGTAAAAAAAACTATAAACTATAAACCAAATTAAAATGGATCGTGAACATCCTGTGCGTCAATATTTTTGTTATGACTCGGGTTATATTCCGTGAATCTCTATTTAATAGTAACCCGCTCTCTCTAAGATTTGAGAACTGTTCCCTCGAGGATAGTATGGGTTACAGCGGGTTACAGTAACCGAGTAACCTTCCTTGGTTAACTGGGTTTGGGTTAGGGTTAGGTGTCGGGTTAGAATCCCTGATGTTCAGCCTTCCCATCCGATACCTAAGCGTAAGAGTGGGATCCGCAGCCTAGCGTCAAGAGCGGAGACTCACAAATCCCTCTGCACCCCACTGTCAATAATGATAGATCCTACATAGAATATATAAAAATTAGTTAAGGCATTCTTCGCAAAGACTCAGAAGAAAGTGCATCCGTAAGTAATACATGAAACATTGATTGAAAGTGGTTACAATGCAAAAGTTCTTTAGAAAAAACTACATATTTGCGAACAAAACGAAAGATAGAAGAGACAGAATTTTCCAAGAGACATATTGTTATAAGTAAATTTAGTATTTTTGATTCGGATCAGCAAAATATGATATACTAGAAGATGAATGAAAAATTTATATTGAAAAATACAAAACTCATTAATTAGTAATGATACAAGGAATAATGGCATGACAACAGTACGTAATGAAGAAAACCATGGAACAGATCGAAAATATTGTGAAGAATGTAGAACAAACTATTAACTCGGCAGTGGCCACGCGAACTTCTAAAACGAAAGTATCTGCATGGGATGCTCATGGAATCCCAGTGAAAAGTAATATGTATTGGATGATTGCAAAAGTTCGTACCCAATTTACCTTGTGACCTTCTTTGAAAATAAACATGTAATTTCTACGAAAAAGGAAATCAGGTTGTAAAATATTCAGAGACAATTGTAGAAAATAGTGGTGACTATACCCAGACAGCACACCGGCTCGATTTCAGCCTGCTTTTTATGCGCGCCATGGCCCGGAAATAGCCAGGCATGGGCTCGCCTGACGGCCGTGCCAGATTTCAGCTAGATTTCAGCCCATTTACAAGATTGCAAGGGTGCGGCATTTGCGTTCTCATTTCGTGATAATACAAACAAGGGGTTTTTCAGTAGTCAAAAACGCCAGATAAAAGATCAATCTAGGCAGCAAACACCCTCAAAAGTCTTTTTTTTTCCTATACGAGGCGTAATTTGCATTATATATGTTATGAAAATAGCTACATGCGCAGTTGTATGCTTCCGTATGATGCAAATTACGACTCGTAAATGTAAAAATAGGAGTTTCGAGGGCGATCACGGCCTAGATTGATCTTTTATCTAGCGTTATTGACTACTGAAATATCAAATTTTTGTATTATTAAGAAATGAGAACGTGAATCCCGCACCCTTGCAATCCTCATTTCCACGCGACCCGCACTGTGACGCGCATGCGCGAGAAAAGTTGGGCTCAATCGAAGCACTGATTGGCCACATTAGACTCTGGCTGAAATCTAGCTGAAATCTGGCACGGCCGTCAGGCTGTGGGCTCGAGCCCATGCCTGGCTATTTCCGGGCCATTGCGCGCATAAGAAGCAGGCACGGATCCAACGGAATCAGCCTCGAGCCGATCCAAGCATTGTGTTAGGTAGTAACCTGCCGGTCACGGGCCTCGGGAGGTTTGGGCCGGCGGTGGGCTCGGGCAGGCTGTGCTGTCTGGGTAATTGATTAATAAGACTTATTTTTAAATATAATCGCTCGCATTTTATTTTCAAATAGGGTACGATTTTTGCAATACCTAATACTTTTAATGTTTTATGCTTATCGTAACTTTGCTCATTATATTTTTTTTAAAATAACAGCATAAAATACATTGTTACGTCCTAAGGTGGACGTATTATAGATTTGAATAGTTAAAATTTGAATGATTGGAAAGATTAGAATTGTAGATAAAATTGAGACACAACGCAGTTTTGAACTTACCTGCATTCACCGGCTTCGGTTCGGGTAATTGAGGATTTCTTAAATTCTATGTGGCTTTGATTGTGGAATTGGTACGAAGAAATTGAAGATGGGTAAACTCTTTAAAAATGATTTGAAGTTTTGATTTGATTAAAAATTAACAAAAGTATATTGTAAACACCAAATTTTGGATACATAGAGTTATTGAGTTCTTATAATAAATTGTTAGTATTTACCGTTCGCTGATCCCGCTCGCTTCGTTCGCTGATCTCGCTCGCTTTTTCGCTCGCAGGATGAGCCAATCGTTTTAGCAACAAAGAAGATGATGATGATGATGATGATGATGATGATGACGACGATGTTGATGTGGGTGTTGGGTGACTCATTTTTGTGTAATTTTTAAAAATTTCGATTTTTTTTGTATATCATTAATATGTTTCAGAACGTAATCGTCGTGCGTTCCCGGGATGTAATTATTTTTATTAATTTCAGGCCAACTATTTTGAAATTTTTTAAAAAGTTGAATATTCGGGCCCGTTGTTTTCGGCATTTTTAATTCACAGACCCCACGCAACACAATTTCGTATATGTGATGGCTACAAGGAAAATACAAAAGATCTCTTTCAATTCTTTGTTCTAGCAACACACATGCGCCCTGTAATCGTCCCGTATTTGACGAAGTCGTGTCACAGCATAAAGCTTCTACGTGGTCCGTTAAATTCCATTCTTCTAAGGTTGCAAATATCGCCAAGGCCTGATCGCTTCCACTACTGGAAGAAATCGCAGGTATCCCCAATAATTTTCGTACACCGTTGCACGAAATTACCACTGGAAGTCGCTCCACAGTTTTCTTGTCCAAAGTAGGCAACATTGCGCCATCCCAATGTATAGTTATCCCCCTGAGATTAATTTCTCCGAACATTTTCCGCAGATGTTTGGCGTGATCTGCGCGAAAATTATGGCGAAATCGCCGAAGAGAAGTGCGATTAATAATTAATTCATTTGTATTGCGACCTAAGCTCTCTGCTGTTGCCATAATAATACGAACAGCATCGCGATCGTTGATTTTGCACGCATCTAAAGCTGCAACTAACTTTGAAGAAAATACTTGGACTTTTCCTCTTCTCCTTTTTCGGTCACTCGGCCCAGGTATATTCGAATCACCTTCAACTTCTGAGTCACTGGATACCTGCAACCCCTCAGGAACATTCCCAATGCTCGAATCTAACGGAAAATCTCCAATGCCCGAACCTAACGGTACATTCATTGTCATTTCGTCGCTGGATGACGACGAAGATTGTAGCTGCACTGTTTCTGTAATGTAAAAATAAATATACTGAATTTATTTCTAAAACGTTAGAAATATACTTAAAAGAGTTAAATTTTAAAAATATATGTTACCTTGTACAAGTGATTGTTGACCTTGTTCTTGTAGTGTTTTCGTCCGTTCTTCTCGAAGAGTTTTCCGCTTTTCTTTTTCTGCTAAAGCACGATCACTGGCACCCATTAGTCCAACTCGCCCTTTTTCCCTCTGTTTCAATAGAAATAATTTATCTTCTTCGATTTTTATCATTTCTAAAGCATTCGCATGGGCGATGTCAAATAAATCGTCCAACGAATCTTTGAATTCTTGTTCCTGTTAAGGGATATGTTTTTGAGTGGACTAAACAATTTAGTGAAATAGGTACCTTTTAACAATAACTTTAATATAAAACAACTTATGGACAATTACACCAGGTATATCCTGTTCACACCGACTCTAGCGTCGAACTGAACCGCGACTCTCGTTTTTGTTCGTCGCTGCGGCTGCCGATCGTCTTTTCGATCGACGATCGTCACTTCGATGTGACGCACACCACCCGTTACATTGTAACAATATTCTTGAGTTTTTACTTCAACACTCTCCCTAAAACTCAAAATCCAAAAAAAATTTACCGCTTCCGCAGTTCATGGGTTTTTTTTTTTTAATGAAACTCCCAAATATCCTCGTAATCCAAGAACTTTTCTTGATGACGCGCTATGGTGATTCTTACTTTCACGTCAGGATCATATTTCCCCTGTGATTTTTCTATTATACGAAATTTATCTTCAAAGTGGAATTTAGTCTGTCTACTAGATGTAGCAGTTATATGTCTAAAGAGGTAAAGACACAAATACATTGCAAACCCTTCATTATACGCTCTAGAAATCTTTGAACACAAGAGACGTCGCATAGATTCGCAAAAGCCTAGCTGGTCATCAATGGTCCTTGGATTCTCACTAGGTATTGTCATAATATGGTCTTTATGCACGTAGTAACCCAATTGAGCATGCGTTTGCACGAATTCCGAACTCAATGGCAAAAAAGCCACCTTAGATATCGCCATTTTGTGTCCGCATAAAGCTATCGATTCCGCCATGACATCAAGAAAATCATCCACATCCTGAGAAGAGAAATCCCAATCTATGACCTTTAAAATCATAGTGAAATCATCTCCTACGGCTACTCTAGTGTACAAATTTAATGCATTTCCCGAATCGAGTGTGAGAAACAGCTTCCATAAATCTATTCTGAATAGCTAAATTCGCGACTGTATTCATCATGAGCGTAGTGAGTTCACCCGACCCTTCACTCGTAAGAGTGAATAGATCAGCGCCATCAACCGTGAAGCCGATATAAAAATTCGCGTAATCTGTTACTTCTACTTGATCTTCTGTAATGTAATACGTCCCTGGTTTTAATATTGAAGCCCCAGGCAATAATCCACTAACTTTAACCTCATCATTGACTTGATATTCATTGAAAGTGTATTTGATGCTCATTCCCTCTAAATTTCCCGCATCTTTGAGAATCAGCAAGGGGCGTCTCCCCACATCCCATTTAGTATTGTGTATAGTTCCCTCTCCGAATGCATAATGTACCATATCCTCATAGCTTATACGGTCAGGTCCAAATTTCTCATGGTTGATAATTTTTAAAAGCGCGCGAATCATAGGTTTTCGAAAATTAGCATAGACATTATGACTATCGAACTCGGAGAGATCGCCATCTAGGGCCAAATAATCTCCTTTACCGCTTCCGCAGTTCATGGGTTTTTCCCAAAACGTTTTGCTTGTACAGCAAGGGCGGCACCCCAACATTTTGGGTTTGAGCTTTATTTCAATACTCTCCCTAAAGCTCAACATCCAAAAAAAATTTACATCATAAGTGCTATATCCTCCCTACTTACAATTCCTAATTTCTTTACTAAATATACAAAACGCGGTTTACATAGTGGTTTCGTAAAAATATCAGCTAACTGCTCATCAGTCTTAACATATTTTACATCAATTTCGCTTTTATTATACAGATCACGTATGAAGTGATATTTCACATCGATATGTTTGCTTCTCTGGTGAAACTCCGGATTTTTTATTAATTTGATCGCACTCATATTGTCTACCAATAATGTGTAATGTACATTAATTTCGCATTCACGGAACAATTTCTTGAACCAGACAGTCTCTTTAACAGCTGATGCTGCACTAACATATTCAGCTTCTGTTGTAGACAATGATACACATTGTTGCCTCTTACTCTGCCATGAGATGGCTGCATGCGCGTACTGGCACACGATACCCGAAGTTGATTTGCGTGTCTCTTTGTCTCCCGCATAATCTGCGTCACTATAAACCTTAAAATTACCGCCTTTAGTATAAAATAATCCTAATTCTACAGTACCTTTGAGGTACCTTAGTATTCGCTTAACGAGTAACCAATGTCCTTCGCTTGGTTTTTCTAGTGCTCTCGAAGCAATATTTACAGCATAGCTTATATCGGGTCGGCTAAATACCTGAAGATACATAAGGCTACCTACGGCCTCCCTATAGGGTGCTTTACAATTGTTCCCTTCTAAAATACTTGCATCCCAACTTGCCTCTATTGGAGTACAGACACTATTTGCCTCCCATAAATTAAATTTCCGTAAAATACTTTCAATATATTTTGCCTGGTGTATAAAAATAGAACCATCCTTTAATCTAATAATTTCTCCGCCTAAGAAATTCTTTACTTCTTTCGTACTAGTTATTTTAAATTCTTTAGCTAATTCAGCAAAGAATTGATCTATTAAGTAATCTTGTGAAGTTGCTAAAAGCCCATCATCTACGTAAACAACTAAGTACATTTTTCGGTCACCTTCTTTGTAAATATAAAAACAAGGATCAGCTGAGCTTTGATGAAACCCGAACTTTTTGAGAAAACTTGAGAAGTGTTCAGTCCAACACCTTGGAGCTTGTTTTAATCCGTAAAGACTCTTTAATAGTTTACAAACCCGCACTGTCCCATCGTTAAACCCTTCCGGTTGCATCATAAAGATATTCTCTTCTAAATCTCCATATAGAAATGCCGTTTTTATATCAAACTGTCCGAGATATAATCCATCATGAGCTGCAATGATCAACAAAAATCTAACCGTATCAAAACGAGCAACAGGGCTAAATGTCTCTTTATAATCTATCCCTTCCTTTTGTGAATAACCTTTAATAACTAATCGCGCTTTGAAACGTATTGTACTATCTTCATTAAATTTCTTTACGTAAACCCACCTACTACGAATAACCTTTTGCTTCTCCGGTTTTTCTACAAGTATCCATGTTTTATTTTCATGCAAAGAGTTAATCTCATCCTGCATAGCTTTCATCCATTTATCTTTTTCGTCAGAGTTAATTGCATCATTATAATTTTCAGGTAACACTTCTGCCATAAATGTAATCGGGCACCCATAAAAGTCAGTACGTTTAATACGTCGTCTATCGCGTAGTTCTCTTACGTTTTCTTGCTCAGTACTATTATTTACTATTTCGTGATTATCTTCAATTGAATTACCAGCCTCATTATTTTCTTTTGAATTAGTAACAATCGCTTCATTTGAGCATACCTTTTCTAATTTAAATATTACATCGCGACTTTCAATTACATTTCTCAAGCCCGGAACAAAAATACGATAACCTTTGCAGTTCTCAATATATCCAACAAGAAACCCTTTTAACGCCTTCTTATCCAACTTTCGCCTTTTCTCCACAGGTACGTGAACATAGCACTCAGTCCCAAAAACTTTTAAATTATCAATGTTCCCGACTTTTCCATACCATAACTCGTAAGGAGTTTTATTCCCATCTTTAGTCGGACCTGTTCTATTAATTACGAACACGGCGGTGTTCATTGCTTCCGCCCACAAAGACATAGAAATTCCCGACTTAGAGTAAATCATTGATCTCGCTGCTTCTACTATAATACGGTTTTCGCGCTCCGCGATACCATTCTGCTCAGGTGTATATGGAACATTTATCGTATGTTTTATCCCTTTACTGTCCAAAAAATCTTTGACCTCTCTATTCTTAAATTCTCTTCCACCGTCTGTGTGAAACACTTTTATATTCTCGTTAAATTGATTTTCAATCTCGTTACAATATATTTTCAATTTATCAATTACTTCCGATTTATGTCGAATAAAATAGATTGTTCTGAATCTCGAAAAATCGTCCTTGAAAATTACAAAATATAATTTTCTACCCATTGACTCTTGTTGCATAGGCCCACACACATCAGCATGTACAATTTCGCGAGGTTTTTTAGCGCGTTCAAAGTTCTCATGAAAACTTAATCTATGTTGCTTCCCGTAAGCACAGCCTTCACACACATCATCCTCATTCAAAACATTTACACTTATTCCCGCGTTTTGCAAAAAACTTTTCACGTGCCTTTTATTCTGATGACACAAACGCTCATGCCATAATTGCAATGAACCCGACTTATTAAATTTTAAATTTTTGTCGACCTTTTCAATTAAATTACATTTCTTCGGCAATACAACTCGCAAATTAATTTTATATAAATTACCACTATCAGTGCCTGTCGCTATGACTATTCCATCACGCATGAATAAACAATTCCTTCCGCAATTAGTAATAGAGAAATTAACGCCTTTTTTCGCAACAACTTTAACCGAGAATAGATTTTGTTTTAATTCCGGTACAAACAATACCTCATGCATCATACCTTCAATCCATTCACCATTCACGTACGTTTCAATTTCTATTTTACCTTTACCATGCGCTGAAATATTTTCGCCATTGCCTATCCTTACATTTAGTGGTACCTCGAATTCCTCTAATTCACAAAACAACCCTCGTTGGTACGTCATATGGTCCGTGGCTCCTGAGTCGATCAGCCAAAAATCATTGTCCTGCTCAACGTTGCAGCTCCCCAAAAACGCCTGTCTTTCCGTTGAATTGCGCCGTCCTTGATTCGAATTGAACTTCTGCATATTTGGCCGCTCTCTGAAGTTATCTCTTCTTTTAAAGCAATTTCTGCTTATATGATTCCTTGAGCCGCACGTAAAACAGCCAACACAATCTTGTTTCTTGTGTCCTTTCCTGCCACAACCATAGCAAATAATATTTGCACTATTGTTCGTATGATTATTTTCACCCGATTTAAACGGCTTCTTTTCAAATCTTGATTTTGTTACTAACGCTACTGTTTCTTTTTCATCAGATTGTTCTTCTATCCTCATCTCTTCAGACATTAGTCTCGCTGTTAGATTTTCAAGATTTTTCTTTCCTTCCTCAACAGAATCCCACGCACTATGAAAATGATTAAATCTTTTCGGCAAAGTACATAAAATGCGTGTCACGAGCATTGAATCTGGCACTTCGCTACCCAAACTCTTCATTTTCGACGCCAACTGCTCGACTTTTGACAAATTGTGTGTCACGTTCTCACTTTCTTCCCACTTAAAATCGAAAAACTGTTTCTGTACCAATGACAGATTTTCCTCCGACTTCATGTCGTACACAGCGTTCAACTTCTTCCACATTTCCCTGGCAGTTGTGCAGCTTAATAGCAAATCCAGCGGTTTCTTCTCCACTGTCGTAACAATTAATTTCCTTGCAGCCTTCAAAAAACTCTTCAGCTTTGCTTCGTAATTTTCCGTATTTATTTCCGGACGAACTAGCCTATCTTCGCATACGTCAAGCATATTATCATCTTCCTCCAACAATGTACGTATAATAAAGCGCCATTGCTGCCAATTGTCCTTGTCCCTCAGCTTCTCGATTTTCAGATGTGTAGATTCCATTTTTCCTCACACACTCTAACACACTCCAACACCCACTTTAACAGTTATTGCTTTACTTGCTTTTAACACCCCTTTTTTCACTAAATTACACTGGGCCCATAACCTGTTAAGGGATATGTTTTTGAGTGGACTAAACAATTTAGTGAAATAGGTACCTTTTAACAATAACTTTAATATAAAACAACTTATGGACAATTACACCAGGTATATCCTGCTCACACCGACTCTAGCGTCGAACTGAACCGCGACTCTCGTTTTTGTTCGTCGCTGCGGCTGCCGATCGTCTTTTCGATCGACGATCGTCACTTCGATGTGACGCACACCACCCGTTACATTGTAACAATATTCTTGAGTTTTTACTTCAACAGTTCCCGCTGTATTTGGATTGCAGTTCGACGATTGACAGATTTATATAATGTTCTCCATTTCTGATAAAGAGACTTCAATTGTCAATGCTATCCGACGTCTTCTTCACTGGTATTCGTGCTTTCTCCCAAAATATTTCAGTTTCTTTTATAACTAGAGTAGCACTTGTTTTAAGGTCCAGCTTTACTTTTCTCATATTATAGAAAAGAACTCGTAACACTTGTCCGTTACTCGGCAATTTTGCACCAACAATTTGTTGTTCGTAGTAGTCCAATATAAACAATTTATCACTACTTGTCTCCATTTTTGCTCACTGTCACACTAACAAATTTCGATACTTCGTGATGCGAATACCTCGAACTCTCGACGTAAAATGAGGTTTCTTTTACTAAGGGACTAAGGGACTAGGAAGCAGGTATAAAACTGGAAATAGAAGGATAGGTCTTTGGAAGGGGTACTGGTTATACCGTTGGCAGCTGCAGCGGCCAGAGCCGAGCGGTTCCCGAGCGTAGACAATACAACGACGCGACCGTTTGGCGCGCTCATAGCTCTACTCTGTAATGTAATAAACCAAAATATTGACAATATTGTTGAAACTTTCAAGTAAAATTTCTTATTATACAACCAAAAGATGATATTTTTATGTTATAACAATAACTCTTATCATTAAAACATAAAATTTGAGTTGCATGTAAAATTAAAGGGAAATTACTGAAATTTTCAAACTTCAAACCGATTGCGACACCCTTTCCTGTTGTCCAATTGAGTTCTTCTTTTGCAGAACTTATTTTTTTTGGATCTGGAACAGATTTAGGGGATCGCATAAAAAAAATCAGATGGTCGAAAAATAAGGTCCACCCTAGTGTACTGTTATGCGGTATCACCCTTCCCGATAAGATTCCAAACTAGCATTATCTTCGCCCTTTTGCCCAAGGCTGACTCAAATGTTTGGCTGGACTAGGAACGGCAGAGTTGCATGTCCGGTGACACATTTTAGTGCAGACCAAAGGTCCTCATAGAGAACGCATATAAGGAACCCTCTCATTGAGCGGGACACACTTTCGAACCGTCAGTTATTTTGTAAAGACGTATACTTTCTGTAAGCGCGACTTCCTTGTGAACAATCTGTTGGTGTGGCCTATTTCAATAAAACTTCAAGTTATAAAGAAGAACAAGGATTATTTCTCGAGGGAACCCCATCCTTTCCTTCTTCACGGCATAACAGAAGCAACTTTTTGGTGGCAGCGGTGGGATAGGTCTACCAAAATCAACAGAAGGACCGAGGTCAACAAGGAAATTCGCCTGCAAAGAAAAGCTATGAAGATTTGGCTCGGGTAAGTCACATGTCATTTGATACCTACCGCAATCCGAAGCCTATAATTGAAACCGACTCTGAAAGTGATACGCATAAATTTATTGAGATAAATAAGAGATTAAGCTCAATTAGAATGTCGCAAAACTCAAATCAAATCGGAGCTAACAGTAGCTTATCAGTAGAACAGAGATTGGAAAAATTCCAAGAAGAACAAATTAAACTATTACGAATCATCGAAGAGCTACGCGCAGAACTTGATAGATCTCGAAGAACTCACATCACAGAAGATGAATCGGATGATTTATCACGCGTCACCGACGAAACCAGGAGAGAGTTAGTTAGAAATTCGAAAGATACAAAGCACGCGCTTGAGATGATAGGAGAATTCGATGGTTTCAATAGACCCGTAGAGAAATTTATAAAGGAAATACGCGAAATGAGTCAACTCGTACCGGATCAAAGGATGTATTTGAATATGCTCAAATGTCAGAAAATAAAAGGAGACGCGAGGAAGCTATTAGACCAACATGATTTATTCGATTTGGAGGACCTTTATGACATCTTGATGATAGAATATAGTTTGACTAAAAGTTTTCATTTATTGGTACAAGAACGAACCCAGCTTAAACAAGGAAAAAGAGATGTTAGAGAATATACTAGGCGGTTTAACTTGCTACAAAGGGATATAAAGAGATCTATTGATCAACTGCCAAACCTTTCTGCTCTCGAAAAACGTGCTGCATTACGTGTAGAAGAAATTACTGCTTTGGATATATATATACAAAATCTTAATGATACGCTTACTAAAGACGTTCAGTACATGAAACCAGATTCATTACGTGAAGCCCAACAGATAGCATATGAACAACAACGCCGTAATGAATTAAGAAATATACCACAAAGACAAACGGTTACCGATACTTCATATCGCCGTAATCTAGATTTTGCGCGTCAACCTACTACATCAGGAACCCCTTCTCGTCAATTCACTCCAGCGAGAGGCCTAAATTATTCGGATTCTGGACAAACAGTTACCCCCAGACGTCAAATTTTTAACCTCAACAGAACCAGTAATTCAGGAGGACAATCAACAACCGGAAATAGCGTCTTACAACAAAGAGTTAGAAATAGAGGAAAACTTACAATCGGTATCAGAATGGGAAACAGCTCTTCAAACGGAATATTCCTACTCGACACGGGAGCCGGACTTAGTTTAATAAAACAATCTGCATCTGTAGTTTTACCGACACGAGCTAAAGTCAATGCATTCTACGGAATAAATAACGAAGAAATACGCACCGAAAGAGAAGCTCAATTAACAATAGGAGGCAGAACACATGTATTAGCAATAGTACCGGATAGTTTTCCTATAGAAGAAGACGGGCTATTAGGTATGCCGTTCCTTGAGGGGGAGGAAGCCAAGATAGACACCAAACATAGGACGATAGAACTTACAGGTACTCTGCATAGGATCCTACATTTCAGTAATAAATCAGTTGATGATCGAGAGAAATGTCTAAAATTATTAGACGAAAATACACGGGTAGCCCATTTGACAGATCCGAAAGCCATTGAGATAGTCAGGAAGGTATCGCGAGAGTTTGAGGACATCTTTGCTTTGCCAGGCGACGCACTGCCTATGACAAAACTGACTGAACATAGCATACCTGTCAAAGATGAAGCACCTGTATATGTTAAACAGTTCAGATGTCCGCCAGGACATTTAGATGTGATCACGGAACAGGTTACAGAAATGAAAGAAAAAGGAATCATTCGTGACTCAACATCACCATACAATTCACCATTGTGGGTTGTCCCAAAGAAGCAAGATGCAAGCGGGAAAAAGAAATGGAGGGTAGTCGTCGATTTTAGAGGTTTGAATGAGAAAACTCTACACGATGCATACCCGTTACCTAACATAGAGGAAATAATAGACCAGTTAGGGCGAGCCCGGTGGTTCTGCGCATTTGATTTGGCAAGCGGCTTTCACCAAATTGGAATGAAAGAAAGAGACAAATTTAAGACTGCATTTTCAACACCAGCAGGGCATTTTGAATTTAACAGAATGCCTTTCGGTTTGAAAAACGCACCAGCCACATTCCAACGAATGATGGATCAAGGATTCAAAGGATTGATTGGCAAAATATGTTTCATTTATTTGGACGACGTCATAATCTTTGCCGAAACTTTAGAAGAATTGGAGCAACGTCTGAGGATTTTGTTTCAAAGATTTCGGGAAACAGGATTAAAATTACAACCCGACAAGTGCGAATATTTGAAGCCAGAATTGCAATATCTGGGACACTTGATTACTGCCGAAGGAGTGAAACCAAATCCGGATAAAATAAAAGCAGTAAAGGACTTTCCACGACCTAAAGAGAAGAAGAATATCAAGCAATTTTTAGGATTGGCCGGGTACTACCGCAGATTTATTCCAGAGTTTTCAAGAATCGTCAAGCCATTAAATACCTTACTGAGGAAGGATACAAAATTCGAATGGAAGGACCAACAGGAAAAAGCATTTCAGCATTTAAAAACGGAGCTATGCGGAGAACGAGTTCTCGCCTATCCAGATTTTAGTAAGGAGTTCATTTTAGCAACTGATGCTTCAGGAGAAGCATTGGGAGCAGTATTAGCACAAAGAGACAACAATGGAAAAGAGAGGCCAGTTAGCTTTGCAAGCAGGACCTTGAATGCTGCTGAACAAAATTATTCTACCACCGATCGAGAGATGCTCGCAATAGTTTGGAGCGTCAAACATTTTCGACCATACCTGTATGGGAGAAAATTCACAATAATTACAGATCATCAGCCTTTGAAATGGTTAGCTAATTTAAAGAAGCCAACATCGATGCAAGCTAGGTGGCGTGTAATACTAGAAGAATATGAATATGAGATACAGTATAAGAAAGGTTGTTTAAATTCCAATGCAGATGCATTAAGTAGAAATCCCGTTTTATTGACCACAGTAAATAGAAATCCATGGTTAAAAAACATAGTCTTTAGGGATCATAAACCGGAAGGAAGTATTTATGTAGATTTTAGTTTAGGAAATCAAGAAGCAACCAAATTTATGCTAGAAAATAAACTCATAGAAATACAAGATATAGCTTTTACTAATTTAGAATTAACTAAACATTTCGAGCGACTTTGTGACTATATGATTGCTGAGAACATACAGGAAAATTTTTCTTTTGACTTCGATAATTTAATAAATATATCTAACTTATCACAAAAAGAATTAAAATCACTATTAATAAACACCTTTAGAGGAGCAGATCAAACTATCGTTTTAATATCTAAACCATTGAAAACACCAGCAACTGAAAGCGAAAAACAACAAATAATGTCTAATTCTCACGGATCATTATCATCTGGTCACATTGGTATAAAAGCCACAGTAGATAAGATATTAGAAAATTACGTATGGAAAGGTATATATTTAGATGTAACCAATTTCATTAATTCGTGCGAAAACTGTCAAAGAGCAAAAATAGTTCGGCATCCTACACGAATGCCATTAACCATAACAGACACTCCAAAACGGTTTAATGATAAGATAGCTTTGGACATAGTAGGTCCATTAACCGAAAGCCTAAGAGGTAACAAGTATATTTTAACAATTCAAGATCAATTGAGTAAATACATGGAAGCAATACCATTGGCCGATCAAAGGGCAGAAACAGTTGCAACAACACTTACGGATACTTGGCTATTAAGATACGGTTTTCCAAAAACAATTTTAACTGATAGAGGAACTAACTTTACCAGTAGAACATTACAAGAATTAACTAAACTTTTCAAAATAGATTTAATACATACTACTGCATTTAGACCAGAATCAAACGGATCCTTAGAAAGGGCACATGCCGTAATCAAAGATTTTCTAAAAACCTATGTTTTATTAGATGAAACTTGTGAAACTTGGGACGATTATTTACAAGCCGCAATATTCACATATAATACTACGAAACATACTAGCATTAATTACAAACCATACGAATTAGTATATGGACAAAAACCGCCCAGTCTAGATCAGCTTCAACATAATGAAACACCTGAGACTACTTATTGTGACTTAGTAACGTCGATAGAAGTTCATTTAAACAAACTTTGGAAACATGCAGAAGAAAACTTAATTAAGATAAAGGAACATGTAAAAATTTCTTATGATAAACACTTAAAGCCTTTGTCATTAGAACCTGGTGATTGGGTATGGATAAAGAACCAGGGACGCGATAGACTAGCCGGGTTAACAATGCCATGGTTAGGACCTTACCCTGTTAAACAAATAGAAAACCTAAACGCTATAATAAACATTAGAAATAAGGATTATAGAATACATCTAAATAGGTTAAAATACGCTAACATGTATTCTGTTCTAGATTCCTCACAGGAGTCCTCATGATGTATTTCGTTTATGCATCATCAATTCTCACTGTAGAACCTATTAGTGACACACCTAACTTACATTTTGACAACATGGGTACTACTAGGCTTTATCACAGGAAATGGAAAACAATGTATACCTATGATTTGCGGAATCTCAGGACCATAGAGAAAACAATCCATCAGGCTATGGAAGAACAAGACGTAAATACTGATCCTGTTATTAAAGAAATTAATACTCATATTAAAGAGCGCTTTGAACACTACTTAAACCTATAGTTTAGACGAAAATTCTTAATCTTAAGCTGATTAAGAATTTTCTTATTCATAAGGGAAGAGGTGTTATGCGGTATCACCCTTCCCGATAAGATTCCAAACTAGCATTATCTTCGCCCTTTTGCCCAAGGCTGACTCAAATGTTTGGCTGGACTAGGAACGGCAGAGTTGCATGTCCGGTGACACATTTTAGTGCAGACCAAAGGTCCTCATAGAGAACGCATATAAGGAACCCTCTCATTGAGCGGGACACACTTTCGAACCGTCAGTTATTTTGTAAAGACGTATACTTTCTGTAAGCGCGACTTCCTTGTGAACAATCTGTTGGTGTGGCCTATTTCAATAAAACTTCAAGTTATAAAGAAGAACAAGGATTATTTCTCGAGGGAACCCCATCCTTTCCTTCTTCACGGCATAACAGTACACGCCTTAAACTTCTAGCTTCACTGAACTTTAAACATTGAACTCAGAATATTGACTTGAACAGAATGACTTAAACTTTGATGACTCTCGAACAGCAACTGAGCAAATTTGGACATAGACTGCCTTGGGTTTCTTGAAGAGCCATCCCTATTATAGATTAATCAATCCATTGTTCTGAACCTAATCTCCATGGGGTGAATGCATCTTCAAGCATTCTTTGAAATCAGTTTTCCTATGAACCATACCTCTTGACCGGATGAAGAGTCTTTGATTCCCTTTTATCGTTTTCTTGGCTCGATCATGTTGCCCTACACATCCTGCCAGGTAATTAATCACCAGCTTATTATTTATCAATCTCTCATTCATTTCGAAGTATCCATCTTCACATTCTTCAGCGATGAACAGTCTTCAATGGATATTCATTCGCAATTTATATTTCAAATTGTCGCTTTATTATTTAATAATTCAACTGCGAAATATATCTTATAGATTCTGCCGCTCGCTATATAATATAATATGCAACAGTTCAATATTAGTTATTAACTATAGTATTTAATGTTTAAGTTCTCGTACAACATTATTAAATTAAGCATAGAAAGAAATTCAAAAGGTATATGTTATACATCATTGATTATATCAATTATTAGCGATGGCTGAACCACCGGACGTGACAACATACAACGTGTCCTGTTTAAGTAAGAACAGCAGGATATCTCAGAAGGCGTTGTCGTTATCAAAAAAGTGTTCGTACAAATGTTGTTTGGTATGACGGGCTCCATTACGTAGTATTAATTATTTTCTTGTGGGTGGAATAGTGGAGAAGATCTGGAGATCAATCTACCTTTCTTAAATGGAATATTACATTTGTTTTCTTCAGAAGATGATAGCAGGCACTGAGACAAATCCAAAAGGTAAATCGTTAGCTTACGTTCTGCATCGTCCGACGGCCGACAGCTAACAACCGTTGCTGAGTGGCGTCGAATGTGTCGGTACTAAATTACTGCGATAAGTCTCGATATTGTAAACCAAGTTCGAACTTATTTTCCACGTGCTTTTTTCATTAGTTCTTTCATGATCAACAAATTAGTTTGAGACGTACATTCAGTGAGCGAAGAAGTCAAAGTATCTGAATTGTTAGTTTAAAGTTATTATTATTTCTGTTTATTAGGAGGTTGAATATGTTCACGCTGTTTTTTTTCATTAACTTAATTCTTCATTTTTAAAAAATTAGTAAAAAACATGTCATTGAAAGTATTGTCCATCACTAGTCACTACTTTTTCCAATCTTTCTGGCAGCATATGAATTCCACGTGAGAAAAACGACACGTCTTTTGACCCTATCCAAGAGTCGACCCATTTTTTGGCATCTTCGTAAGAATGGAAGTGCTGCTTAGCCAGGCCATGCGTCATTGATCGGAACAAATGATATTCGGAAGGGACAATGTCTGGTGAATACGGCGGGTGGGGTAGGACTTTCCATTCAAGTGTTTCCAAGTATGTTTTCACCGGTGATTGCGATTGCTATTGCTATCAAAAAATTTATTAAGTGCATTCCATTGTTCTAATACTCTATGTACGCATTCGGATAGTGCCAACCACCTGGTTTTGGATGGCTAAATCATCTTATGTTTCGTATTTTTTCTAATTCTCCCTGTCTCTTTGGACTTCTTGAAAGATATTACAGTTCGTACAGTAATTTTTCCAAATTTCGTGGAAGACACTTGCATGCGTCGGAGGCAAGGAGGTACATGTTATGGCAAATACATGGAAAAACTGCTACGTTCGGATTTTCTTTTAAAACTATTTACAAAATATTTACAAATAGTCACACGTCGATGTCCGGGTCATCAAACGCGTCGAACCACTCGCTAGTTTCTTCTAAAACCGAATCAATCGTGCGGTGTCGAGCTCGTGGAACCTGTCTTCCTCCCCTGTCACGTGCCGAATGAAATTTTTCCAATTCACTGGGGTCACATTCTCGATGGCTTCGTGTACAAATTGACGGACATCAGCCAACGTGTACGACGTATTCCGCGCTCTGATAAACTCTTCATTTTTTGCCTATGCCAGCTCGATGGGGTTAAGCTCGCAGTGGCAAAAGGGAAGGCGAACTACGGTATGTCCACGTTCTCTTGCATACTCGTCAATTATATAATTTTGGTAATTGTGCATAAAAGGTCCCACCTCACCGATTTCGATTATTTTTTAGTGTGTTGTTAGGGTGAAGATTCTGAACAACTTTTTCCTATACATGTAACCGCCGCTCAGTCTTAGTTTTTGAGATATTTGCTAAAAACTGCAGGTACTACTACAGTAATTCTTCGATCGGAGTCCCAACACCCGTGTGTTGAACGGACTTGGGTAGCGTAGAGAGGCTATTTTTTTATGACTCCGTCGACCGCGCCGAGACTTCAAACCAAAGAGGATTAGATAGAGGTGAAGGTCCCATAAGAGCCCTATGTTAAAAGCAGTGGCTCGTTTTGCAGCGCTCCTAACGAGTCAAATACCGAACTATTCATTTATCCCCTTGCTCCGCACCCCGAAAACAGTCCCATCCTCTATACCTCATTTTACGGTTCGCTCTACATTAAACTCCAAGACTAAATTTTTTTCTGACTATACAATTTAAAAAATTTTGAAACCTTAATTCATATACATACATGTTATATAGTTAGGAAGGAAGAATATAAAATAGAATTGAAAAGTACATTTACATTTATTTTCAAAAGAAATATACGTATACATCAGTGTCATCAGTATACATATATACATACATATTTACAGCACTTATGCATATTGACTCGACTTACATATGTGGCTCTTTGGGTATATTAAACAAACTACGAACGTTCTGCTCCACTTTTTGCTTCCAAATGCAGCAATATATAGGCATTTTTGTCTAATTTCGAAAACACAAAACCAAAAATACTTGGAAATATAGGAAGCAATGAACCACTCACAACGATTTGATTACAAATGGCGTACATATTTCAGTCGGCGTGTACAAGAAAAATATAAGAAGGGAAATAAGCTGAATAGAACTGCAACGTATAGTTCGGTATTTGACATAACAGATGGCGCTGTAAAAGTGGCCACAGCACCTTCACCTCTATCCACGGTGTATTATAGAGGTGTTCCGACTAAGCCCTCTGTAAGGCTGAAGTTTTGAAAAAGATAGCGCTGGGTTCTCTCTGGTCGCCGCCAGATGGATCAGTGTTCCGATTACAGTTTTCGTGTACGTGTGAGAATGAGATTGTGTGTAGCTGCGTGTCCATACTAAGATATGTACCTATGTACATGTTGCCTCCAGTTGCCTCGCACAATCAGTGTACGTATGAGAATGAGATTGTGTGTAGCTGCGTGTCCATACCAGGGAGAATTAGTTCACCTTAAAAGTAGGGGAGGATTAATCCACCCAAAAAGAAGCATATACATGCTATTACCGAAAAATATGTTATAGAGGCAATTTCAACGAGACGATTCGATATACTTGACATGACCATATATAGTATATAGTATATCGAATCGTCTCGTTGAAATTGCCTCTATAACATATTTTTCGGTAATAGCATGTATATGCTTCTTTTTGGGTGGATTAATCCTCCCCTACTTTTAAGGTGAACTAATTCTCCCTGGTATGGACACGCAGCTACACACAATCTCATTCTCATACGTACACTGATTGTGCGAGGCAACTGGAGGCAACATGTACATAGGTACATATCTTAGTATGGACACGCAGCTACACACAATCTCATTCTCACACGTACACGAAAACTGTAATCGGAACACGGATCCATCTGGCGGCGACCAGAGAGAACCCAGCGCTATCTTTTTCACTTTCCCGAGAGTAGCCAGAACACCTCTATAATACACCGTGGTTTTTACTAACACGCGAACACGGTGTATTATAGAGGTGTTCCGACTAAGCCCTCTGTAAGGCTGAAGTTTTGAAAAAGATAGCGCTGGGTTCTCTCTGGTCGTCGCCAGATGGATCCGTGTTCTAAGGTATCATTGTATCAGTGTATCACGTTGCCTCCATTATGGAGCAGCAATGGAGTGCAATGGAGGCAACGTGATACACTGATACAATGATACCTTAGAACACGGATCCATCTGGCGGCGACCAGAGAGAACCCAGCGCTATCTTTTTCACTTTCCCGAGAGTAGCCAGAACACCTCTATAATACACCGTGCCTCTATCTAATCCTCTTTGCTTCAAACGACGAGCCGAACATAGAGAAGGACAGAATGAAATAGGATCGCGTGGCCGAAGCGTGTCGTTGTCGCCGGCACAGTTTAAAGGCCCGTGCGTCATCACAATGAAACACCAAAATCTTAACTTCTTTATTTTCTATGATATCATGATGGGACTTTAACTAGCTTATTCCTGGCGTTTCGCTGATTAACATGGTACCAAAAACGATATAATTGGGCCAATATTTAGTGGTTTAATCGACGATGAAAGTTTCGAACGCAACGAAGAACAGCGACAACGCGGGCCTTTGAACTGTGCCGGCGGCAGCTACTGTTCGCGTCTCTTTCTTTCCAATACGCTCTTCTTTGTTGCGTTCGAAACTTTCATCGTCGATTAAACCACTAAATATTGGCCCAATTATATCGTTCTTGGTACCATTTTAATCAGCGAAACGCCAGGAATAAGCTAGTTAAAGTCCCATAAACCGATCATTAAAATTAAGAAGTTTGAGATTTCGATTCAGTCGAGTCAATGTGTGGTGTTCACACCGATATACCCGAGCCGAGATCAAACATCGCCGCCCTACGGCGCGGCGCAGCGTTGGCCGGCAGTGGAGTGAGTAGGCACTGGACTACGGTTAGATAGGCGACCCAGGACTCCGATTGAAAAATTACTGTAGTACTGTTTTTTATGTGCAACACAATGACATATGCATTTTTGTTTTATTTACATTATTTTGATACAAATGGAATGACCTTCAATTTTATATGTATATTAATATATCAAGGTCAGAAATGGAAGGTACAAATTATGGTGGAAATTAGAAGTAAACACTCTGACAGTAAATGACAACATCATTCGATTCGTATCAATAAAGAATACTTGTTTCTTCCATTTCTGACCTTGCATGACCTTGAAGGTCATTGTGTAGTAGATGGATGAATTCGTCTTGACACACACTTCCATACGACATAAAAGAATGTATAGCATTCCATTAAAAAAATTGAAGGTCACCTTCATTTTTATCAAAATAAAGTAAACAAAACAAAAATGCATATGTCATTGTGTTGCACATAAAAAACAGTACTACTTTTTCCTCTATCATTTTTTTCTAATATTTAACGCCCTTTAAAATAGAATAACTTTTTTATAATTGTACCTAACGAACTGATTTTTTATAATCACTTAGAAGCATTGGTTTACGAAATGATATGCAAAAAATATTTTCCGAAAATTATAATTTATAAGGTTACATGTAAAAATAAAAAAGCCATTTTGTAAAACTTTTTTATTTGGGTCCTTAATGAAAATTTAAAATGTATGTTTTGTAGATCTATGTTAGTCATACACATGTTGAAAATTGAAAATACAGGCGGTTAAAAATGGTGAAAATCGTAGTTTTCCACGACTTTTGATCAGTTTCTGCTTAAAATCCACAAAATCGTACATGTTTCGACGCCTGTTGTTTTTTCCTGCGTCAATCGATTTCGATGAAATTTCCAACATGTGTATAAAGAACATGGATCTAGAAAACATATATTTTAAATTTTCATTAAGGGTCCAAATAAAAAAGTTTTAAAAAATGCCTTTTTCATTTTTACCTGCAAACTTGTACATTGTAATTTTTGCAAAATCTTTTTTGCATATCAGTTTGTAAACTAATGCTTCTAATTGATTATAAAAAATCAGGTCGTTTGGTAATTATAAAAAAGTTACGAGGGCGCCGACCCCGGGGCAGCTTCTCCCTTGACGGAGCGAGACGGCGTCAAGATCTGTAAGGAGTCGCAGTGGACGTGATGTTTGATTTAGCTGTTGTCCTGGCGTCGCCTCCGGTTTGGTTTGCCGAGTGCCCTCGCACCAAGCTCAAAATCTCGAAATGGCCATTTGCTCTCGGTCGGGCGCTTCCTGGCTGCGGGACGTCTGTTAGGTTCCCGTGACAATTCGGACGATCGGTGGTTCTTTCTGCGCGTCCCATCTACGGCCCTGAAACTTGCCGTTCTCGGCACGCGCGACAGATGTCATCAAAAATCCTCGATAATATCGGGATCTCTCAGAGGAGCGCTCTCGAAACCTGTGTCTTCGGTGTCGTGTCCCGTTAGAGGGCGGTCCGGTCCTTTATCGCTTTCGAAACGTGCACAAAATTGACGGAGAAGTGACGTCGCAAAATTTGCAACGTCACAAGGTGTACGAATACTTTGTACACCCACTGTACATAATATTTATATCGAAGATATCCGCGTCTCTTTTTGTGCAGACACGTTACATTTCGCGTTCTCAATTTGTTTTGACATAGTCGGGTTCCGACTAACAATGAAAATGTTTCTGCCAATACTAAAAAACCAATGCATTTTTTCTTATTTTATAAATAACCCGACTAAAATTTTAGTTAGGCAGGCCGTTAGGCCCGCATTAGGCTAGCCTAATTATGCGTTAGGCCCTGATGGGGCAGCCCCATTGGGCAGGCATGCGGAATGTAATGCAGTGCGTCGTCACTGCCTAATTGGGAAAGCCCTATGCGGGCCGCATTAGGAATCCCGCGTTAGGGCCACATTAGGTTTTCCCAAAGACTATCCAATGCGGCACACGGCATTAGGTCCACGTTAGGTTTTCCCAAAGACTATCCAATGCGGCACGCCGCATTAGGCCCACGTTAGGTTTATCCAATGACTATCCAATGAGGCAAACCGCAGTAGGCACGCATTAGGATATATTTGTTAGGCCCTAATGGGGCAGCCCCATTGGGCAGGCATGCGAAATGTAACGCAGTGCGTCGTGACTGCCGAATTGGGAAAGCCGAATGAGGCCCGCATTAGGAACCCGCGTATAGGGTCACATTAGGCTTTCCTAATGATTATCCAATGCGGCAAACCGCATTAGGCAACATTAGGATAGTCTTATTAGACCCTCATTAGGAGACATAAAGGGAAATTAAGAAATTAAGTTAAATGTAATTATATTTGAAATCATAATAAAGTAAATAAAATGATTGAACAAGAAATGATGAATGAACAACAAATGCTTAGCCTACTACATATACGCGCTTAATCTACAATATAATGTTTAACATACTACGCACTTAATTTACAATATATGCTTAACTTATTAATTATGATGCCCTTAATCTACAATATACTTAACCTACTACGCTCTATATATATATATATATATATATATATATATATATATATATGATACTATTGCTTAATTGTACGACATATACAGTGAGTGTAAAATTCGTACGCCCTTTAAAATAGAATAACTTTTTTATAATTGTACCAAACGACCTGATTTTTTATAATCAATATAGAAGTATTGGTTTACGAAATGATGTGCAAAAAATATTTTCTAACAATTAAAATCTACAAGGTCAATGCAAAAAAATAGAATTTTTCAAAACTTTTTTAAATGGGACCTTCATGAAAATTTAATATATATTTCGTAGATTAGATATATTTCGTAGTAGTTATACGCATGCTGAAAATTTCATCGAAATCGATAACATAAACACGAACTACAAGCGGTTCAAAATGGTCAAAATCGTAGTTTTACACGACTTTTGAGCTTCTGCTAAAAATCCACAAGTTCTTACATATATCTTGCGATGCGTGTCCTTTTCTTAGCGTCAACCGATTTTAATGAAATTTTCAGCATGTGTATAATTAACATGTAGATGTACAAAATATATCTATATTTTAAATTTTCATTATGAGCCCAAATAAAAAAGTTTCAAAAGATGCCTTTTTTATTTTCGCTTGTAACCTTGTAAATTATAATTTTGGAAAAATTTTTTCATATCATATGTAATAAACCAAAGCTTCTAATTGATTATAAAAAATCTGGTCGTTTGGTACAGTTACAAAAAAGTTATATTCCGTTTTAAACGGCGTACGAATACTTTTTACACTCACTGTATAAATGAATTGTAATTATATATTATCATCCAGATTTACATCGCAAAGTTGATCAATCTCAGATAGTAATTTTCTATTTTTATTTTCATTTGTGTTCGTAATATTTTTTTGCTGCCGTTTCATTCGTCCTCCTTCCCAATCTCTACAGTGGTGTAATACTGTCCCTATTACTTTTATAATGTCGCAATCCTTTAACGGATTTTCGTCACTTGACAAAGCTGACACCATCGCAGCTGGAAAAAATTAATTTTAATAGATTATTTCGTAATTCATCAATTAGTAATACAAATCTTATAAACGGAAAATGGAGAAATACCTTTAACAACATTATAAAGATTTGTATCTTTAAATACAAATAGCTTCCCCTCGACATGCTTTACTGGATTGCATCTGAGAGCAACTTCTCGAGATAAGCAGTATCTCAGTATTTGGCTCATATTTCTGACGATTGTTGTTCGTTTGTTTATAATGCTAATAAATTTGTGTGCCTGTACAAAATTTCACGATAGAATTAATTCTTGTTTTACATACATATAATAAATAAATACGAAAAATAGAACAGTATAAAATCTTACCAATTTTTTACGGACATCTATCTCCTTTCCGATTTTTTCATCAAATATTTTGAACTCCTCTACCGCCTGACACGGAAGTTTCCAAATTTCATTAAAATCGGAAATAACATCGCAACTGTTGTTAGTGCTGTTATGATCGATTGATCTTCCTAACAGCTCGTTCAGGGTTGCTTTTATGTCGACCATCATACTTGTCAGTTGGCTTAATTTAACTGATAGGGGTTTGCAATTTTTTTTCTATTGTTTCGTTGATGTAATCTGTAATAAATTAAAATTTTATGGTTGTGGAAATGCCTATAAAGCATTATTGAATGAACGAAACATTTATATTGTTTGAAATAATTTCGTTATCTATTAATTTAGCATATATTTACTTTTCAATGAATTGATGTCGTCTTGACATAAATTCGACGGTGGAGTGGATGTAGATTCAACTGTGTTTGATTTTAATATTTGTGGCGGTGAATCGCATTTAGTAAAGTCTAAGCTGCTGTCGGAACTTTCTGAAACGGTGACTCTTCTGTTTAATTTCTTCGGTTGCTTCCTTCTTTTTTTCGTTATGATCTCGACGTCTTCAACAATATCAGAATTCATTTCAGAATCCGTCTCATCTAAAACTTTCAATGTAGCTTTTTATTATTTCACGATTTAAACGATGGCGTTGATTGATAAATTGTAATCATTGAATAGCAGAACGAAACAATGGCATTTTCAATTAAGAAAAGGTATAATTTCTACAAAAAACTGCACAAAATCAATGATGAAAAATTAAAGTATCTTACCTTTTTCGTTATCTGCAACTTTTTCCACATATTTTCGCCTGAGGCCTTTCCTAGTCGTCGCAGCCATCCTTGCAAACACGTGCACTCACTGGTATAAACTTATTCTCGATCTCGTCCGACACGTTTTGCTTCTTCAGAGCGTTTGAAAGAATTATCCAATGCAATCAATGTGTATACGAAGGCAGAAGCTTCTCGAAGGTAGCTTATAGGCGGCCGCGCGGGACAGCGACGCGAGACGAGCAAAAAGAAAATGAATCGCGATTTTCGCGATCGCGGATAGCAACGAAAAATAATGAATATCGGGTTCACAGATGGACTCGGCCTATATATATTTGCTATTCCGAGAGAGAGGACGAGGTTTAGAACCACGGCCGTTCTTGGTTAGCTCTAGCACCCCGGCAGGAGAGTACGGCGATAATACCTGGTCGCCTCTCGAACGAGAGAGGACAGGTCAACTCGTGGCCGCCTGCCGAGAGGAGAGTAATAATTAAATAATTGATTAGTAATAATCATTGCACTGCAATCCGATCTTATCAACCGATTTTAATTGGTTTAGCCGACTAGAGCGACCAACTAAAATGCATTACCACGCAATCGGTCGATTGCATGTATACATTTCACACATGTAGTAGAGGCATTACCAAAATTTTTTCTCCAGCAATACCACTTAAATCAAACGGAACCATTTTGCTTTTGATGTCGGTAATTTTACACATTATAGTATCCGTATTTCTACCACTGCAATTCCATATTTGGAGATGACGTGAATCACAGGGATAGGAATAAAGCGCCTTTTTCTTTCTCAATATTTTTCCTGTAATTTCGATACAATTCACGTCATCGTTTGGGGATATCCACATACTCTTTAATTGTATGATTTCATTGCTGTTCAATAAAACTGTGTTGTAAGGAGATTTAGTCGTTAGTAGTGCCTCTTTATATTGAACTCGTTTAATAAGTATTTTCTCTAATTCCTTTGATTTCACTTGTCTAGTAATTTTGATTGTAGCTGGAATAACGGCTTTTTCGTTCCAAATATGGGATATTTCATTCAGTCGACGGCATAATTGCGAGAGAGGCTTATTTCCATTTCGAAGAAGTCGTTTCATTTTTCCTAGAGCGTTTTCGAATGGAAAACTAGAAATACTGGCCAGTGATGAATTCATATTTTTAACATCATCTGCGAGATGGATCAGATTATGTACATTTCCAATCATAAATTCCTTTCCATATATAAATTGTGCTTTGGTCACAAATTTTTTTAAACATAATCCAGCATATTTACATTTATCCACGGCTAATTCTGTAGACGATAATATTCTGCAACCAGTATGTAGGAGCAATAAATGTCTGTATACGTCAGTTGTTAAAATTTTCTTGAAGATAACAGGAGCTGCATATAACAATAAAAATCGGTATTCGGTGGCTTTGAATTTATGATACTCTGTTAGCGATCTAGTCGTTCGTTGAAATTCAGCAGGCACTTTTATCCTTTGTAGTAAATCTGACAATTGTACCTTAGCACGATCACTCAACTTCAACCCTTTCACATTTCCATCTATCCAGTAATGTAATAGTTTTTTCATAATACCCAAATATAGCAAGTGCATGGAGTCCAGCAAAAAGTGATTGATCATATCAATTTTCGGATTTATGCGAAGTAAAGGAGATATTCCTAAATGATGTCCCGTATTGCTTTGATTTCTAAATGACAAATCACTTCTTTTTTCACAATTTATTCTGAATGGGTAAATGATCCGGTTTTTGTATCTTTTGCCACGTATCGTACATCTCTCGCAGGCAAAGTATCCTCCGTGACCTTTATTACATTTCAGAACCGAACGTGCAGGTCTGTCACATATAAAAGCTTTGATAGATATAGTAAATCTTCTACTATCTATAACAACACCATTACGTTGTAGATCATTAATTTCATTTATAAATTTCTCCAAATATCGTTCAATATTGGTTGGTTTTTCATCTCCACGATAAGTGGCAACAGGAAAAGGTCGGTAAATATCAGGATCATGAAAAATTTTACATAGTATTGGCCAAAACTGTTTTTTGCTGGATTTAAATAATGGTAAACCATCAACGTTGAACATCAACGGTATATCACTACTTTTGTGAATCTTTGGATTTACACATTTTTCAAGAACTTTACTTATCCCGAAGTACACAAATTCATCATTGGTGCCATTAAAGCTTTCGATGGTATAATTATTGCATGCTGTAGCTTGAAATGTTTTTGCCGTTTTTGGTAAAGTAGGATAAGAATGTTTCCTTAACCGTTTGAGTCCCAGACGGTTTTGAAAAAACACTGTCTAAGAATCCCAAACAGCGCAACCGCGCTTGTTTTAAATGAGTATGAAATGTGCTGGGTTTTCTCGACGTAAAATCTCAACAGCGCGATCGCGCTGCTTGGGGCTCAAACGGTTAATGTCCATCAATATTTCCAGTCGAGTATGTGGTATTGGTGGATCCATGAGAGCCCATTGGCGTATATCTCGTATGTCATTAAAGCCGCTTTCTTGACAGTTCTCCGCACCCTCTTCGTCTGTTGTCTCATTGCTTGAATTCTGATAATTTATAACAGGTTCTGTATGATTTCCACAGCTATGTCCTGTATCCTCTCTTGTTTCGTCTCCCTCCGATGACACAATATCATCATTAATTGTATGTGGTATATTTCGATTAACTCCCGAAATTTCTACATGTGACACCAAATTTTTTCTATTAAAAACATTTGTATAAAAGAACATCGGTCCGTACATAATAAATGTAAATATAATAATAATAATAATAATAATAACTTTACCTGAATTTACACTTCCACTTTCTCCATAGATTATTGATTCACTATTTTCCGACATCACTATCGTATCTGCTTCCGAATTTATAAATTCTGTGCACAATTTACGCCGCTTGCAAAGTCGTTGAACTCTGAGACGTGTGAGTTCACGAATTTTCGAATTTCGCATATTATCCGACATCGTGGCGGAAAACAATTTATGTTAATCACTGTTCACTGTTCGGTATACACTCGTGAGATTTTTTGGGAAAGAAAAGAAACGACTCAGAAACAAAAACGATCCAAAGAAAAAAAATGACGAGCGCACGCCTAAGTTAGGCGTGTGCTCATTTGGCCCATGTATGGCACCTGTTAGGAATGCCGAACTTAGGCGTAAGCTCGGTCATCCCCATTTGGCCCTTGTATGGCAACTGATAGGAATGCCTAACTTAGGCGTGAGCTCGGTCATCCCCATTTGGTCCTTATATGGCAACTGTTAGGAATGCCTAACTTAGGCGTACACTACTCTTTGCGCATTAGGCCCACCTATGGCACCTGTTAGGAATGCCTAATTAGGCGTGGGCTCGACCATCCCCATGTGGACCACGTATGGCACCACTTAGGACTGCCTAACTTAGGCGTACACCATTCTTTCCGCATTAAGCCCACGTATGGCAACTGTTAGGAATGCCTAACTTAGGCATACACCATTCTTTCCGCATTAGGCCCACATTCGTCTTTAGGCATGCCTAACTGAATTTCTAGTCGGGAATATATGATCGATTTAAATGCAGCAAAATTATTGAGATAAGTGACGTATTCTATTGAAAAGATACCATCAGATACTTTTAATAGAAATACATTAATGCTTACTTCAATATTTGTTTAAAATTATTTTGAAATTTTCGTATCTTTGAGTCAAGAAAATTTAGAATTGGCATTATCTGCTCCTTTTGGACCGTCTCTGTTATTCACCCAACAACTTAACTATTTCTATCAATTACAAAAAATCAATACATTTCTCAAATTTTTTTAACAACATATCTGATTGAAGGAAAAAAAGAAATATTACGAATAATAATATACGGTATTGAATCAAATAATATTTTCAATCATTTCATGATAGACAATTCAAATACATCACGATTTGCTTCTAAATTTCATACTATTGAAAAGAATACATTGATATTCATCAAAGTACAAAAATTACGATACCACGCGTGTTATTGAAGTAACTACTTTTTTTTCTCAGTGTATTCTTTCGGGCCTCGAAACAGAGGAGGGGGCCCCAGGCAGGAACCCGTCTGCTGACCCGACGTGTGCTATAATTAATCGTTTCCCTTTTCCGGATGGACTAGGGATACCGGTGGATAGTCCTCTTTCTTCTGCGTTCCTCGGGCAGGTGACGCTGGTATCCACCCATAACCTTTGTTCACATCCCCGGCGTTGACCCACGTCTCGTCCAAATAGTGTATAGAACGCCCTTCCCGATGTAGATCTTTAATTGTTTGGACGTACCTAGAAAAGAATAAATTTCTGTAAGAAACGGGGATAGAAACTATGCCTTAAAAATGAACGTTAAATTAGATAATAAAATCGTGACACTGTACAGCACAAGTTTTTTTACAAAAACCATTTTCGAGTGTATATGTCTATAAGAGCGCTGTTGCGCTTTCTTTTAATGAATTTAAATTCCATCTGTTTTAATAGGCGGTATAAACTCGATTCGCTGAACGATGGAAGGTTTGATCATTGTTCACTGCTTCTGTAATTTTTGCAGTGGTTGGTACTTTTTTCACGTCGAATCCAAAAGTCGTGAACTTTCTTCCTAATTGCCAGGACATCTGCTTCCGACGTTTTTTTCGAGAATATTCAGGCGTGGTCTTTTCTTATTTGGCGACGTGACAGTGCCAGTAGATTTATACTCCGCCAAAGTTTTCTTTACGAGTAAATTACGGGTAAATATTGCGATTTACAGTATTTCTCCCAATACCTGTCTGCTTCGACAGGTGCTCGATCAGTGGAACATAAGGTAAAGGCACCAGTAGTTGACCAGTTAAGAGAAGTTTTACACGCGAACAATAGTAACCACTTGCTCTGTCATCAAATAGCGAGAGTCGATGCCTGAAGACACTCTTTAAGTCTTCTAGATTATGTAACAAGGCCACTTTTTAAAAAAAAGTTTACTTATACAAATTTAAGAAACATATTTAAAAATTCAGTAATTGCTTCAGAAGTTGACCACTCTTGAACATGAAAAATCTAGTAATTGACCTTCTCTTCGTTAGTAGTTGACCACTTATACTAGAAAGAGGGTTAAAGCAATAATGTTGGGAATCATTTTAGTATCATTTAATTTCAACAATTACCAGCACATATTACAATTAAAGAATAAAATAAGAAATAAAATAAATCAATTCCATAAAAAGTTTAATTTAGGAACAGAGTAGACGTTGCGAGTTCTGCTCGATTTCGTGGGCTCATTGATATGAGAAAGTACAGTCTTCCACTCGTAGTCCAGCACATCAGGCTTCTCTGGCCACTTCCATAATCGCCCGTACATTTCCATGGATGAAATAGTCGCTTTAGTTTTAGTTACACGTAGAATTTTTCCAGGGAAATGTTTTCCTTCATATAAAAATATTACGTGTTCGTTCACAACTTTTTCGACAGGCAACCAGGCAGGCCATTCATTGTTATTCAACAGTTCGTTGTCTTCGTTGACCTCTTCATTTCCTTCACTTTCTACAACAGAATCGAACATTTCACAACTGGAATTTGAACTCTCAGAAGAAAATTGTAAGATTTTCTTTGCTCTCTTCAATTTCATTTGACGTGTCTTGTCTTGTTTAGCTCTCTCCTTTTGTTCCTTCTTCATTTGCCTTTCTGCTGCGCGCTCTCTTTTTAATCGTTCCATCTCTTCTTTTTTCTTTATTTTGTTCAGGAAATATTCTTGACAAAGTTTCCCTGAGACAATAAAAAGCATCCTTTCTTTTGGCATTTTCTTTATTTTTGTTTTTTGGTTTCCTACATGTGAATAATAAAGATGTTTTTTAAATGCGCTCGCGACTTTATATGAAGGACCAGCAATAGGCGTAATGCATGAATTGGTCATACTTTGAGGTAGCATAGCAGCTTGGGTAGTTAGGTCGTTTTGAAGCAGTATATCTTGAGGAGTAACATTATTTGTGTGTGAAGCTGTCCCATCAGAACTGTTAACATTGTGGATCAACAGTGATGGAATCGTGTCATTGTTGGCGGGTTGCTCAGTTGTAGTGTTTTCATCTTCCAAAATCGACACTGCTGTAACGTCATCATTCAACGACTCTTCAGCTGGGGTGGTATCATCAAGAAACGAGATTGGAGGAATTGTGTCCGCGTTGGCAGAGTCCTTAGCTTCAATATTATTGTCGGGAAGCAACACTGTCGGATTTGTGCTGTCGTTTACAGGTTCCTCAGGTGGAATGGAATATTTTTCCAACTCGATTTGGGTTCTTTTCCATAGCATAAATAAAGATGTATCTTGCGGATTCCCAGTCCACTCTTCTGATGAGCATCGAAATATGTTAACCTTTTCAGGTTCGATATTTTCATTTATAAATTGGAGGCCTTGTTTCCAATACTCCATCCGTAATAAATGTGTTTCCGTAATTCCGATTTCAACTTGTTGTTCTTGTCCCGGTACGTTCACTGCTGATGGATTCCACGGATATAAACCACATTTCCGAAATCCATTGGATAGAATAGATGCAGTTACAGTTTTGTCAATCACTTCTTGGAGCAACTTTGGAAAATCTTTTTTTTTTTAAACTGGTGCATCAAGATTCTTAATTCTCCATTCATGTACTTTTTTTTTCCAGTTTTCTTTGAGTGTTCTGAAAACAGCAACATCCATGGGCTGTAGTAGATGGGTTGCATTAGGGTAAAGTGCAATCAAAATAATACCGTGATTATGGCAAAATTGGCTTGTTTGGAAGCTTAAATGTGAGGCATGTCCATCAATAAAAAGAATGACAGGTAATGTAGCTTTTGTTGCTACCAACCATGGGTGAAATATATCGGCAACGAACTCAAAGAACGCTTCACATGTCATCCAACCTGAGTCACTTTTACCCAGGCCCCATTTTTCGGGAAAATTGTCAGCAATTTCTTGGGGTATGCGTTTGTATTTAAACAAAACTACTGCAGGAGCAACTATACCACTGGCGCTGCCCGTCAACAATACCGTCACACACTCCTTTTCATCTGGATTGACTTGTTGGTAAACAGTTTTACACCCCTTTTTCGCCAACACGTTGTTGCCTTTGGGATTCAAAAAGAATGCTGTTTCATCACAATTGAAAATCCGTGATGGGTCATTTAAGATCGTCTCAACATTGTTCTCCTTTAGGTAATTATATACTTCGGAAAACCAGTTGAGTATATTAGCACTGGTGACTGCTGCTCGTGAAGCTGTTAGATTTTGTGCAACTCTTTGTGATATTGTAGGATTTCTACTTAAAAAACCCTTTACCCAGGTCTTACCTGGACGATCATTTTTAAACGGGTTTGGACGTTTCAATTCTTTGATAATATGTTCCACGCTACTTACAAGTTCTTCGATCGTAATTGGGAAACCAGCTGCAGCCATTTTTTCAATCCACTGACGGATTTCATTCTCTTCAGTTTTATTTAAAATTCGAGGAGGTCCCATCTTTCTCTCCAAAGGCGATTTACCTTCCACTTTGTATTTAAGGGTTATCCTTGGTACGCCAAATTTACGTGCTGCTGCCCTTATTGGTGTTTTGTGCAAACGAACATCTTCAATGGCTGCTTCCATCGTCTCTTCCGAATAATTTCTAAAGGAGCCCTTGATAGGAGGCATCTCTCGATAAGTAATGAAATAACTTCTGAAATAAATAATTAAATAAATGCATTTTAATTTTCCGTTGGTATTTATAATGTCACGCATGACTGTCTTAAAAAAGTGGACAAGTGGACAAGTGGATTTTGTACTCCTAACAATCGTAGATGTAAAATGGATGCATTATAAATCGTAAACAAATTTAAATGAGTCACGTTAGTAATTGACCACGCGTGTCAACTTCTGAAAATTGTTCGAAAACGATATTCAGTATTTGACCACCTAATAAACTATTGTTTCTCAGGTTAGAATAACAAAAACAATGCATTTATCACTTATAAAACTTTGTGAGAATATAAACAGCAAATAATTCGTTCGCGAAAAGTTCACAACGTATGGATTTTTTTACCTGAACCGTACAGCTGTTCTTAACAGAAACGTTAAAGAAATAGAGATATATCAGCATATTACTAACCTTAAAGAATTCAGACGTCCGTTATTACTATGCATACTTCACTTCGTATGCAATTGTTCTGAAATTTAAACAACAGATGGCATGGCACCCGAGATTCACTTTCATCAAAAGTGCACAGCTTATAAAAACCTTATTTTTTACATTTTTCTATAAAATGGTCAACTACTGGTACCTGGTCAACTACTGGTGCCTTTACCTTACTTGATCTCAGGTTGTTCCGCGATTATCGTTTCGTAAAGATTTATGACTATCTTCTTCTGGCCTGATAAAACGAACTAAAAACAGAGAAAAGTACGTGTGGTGTACACGTACGTACACCACAAAAACCACGAAATACAGATTTTTAATTGATTAAAGAAAAAGGAACATTTCGCGCTTACGGTATCGAAATTAGGGCTGTTACTTTAGGGCGATGCGAAACAAATCGAAGCTTCGAAATCTTCGACCTTCGATGGAAAGTAACAGCCTGTACATAATCGAAATGCATGATAAATATGTATAATGCGAACTTACCTTTCCTGACGGATTTTTCTTGGGTGGAGATAAATTCGAAGGGCCAGGTTTTTCCATTTTTGGTACTAAAAACACTTTCGCAAAACTGTAAATAGTGATATTTACAATCGAATGTCCAGGTCGTGCCACACAGCTGCTCTAGAACTGCGCCCATGGCCACGTATTTTTCCATCTCTACCCCTTTGGCAACCTTTTTTTATGCTCATTTCATCTACAAGTAACGAACAAACAAATTATTTCCGCTTTCTTTTCATTTATGAGACTTCTCTTTTAATGTATCAAATGATGCTTCCGTAAAGCCTGGTTCAGCATCTATACTAGTGTACATACCAGGTTCTAAGGACGTCTGGATGCGGCAAAGCTGAATCAAATGTTTTGCGCATATAACAATACGCTTTCGGAGAATAGAAATGGATCGTTAAAGCAAAAGCACGCAAGCTTGGCGGATATTTGTCCTTACTTATTTTGCCTTTTCTATTTTTTATCATATGGTTAAATAACTCGGAAGTAGTATCTTCCAGAGGCAAAAGATTATAGAACGCATTCTCAGGCAATAATTTCTTTTCCCTCAACCCTTTCACTATTTCTTTTAAGGAATGTACCTTTACTTCTAGGTGTTTTACTTGTCGCTTCAACTTCTTGTTACTTTCTTGGGTAGATTGTAGTCTTTTCCGGATGCTATTTACACAGTCTGTCCCATTTCCGATGAGACTGTTCAAAAATAAAAAAGAAGACGCTCTATAGTGCATTTCTTCCATCGTATTTATTCGAAATAATCCCCCTCCAAGTCAATGCAGCGTTGAAACCGATCATAAAACTTGTCGAAGCATGTCTGGTACTCGGGGGCCGGAATAGCTTTCAGGATGTCGGTCGAAGCCTTCTGGATGGTAGGAATCGTACTGTAAGTGTTCCCCTTCAACGCTAATTTGAGTTTAGGAAATAGCCAGAAGTCGCACGGCGCTAGATCAGGCGAGTACGGCGAGTGGTCGAGCGTTATGATGCTTTTTTTGGCCAAAAACTCGCGTACAATTAGGGCTTTGTGCGACGGCGCATTATCATGCAACAAAAACCAACTGCCAACTTCCTTGTACTCCGGCCGAACACGTTGAATTCTGTTCCACAATCTCTGCAGGACACTCAAATAATATTGAGCATTCACAGTCTGACCTTGTGGAACGAATTCCTTATGGATAATGCCCTTGGAATCGAAGAAAACGGTAAGCATCGTTTTGATTCGACTCTTCTGCATCCGTACTTTCTTCTCTTTCGGCTCATCTGATGACTTCCATGTCGCACTCTGCCTTTTGGTGAGTGGTTCGTATTGAAAGCACCACGTTTCATCGCCAGTTACGATAGATGACATGAATACGGGGTCCTTTCTTTTGGCAGATTTCATGTCTTTGCAATGACTCACTCTCATGTGTTTTTGCTCCTCCGTGAGAGAATGTGGAAGAAATCGCGCGCAGATTTTTCTCTTTCCCAAATCCTCGGTCAGAATGCGATGGACCACACTCTTAGGGATGCCAGTCATCTCCTCGATAAGTCTCGCGGACACACAACGGTCAGAGCGCAGAATTTGGCTGACTTTCTCAATGTTTTCTTCATTCCTCGAGGTTTTCGGCTTCGGTGCGCGTTCGTCGTCTTCAAGGTCGTGAAGACCACGAAATCTAGCAAACCAGCGGAATACTTGTGCACGGGATAGACACCGGTCACCGTAAACGTTTTTCATCGATTCGAATATTTCTTGAGCAGTTTTGCCCAACTTAAAACAAAACTTGATATTCGCTCTTTGCTCTATAGCGATTTTTCGACAGACTGACACAGTGGACGGTTAGTTATAATGTCGTAACTATTGACAGAAGAATTGAAATGCTAAGAAATTTGGTGTGAAGATAGATGAAAGATGTGTCTACAAAATTCAATAGATGAATCAATAGATGGCGCTACAATCGGCTGTTAATTTCGAGCAGTCTCCTCGGAAATGGGACAGACTGTGTAATCTTTTGAGAGTACTCCTCGGGGTGTTGACATAGTGGTGGTCATGACGTATGTTCACATTTAATGGCATGAGCAGACTTTGCCGTCTGCATCTGTTTTTAATTTGAAGACCCACTTGTTGCCAATAGCTGTCTTGCCTTTAGGCAACTCGGTTATTTTCCATCTCTTCCTGCTTTCCAAGCTATTTATTTCGTCTCGCATGGCATGCTTCCACTTCTCTGCTTGTGGAGAGTTCAATGCCCTAGTTAAGGTCTGTGGTTCCACTATTTCTACAAAATTTGCTTCAATGTCACTTTCGACATTGTTACTCTCGGAATCATGTTCGCTAACAGGCGCCTTCGATTTGCCCTTGCGTCCATATGGATTTCTAATAACCCTTTTTAGCCTACCTGCCTTGTTTTCCCATTTCTCTACGTTGATAGCTCTCTTTTTGTATCCTCCTAATTTCGGCCATTCATCCGAATCCAGGTGGACGTTTTCGTCTTCATCATCCGTTGAGTCATTGCTTTTACTATTGACTTCTGTTCTTACTTTTAGTCCTAGTTCTATCCTTGCTAGATTACGCGACTCAACGAACGACTTATTCTTGTAAGCCGCGATTTTATTTGTTAGACTTTCAATTTGATAATTTATACATTCGTTGTCAGTCGTTGCATGATTTTCACCACACTTGATGCATTGGGGTGTTTTATTGCATGTTCCATGATAGTCTTGACCACAAATGAAGCAGAGGTTTACTTATGCTCGGCATTGAGCTTTACGATGACCATATTTTAGACATTTGTAGCAGAGTTTGACATTCTTAATGTAGGGATTAATATTAAGCCGAAAAAGTCCATCATATATTATCAATTTTGTTGGGAGTGAGTCTCCCTCGAATTTTATCATCAGATTGTTCGTCTTTTGCCACTCGTATCCTTCTTTCGATTTTATTCTTTTTGTAAGCCATTCTATGGAGAAACTTCCCTGTCCTGGCCGAAGATACATCTTCGAGTAGTTCGCTGATGGACCACTCCCATTCTCTTATTACTCCCCAGCGCTTCTCTGTTCTCGCTGGGATTGGTACTTTGAACTTATCTATTTCTTTTTCTTTGATACGATTATAGAGATTCATACCTTCATCCGGGTTTTTCGGTGTAACTTCAGCCATCCTGAAGTTTTGTGTATGTAAACTCTGTAAATAAACGACTCGCATGTATACGTTTCCATATCTTTATTACAACTGCCTCCTCACGTCGTCTGCACTGCTACTGTCGTAGCTCGCTAGATGGCGTTGCCGTCGCAGACCCCGTGACATGCAGATGCTGTATGTTCATATCAGAGAGTATATGAGAGTGCTCACGCCCGGGTTTTGGCCGTGCCACTTTTGGCTGCCATCATCTTTTAGTCCGGACAAGAACCGGTTTCCACACTCAGTCCGGACAAGAACCGGTTTCCACACTCAGTCCGGACAAGAACCTGTTTCCACACTCAGTCCGGACAAGAATCTGTTTCCACACTCAGTCTGGACAAGAACCTACATCATACAGTTTATATTGTTTTATATAAAATATGTAACTAAGATTTATTTCTTTCACGAAATGAAGGAAATATCCTGTATTAAAATAACTGCAAAAATAATTATTTAATAAGGTTAAATAAAAGACAGGATTGCAGAAGTAGACACGTTGTACGGAATAACTAATTTTTTATTAACTAATTTTTTATTTAAACAAAAAAGATCGAATAACATTTAAGCTCTACTTCCAACAAACTAGAAAATGTACAAGGTACTATTTACTTAGGACTTTTAGAAATTATATTTAGTTTGAAAGTCGGAATTTAACTATGGACTGGAAAATAAAAGAAACGCGAAACAACAAAGATAGCACAAAGACATCTAAGAGCCCGTTCAGACACGGCGGAAACCGCGCGTTTTCGATCGCGCGATTTGAACCGCGCGAACCTATTTACATTGGCGTAATATATACTGTATATAAACCGTTTTCACCTTGTTCCATTTTCCTTTCATCTTTTCCTATCAATACTTTCGTAAATTTTGAATCCAAATCCTTAGAAAGAATGACCCATCAAATCCTGCCACAGTTCTTGAAAAAATCCTATAAGTTTTTAAATTATGTATCCCAAGCGTTTCGTCCTCGATCTTCCGATTAAGAAAAGACAAAACTCGATATAATTAGGCCTTTGCTTACTGGTTTTAGTTTTACTCGTGAAAATCCCTTGGAAAGTATCTAAATCAGAGTTGGGCAGTATTTAAGTCAAAACGTATCTAAATCCAGATCCAACTAAAAGATAAGTAACTAAGTTCCGTGATCTTAAGGTTCGGATCCAAAAGGATCTTGTATCCGAAGTTGAATTAGATAATTTCATATCCGAAGCAGAAGGATCCGAAGGTACGGATCCATTTTTAACTAGTTAAATATCTAATTCAAAGATCCTTTCGGATCCTCAAGATCCTTTCGGATCCTCCGATTGAATCAGATATTTAACTAGTTAAAAATGGATCCGTAGCTTCGGATCCTTCTGCTTCGGATATGAAATTATCTAATTCAACTTCGGATACAAGTTACTTTTTATCGTTATCTTGGAGTAACTAATTCAAAATTTTCTATCTATGATCCGTGATCCGAAATTTGTATCTAATTAAATTTTTTGCCCAACTCTGATCTAAATCCATTTTTTGCCAATCATCGCTGCTAGGGCGACGAAGCGACGAGTTGGCTGGGGCGGCTTGTCGAAGTGGTGCAATAAACACGGCCGGGCAATCCCCCGGCCAGCCAGGTAGCTCGGCATGAAACCCCTGACACGTTCATCCTGAACTTGTACATTTTTCGTAATGCCCTCACGAAAGTGGCACGAGCCAATTCGTGGCGTTCTTCCGATTAAAAAAAGTCCAAACGCGATAGAATTCGGCCACTGCTTACTGCCTTTATTTGTGAACATATATCTTTGAAAATGTATCTAAATCAAAATTTTGCTGCATCATCGGTGCTAGGGCGACGAAGCGACGTGTTGCCTAGGGCGGCTTGGCCAAGTGGTGCAATAAACACGACCGGGCAATCCCCCGGCCAGCCAGGTAGCTCGGCATGAAACCCCTGACACGTTCATCCTGAACTTGTTCATTTTTCGTAATGCTCTCACGAAAGTGGCACGAGCCAATTCGTGGCGTTCTTCCGATTAAAAAAAGTCCAAACGCGATAGAATTCGGCCACTGCTTATATATTGTCATCAGATCTGATGACAATACCTCATTATTAAATTAATAATATTCAAGATGGTCGCATTTACGCCTCGATATGAAATCTATTGGAATATGGGTATATAATAAATCACTCACGATCGAATATTAAATAGAATTTATTCTATTAAATATATAAGAAGACACGTTGTGAGGCACGTCTTTACAAATTGACAGATATAACAGAAGTGAGGATCGCTACAGGAAATAACAGATGTCGATCTAATTAACAGATAAAAGTTGAGGGTTTCATGTCGCAGACAGCATTGATAAAATATTCATTTATAAGGTGTTCGAGAGTCAAACAAACTGAATTTACCTACTAAATAAGAGTAGATTATTTTTGTCAATTTATAAATTCCAACACGCTCCCTCAAAAATAAATCTATTATTTAGTTAAGACATGCCTTCCTTGTGCTTCGTCTGGGGCTAATTACAAATGGTCCAACATTTGTTGCATAGGATTAGGAAAAACCCAGAAAAACCTAATCAGACCAGTATATATACACACATGTATATATAACGCATATAAAAGAAAAATAATTAGAATTACTTGCATACAAAAAGATATCAATATTAATACAATTAATCTATTATTGCAAATCCAGTCCATTTCTCAGTTCTAGGAATCTGGCTGCTGGTAACGGCTTGGTCAAAATATCGGCCAGCTGACTACCTGTAGGCATATGTAACAATTTAATTATGCCCTTTTCAACCTGTTCTCTAGAAAAATGGTACTTTATATCTATGTGTTTTGATCTTTTATGATTCGTTGGGTTGTTAGCAATACTAATGCAGCCATTGTTATCCTCATAGATTACAATTGCCTGCAGAACATCTATATTTAAACTCTTTGCCAAAGACCTCAACCAAAGAGCTTCTCTAACAGCTTCATAAAGAGCCATATATTCAGCTTCTGTAGATGAAGCTGCTACAGATGCTTGCCGTTTTGTGTTCCAGCATATTGTGCATCTTTCAAATAATTTAAACAGATATCCTGTTGTACTTCTTCTATCATTTAAATCATTGCCTCCCCAATCTGAATCAACGTAGCCGCTCAGAAGGTTAATATAATTTCCTCTTTCGTAAACTAATTTAATATTTTGCGAACCCTTCAAATATCTAAGTACTCTTTTCAAGCACTGCCAAAGTTCTTTGTTATTTTTATTCAGATATCTGCTTAAAATATTAACAACTGTGCTTAAATCAGGCCTCGTACATAACATCACATACATCAAACATCCGACAAGATTTCGGCAAGGAGCATCATACTCTTCAGCGGAATTCAATGCCATGTAATCTAATTTATATTCAATAGGTGTATTAATAGGGTTACAATCTGACATATTGAATTTATGCAAAATAGTTTTAATATATACACTTTGATCCATGCTTATCTTATTTGTATTTCTTTCAATCTTTATACCTAAGAAAAGTTTTATTTCGTTTAAATCTGTCATGCAGAATTTTATCTTTAGGTAATTCTTAAAACTATTCATTGTGTCGATTTTTGCAGTTGCAATCACTAAATCATCTACATACAATACAATATATATATTTTCCGATACATCTCCTTTGTCTAAAATATAAATGCATCTATCAACCGGTGAATTTTTAAAAACCTTTCTCTATAAGAGCTTGTTCAAACGTTTCAAACCAGCATCTAGCTGCTTGCTTTAATCCATACAACGATTTATTCAATCTACACACATGATTATTATCACAATTAACTCCCTCAGGAACTTTCATGTATATCTCTTCTTTTAACGTTCCATTTAGAAAAGCAGTTTTGACATCCATATGATGGATTAACAAGTTAAACTGGTTTGAAAAAGCTAATATAAATCTAAAGCTTGAAATTCTAGCAACCGGTGCAAAAGTTTCATAGTAATCTTCTAAATATTGTTGACTATACCCTCGAGCAACCAGCCGAGCCTTATATCTCAGTGGGTTTCCAAACTCATCATTTTTGATTGTGAACACCCATTTACAGTCAACAATATTTTTATGCTCAGGCCTTGAGACCAAAGTCCATGTATTATTTGACAAAAGCGAATTGATCTCTTCTTTAACAGCCTGTTGCCACTGAATTTTATCATTCATATTTTCAATGTCTTTATATGATGTAGGGATTTTATAAACAATCGATTGAGCAGATAAAAGATAATCGTCCAATATATTATCTTCATTGTATGAAACACTTGGTCGACTTTTAATTCGATCGCTTCTTCTTAACTCAGAAGGTACTTGTCTTTTTAAATTATTATTGTGTGAATCTGAAATATTATTGTGTGAATCTGCTTCAACTACAGATTTATTAAGTTCACGACTTAATTTGCCATTTTCAATAACAGTTTTTAATTGTGGAGATTTATCTGATTTAGTACTATCAGATTTAAAATTATCTACTGATTTTGACTGCACGTCAGATGCATCAGTTTCAGGCTGTACCATTACAGGCCTCGATATCAAAAAATTAGTTTCATCAACTATTACATCTCTCACAATAACAAACTTAACAGTTTCCACATTCCACACTTTATAGCCATTCGGTTCGTAACCAACTAGAATTCCTTTCGAAGATTTTTCTTCGAATTTTGATTGTCTAATTTTATTATGTATATATACTGTTGAACCGAACACTTTCAAATACTTTAATTGTGGCTTTTTGCTATGCCACATTTCATATGGTGTTTTTGATTGTTTCAAAGCTTTTGTCGGAGTTAAATTAATTAAAAATGTAGCGGTAAGAACAGCTTCTCCCCAGAAAACTTTATACAGACTAGCTCCAGCAATTAAAGTCCGAGCCTTTTCTGTTATCGTCCTTACCATACGTTCTGATACACCATTTGACTTTGGGGTTCGTGGAACTGTTAAGTGGTATGTAATGCCTTTTTCAACACAATAATCTTTCATTTCATTTGACAAATATTCCCGGCCATTATCACAATATAAGTTTACTAATTTTGAATTAAAATGAGCTTCGCTCTTTGCAACATAATCTTTAAACATTGAAAATACGTCTGATTTATGTGACATCAAATATGTTACACAATAGTGGGTATATTCGTCAACAAACAGTAGAAAATAATTTTTTTCATTAATTGTAGTAGGAGTGATTGGACCACAAATATCAGAGTGTACAATGAATAACGGTCGTTTTACATAATTCTTATCTTTCGAGTTTCGAAATGGTAACCGCGCATGTTTACCATTTATACAAGCTTCGCAAAGATTGTCATTAACCATAACATTCTCTACTCGATTTATATCTGCAAACATCTTTCTATTCTTCAATTCTAAGAATTTTGACTTTCCAATATGGCCTAAACGCTGATGCCATAATTCATAATGATCTTTTATCATTCTAGAGACATGAACAGTAGAATAAACATTTATTAAAAATTCTATGCCAGTTAAATTGTTTAAAGGCTTACCTGACATTATGACGTTTTCATTTTTACTTATCTTAACGCCTTCCTCATTAAAAATAACTGTCATGCCTGCCTGCTGGATCCTTCGAACGGACAGTAAATTATACGGTACATCTGGACAATAGTATACATTGTCCACAGTTCCCTGGATGCCCAAGTTAGTAGTAACATTCAGCGTTCCTTGTTTTGTCGCTGCAATGTATGTCCCATTTTTCGCCACAGAAATTCGTACTGGCGTTTGCAGCACATTAAAATTCCGGGTCAGATCTTCCCTGTTGATCAGATGATCCGATGCCCCCGAATCCAAGATAAAGATGATTTTATTTGTCCCCTGCATTTCTGATTCATAATCTCCCACCATGAATGCGAAACTTGACACAGGCGTTGATGAACTTGTCGAAGGTTGAGTCATATGAACTGTTTGCACAGTTTTATTCGGTTCAGTCCTCTGTTGCTGGTTGTTTCTTTTGTAATAAATACAATCCGGTTTGATATGTCCTTTTCTGCCACAATGGTAACATTTTACTTCTCGTTTTCTATTTGTCTTATTATATCTTTTAAATTTCTGTTGTGGTTTTGAGAAATTGAATTCTCGTTTCCTTCCTTTAAATTCAGCATGAAGCACCTTTAGGCTGGTATCACGGTTTTCACTCATCAATTTGACCTCATGATCCAAAAGTCTCGTCTTGACAAATGCAAGTGTCAAACTGTCTTCTGATAATGTTTCAATCGCAGTCATTACACCATCATAAGACGCAGGCAATGTTAACAACAGGTGTGACACTTTATCAGCTTCTTCCATTTTTGCACCCGCGCCTATTAATTCTGAAATTATCTCATCGAAGACTGTAAAATGTTTTAATAGCGACACATTATTTTGGAATTTTAGAGTTAATAATTTTTTTCGTAATGCTAACTGCGTAGCAACACTCTTTCGCTCATAAATAGCATCCAAACTGCATAACACTTCTTTAGCACTATTATTTGTCTTTACTAAAGTAAGTAATGAGTCCGATAAATATTCTATAATAACATTTTTGGCAAGATTTTCTGCCCGAATCCATTCCGTCGTTAACCTTTGCGGAGTGTTGTCATCAATCACTTTTATTGCATCCAGCTCGGTTAACAAGCCACGAATTCTAAACTTCCATGTACTATATTTTTCACCGTCGAAAGGTTTGATATTCCTTTTCTTATCCATTGTCACAATATTTAACACACAGCAAACTGCCTCTATTTAACACACGGCAAACTGCCTCACAACGCAATTTTTCAGAAACAAAAAAAAATTTAACACACAACGTAACTAGATCGTAATACAGCATGCAACGTGTTCTGGGCCCATAACCTATTGGAATATGGGTATATAATAAATCACTCACGATCGAATATTAAATAGAATTTATTCTATTAAATATATAAGAAGACACGTTGTGAGGCACGTCTTTACAAATTGACAGATATAACAGAAGTGAGGATCGCTACAGGAAATAACAGATGTCGATCTAATTAACAGATAAAAGTTGAGGGTTTCATGTCGCAGACAGCATTGATAAAATATTCATTTATAAGGTGTTCGAGAGTCAAACAAACTGAATTTACCTACTAAATAAGAGTAGATTATTTTTGTCAATTTATAAATTCCAACAAAATCTGTATTTCTTCGAATTCTTCCGGGTTCTTTATTTTTTACAACTAGAGTTTGCAACTAAAAGATTGGAAAAAATGAAAATACTTCTTCTATCATTATAGTTAATGTTATATTTAATTTATATTAATTAGAGATTTGTATATTAGATCTATATCTTAGTTACATATTTTATATAAAACGATATAAACTTTTCGTTCTGATCAAGGCCAAAGATGATGTAGGTTATTGTCCGGACTGAGTGTGGAAACCGGTTCTTGTCCGGACTGAGTGTGGAAACCGGTTCTTGTCCGGACTGAGTGTGGAAACCGGTTCTTGTCCGGACTGAGTGTGGAAACCGGTTCTTGTCTGGACTGAGTGTGGAGACAGGAGCTGATCCAGGCTAAACACTAGTGTAGGGGGCAGCACTATAATGGGCACGGCCAAAACCCGGGCGTGAGCACTCTCATATACTCTCTGTTCATATATAACATTCTTCCCTCCTTTATGGAAATCTGCCTGCCCCTAATGGAGTGTAAAAATCCGTTTGTTTCCTCACGCGCGTGGACCGTCGAGGGGCTGGCACCGCGTTTTCGTTCTGCGTTGCGACACCCATTGTCGTCCGTGGTGGTGGTATCGCCGGTTCTTCTGGTGCTACCAATTCTCCTCCTTGCTCTCGACGTCTTGATTGTGTTTGACGGTTCTGTCTGTTGTTCGTGGTACCGTAATCGTCGTCTGTCTTCCATTGTTTTGGTCGTTCGAAAGGGACCCTCCTGGTTGAAAGACCTGATTTGGTCCACGTGTCGCTTGAACGTCTTGCCTAAATATTCGATCTCGTAATGGAGATCACCCGCAATGCAGTTATCGGTTAATTATTGTTCCCGGAATCCATTTGTCTAATCTGGGGTTGCCAGTAAGAAAGTAGACTGATTGTCTCGGCTGGAACGTTCGGAACGTTGTTGTAAATTCTTTTGTTTGCTTTCTTGTGCTCCTCGTCAGCTCTGGTCTGACCAGGTCGAGGCGCGTTCGAATATTTCGTCCTAGGAAGAGTTTGCTGGGGGTCTGCCCTGTGGTTGCATGAGGCGCTATCCGATATTGTCGTAGAAATTCATTTAAGTTTTGTTGCAGTGTTACTTGCGTCGTTTTCATCTTGTACAGCGCATCTTTTATCGTTTGGACATACCTCTCCGCCTGTCCATTCGTGGAGGGATGGTATGGCGCAATACGCTTATGGCAGTTTACTCCACTCGTTTTTAGAAATGATTCGAAGTCTGTTGAGATGAATTGTCTCCCGTTGCCCGATACGACTGTTGTTGGTGCCCCATACGCAGCGAATAGCCTATCTAGAATTTCAATCGTTGCATTGCTTGTACTTGACGTGGTAGGTCTTACCTCGATCCATTTGCTGAACGCATCGACAACGATTAATAACATTGTGCCTGCTATCGGGCCTGCATAGTCAATATGGATACGTTCCCACGGTCCTTTGGGGTATTCCCAATGGTGTTCCCGAACTTTTGGGAGGCTGTGCGCTCGTTCCGCACATTCTACACAGGAACCTACGGCCTGTTCGATCTCCGCGTCTATTCCCGGCCAGTAGACAAATGAACGAGCTAACCCCTTCATTCTGACCATGCCCACATGAGCAGCATGGAGGTCCTGCAGAATGGCTTTCCTGAGCGATGGTGACACGACGATTCTGTGCTCGCATGCGAGGCAGTTCCCCGTTAAATTGTAGTCGCGCTCTGGTGCCTTGTATCCGTAGCGCGCGAGCTCTTGCTCTGCTTTTAGAAGTTGCACCATTCTTCCTAGACGCGGATCTTTCTCTGTTTCCTTGGCAATATTCTCGGCGCGAATCGGCAGCTGCTTGATCTGGTCTACCATAAACTGGTCGAATCCTTCTAGTTCTGTCTGCTCTTCTTCTTGCAGTGTGATTGCTTGCCCCTGCTGTACTCTTGTTGGTAGTGGTGCTCTAGAACAGTAATCCGCGTTTATATTCTCCTTCGTAGTTTTGAATTCTACTTTGAAATTCAAATGGGCCAAGTAGTCCGCATAGTTTGCCATTCTGCTAATGCAAAATACCGGCAACGATTTCTCCGGGTGTAGAATCTGCGTTTTGTGGTCCGTGATAAGTGTGAATGAGCGCGCGTATAAACAATAGAAGAATTTTTGGACGGCCCAAACGATGGCTAAGGCCTCCTTATCGATTTGCGAATATTGTTGTTCTGTACCTGTCATGGTATGACTCGCGTACGCAATAGGTCGCTCCCTGCCGTTGCTCAGTCGGTGAGAGAGAACCGCGCCTAGTCCTGTCTTGCTCGCGTCTGTCGCTAGGAGAAGTGGCAGTGCTGGATCGTACGGCATGAGGACCTGTGGAGACGTTAATATTGTCTTGAGTTCTATATACGCCTCGTCGCCTGTTTGTGTCCATTTAAAAGGCACAGCTGTGAGTATGTCTCGGAGTGGCCGAGCTTTTGTTGCTAAATCTGGAATGAACGCATTGTAATATGTGGCCTTCCCAATAAATAGCTCCAGTTCTTCCGGTGTGTTTGGTTTAGGCGCGTTTCTTATTGCCTCGATATGCTTGTCGGATTTGTGTATGCCTCCCGCGTCGATCTTATGCCCCAAAAATTCCACTGCCGAAGCCGCAAATGTACATTTCTCCCGATTTAAATGAATACCGTGCTGTCGGAGTTGTTCCAACAATTCTCCCAGCGTTTGCTGTAGTTCCTCGAACGAGTCTGCGAACAGGAGCAAGTCGTCAAAGAAATTACGTACCTTTTTTACGTTCCGTATCACTGTTTCAATCCTCCGCTGCCAAATGGCCGGAATGTTCGCTGCCCCGTATTGAGCCCGTGTTGGCCGCACCAGCCCGTGTGTGGGTGTATTCAGGGTCAGTGCTGCGCTGAATTCCACATCGACGGTTAAGTGAGCGTATGCGTCTCTGATGTCCAGGTGGCAGAATATTTTTGCTCCCTTCATATCGTTGAATATGTGATCTGCCTTAGGAATTGGATGTTCGTCTACGATCAGCTGTGGATTCAATGTTGGCTTGTAATTTCCGGTGATTCGTATTTTACCGTTCTTCTTCGTGACTACATGGGTTGTCGATGCCCATTCCGAATGGTCGACTCGTACGAAATGACCCGATACTAGTTTTGCATCTATTTCCTTGCTGTAACTATCGCGCAACGCGTATGAAAAGAGACTCTGGCAAAGAGTCCCACCCAATCCACTTCCTGTACGAATTGTGATATCCACTCCCGTCCAAATATAAGTATTCTTTTATTTTGTCTGTACTGCGAGGGCGCTCCTCTGATCAAGTGCGTGCTTTCCGGCGATATCGTATTTGTCTTAACCTCTTCGATTGTTTGACGCGTCGCCTCGAGAGAACGGCCCACTTCGTATGCCTCCGTGAACGTGTTTGGATTCTTCTGTATTATTTCATCACACATGTCACGATCGTCGAGTCCGTGTAGCATCTGTTCGATTAACATACGATCTAGAAATTCCCCATACTCGCAGTGCGTCGCCGCCTGTCGGAGCCGTAATGCATAACTAGCAATTGACTCTCCTTGTTGTTGCGTCACGTGACGAAATTTTACACTCTCAGCGTATTTATTTTTTACTTTGTCGAAATGGTTAATGAGTATTTTGCAGATGTTTTCGAACGTCTGTGCTTCCGGCGTTAGGGGAGCCACTAAGAATTTTAAAGCGTCGTTCAGTTCCGCTCCCATATGCACTCGTGCGTAGTTGGCATGTTGTTCGGCTGGAATTCGGCTCAACTCCAAGGCCCAATTGAATCGCTTGAAATAATCTTCGACCGTTGTGTTGTCAGATGAACGGAATTCTTGTATTGCGAATAGTGGTGGTTTGCTTGGAAGCATTGTTCCGTTGCTTGTACTAGCTGTCATGGTCGCTGTAGTGACGCCTGCAAAGGCCGTCCTCAATGCGTCGGCCAACGATCTCGTTATCGCGTCTAAATCTTCTTGCGATAACGTCATCTTGTCGGTGTGATGTTTCTCTGGTTAATTCCTTGTTACTGCGCTTTGAATCCCACTTCTGACACCACTTTTGTGTATGTAAACTCTGTAAATAAACGACTCGCATGTATACGTTTCATATCTTTATTACAACTGCCTCCTCACGTCGTCTGCACTGCTACTGTCGTAGCTCGTTAGATGGCATTGCCCTCGCAGGCCTGTGGGACACAACGTTCTCTCTATGATAAAGGTATACCGCGCCCACACGCGGATGTAATAATACGTGATCAAGATGGATACATGGACTACCACGACACGTGGCTAGGGTGAAATAAACTCTAACTGTATATGTTGAATCGAACCGTTTCACTCGGTGGTCGGAAGACGAGAGAGAAGCGGCATGCTCGGCGCGCAGACAGCGCCGACGACCCCCACTCCTGACCATGACAGGGGGGGGGAAGCACGTTCCCACAGGCCTCGTCACATGCAGATGCTGTATGTTCATATACAGGGTGAATTCGATAAAGCAGGACACCTAAATATCTCCGTTACTTTTCATTGTACAAAAAAACTTCGTAGGACAAAGTTACACTGTTTGAAGGGTCACATATAACGGTGTAAGGGAAAAAAAATTTCGAGGTCATTTTTATGAGATTTCAAGGTTATCAATGTTTTTTTTAATGGAATGAGGTATTTTTTAATACAGCAATCGATGCAGCTGGACATTCGTTATAAAAAAGTACTAATCTATGTATGTCGAAAAGTTAGTAGTTCAGGAGATATTTCGATTTAAATAACTCTAAAATACCATTACTGTCGTGCTAAGATGTTACACAAGTAAGTAAACACTAACGTCTTAGTACGACAGTAATGGTATTTTAGAGTTATTTAAATTGAAATATCTCCTGAACTACTAACTTTTCGACATACATAGGTTAGTACTTTTTTATAACGAATGTCCAGCTGCATCGATTGATGTATTAAAAAATACCTCATTCCATTTAAAAAAACATCGATAACCTTGAAATCACATAAAAATGACCTTGAAATTTTTGTTTCCCTTACACCGTTATATGTGGCCCTTTAAACAGTGCAACTTTGTCCTACGAAGTTTTTTTGTACAACGAAAAGTAACGGAGATATTTAGGTGTCCTGCTTTATCGAATTCACCCTGTATAACACTGAAGTTTACCATACGAATTGATTGGAATTTCTGATGGAACCTCTGAGAAATTGAAATATTCTAAGATGATTTTATTTCTTTTTTTTTAAGATTTTTTGGCCTACTTTATTTATTTGGATATAAGGGATTCTATTAATTTTTTTCCCTATTGTTAGCGTGTGCCGTTGGTTGGTCAGCATTCATCGTTTCTACTGATCGATTCACCAGAGCGACTCCACCTAGTTTGGGTCCTTCCCGGCGGGGGTCGCCTGTGCGGTCTTTTCAGCCATTTTAGCCGAGCTCGACTCTTTCATATATTCATGACAGGGATTAGGGATTCACCCTAACCTCCCATACCATTTACTTTTATTTTACCTTATATTTTTCACATTACATCTTTGACCTGGTCATACTTGCGTCTTCCTGGGCTTTACACTTTGCGAACTTGCATCCCTTCCGTATTTTCGGTGCAGACGGCAGACTGCGGAATCTCGCGACTTGGAACGCGAACCTGATCTCCTACGGGAAGTAGTTCTACGGCGTACGTCACGGGAATTTCGTCTCACGATATTTGCCAGCTCGGCTACCTGTTTCGCGAGACGATCAACTTTTGCTTCAAACTCGCGGTTTGACGAACCTCGAGAAGAAACTGCGGACGCGATGGCATCCGATGCCTCGACGTCACGTCTATTTAGAAGAGTCTCACGGCGAGATAGATAGAAATCGCGGGCGCGACGGAGTCCGACACCTCCGCAACCTTGTCGGCCAATTCGGCGAATTCTTGCGGATCGGTAATTTTTGACATGGCCCCAAGACTGTCCTAATCTGAACAGGAAGCTGCTCCATGAATATAGCGCGAATGATGTCGTCGCTACACGATCCGTCGTTCAGGTTACGAAGACGCATCAATATTTGGGAAGGTTTTCCTTCCGTTAACACCTCACCCTTGAGAAGCCGGCGTAAACGCGCTTCCGTCGAAGTGGAAAAGTTCGAAATAATACACGCTTTTATCTGATCGAAAAGATCCTGAGGCTGGCGGGTCAAAGAGAGAATATCCTTAATCGCGGCTATTTCTTGAAACGACAACGCAGATATGACGACGTCGGCCATCGTCTTCTGCGTGGTCATACGGGCCGCGGTGAGAGATGATTCTACTTGCATGAACCACAGCGAAGGATCCTCGCGAAAGAATGAGGGAATCTTTGGTATGCGATACGAATCGACGTGCTTCTCGAGAAGCGATGCAGGACTTCTTCATGACCCGGAAGCAGGGTGACCATATTCTCAGGGAACCAGTCCCCTTACGTCTCCATCCTTCGCCTAGATGCTCCGTCAAGCCTGCCTCGCTTCCCCCACTCTTACCACTACCGCTGCCGCGTACCGCGTGGAGCCGACTCGGTAGCATGCTCCACGGTACGCGGTACGCGGCAGCGGTAGTGGTAAGAGTGGGGGAAGCGAGGCAGGCTTGACGGAGCATCTAGGCGAGGGACGGAGACGTGAGGGGACTGGTTCCCTGAGAATATGGTCACCCTGCCCGGAAGTGGTCCCGGCGCGGTCATCTTGACTATATGCGCGAGCACGCGATGCTATTGTACAGGGCCCGCGGCGCGGTGCGACGCGGCGTTGGGTCTTAAGGGGGACGGTCGGAATTTGACCTTGGTCGAGCACGAGTGTGGTAGTACCTTAACACACCGATAGATACTGTATACGTACACGAGACTGCGAGGGTGCCTTGAATTTCGTTTCCCGTCTCGCTAACGCACATTTGGGGCCCTTACGTAGTCACAATCGCTAGATAAAAGACCCACAGTTTCACAAACGCGCAGTTTCACAAATATTGGGCGAAGCGACAGTGCTGCCACTGTCGAGACACATACATTTTCTTAAATATCGAGAGATTTAGGGTTGTTATAGAAAAAAATGTTTACATCCACATATTCAGGGTCACATACAATGTCAATGTAACCTTTATTATGTTAAACTATACGTGTTTAAACACACAATACGAAATCTAGGAAGTAGATCCCTGTACGGAGGGTTTTGGTTCCATGGCATTTTTAGCTAGGAGCGCTAGTGTTTTTAGTCACTGTTTTACCGATTCAGTCACTGTATCGGTAAAATATCTAAAGCGCTGAAAACACTAGCGCTCCTAGCTAAAAATGCGTAGGGCACCGATACTACGACCAACGTCAAATTCAAACCCACACCCTTAAACTCTCTCAACGGAAATGTACGCGCGTCGAAGATACAATGCGATACCTGTTATACAGTCAAGTCAGTAGTAAATTCCGCTCGCATGAAGATCAATATCGCAGATCAGTATGGTGGACACGTAGAAGGATGAAAAATTATTTATCTAGTGACAATTATAATTGATAATTTATAGAATCGACAATAGTCCTCAATCTGAACTCAATCAAAACTTGACATGGACGCAACCAACGGTGCTCAGCAGCGGCTGCTGGCTGTTGGCCGGCGATCGATGCAGGATGTAAACATAAGCTAACAATTTACCTTTATTAAAATCAGAATAATACCATATAGCACCTCTTTGGATTTGTCTCGGTACCTGCTGTTATATTCTGAAGAAGAAAACATAGTATTCCATTTAAGAAAAGTAGATTGATCTTCAGATCTCCTCCACTATTCCACCCATAAGAGAACAATGAATATGTACTACGTAATGTAGCCCGTCATACCAAACAACTTTTCTACGAACACTTTTTTGATAACGACAACGCCTTCCGGGATATCCTGCTGTTCTCACTTGAACGCGACACCTTGTATACGATATCATACACAAACATGGGCTCCATAGAATATAGGAATATACTATGTGATTAAAGATAATTAATTAAAGATACAAATTTGTTATTCACATCCGCATCAAAACATTTTTGGCATACCATTTTCATGCGTATCTTTACTTCTGGGGCAAATTGTGCATCTAAATTTCTTTACCGGTTCCATCGTCGATGAACTTTGCGAGTCAGTTTTGGACATTTCTGTTTTGGAGTACATCCATTCAAGCAGCATCAGCTTTTAAGGGTGTGAATCCGGCTCGAGCGAGAGTGTGGTGGCACATTCACACACCGCTAGACTGTATACGTACACGAGATTGCAAGGTTCCGACTCGAGACGCTATTCGTCTCGCGAATGCACATTTGGGGCCCCTGCGTAGTCACAATCGCTAGATAAAAGATCAATCTAGGTCGCGAGGTCGCCTATGGGGCCTACTTTTGCGTTTTCGAGGCGTAATTTGCATTATTCGGCAGCATGTAGCGGAGCCGCGAGAAGCATTGGGCGGCGCGGCGGAGCTGTCACTGTCAAGAGACACACATTTTCTTAAATATCGAGAGAAGTGGGATCCTCATAGAAACGGTGGGATGCTCGCGACCTAGCGGGGACACATATAATGTCAATTCAACGTTTATTATGTTAAAACAAACGTATTTAAATCAACCGCATATCTCGAACCGAAGCATATCTCAGAAGGGACGGTCCTCTGAAACTAATAGCTCCGGCATTTTTCCGCTACGAGCGTTGATGTTTGTTTCTTGTCGTTCAATCGTCAGTCATCCAGTCATTCAGTCACTGGATCGGTAAAATAGAGGATGAGAAGTGTTGCCGGTAAGTTAGGCTTCATACGAAAACGTGGCGTCACTATATGAGTGACGATGATGCTGCGTTGGTGTGCTCGAGTGAGAGTGTGTGGCACAGCTCACAGCTCGGGAAGCATGTATGCGTGCCTAGGCGGATTGCAAGGGTCCGGCTCCGGACATTATTCGTCTCGCTAATGCACATTTGAGACTCCTATGTAGTCACAATCGCTAGATAAAAGATCAATCTAGGTCGCGAGGTCGCCTTTGTGGCCTACTTTTGCGTTTTCGAGGCGTAATTTACATTATTCGGCAGCACGATGTCTGCCCGGGAGGCCTGCTTACAGAGCCTGAATATATAATGAATAAGAAAGGAATCAAAAGTTGTTGTACGTAATCAATGCGTGTGTGTGTGATTGCTTTATCAATTATTAATCATAAAATGACTGTATTTCTGATTATGATTTAATCTGTACTTTTGCTGTAATATCAACACTGTGAGCATTTTTTTGGAAATATATACACTAAAGTTGCGATATTTACCCTGAAAGTCTCTACGAGAATTCTCCCTTGCCTACCCACTCCATTGAGGCGCAACGCCGCAGGGGCCGCGAAGCTCGAGCTGCCTCGGTCTCCGATGGTCTCCGAGCAGTGCAGTGATGCCAGATGCGGGGAGTCACGGTGAAATGATGTACCCCCTCTCTGATGACGGGGAATGAGTGGGGCGAATGGGAGACACGTTACACGTGCGCGATGGGGACCGTGGAGTGTGCGCCTGCGCACGGTGCTGGAATGGAATAGTGGAAGGGGTAAGGAGGAGAGAACATGAGCCGTTCGGCGCTCATTCTGGCATCACTGGAGCAGTATGAAGATGCCGTGTAATCTTATCTCGGCTAGGAACGGACACTTTTTAGAGTAAAACTTCGGATTTTGTTCAAATTTAAATTTGTTGTAGCCTTTAGTGATCTATGAACTTATTGTTCATTATATTATTACTTATTTTTTATAAAACTTTCATCAATATATTTCTGGAATTTTTCTGACTAAAATAAGACCAAACACGATATAATTTCAACTGTATTTAGTGGTTTAATCGACGATGAAAGTGTAACGGACCGACTACGCGATGCCCTGTTGCTCTCGAGTTTACCAGGGTTCGTTAGGATGGACTGAATGAATATTAGTGCGAAGTCTGGTAAAAACTAAGGTTTATTCAATATTTCAACGATGTCCGGACGAGTTTCCGGCTAGCAAGACAAAATAACAGGCGACGAAGAAATTAACGGCGAACAGTCAGCCTAGTGGTCGGTCAGGCTCGGTCGTCGCACTTATACCTAATTCTAAACCTAGCGTACGTACTACGGTGAAACAGACGCGGTTAAAATACGGGTCTGGTGCAGTCCGGACAGGCGAGACCGTGGTACGTGGATACGGTGCGTTGGCGCGACTCTGGACTGGGCTACCGTGGCTGGATTTTGGGCGCAGGTAAAACGGCGGTTCGCCGGCCAGCGGTATCTGGCACGACGACGGCGACACGAAGCAGGATTTCGCGGCTTCGTTGACCGCGTCGAACGTAGAAAAAGGCAGCATGTACACACGGTCCGCGCGGCCGAAGAAGCCACAAAAGTTCTGTATCGGTGAGATAATACTAGTGCAATAATGAAACTTCTTTGTTTTTTAACTTCCCGATTTTATAGGGAAGTTATTGTAATTACCCCGAAAATCGAAAATCGATTTTTTAGCAGATCTTCACGTCTCATGGTCATTGCAGTCATTTTAGACTATTTTAAGCAAAATGTTCGTGTGTGTGTGTGTGTGTGTGTGTGTGTGTGTGTGTGTGTGTGTGTGTGTGTGTGCGTGTGCGTGTGTGTGTGTGTGTGTGTGTGTGTGCGTATGGCCGTTTCTATGTGATCAAATTTTTCGTTAACGTTTTCAGAAAAAGTAACAACGCGATCAGGATGATGAATGATGCAATCGATGTGCCCCGTCGTAACTTAGAGCTGATTAGATTTTGGTCCATATTGGTCAAGTAGTTTTTTAGATTTTTAGTTTTTTTTCGAAAAGAGTTGATTCTACAATGCAATTTATAAGGGAGGACGAATATTTTCCACCAAAGTACCAAATGCAATTACATACAAAAAAATTTTTTCTTAATTTTTTTTTAGATTTAAAAAATTTTTTTTTTAGATTAAAAAAAATTTTTTTTTTAACTGATGCTAATGTTACCGCTTGGAATAATCGAAAGTTATTCCAATGCAACAGTGAATTTATCATCTCTACTCCCAAGAATACATTTTGGGAGAATATCGATGAAAGTACAAAAAAAAACGATGTTAGCGATGTTGGCGAAGGAGTAACGAATCGGGAAGTTCTTTGTGTGACTCTTGGAGAGTCACACACCAAATAAAAAACATTAATATCAGTAGGCCCTACTAGCCATGCGTATCACTAACCGTCTCGCAAGAGCAGTCCTACCCGCGAGCTCACGAAGCGAGCGAGCAAAAACAACCCTACTCGCGAGCGAGCGTAGCGAGCGAGCAACAATAGCCCTCTAGTTACTTATTTGTAATGACATTTCTTACCAATATATTTGCGACATTTTTCTGATTAAAATGACACCAAACAAGATACAATTTGACCCATATTTACTGTACAGAGTGTATAAAAAGTAATGATCACCCGTCCTAGGGGTGAATCTACACCTCTAGATCGGTGGACATTTTTAAGATAAACTTGCCGCAAAATTGTTTATGACAAAGAAAATTGTTGTTAAAGTTACTTTTTACATCAACGCCTTCTACTCATCGAGAAGAGAAAAAGTTTGAAAGGAGCCAAACCGCAAACAAATATGGTTATTGATATATAAGCTGTTAAAGTTTTTGCAAAATTTGATTGTGTGGAATTATACGTTTAGACAAAAGCCTATTACAGTAATTTTTCGATCGGAGTCCCAACACCCGTGTGTTGCACGGACTTAGGTAGCGTAGAGAGGCTATTTTTGTATGACTCCGTCGACCGCGCCGAGACTTCAAACGAAGAGCCGAACATAGAGAAGGACAGAATGAAATAGGATCGCGTGGCCGAAGCGTGTAGTCGTCGCCAGCACAGTTTAAAGGCCCGTGCGTCATCACAATGAAACACCAAAATCTTAGCTTCTTTATTTTCTATGATATCATTATGAAACTTTCACCAACATATTCGTGGCATTTTTCTAATGCAAAATGATACCAAATACGATATAATTGGGCCAATATTTAGTAGTTTAATCGACGATGAAAGTTTCGAACGCAACGAAGAACAGCGACAACACGGGCCTTTGAACTGTGCCGGCGGCAGCTACTGTTCGCGTCTCTTTCTTTCCAATATGCTCTTCTTCGTTGCGTTCGAAACTTTCATCGTCGATTAAACCACTAAATATTGGCCCAATTATATCGTTCTTGGTACCATATTAATCAGCGAAACGCCAGGAATAAGCTAGTTAAAGTCCCATAAACCGATCATTAAAATTAAGAAGTTTGAGATTTCGATTCAGTCGAGTCAATGTGTGGTGTTCACACCGATATACCCGAGCCGAGATCAAACATCGCCGCCCTACGGCGCGGCGCAGCGTTGGCCGGCAGTGGAGTGAGTAGGCACTGGACTACGGTTAGATAGGCGACCCAGGACTCCGATTGAAGATTTACTGTACTTCAGTCCACCCGTCCGTATCAATGAGACAGAACATGATCGCGTGCGTGCCTCGAGACAAACGAAATTTGAAGGGAAATTCGTCGCTAGGCCCGTACCAAGTCATCGTCTCCCTGCCCACGAATCAAATTAACCCGGATATACCGTAGACATTTTTTCGTGAAAAATTGTACATATAAACATTCAGATACCATCATGAACCACTGTATACATATATAAAGGAATATTATTAAATGTTTTAATTTGTTTTCCATTTTGTATGCAGTTCTCAAACGTGCCCACAATGCAGAGGAAGGACCCGATTAAATCAAATCCGGAGGGTATATTTCAATTTTTCCGACAATGATTGGCCTACCGTGGAAACTTTACAAAATAGAATTGATACCCTACGTGCACAACTAACTTTGAAAAATAAAGATGCTAAAGTACTTGTTAAAAAATGCGACACCTTAACAAGTACAACTAAGAATATGGAAAAAGAATTAAAAGAAAGGGATATGGAAGCGATGAAAATAATTCTTAATCTTAAAATGGAGGCTGACCTCGCGACGAAGCTAGTAAATACTGTCAGAAAAGAAAACGACCAACTGAAGGCAGTGGTGGAAGCCTGCAGAAAGTACATAACTATATTTGTTTTGGCATTATGTAGGAGGTTACTAAATTAATCATGTAATTTGATCATAAATTTGTTTCCATTTTAATCACACTATTCTCTTAAATCTTGTCACTATGTACAATGACAACTAAATTATATTTGTATATAATATCAGTATATCTTTTTTTTTATTTTTTTTTTGTTTAGGAGCGGTGGAGAAATTGCGTTTACACACTGGTTCCCCCCTAAAGATGACAGTCGGAGGGGGGGGCTCGCTTGCTCAATACCCACTAAAAAATCCCACCGCTCGAGGGCTCGTACTCGTTTCCTCCTCTAAAGTCAAGAATAGGTGCAGACAGGGTCCCACTATTCGTATTTCACCTGAATGCACTGAGGATTTCTTGTTGACACCACACATGTTCTTATCTATTCTCACAATATCAGTATACCTAACCCAACCAATCCTATCAACCTGTCAGCCGCTCTTAAGCGGACCCTAGACGGTCAGTTATATGAATAAATATAAAAAACAAACAGCATTAGAGAAACTGCTCGTTATTTACAAAGAAATTAAGCCCATAGCTGTAGTGAAGGACGTCATTAAAAAGTTGAATACATTACGTTCCAACTTTAGACGGGAGCTTAATAAAATTAAAAATTCAACGAGATCTGGATCTGGAACGAACCAAATATACAGGCCTACTTCATGGGTCTTTTACCCCTTAAAATTTTTACAGGATTCGGGAAGCCCGGCTCCTTTGATCAACGAAAATGGCAATCCACAGGTAAGTAATTTGTTTTTATTAAGTTTTATTGATTTTTTTTATATTTTTTTAAGACACAACATCATATGATATTTATAAAGTCATATTTCGGATCTTCATGGCTCTGTAGTAGTACTCTATAGTAGTACTCAGCATAACTATTTCTAACAGCTTTGGCTTGCGAGGTAATGTTTTTATGTTTTGTTCTTTGCAATTGCACCATAAGACATCTATCCATTGTTCCCCCAATGTGTGGCAAATAATTGGTCTCATTCTCCTCTATAAGAAAGTTTCGCTTTATTCGGCTCGAGGTATATAGTACCTAGTACTTAACACAACTCTAAACCGTGCTGCCAATATGCCGAAGGCATTTTCCACAACTGAACGAGCTGATGATAACTTCTTGTTGAAAACCACTTGTTTTTCATTATTCAAATCTTTTTTGGAATACGGTTTCATGTATGCAACGAAAAAGCTTGATCCGCTACGAAGACAAATGGAAAATTTTCGGAACTGTTTGGCATAGTTCACCAAACTTTGAGTGAAACATCACTCCTCTGTCTGATATTCGGCCATTACTGCCTACGTCTATCATTATGAACTTTTTTCTAGCGCTGACTACCGCTCATAGGACTATACTGAAAACATTTTTGTAGTTGTAGTATGTTGGTTGACCCGGAATTTGTAGGTTTTATTATAGCCACATGCTTTCCATCAATTGCTCCAACGCAGTTTTCAATTTTGAATATAGCTTTGAACTCTTGGCTTACTGATTTCCAATCCCCAGGGCTGGCAGGCATCTGAAACACATAAATGTATCTATTAATAAAATAATAAATATTGTCACGTCGCTTTATTATATCGAATTACCTAAGCCTAATTTTACCACGTTTTTATTAGCTCGCTTTCTTGTTTATTTGTCTGTTTGTTCGGTGGCAAATTTTGCAATTGATTTTAAACTAACTTCCTGATGAGCTAGAGACTTGAAATCGGTTACATGGCTCAGAACTGGATGACAATGCATTATTCAAAAAAAAATTTTTTTAAAAGTCTATCCGTTTCGGAGAAATAACAATTAAATATTTACCTGTTCACCTCCCCGCGAAACCTACGTCAGGCATGGGCAGAAATAGCACGCGTGCTAGGGAATCTCAAGGAATACCCGTGGAATACCCCCACTTCTCCCGGTCGCGCGTCTCGCTCCCCGTGGCGGCCATAGTGCTCGGAGCAACTATGGCCGCCAAGGGGATTGAGACGCGCGGCCGGCAGAAGTGGGGTATTCCTTGAGAATCACTAGCACGCGTGCTATTTCTGCCCATACCTGACCTACGTCATTGCGTTCAGCGATCGCCCCGCCGCGCGACAGCGCTCCCTACTCCACTACCCGTTCCCACTCTGACTCATCCCCATCAGTGTTCCGATTGTGGGTACATTTTCTCGCGCATGCGCGGCCAGGGCAGTAGCGTATCTACAATGACGCAGCAGAGCGGCCAGGGCCCTGCCGCCTTGAGGTAGTTATTCTGGCGGGCATGTACCAGTGTTATTGGCGGGATGACTGATGGACGAGAGACGTGACGCGGAACGAGGTAAGTATTGTTAATACGTTTAAAAGTCTTTTTTAAAAATCTGCGGGGTGCTTAAGCTACCCGATTTCATCGAAAAGGTTACGTTACTGATGCCGCGCATGCGCGAGAAGCGCGTGAAAATGTACCCACAATCGGAACACTGATCCCCATTCCACTGACCTGCTTCGCACCGAAGGAGCCAGTGATGCCAGAATCGTGGGTCGTGGGTTTTCCCCTCCGCTCGCTCAGCCGCACTATGGTCTGGAAACCCGTTTTTCATGGCCAAAAGTATTTTAGCGTTATTTAAAGTTGAAGCTTATAATATGATAGGTCGTTGAATTCGTTTCGACACCAGCAATAATATTATAAAGTCAGAAATATATGGTAACATTTAAAAAATTGACGTGATTACCATTTTTATAAACAAAAAAAAATTTTTTTAAATTTTGTATATTGAAATTTATAGATATGTAAATACTGATCAACTTTTGTTGGAAACATTTTTTTGGCAGATCGTAGGAAATGTCTTAAAAATCGTGTTAACAGTACTATTCTGCCGCAGGAATAACATAAGTAATAATACTAGCACAAATAAGATAAATACATAAATAAAATCACTAATGTATTAATACAGGGTGTCCCAAAATTCGTGAAGTACCCGAAAGGTGGTGGTTCCTGAGACCATTCTAAGAGACATTTTCCTTTGCACAAAAGTCAAGTCGGCTTTGTTTAGGAGTTATTAACGAAAAACACGGACCAATCAGAGCGCGTCCTGGCCCGGCGCGCCAAGCCGCGCTGGCAAGCGAGTGTCGGTGGTACGACGCGACATCGCAACGAACAAGAGTATCTCGATAATGTGAATCCTCTCCGATTTCGATGAGCTTTGTGTTCTTGATAGCGGGCACGGCGTGTTAATATCTCCGAAACTAAAGCCGACCGCCAACTATTTCAACGGAAAAAGATATTTAAAACGTCGAGTTTTAAAACACATTCAAGGTCATTGAAATCGTTGAGGACCCACATTATCTTTACTCGACTTACGGCAACTTTACCCGAATGAGAGGAGAAGCAGAAACTTATTGTATTAAAAACTCACTTATTCAGCCGTAAATCCATTTGCTGCTTCGAAATGTGTGTCACTGGGTCACTCGGTGACGAACTGCACAGATGTCATCAGGTATACGACAGTACCGAAAGTTAAGGGACGTACGGTCAGGTGAACGAACTGCACAGCTGGTGGTAGATAGCAGGTATACGACACCCTGACGGATACGCGGTCAACGATCTGGACTTTTCACTTTCACTTTCAAATCGATAAATAAATCACGTCTTTTTCACACAGATGCACTAATAACAATTGCAATATCACTTGTATTGCAACAGAATAAAATTTAAATCACAACTTTCTAAAAGAAGAACATCCCGAATTTTTCTTTCACTTTTCACTGTACGATCAAACGTACGTTTCCACACTGGGAATATTTCACGGCGACAGTCGATGCACTAAAATCCTTCGAAATCGACGAACTGATCGACGAACTCACAATTATTTGGAATACATATGGAATATATATACGGTGTCGGATGTATGGCCGCTCTCGCCTGATATACCTGAACGTGGCACAGCATCGCGCCCGCAGAGGCTTTAGGCGAGAATGATATAAAAATTGTCTTGCGAACTGAGCATGATGCGACAGAGACTTAGACTGACTGCAGCTTCCCAAAAAAGCCGCGAACACCCCCGAATATCCCCACCACGAAGGAAAACTGAGGATACAGGAACATTACAAAAAAACACGTGTTTTGCAGGAGTTGAAAGTGCAGCAGTGTGACTCTTGCCTTTCCTCTACGATAGAAAACAGGCATCCTCGTCTCCGCGGAAGGGATCGTGCCATAAATCAGAAATCTGCAGTTACTCGGGAGTGTCCGCTGGATACCGGAACGGAAAAATTTTCTCCTGCACATGTCGAGTTTACGAATTCTTTTTCGGCCGTGCAATTAAGTCCAAAAAGATTTCTGGTATGCGCCGCTTGATCTTTACCCGCGACGTCTGAGGCACGATGCAGGACTTTCTTTGGTCATTTCATATCTAAGAATCTAATATTATTTTTATAATTTTGACTAGACTGTGGACGTAAATACAAAATAAAAATTCTCCAAGTCAATTGAAAAAATCCAAAGATGTATTGTTTCTCGCAATCATTTTAAAAAGTGAAAAATGTCATAGTAGCATCCTTAATTTTTCTAATGTTCGTTTTGTTTTTTATTTGAATAAAATGAATAATGAAAACCCCATCTTTGCTTTGTCTAGAAATAAGGAAATGTCCAATTTAAGCAAACAAATGTAATGAATAGACTGTGGATCTTTATGCAAAATAAAAATTGTCAATATTCGCAATCACTCGTAAATTTTCTTCCACGCATGTCGATTTGCACTGTTGGTAAATTTTTCGTTACCGTGTCCCACGGACACTGCAGAGTTCTGATTTATGGCTCGATCCCTTCCGCGGAGACGAGGATCCCTGTTTTCTATCGTTCGAAAGTCCTGCATCGTGCCTCAGACGTCGCGGGTAAAGATCAAGCGGCGCATACCAGAAATCTTTTTGGACTTAATTGCACGGCCGAAAAAGAATTCGTAAACTCGACATGTGCAGGAGAAAATTTTTCCGTTCCGGTATCCAGCGGACACTCCCGAGTAACTGCAGATTTCTGATTTATGGCACGATCCCTTCCGCGGAGACGAGGATGCCTGTTTTCTATCGTAGAGGAAAGGCAAGAGTCACACTGCTGCACTTTCAACTCCTGCAAAACACGTGTTTTTTTGTAATGTTCCTGTATCCTCAGTTTTCCTTCGTGGTGGGGATATTCGGGGGTGTTCGCGGCTTTTTTGGGAAGCTGCAGTCAGTCTAAGTCTCTGTCGCATCATGCTCAGTTCGCAAGACAATTTTTATATCATTCTCGCCTAAAGCCTCTGCGGGCGCGATGCTGTGCCACGTTCAGGTATATCAGGCGAGAGCGGCCATACATCCGACACCGTATATATATTCCATATGTATTCCAAATAATTGTGAGTTCGTCGATCAGTTCGTCGATTTCGAAGGATTTTAGTGCATCGACTGTCGCCGTGAAATATTCCCAGTGTGGAAACGTACGTTTGATCGTACAGTGAAAAGTGAAAGAAAAATTCGGGATGTTCTTCTTTTAGAAAGTTGTGATTTAAATTTTATTCTGTTGCAATACAAGTGATATTGCAATTGTTATTAGTGCATCTGTGTGAAAAAGACGTGATTTATTTATCGATTTGAAAGTGAAAGTGAAAAGTCCAGATCGTTGACCGCGTATCCGTCAGGGTGTCGTATACCTGCTATCTACCACCAGCTGTGCAGTTCGTTCACCTGACCGTACGTCCCTTAACTTTCGGTACTGTCGTATACCTGATGACATCTGTGCAGTTCGTCACCGAGTGACCCAGTGACACACATTTCGAAGCAGCAAATGGATTTACGGCTGAATAAGTGAGTTTTTAATACAATAAGTTTCTGCTTCTCCTCTCATTCGGGTAAAGTTGCCGTAAGTCGAGTAAAGATAATGTGGGTCCTCAACGATTTCAATGACCTTGAATGTGTTTTAAAACTCGACGTTTTAAATATCTTTTTCCGTTGAAATAGTTGGCGGTCGGCTTTAGTTTCGGAGATATTAACACGCCGTGCCCGCTATCAAGAACACAAAGCTCATCGAAATCGGAGAGGATTCACATTATCGAGATACTCTTGTTCGTTGCGATGTCGCGTCGTACCACCGACACTCGCTTGCCAGCGCGGCTTGGCGCGCCGGGCCAGGACGCGCTCTGATTGGTCCGTGTTTTTCGTTAATAACTCCTAAACAAAGCCGAATTTGACTTTTGTGCAAAGGAAAATGTCTCTTAGAATGGTCCTAGGAACCACCACCTTTCGGGTACTTCACGAATTTTGGGACACCCTGTATATATCATATATATGCATTATTTATAAATGTACATAAACTATAAAAATATATAAAATATAAATATGAATGATATAATCAATAAATGTACATACATATACATTTAGAGTGGACCTTATTTTTTGACCAAAGAATTTTTTCCCTTTGACCCCTCAGAATTGTGACAAATGTTGAGAAAATGGGAAATCGGCGCGCAACGAATTTGAAATTTTTTTTTTAATCTTGACAAATATATCGTTGAATTTCGTTGCGCGCCGGTTTCCCATGAACCAATCTTAAATTGATCACACTTACACACAATAAAATTATCACTTTTCGCCGTTTGGACACACTGCACTGTACGACGATTCTTCGACATATTACGAATTTAACAAAAGACGATCGGTAAACAATCGAACGGAGATGAGGCTAAACAAAATTGAAAACAAGCCAAACCCGTGGCAATTGTTCTGCATTGTTATGCCGCCAAATGGTTGTGCAGTAACGGGCAACGATGAAAAACTACTTACAATAATTGTATATACAGTGTGGACCACGAATTGTAAGCAGTAGAGATTACTCTGTTATTAGCAGTCCGATAAAAAATGTTTCTATTACATATAACATGGTTTCAAAAGAACTTTCACACGATTATAGCAAACTTTTTGTACAAAAATTAAAAAAACAATTTTTGCAATATTCTTATGTTATGATACTTACCGAATTCGCCTTGACAATTCGAGATAATTCTCTAACAAATAGGCGTAAAAATAGATCTTAAAAAATTATGAAAAAAAGAGTTGACAAAAAATTTGCTATAATCACGTGAAATCTCTCTTGAAACCATGCTATAAAAAATATATGATAAAAAGATTTTCGATCGGATTGCTAATAGCAGAGTAATATCTACTGGTCACGATTCGTGGTACGAATCCGAGCTACATGTTCGGAAAAATGCAAGCTACTTAAAAAAATCAGAAATGTCTACAATTTCATATGCAAAAGGTCCCATTTATGCCGATTTGTGCCGTTTTTGTAAAACCGTTCTCAAAGTTTGTCAAGCAGCTGCAAGCGAACGCGTTCGGAGCGCCTGAAAATCCCGGTTACTATTTATTAAAAACGTTGTACAACTAAAACGGGCAGAAACGGGTAAATGAAACTTTATACACTATATTCAGAAATGTCTATAATTTCATATGCAAAAGGTCCCATTTATGCCGATTTGTGCCGTCTTTGTAAAACCGTTCTCAAAGTTAGTCAAGCGGCTGCAAGCGAACGCGTTCGGAGCGCCTGAAAATCCCGGTTACTATTTATTAAAAACGTTGTACAACGAAAACGGGCAGAAACGGGCAAATGAAACTTTATACACTATATTCAGAAATGTCTATAATTTCATATGCAAAAGGTTCAATTTATGCCGATTGCTGCCGTTTTTGTAAAACCTTTCTCAAAGTTTATATTGTTTAAATTTTTCACTATTTGTTTATGGATAAAAAGATGCTAACAACAGTATTACACACCTAAAATATACCTGCTGACATACGAAATTATCGTTTAAACTTGTATTTTGATAGTCTATGATGACTATTTTAAACTTTTTTTTGAATCTGAATTTTAGGATGTTTGTCTTCAAAACGTTATATCTCAGCAATGAATAATCGGAAAGGATTAATAATTTGGATTTGGAAGCTTTGAATGGTTGTTACTCTGTTCCAAAAAAAATTTTTTGAAAATCTTTATCTTGAAAAATTGACTTTTGGCCACGAAAAACGGGTTTCCAGACCATAGTGAGCCGACTCGACCCCCCACTCTGACGCACCGTCGTCGCCACGTTGCTTCTATTGCGCACGCGCTACACACGAACGTATCTCTACTCTGCCCGTGTGAGTGCCTGTTCGATTGCACGCGCGTGTACACGCAACAGCGTACCTCTACTATGTCCGTGTGCGCTGCTCGTGCGCTTGCGCCAGCCACAATCTATTTTTAGCACTTTCCATCCACATCCACGCCTGCTTTACGGAAACGAAACTGAAATTCGGCCGTCGAGCCGTCGAGCGTATGAATCGCAATCTGGAGCTAGCCTACGAGTCCCCATGCAGCGATTTTTATTTTTCATTACATTTTTTAATTACATTTCTTAACCTTCCAAAAAATATAAAAACTATGCTAAAAATATATATTATATATTCGTAAGTTTGAACCCTTTATCTCAACCAGGAGGGTAGTTAAAGGGTAAAAACTAATTATTGGTTTTTTCCACATTTTCCCTATTTAATGGTATACTTAAAAATTCTAGAAAAATTCTACAATTTTGTAGATATTATTCCTTATGATTGTGGATTTTTTCAGATTTTTGCAATTAGTAAGTATGAAAAATCGTATAGCCGGATATCTTATCTTATCAAAAGTGCTCATCCAAATTAATTTTTAATCACACCATGTTCAATAAAAAATTACGAAAAAATTCATGAATATTCTACCTAATAGCATACACAATTGAGACCATTTTCAAACTTTTTGGTTGTAAAATCGATTTTTAAACAAATCGGAAAGCATAAAATAGCCAATTTTATATCGAAGTTTCCAGTTGATCACGTTTATATTATCATGTTAGTTGCGTCGTATCGTGATTATTAACGTGTTTTTTCAGATTTTTCGGATTATATAAACATATGCAAAAAAATTGAAAATCTCCAAACATTCGAAGAAAATGCATATTTCGTATTGAAGTTGTAGAGATTACCAGTTTTATAAAAATTCAGTAGTCGGATATTATTGAAATAATTATCCATACATTTTTTTCAGAATTATTTATAAATTGTATCGATGTTAAAAAAATCAAAATCAATTTTGTCGATGTTTCTATACTTTTTTGTAGATGTATTATGTAATATTGTGTAGGGATTTGTGTGTGGTCAATTCTACAGGTTAGGATAGTAACTCTACGTGATATCGGTGGATAAATTATATATATATCGCACTCTTTCTCTCTCTCTCTCTCTCTCTCTCTCTCTCTCTCTCTCTCTCTCTCTCTCTCAGAAAGAGTGCGAGTTGAAATTTTGTTAAGGAAGCGAGCGAGAAACAGTGAGAGCGAATGAGGAACAGATTGTATACTTTAACAATTCTAATAAATAATATATATATAATATTTATATAATATAAAATATATATAATTATATATATATATATAATATTTTTATTTTAATTGTTAAAGTATACAATCTGTTGCTCATTCTCTCTCACTATTTCTCGCTCACCCGCACTCTTTCTCTTTCTATACAGGGTGTCCCAAAATTCGTGAACTTCCCGAAGGGGGGTGGTTCCTGAGACCATTTCAAGCGACATTTTCCTTTGCAAAAATGTTATCCGCGGATTTGTTTAGGAGTTATTAACGAAAAACACGGACCAATCAGAGCGCGACCTAGACGCGAGTTGACACAGTCGGCCAATAGTCAGTTGGCGCGCCGGGCCGACTATGGCAACTCGCGTCTAGGTCGCGCTCTGATTGGTCCGTGTTTTTCGTTAATAACTCCTAAACAAAGCCGCGGATAACATTTTTGCAAAGGAAAATGTCGCTTGAAATGGTCTCGGGAACCACCCCCTTTCGGGAAGTTCACGAATTTTGGGACACCCTGTATAATCTCGACTCGCAGTACTCGCTCTTTCGCTCTGATCTGCGACCGTGACCTACCTCGCATATATAGACCGATCGTCACAACACATACGTACGAATCGGCTGCTCAGATATGCAGTTCGCGGTCGTCGCATCTTCGTCTCCTTCTCTCTCTCTCACACATTCACGCTCTCACTCTTTCGCACACACTCGCTAGGGCATTCACCTGTCAGCTGTTTATTGTTTCGGCGATCCGCGAGTAACATCCTATCGTTTAAGGGGGCCGGCGCGGCCGTGCAAGTGTGTGCGGGGACATGCACACATCGCTAAATTCGCATATACGTATATGCAATTACACGGTTTACGGGTTTTCGAAATCACGCTTCAATATTGCAATGAGGAGTTCAGAAGTAGTCAATTGTGATTCCTAAAAGTCTGCTACAGGGTCGTACGCTCCCCAAAATGCATATTTGTACGTTATAGAGGAATAATTTGTAATATTCGGCAGACACCGCCTGTCACAAATAATAATACAGCACCTCGAAGTTTTGAAATTTTGCATTAGTAGGCACCACTGTCTCGTGCCTAATGTATCGATAATACAGTGTCCATCGTCCATGCAAATGCTAAATTTATTGATCACAAACACTGGTACGCGAAGTGGCTATCTTCTAACGGATGCCTCGTGACAGGCCAACGCCAGTGGTGTTGGACAGGCAGTATCTGCCGAATATTATAAATTATTCCTCGATAACGTAACAATATACATTTGAGGCACCGGGCAGACATAGATTGGACTTTTAGGAATCACAATTGACCGCTTCTGAACTCTTCATTGCAATGTTGAAGCGTCAGTTCGCATAGAAAAAATTACCTTGTGTATATGTATACGAAAGTTACATTCGTAATTTCGTAATTTCGCTGCTGCTAAACATAATTAACAAACTTATCTTTTTTTCCTAATTATCCTTTAGGTTGTCGGTCGTTGGCTCGCGTTTCTCAAAAATTCCGCTGCTGCTGGCACACGCGCGATTTTGAATGATCTTCGTTCCTATATCTGAAAAAGAATTAAACATAATTAAAATTATAATTCTGATTGCATTATAGTGCGATACAATATACGTATTAACGTTACTTATCTTTTTTATCGGCGTAATATATAAATAAAAACTAGAGGGCTATTGTTGCTCGCTCGCTTCGCTCGCTCACGAGTAGGATTGTTTTTGCTCGCTCGCTTCGCGAGCTCGCGGGTAGGACTGCTCTTGCGAGAGAGTTAGTGATACGCATGGCTAGTAGGGCCTACTGATATTAATGTTTTTTATTTGGTGTGTGACTCTCCAAGAGTCACACAAAGAACTTCCCGATTCGTTACTCCTTCGCCAACATCGCTAACATCGTTTTTTTTTTGTACTTTCATCGATATTCTCCCAAAATGTATGCTTGGGAGTACAGATGATAAATTCACTCTTGCATTGGAATAACTTTCGATTATTCAAAGCGGTAACATTAGCATCAGTTAAAAAAAAAAAAATTTTTTTTTAATCTAAAAAAAAATTAAGAACAAAATTTTTTATATAATTGCGTTTGGTTCTTTGGTGGAAAATTTTCGTCCTCCCTTATAAATTGCATTGTAGAATCAACTCTTTTCGAAAAAAAAGTAAAAATCTAAAAAACTAGTTGACCAATATGGACCAAAATCTAATCAGCTCTAAGTTACGACGGGGCACATCGATTGCATCATTCATCATCCTGATCGCGTTGTTACTTTTTCTGAAAACGTTAACGAAAAATTTGATTACATAGAAACGGCCATACGCACACACACACACACACACACACGCACGCACGCACGCACGCACGCACGCACGCACGCACGCGCACACACACACACACACACACACACACACACACACACACACACGCACGCACACACACATACGAACATTTTGATAAAAATAGTCTAAAATGACTCCAATGACCATGAAACGTGAACATCTGCTAAAAAATCGATTTTCGATTTTCGGGGTAATTACAATAACTTCCCTATAAAATCGGGAAGTTAATAAACTATATAAATAAAATAACTGTATAAATTAAATAATTGTAATTTATAACTAATAATAAATAAATAACTTGTGACGTGGCAGGTTTTGCCGACGTCTTTCCGAACCTTCTACCAGAAACCGGGTCACTTTTTCGACCATCGGAACCGAAACGGGCGTTGCGATCGATCTCCCTGGAGACGGCCGAGTCCCCGCGGAATGGTATTATCGCGTTTGAATGTCGCGCCGCTGGGCGCGACACGAGGTTTCAGGTCCAACTACGCTCCTTAGGAGAATCCGAGGCCCATCTTCCGCTGCTAATTGGCGAGATATCTCAAGAAGAGTCACCCGGAGAACCTATCGCAAGTCGGCGAGCACGGGGAAGACAACGGGGATTGGACCGAGCTCGGATTCGTCAACCCGGAGACATCGACGAGGCTATTACGTTTAAGGGACGACCAACGGCCCAACCTTGTCGATTCTCGCCCGGGCAGGGCCATGAGAGTCCACCCGGAATGGCTCGCGTCCACCCTTGCCGCCCTCGCAGCGTTATCGGACGCAGCCTCGAAAAAGCAACCAATTTTCGAAGGCCCGGGTCCGAATCCTTTAGATTCGGCCCGGCAGCGAGGAGCCAAGCGATAGGCCCGAGTGTCGCCACAGCGAAGATGAATAAGGAAGTAGAGGGGATGCCTCGCTTCCGCGTTCCGAGCCGACACGAAGTAGGTCACTAGGCCGAAGGACTGCGAATAACTAACACCCAAGTACCGATTTGAATTCGCGAATTAATAAGTAGTATCGTGCGACTCCATTGCCGCGTGAGAGGAGTCCACGAATTGGTAAGTGCCGGTCAGTTTCGTAATTAGAAAATCTGTGAGTGCTCGTGTTGGCTCGGAGCGTAATTTGACGGGAATAATAACGTTGCAAAACGTTGCTATTCTTTGTACGTGCGTAAAACCGAACTAGCTGTTCAAAATAATGTCAAATCCTTTTGGACTTATGTTAATTCTAAACGAAAAGCGCCTGTCTTACCAAACAAAATGCTTTATAAAGAAAATGTAGCAATAAGTGACGACAAAATTGCGAATTTGTTCGGTTCGTTTTTTGGATCAGTCTATCGAAATGTCACTACGGATTATAAAATCCTTGAAAATGGTTGTAACCCCTGTTTTTCTGACCTCGATATTGACATTAGCGATATTTATACTAAATTAATTGAACTCGATGTCAATAAAGGAGCTGGCATAGATGGCACTCCTCCCTTGTTTTTCAGAATGTGCAGCTTTATCTTGTCACGGCCACTTTGGATAATTTTCAATAAATCTTTAAAATCAGGTATATTCCCAACACTTTGGAAAACCAGTCTGGTTACACCCATTTTCAAAAAAGGCGACAAATCTAATATTGAAAATTTCAGACCTATAAACATCAGTAGCGTTATGCCTAAGATCCTCGAAGATATTGTCACAAATAAGTTATACAGTATTGTTTCTCTCTCTATATGTGAACAACAGCATGGTTTCGTAAACAAGCGATCGACAACCACTAACCTAGCTGAGTATTTCAACTTTGTCTCATCTTCTTTGGATGCTAACCTACAGGTTGACACAATTTTTACAGATTTTCAAAAAGCTTTTGATACAGTAAATCATTCCCTTTTAATCGAGAAGCTTGCAGCATTTGGCTGTAAGGGAAATCTATTGGCATGGCTGGAAAGTTACCTCACTAACCGTCTTCAAATTGTGCGTATACGCAGTTGCTTATCATCTCCGATAAATGTTCTATCAGGTGTACCACAAGGCTCCCATCTTGGTCCGCTACTATTTATAATTTTTATCAATGATTTGTCTACTATTTTTCAATTTTGTAAGTACCTACTATTCGCAGACGATTTAAAAATCTTCAGTATCATCTCTTCCTACGATGATGCTTCCAGATTACAGGAAGACCTAAATCGTTTTAGTGAGTGGTGTCGCAAGAATGGTATGGAACTCAATGTTGATAAATGCCATGTTATGCGGTCTTCCCGTCGCTCTGTACCATTCATATATCCTTACCGTCTCAATGACTGTATTATCTCCTCAATAAGTGAGGTAGAGGATTTAGGTATTCATTTCTCCTCAACCTTGAACTTTTCCAAACATATTCACAATATTGTTAATTCCGCCTCAAGAACACTCGGGTTTATACTGCGCTTTTCTACTGATTTTCACTCATTACACACAATTAGATTACTATATATTACCCTTGTCCGTTCCCACTTGGAATATGCTTCAGTTATATGGTCTTCGAATAGCTTAAATTACGAAATCATGCTTGAGAGAGTGCAGCATAAATTTCTTAGGTTTTGTTCTTATAAGATTAATAATCCTATGTCTATCTTTGATCACGATTACTCCACAATATTAAACATAGTCAACCTTGAAACATTGTCTGCTCGCAGGAGAGTATCCGACCAGAGCTTTATTTTTAATTTAATTAATAATCATATAGATTGTCCCTCTCTCCTTATGCAAATCAATTTTTACGCACCCGAACGTGCTTTGAGATCTCGAGCAGGTTTTCAAACCCCTAAAGCCAGATCTACCTATGGATTAATCAATCCAATAAATCGCATTATCGCAGACTCTAACACTCTGTATAATCGTATAGATTTTTTTACTGAGTCTTTGCACATGTTTAAAAGAAAACTGCGCAGAATTATAGGATAATACCATATAATTAGTATCATAAGTTATTGTGTATGTCCTTTCTATGTTACTATACGAGTAGTCCGTTTTTTGTCTTCCATTGTAAACACTTATGTAAGAGGGCTTCGGTCCGTTAATAATAATAATAATAATAATAATAACCTCGTGTCGTGTGCCACGTGCTTTCGGCGTGTCCAGCGACCGGGAAGAGCTCTCCCGAGAGGAACGCCGGGCCGTGTATCGTAGCGTCCCCGAGTGCTGCGTGTTGCGGGGCGTACGATCTTTCGTTTTCGATATTTTATAGGAGATCCTCGAGACGTTCCACGGTGGGACGACGCGACGCGCCCGTTTCGTTCTTCGTCGCGTTCATTTCCGTCCTCGCCTAGTCAATTCGTACAATACCGCGTATTCTACCGGAGCTCGGCAGATTTCGTGCCCTTCTGGGCTTGTATCATTTCCGCGAAGTCCTGTGACTGCCGAGCTCGACGCGAAGAGAAATAATTGACGCGCGATCGGCCGAACAACCGCCGAATATTATCGACGACGCGCCGGCAAATATTTGGACTGCCGCCGGCTCACGCCGGTGGCTTGTAACCTAAGATCTCGACCGTAATAAACGGTGTCATTTTGCCTAATCATCTCTAATTATTTCACCTGTGAGAAACGTTCCTGTCGCGGGGAATGCCCCGTCCTTTTTCCCACGTGGAACCCTGACCCGTTTCGTCGCTATCCTCGGCTCTCGCGCAATCCTCGTGGATTCGAAAGAGATTCCGTCAAGGGTCAATAGTTTTCGAGTGGTACGGCAACGTGCCTGGCGCTCGATTTCCGATCTTCGATCGATTAAGAATGACCAATTTTCGAATCTGCGAGTGATTGTTTGTCCCGGGAGGACCACGTTTCGCGCGACCGAGCGTGGCCCGGTCTCCAAGCCATAATTTCCCGAGCCCGTTGACCGATTCGTTCGCGAAACGGTGAACGGCGTGACAAACTATAATATAACTATATAAATAAAATGAACTTCTAGTAAAGAAAAAAAATGTTCGTGACGCAAAAAAAAATTTACACATATATGAAGCTGGCTGTTTTAATGATAAAGTGTACCCAACAAGATAGACGAAACTATAAACGATTTTACAAGTTCGTACACGCGTGCAAATTTAACTGCCGAAACCTTTGCGAACGTGACGAACTTGCATACAAATCCCCCCCCCCCCCCCGACATCAGTTCTAAATGTCTATCGTCAACAGACATGGTGCGACTAGACTCCTGTCTAACTTTGAGGGATGTGCGCACCACACATATGGAATTTAACAGGTCGGTGCCTATTTTATTCCGTTTCTTTGACTTGATGTCGGGAAGCAGCGAAAATACTCTTTCGGCCTCGGCGTTCGAGTGAGGTAGACATCGAACAATATTTATAAGAGAAGAGAGAGTCGGAAATTGAGGAACTTTCTGGGGATTTTCTAATGTGACGATGTCTGCCCACATATCGTCGAAGGACAACTTCGCCCATTGGTCCCTCTGCGACCTCGAAGTGCCATAATACAAAAAGTCCCACCCTTTTTGTAATTCAGAGCAATTAAATTTTCCCAATTTATTAGCAACAGCTTCGAGATTTTGAAGAGTAAAATCTCTGTTGCCATTAAATAGGGAATTACACGGTTTGAATACCGTTAATTGCTTTAAGAAAACATCGTCGTGAGGAAGACGATTTCTTATTTCATTGCTTAGGGTGACCAAAAACCCTAAACAATTTTCCCGGAAGGAGTGTACCTCAACTTCCGACATCCCCTGAGCTATTGCCTCTTACAAGTGCTCCTCGCATTGCGAACCAAGATACACTTGGTTTAGTGGAACTTGGTTCGTTTTGAGGGAAAAATCAATCTTCCTTATTAGATTGAAATGCTGTAGAAGAGCAGGTTTTAAAAACCTGCTTAAGAACATTCGAAGCAGCCTTTCCGAAAAAGGCTGCAACTCCTGTACTAATGTACTTCTACCTTGGAAGAAGGCATTATATTGTCGTGATCCCGAAATAATTACTACAGGTTTAGAACATGTTACTGGTCTCTTTATTTTCTACTGCGATCTCAACAGTTTCAAGCTCGGATGACTTCTGACTCTGGGTGTTCAGAAAAAAGGGAAGGAAGGTTGAGTTTGGAGTAGAGGAATTGTGGGGGAGGAAAAGTAAAAATGGTTAAGGAGCAAGGGATGGTCGCTGGTGAGGATATCTGGTCTTCGTCAAGGATGGGTCAGGGTTAGAATAAAAGAACGGAAGGAGAGAGAAGGGACTAGATTTACAAGCGGGTACAACGGTCGGGGACGATGGGACTCTCGCTACATATACTGTTTTGTACACGTGGTACACAGGCTCTTATTGTACGGAAGGCCCAGGCTAAAGCAGGTATAGGTTGGTAAAGCATGCAGTATCTGACAATATCCATTGAGAATGTTAAGGGAATCTTCCAAGAAATGGAAATACCCCTTAACCTCAGGTTTACCAAGAAGAAGAAACAATGTCTTGGCTGTTTCTGAGTTCTCCGAAAAGGATTGCTCATTAAAGAAACGAAATAAATCGTCCCAACAATCTAAAAGTCATTTCACACATCGGTGCCTGCCAAGCCACCGTGTTTCTGACAACTTTAAGACCTTCAAAGGAGAGTTCTCAAAACTCTCCTGAAATTGCCGAAAAATAGCAGCCCGTTTGGGGCTGCTATTTATAAAAGAAGCGACGCCTCGAAGTAACTCGTCGCATTCCTTCGGTAACCTAGCACAAGCAGCACTGGCTGCCAATGCTACGGAATGGCATACGCACGGCAATGTAACGACTCGGGGATTCTTTTCAAGCAACTTTGTCTTGAAGGAAGAAAGTTTCCCAGTCATAACGGCAGCATTATCGCAACTAAGAGCCGCGATATTATTCATGGGAATCTGCATCCGTAGCATTTCATTTTCCAAAGCTGCGAAAAGCTTCCCCGCTGAACAATCGCTGGTTACAGTCGTTACAGTCAACCGTCGTTACAGTCAAACGACGTGGCTCAACATATCGAATCGCTAATGTCAACCACTTGTCGTTTGTCGAGTCAGAGGTCTCATCCTCGTGGATCGAAAATTTACAATGCCGTGCGTCGTCGACAATGCGTTGCGTTTCACGAACGCACGGCACGTTCGAAATGATTTTGCTGCACTTTGTGCGGCCCACTTTCATGCCCTGCAAGACTTGAGGCTCCTTGCCTATATCCTACATAAGGGCGAGGAGATGAGGGGCGATGGAGATAGGTACATTATTTTCGGCGATTTTGATTTTTTCGTCGAGCGAAGAACTTCCTCCCTTGTCAAACGCTTCGGACTGATTGCATTCTTCGGCAGGCTCCTCAAGATCGACGTTCTTGTCTTGAGTGTCATTATCATGAAGCAATTGCTTCATATTTTGTACATGAGCCTGCCTGGACGAATGCCTGCGTATTTCTGTAAGCCCGCAATCGAAGATCTTGTTGCAGGCTTTACAGAAGCATTTCGAATCGTCCGAAGCAACTTCCTCTAACCAAACCTTCAAAGATTCGTCAGCGTCATACCAATGACGCTGAAACCTCTTTTTATGCCTTTTAGTGGGTACACTTGTCATTATGTCCCTACAGTCACAGCCCTTTAAAAAAACCTAATATATATATATATATATATATGTATACGATTAACGCAATGAAGTTTCTAATACACAACACTACACTTATTAAACTAACACTTATTAAACACAAACACTTATACTACTTTACACAAACACTTATCATGAAACAGTATACAAAATAGCATAAATATGCAGAGCACGTGCGACCGTTCCGACCGAAGATCGAGCGGGATATTGTCACGCGCATCATCGATACGCAATCGATGCACTTGTTTCTTGACGTGGAAGTTTTGTTGTACGCAGGTGCATAGAAAAAGGCGGGATGAATAGGATAATTGGCGCATCTAATCGCGCATCTCCTCGGGCACCATATCTGTCGATGACTGATATTGTGTCTCTTATCTCGTTATTTATTGTTATTTATAATGTAAACAATTTTTAAATAAATAAATTTTTATAAGGTATAGAAATTTGTTTTAATATTCATATTATTTTAATTATTATTTCAATAATAATTTATTGTTAAAATAATTGTTTAAACAAACATTATTATGGAAATAATAATTCAAATAATAAATATAGAAATAAATTATAAAAATTTATTTATTTCAACAATTTTTTTAACAATAAATTTTTATTGAAATAATAATTGAAATAATGAATATAAAAACGAATTATAAAAATGTATTTATTTAGAAATTATTTAAATTATAAATAACAATAAATAACTACTTAAATAATGAATATATAAGGCCGAACACAATACAGAATACAGAATGACAGAACCGTAACCAATATAATCCAGAACCGATATTCTCGTAAAAGTTATAACATCATTTCGGTTCTTCTTAACTGTTTCAATCACAACCGATTTATAACAGTTTGAAACAGTTATTTTCACTTTCACAACCGTTTCAATCGCTGATTTATACACAAGTTCGTCGCGTTCACAAAGTTTTATACAATTACCCTTGCACGCGTTTACGAAATTGTGAGGTCATCAATTCCTCATTTATTCCACCTTGGTGGGTACATTTTGCAATTAACAAACAGCCACAAACGTATTTCCAGTATTCTTTATCGCGTTTCTAACACTTCTTTTATTAGGAATTATATTTATCGATAAAAAGATAACATACCTTAATATTTATATTGTGCCCTATAATATTGCAATTAGACTTGAACGTAGGGGTCCATTGAAGCCCTCAATGACCTCATTGTACCTTATGGCATTGCAGCTGATTTTGAGCGATTTTTAAAGATTTTCGTAGTCAGAGATACTATTGCATAAAAAAAACATTTTCAAGACACTTTAAAAATATATTTAAAATGTCTCTACTATAATTTAAAGTAAACAAAGAACAAAATAAAATTGTTTAAAGAAAAAAAATTATATATAAATAAATTATTTATATTATAAGAAAAAAAAGTTTGCAGTCAGAGACCTCACCGCCTACGCCAACCAGAACTGTTGGGAGTTATGCTTATATATTGAACATTAAGTCCGAACATTATTTTTCTAAATATAAAAATATTCAATTGTAGGGATGCAAAACAGTTAAACGATAGGATGTTACTCGCGGATCGCCGAAACAATAAACAGCTGACAGGTGAATGCCCTAGCGAGTGTGTGCGAAAGAGTGAGAGCGTGAATGTGTGAGAGAGAGAGAAGGAGACGAAGATGCGACGACCGCGAACTGCATATCTGAGCAGCCGATTCGTACGTATGTGTTGTGACGATCGGTCTATATATGCGAGGTAGGTCACGGTCGCGGATCAGAGCGAAAGAGTGAGTACTGCGAGTCGAGATTATACAGGGTGTTTACCTACAGGTGGGAGAAAATTTAAGGGGTAGTTCTCGACGATAATCTAAGACGAAAATGAAGAATAAAAAAATTGCGATTTCGGCTTCGTTATTTAGTTATTAACAATTAAAAATCCGCCTAAAATGCTGCAACACTTCTAACAAAAGTGTACGTTGCGTACGTCACACAGGCGCGCGACAGTCTCGTATCAAGTGACAAACGCATGCATACCTTGGTTCTCATTTGGGGCCCCAGCGAGGTGAAAATGTTTAAAAAATCGTTGGACGACATTGAACCTACCTACTCGTTAAAATCCATAAGGGCATTTCTAATATCCGCCCTATGGAATTATCGAGTAGAAGGGGTCAATGCCCTTTCACTTTTACATTCATTTCACACATATCCACAAATCCTTATCCTGCACTATAATTGTTCATAACACCGTACTTAATATACTGGAGGAAACGCTCTAGCACTATTTACAATATCACACACACGCACTACGAGTTTCTGCGAACGGAAATCTTCGACGCGTGCGAGAAGAATCGTCCGTACAAGCTAGCATCCGTATGCATACTGATTCAAGACAGCTGATGTGGTCAATGCACACACATGAAATATTTCGCGGTCACAGACAGAATGAGAAGGAATCACGAAATTCGTGAAAACAGGATAGACAATGTATTGGTATAGCAACGCGCGACGTTTGGGCGGTAGTTTGCTGTAGATCTTCATTTCGAACCAGAAAGCAAAATATCTTCGTCCGACATGAGTTGCCGCCAGTGGCGCTCGGGACGATATACGGCGCAGCGACGGGAGACGGAGCTGCGAACGACTGTTGTAGTGGTGAGCGCCACTGGCGGCAACTCATGTCGGGCGAAGATATTTTGCTTTCTGGTTCGAAAAAAACGTCGACGATCCAAACTTGACAGGGTGGTTTCTCAAGATAAAAGTCTGCTCTATCGAGTGGTATAGTTCGATTTTCCGCTGGACCCTTATTTTTTGAGATAAATTGAAAAATATCCTCAAAAATTGGTGCAAAAGTGGTCTCTATCCGTCTTTAATGATTGTTTAAACCTGTTTATATACTCATAATGTATTAATATTGTATATCACTGTATTCGGGAAAGTCTACAGTATCGTTTGCTGCAAAGAACAATTCTATATCTTTTATAATAACATCACAATATTTGTTTAAAGTTGAAAAATGTGTTTTTTTTTCAAAGCCATGTTCCTCAAAAACTGAGCGTATAGGGAAAAAATTAAAAACAGATTCGGAATCAGTGCAAAAAACTCTATACGAAGGACCCAACAGTAATTCGGGAACATAAAAAAAGTTGAAATTTGTTGGACAGTGTTATTTCAATAATATCCGACTACTGAATTTTTATAAAACTGGTAATCTCTACAACTTCAATACGAAATATGCATTTTCTTCGAATGTTTGGAGATTTTCAATTTTTTTGCATATGTTTATATAATCCGAAAAATCTGAAAAAACACGTTAATAATCACGATACGACGCAACTAACATGATAATATAAACGTGATCAACTGGAAACTTCGATATAAAATTGGCTATTTTATGCTTTCCGATTTGTTTAAAAATCGATTTTACAACCAAAAAGTTTGAAAATGGTCTCAATTGTGTATGCTATTAGGTAGAATATTCATGAATTTTTTCGTAATTTTTTATTGAACATGGTGTGATTAAAAATTAATTTGGATGAGCACTTTTGATAAGATAAGATATCCGGCTATACGATTTTTCATACTTACTAATTGCAAAAATCTGAAAAAATCCACAATCATAAGGAATAATATCTACAAAATTGTAGAATTTTTCTAGAATTTTTAAGTATACCATTAAATAGGGAAAATGTGGAAAAAACCAATAATTAGTTTTTACCCTTTAACTACCCTTCTGGTTGAGATAAAGGGTTCAAACTTACGAATATATAATATATATTTTTAGCATAGTTTTTATATTTTTTGGAAGGTTAAGAAATGTAATTAAAAAATGTAATGAAAAATAAAAATCGCTGCATGGGGACTCGTAGGCTAGCTCCAGATTGCGATTCATACGCTCGACGGCTCGACGGCCGAATTTCAGTTTCGTTTCCGTAAAGCAGGCGTGGATGTGGATGGAAAGTGCTAAAAATAGATTGTGGCTGGCGCAAGCGCACGAGCAGCGCACACGGACATAGTAGAGGTACGCTGTTGCGTGTACACGCGCGTGCAATCGAACAGGCACTCACACGGGCAGAGTAGAGATACGTTCGTGTGTAGCGCGTGCGCAATAGAAGCAACGTGGCGACGACGGTGCGTCAGAGTGGGGGGTCGAGTCGGCTCACTATGGTCTGGAAACCCGTTTTTCGTGGCCAAAAGTCAATTTTTCAAGATAAAGATTTTCAAAAAATTTTTTTTGGAACAGAGTAACAACCATTCAAAGCTTCCAAATCCAAATTATTAATCCTTTCCGATTATTCATTGCTGAGATATAACGTTTTGAAGACAAACATCCTAAAATTCAGATTCAAAAAAAAGTTTAAAATAGTCATCATAGACTATCAAAATACAAGTTTAAACGATAATTTCGTATGTCAGCAGGTATATTTTAGGTGTGTAATACTGTTGTTAGCATCTTTTTATCCATAAACAAATAGTGAAAAATTTAAACAATATAAACTTTGAGAAAGGTTTTACAAAAACGGCAGCAATCGGCATAAATTGAACCTTTTGCATATGAAATTATAGACATTTCTGAATATAGTGTATAAAGTTTCATTTGCCCGTTTCTGCCCGTTTTCGTTGTACAACGTTTTTAATAAATAGTAACCGGGATTTTCAGGCGTTCCGAACGCGTTCGCTTGCAGCCGCTTGACTAACTTTGAGAACGGTTTTACAAAGACGGCACAAATCGGCATAAATGGGACCTTTTGCATATGAAATTATAGACATTTCTGAATATAGTGTATAAAGTTTCATTTACCCGTTTCTGCCCGTTTTAGTTGTACAACGTTTTTAATAAATAGTAACCGGGATTTTCAGGCGCTCCGAACGCGTTCGCTTGCAGCTGCTTGACAAACTTTGAGAACGGTTTTACAAAAACGGCACAAATCGGCATAAATGGGACCTTTTGCATATGAAATTGTAGACATTTCTGATTTTTTTAAGTAGCTTGCATTTTTCCGAACATGTAGCTCGGATTCGTACCACGAATCGTGACCAGTAGATATTACTCTGCTATTAGCAATCCGATCGAAAATCTTTTTATCATATATTTTTTATAGCATGGTTTCAAGAGAGATTTCACGTGATTATAGCAAATTTTTTGTCAACTCTTTTTTTCATAATTTTTTAAGATCTATTTTTACGCCTATTTGTTAGAGAATTATCTCGAATTGTCAAGGCGAATTCGGTAAGTATCATAACATAAGAATATTGCAAAAATTGTTTTTTTAATTTTTGTACAAAAAGTTTGCTATAATCGTGTGAAAGTTCTTTTGAAACCATGTTATATGTAATAGAAACATTTTTTATCGGACTGCTAATAACAGAGTAATCTCTACTGCTTACAATTCGTGGTCCACACTGTATATACAATTATTGTAAGTAGTTTTTCATCGTTGCCCGTTACTGCACAACCATTTGGCGGCATAACAATGCAGAACAATTGCCACGGGTTTGGCTTGTTTTCAATTTTGTTTAGCCTCATCTCCGTTCGATTGTTTACCGATCGTCTTTTGTTAAATTCGTAATATGTCGAAGAATCGTCGTACAGTGCAGTGTGTCCAAACGGCGAAAAGTGATAATTTTATTGTGTGTAAGTGTGATCAATTTAAGATTGGTTCATGGGAAACCGGCGCGCAACGAAATTCAACGATATATTTGTCAAGATTAAAAAAAAAATTTCAAATTCGTTGCGCGCCGATTTCCCATTTTCTCAACATTTGTCACAATTCTGAGGGGTCAAAGGGAAAAAATTCTTTGGTCAAAAAATAAGGTCCACTCTAAATGTATATGTATGTACATTTATTGATTATATCATTCATATTTATATTTTATATATTTTTATAGTTTATGTACATTTATAAATAATGCATATATATGATATATACAGGGTGTCCCAAAATTCGTGAAGTACCCGAAAGGTGGTGGTTCCTGAGACCATTCTAAGAGACATTTTCCTTTGCACAAAAGTCAAGTCGGCTTTGTTTAGGAGTTATTAACGAAAAACACGGACCAATCAGAGCGCGTCCTGGCCCGGCGCGCCAAGCCGCGCTGGCAAGCGAGTGTCGGTGGTACGACGCGACATCGCAACGAACAAGAGTATCTCGATAATGTGAATCCTCTCCGATTTCGATGAGCTTTGTGTTCTTGATAGCGGGCACGGCGTGTTAATATCTCCGAAACTAAAGCCGACCGCCAACTATTTCAACGGAAAAAGATATTTAAAACGTCGAGTTTTAAAACACATTCAAGGTCATTGAAATCGTTGAGGACCCACATTATCTTTACTCGACTTACGGCAACTTTACCCGAATGAGAGGAGAAGCAGAAACTTATTGTATTAAAAACTCACTTATTCAGCCGTAAATCCATTTGCTGCTTCGAAATGTGTGTCACTGGGTCACTCGGTGACGAACTGCACAGATGTCATCAGGTATACGACAGTACCGAAAGTTAAGGGACGTACGGTCAGGTGAACGAACTGCACAGCTGGTGGTAGATAGCAGGTATACGACACCCTGACGGATACGCGGTCAACGATCTGGACTTTTCACTTTCACTTTCAAATCGATAAATAAATCACGTCTTTTTCACACAGATGCACTAATAACAATTGCAATATCACTTGTATTGCAACAGAATAAAATTTAAATCACAACTTTCTAAAAGAAGAACATCCCGAATTTTTCTTTCACTTTTCACTGTACGATCAAACGTACGTTTCCACACTGGGAATATTTCACGGCGACAGTCGATGCACTAAAATCCTTCGAAATCGACGAACTGATCGACGAACTCACAATTATTTGGAATACATATGGAATATATATACGGTGTCGGATGTATGGCCGCTCTCGCCTGATATACCTGAACGTGGCACCATCATCGCGCCCGCAGAGGCCGTAAGCGAGAACGATATGAAAATTGTCTTGCGAACTGAGCATGATGCGACAGAGACTTAGACTGACTGCAGCTTCCCAAAAATGCTGCGGACACCCCCGAATATCCGCACCACGAAGGAAAACTGAGGATACAGGAACATTATAAAAAAACACGTGTTTTGCAGGAGTTGAAAGTGCAGCAGTGTGACTCTTGCCTTTCCTCCACGATAGAAAACAGGGATCCTCGTCTCCGTGGAAGGGATCGTGCCATAAATCAGAAATCTGCAGTTACTCGGGAGTGTCCGCTGGATACCGGAACGGAAAAATTTTCTCCTGCACATGTCGAGTTTACGAATTCTTTTTCGTCCGTGCAATTAATTTCCTTATTTCTCGACAAAGCAAAGATGGGGGTTTCATTATTCATTTTATTCAAATAAAAAACAGAAAGAACATTAGAAAAATTAAGGATGCTACTATGACATTTTTCACTTTTTAAAATGATTGCGAGAAAAAATACATCTTTGGATTTTTTTAATTGACTTGCAGAATTTTTATTTTGTATTTACGTCCACAGTCTAGTCAAAATTATAAAAATAATATTAGATTCTTAGATATGAAATGTCCAATTTAAGCATGCAAATGTAATGAATAGACTGCGTATCTTCAGGCACAATAAAAATTGTCAATATTCGCAATCACTCGTAAATTTTCTTCCACGCATGTCGAATTGCACTGTTGGTAAATTTTTCGTTACCGTGTCCCACGGACACTGCAGAGTTCTGATTTATGGCTCGATCCCTTCCGCGGAGACGAGGATCCCTGTTTTCTATCGTTCGAATGTCCTGCATCGTGCATCAGACGTCGCGGGTAAAGATCAAGCGGCGCACACTAGAAATCTTTTAGGACTTAATTGCACGGCCGAAAAAGAATTCGTAAACTCGATATGTGCAGGAGAAAATTTTTCCGTTCCGGTATCCAGCGGACACTCCCGAGTAACTGCAGATTTCTGATTTATGGCACGATCCCTTCCACGGAGACGAGGATCCCTGTTTTCTATCGTGGAGGAAAGGCAAGAGTCACACTGCTGCACTTTCAACTCCTGCAAAACACGTGTTTTTTTATAATGTTCCTGTATCCTCAGTTTTCCTTCGTGGTGCGGATATTCGGGGGTGTCCGCAGCATTTTTGGGAAGCTGCAGTCAGTCTAAGTCTCTGTCGCATCATGCTCAGTTCGCAAGACAATTTTCATATCGTTCTCGCTTACGGCCTCTGCGGGCGCGATGATGGTGCCACGTTCAGGTATATCAGGCGAGAGCGGCCATACATCCGACACCGTATACGTGCCAAATAATTGTGAGTTCGTCGATCAGTTCGTCGATTTCGAAGGATTTTAGTGCATCGACTGTCGCCGTGAAATATTCCCAGTGTGGAAACGTAGGTTTGACGTTCAGTGAAAAGTGAAAGAAAAATTCGGGATGTTCTTCTTTTAGAAAGTTGTGATTTAAATTTTATTGTGCTGCAATACAAGTGATATTGCAATTGTTATTAGTGCATCTGTGTGAAAAAGACATGTGATTTATTTATCGATTTGAAAGTGAAAGTGAAAAGTCCAGATCGTTGACCGCGTATCCGTCAGGGTGTCGTATACCTGCTATCTACCACCGGCTGTGCAGTTCGTTGACTTGGCTGTACGCCCCTTGGATTGCGGTACTGTCGTATACCTGAAGACACCTGTGCAGTTCGTCACCGACTGACCCATTGACACACATTTCGAAGCAGCAAATGGATTTACGGCTGAATAAGTAAGTTTTTAAAACAATCAGTTTCTACCTCTTTTCTCGTTCGGGTAAATTTGTCGTAAGTCGGGTAAGGATGATCCGGGTCTTCATCGATTTCAATGACCTTGAAATAATGTTATAAAACTCGACGTTTTAAATATCTTTTTCCTTTGAAATGGTTGACGGTCGGCTTTAGTTTCGGAGACATTAGCAGGCCGTGTCCGTTATCATGAACACCCATAATGAATTACAAGTAAAGTTTCTCGCGATAATCTCGTAAACTAAAGCCTACAGCCACAAATTCTAAAGAGAAATGTTGTTCAGAATAATGATCTTGACCACATATCCAAAGCTCATTGAAATCGGAGAGCATTCACATAATCGAGAAACTCTTGTTCGTTGCGATGTCACGGCGTACCGTCAACGCTCTGATGCGAGCGCGGCGCGGCGCGGCGGCCCAGGGCGCGCTCTGATTGGTCCGTGTTTTTCGTTAATAACTGCTAAACAAAGCCGCGGTTGACATTGGTGCAAAGGAAAATGTCGCTTGAAATGACCCAAGGAACCTCCCATTTCCAGGAACGACACGAATTTTGGGACACCCTGTATAGAAAATATAACTAGAAAATATAACCATAAACTAATCACCCAGCACAACTCATGATGGTAAACTACAGCTGAATTCTCGTTCCGCGCGCAGTCCATTTTGTGTCCAATTCTACATGTGCGCAATTCGTATTGTGTGGTGTGCAATCCCGCCGTGCGCCAAACCGCCGTGTGCGCAAAAGAGCTGTGTCTAGTGATGGGCACCATCGACTAAAAACTATCGACTAAATCGATAGTAGCGAACTACCCTGATAACCAGGCCTGTCTCGAGCAGATCCAGCTTAGGGCATAGAATTGGCAGAATACGGTCAAAGCTACGCTTCGGGCTACTCAAGGAAGGATTTGCTCGATTTCTGCCAGGGATGTAATGCGCGCATTAGTGACTATTTCTGCCGTCAGTATGCGCAGGGCAATTCCGTGGGCAGGCTGACGGCAAAATTCCGGCAATTAGACCCTGAATCTGCCTTTTTTAAGAGGGCAGCACCGTCGCGTCGTACTGATGTGATTGGCGAATGTCGTTTTACAGGGCAGCATCGTCGGTGAGGGTAGTTCGTACTAATGTGGCAGATGTCAGAAACGAAGTAAATTTCTATTGTACCAAATATACACAGCACTCGTACTGACTCGTACACAGCACAGTTTTTTTCTCAGAAATGACAGGCCTTCGATGAGGCTTTCTAACTTTTATTTAAGAATACAGTGGTGAGTACAGTGGTAAATATTTATTTTAGCGTTTCGCATTGTTCAACAAGTCGTTTCACGTTATATTATTTCATTTAGAATAATTGTACTGTGGGTAATATCTAATAAGACAATCCTCTTTTCAGCCAAGAAGAAATACGCTGAGAGCAGGACTGTACTCGACACTCGACCGATTCACGAGAGGAGTTACGAAGAAAAGCTATGTTGTGTTAAATCTTCCAGAACCTGTTTATGAGATTTGTCCTGCAACAATTAGAAATGCATAAGAACGAGCAGTGTTCGCGCAAGTCAAGGTTCGTAAAACTTTATTTGTAAAATTGTATATTATCAAATAATATGAGAAATAATCAATTTGGGGATTTCGAACACGTTAGACCATCCAATCCGGTTGCTACACTTTTCATAAAAAATATTATAATCCAAAATTACTGTGAATTTTCATGTGCACAAATATTTTTCCAGATTGGACCACACATGGATATTCGAGTTACCCTGAAGAAGCACGTCGTTCCGAAGAAGAGGTGCAGAAGGTAGCAGCAAAAATAAATTTGCTGAGAAAAATATGCTTCATTCATTTATTATCCCTTCTGATATTGAGTAGTCTAAATTAAAAATTATTAATATTTAAACATTAAAATAAATGTATAGTAGTCATACAAAAAATATAAATTTTCTTTTCGGGTATGAGAATAAGTAAAATTTGCATGTGCACAATATAAAATTCTCCATTCAAGAAACGGTATTTCGAATTGTCAGTAAAAAGGACGAGTGCTGTGTATATTTGGTACAATAGAAATTTACTTCGCTGCTGACATCTGCCACATTAGTACGAACTACCCTCACCGACGATGCTGCCCTGTAAAACGACATTCGCCAATCACATCAGTACGACGCGACGGTGCTGCCCTCTTAAAAAAGGCAGATTCAGGGTCTAATTGCCGGAATTTTGCCGTCAGCCTGCCCACGGAATTGCCCTGCGCATACTTACGGCAGAAATAGTCACTAATGCGCGCATTACATCCCTGGCAGAAATGAGATTTTTGGTTGTCAGGGTACTATTTTCAGTCGACTGATTTTTTAAACTGTCGACTGAATTTAGTAGTGTGAAGTTACTATTTTCAGTCGACTGTTTTACACGTCGCCATCTTGAAATTTCTAATATCAGTGTCAGACGATGAAACGAAAAGGTTAGAAATACAAGATTATGACAGGGCGTGCAAATATGCAAGTAATGAAATATGTAATAGATATTTCAATACTTTAATTCCTATTAGATGTTAAAATTTTATTGTTATGTTTATCGATATAAACTATATATGTGATATAAATAGTGTATATTTATATTTATAACATAGTGTATGAATTTATTATTAAATAAAGACAGATTCAGACAAAAACATTCGATCACGTTTACTATATCTGTACTGTCCTACTATTTATTTAACTAGCGAACATCGAGAATAAGAGTAAATACGAGAATAACCTGTAAAGCAATTCAGTCGACTGAAAACTATCGACTAAATTCAGTTACTGAATCAGCTATTGGTTGAATTTTATAAGATTTACTATCAAATCCATTCACTCATTAGCGATATCGAATAATTCGTATGTGTATTTAGCATAAATAACAATTATTATACTACAAATATTATACAATTATTAAATAACAATAAATACTTACCTAACCTAATGAAAAAATAGTATTTTATAATTACATCTATCGATATTAGATATTTTTTTAAAAAGTTCATTAACATTTTGCCATTATATTGCATTATTATTAAAAGATAAATAATAATTTACATACATTTTTAAATTATTGATTATAATAAAACGAAACCACAGCCTACTCTAGTACAAGCCATGCTGAAGGTAAAAACGGCAACACTGCGAGAGTCCGATTGATATATATATACCAATATACCTAACCCAACCCACTGAATCAGACTCTCAATCTCCCCTACCGGCCTCTCAGTTTCCCGCGTAGTTTTCAAATTTTCTCATCAATGTGTAGTACATATCGTGTACTAATTATTATGTAGTATAGCTAATTTTCGAAAATAAAAAAGTGCAATAATGGAGATAAGTACTATTTATTAACTGTTTAGGTCATTATCTTTTTGTGTAGCACATTTACTTAATAGAATCTATTGTTTTTTCAATACATTTCAATTTAGTATTAATAACATTTTAATAATATCACATCTAAATTTTTACAAAATCATATGTATTATATACATACAGAGTTTTTAGAAAATTTGTTTTACATAGTTCTTTTCACAAGTTTTATAATATATTTATTACTTAATAATGCCACGGCGTTGTTGTGTCCCCACTTGTAAGGGAAACTTTGATAGTACGCTGAAAGAAAATAATTATATTTCTGTATTTAAATTCCTCAAGGATGAGCAATTGTGGAAAAATGGATGGCTATTCACCGTAAAAATTGGACACCAACAAAATATTCTGCAGTTTGTAGTCTGCATTTTGCAGAAACTGATATCCAAAGGTAACAGAATATTCCATCTCCTAACGATGTACTGGAGAATGTTTTGTTCAGATATCCAAGACTTATGATAGAGCGCAGGGAAAGAATAATTGAAGAGCATGAAAATTTAGTTATAGAGTTTATTGATTCTGATTTAATTAACGGTTTCTTAAAATTAATGAATAATTATAAAGAAAAGCTTGTAATTTCGCCCCATTGGGGTATTAAAATAACAAATTCAAAAATTTATTTTTGCATGCTTGTATGTAGCGATACTTTTGATTTCTTGGTACTTAAAACACAGATTGTGATTAGTAATGTCACGAAATTACAAGTTTTTCAAGAAAGTAATGAATTAATATTTCATGAATTCCGATGATGATAATACTGATCTTCATAATCTTTCTGTTGATGTAAGCAGTTTTTAAAAAATTCTTGACACTGATTATTTATCCACTTGTATTGTTGATGATTCCATTAAGATTTATATATCCAGTTATGGGTTCCATTCTGTTGCAAAAAAATTAAATTTTAATATATATAAATTATTAATTATGGAGGATAAAGGTACAATTGTAAATAATTAATATTTTGATCATTTACAAAGGGGTGGTCTTTCCACTTCTACAGAAGATGTAACAATTGTATTACTCACATGTGTGCAATAATCGAAGCCATAATAAATGTTCCTAATTTGGAATCAGATTTTCTGAAATCTGAAAATCATAAACACATTTTATGTAAATTAACATATTAGTCAGATATACATCATTTAGCATTTTTAGATAGATGCATTTGTGGTAAAGATTATCCCAGTATTTTGTGTAAATTATTATAAATTTTTTCTAATATTTTACTACATAAATGATTATGTTATAACTATAAACAATAGTCAATTAGAAATTAATGCACATATCATTTTCAAAAATTTACAACAATTATAAAATTATCCTTTATAAGACAATATTATAATATATTACCTGCACAACTTCTCTCTTCAGTAACTGATTACCCAACCTCTTTGACGTATACATGCAGTCATTTAACCTCTTCGACTTCGTCACAATAATTTCGTCTATTTCGGGCTTCTATTGACTTATATATCCCTTCATTCATTTTCAAATGTTGCATTTTAGTCCAAAGATGATTTCCCATTGCTTCATGCTTGTATTTTCTTAAAATCACTGGAAATATTTCAAATATTATGTATCACAACACCAAACTGTTCCGAGAGTCCACAAAATGTATACCGCATTTATAAATACTAGTATGCTTTAATATCACTTCTACTTACCATAGTTATAATAATTACACATTGCTTAAACATAATCAACAATGAACTGTGTATTTTAACATAATTTTCTATGAAAAAAACGTTAATTATAATCTCAAACACAAGACTCCCATTATTGAAAATCGGACTCTCGAACTGTAAACACGACAGTGTTGTCAAGTTGTACAGCACGGCTTGTACTAGAGTAGGCTGTGCTTTCGACAATGTGACGTCACACCGTCTTCATCTTTGCCGAGGGGAAAATTATCTGCGCCGGGTCTATAGGTATATATGGTCTAAGGTTGTAATGGAACCTATAGCTGCCTATGTACAGCTAAACTACACCTGGTACCTGGTTCCCGAAGGCGAGTGATATCTGCCTAAACGTGTCCAATATGGCGTGTATATTGTGAATTGCATTAACGTGCAGGTAAGATTTGTCTTAATTTTTGTAATTTTCATCCGACGGATAAGTTAAACAACGAAAATCTGTGCATTTTGTTGTGCAACTCTCTGCTTATATTAGTATTTTCATTTACGTTTCAAGGGATGCAATGTTAGTACGATTTTTTCACTAAAATATGTGAACTCTGTCAACCTTTGCACCTTGAAGGTCCGATTTCTGAGGTAAATTTACAATGACAGGTGTGTCGTGTGGACAATATGTCTTTGCAATTGTACGGTTTGTTGAGCAGGAATTATTTTCAAGTGAAACAAGAGAAAAGATGTTCGAAGATAATTTCGCAAATAGTCAAATCTAATTCTATAAATTAATCAAATCGGAGTTAAATCTTCAAAATTAAATACATACATTTGAATACTACATATTTTCAACAGTTATTTTCAAATGTTATTTAAACAATAATATTACGAGAATGGCTAATAATATTAATCACATACATGTTATTAGTCATTATTATTGTTAGTATGTATATGTTGCCATTTGCACTCCAAATTATTTTTCAATTTTGTTGCCAACAACTCCTTACTATTTTAAGTGTTTCATTTGAAATTTACTTCAAAGGACTTCTTGATTCCTACTTATTTGAAACAATTTTGTTTACTAATTATATTAAATATAGTTCTCAAACTTTGATGTAATTTATATTTGTGGAACTTTTATTTCTTTTTAACTAAAAAATACGACTTAAGTAAATAAAGGAAGAACCAAATACATATAAAAACATGTTTCATTTACATTTTCCTTTCTCCGATGTCGAGTCACACTCGTCAAACGAGTGCAAAGGGTTAATAATATATACGTATATGTGATTAATATTATTAGCAATTCTCGTGATATTGTTATGCTTAAATAACTTTTGAAAATCACTGTTGAAGATAGTAATCAGATATATGTATTTAATTTTTAAAATTTTACTCCAGAATTAGAAATTAAGATTTCAATTCGCTGATTAATTCGACGACAAAATTAAGACTTCAGAATTAGAAATTAAAGTAAGACTATACGATCCTCTACAGATTATAGTCTAGTAAAATTTTGCCAGTTGTACTAATTCGAAACATTATTTAATAGCATGTACGAATGAAATACCAAGTATATCTTGAGATATAATATTTCAATAGCTAACGTTTTTTTATCTTTTCACAGGTCTGCTCCTGCTTAATGCAATTGTGTCTGTGAATAAAGGGATTAAGATAAATATAAGAAACCTGTAGTCAAACAATGTACAATGAACTACAATGGAAACATGCCAGATTGGCATCAGTTTAATGCCTCGCAAACAAACGAAGTTACTGCTCCTGCGCAAAATGTGAATTCTGGTCATTTGGCATTCATTCCTGGTGTTAGTCCACCGACATTGAATGCGCATAGTCTTAGTTCCGAGGGTCTTGGCAAACGTCAAAATGATACAAATTTTAATCCAAGGAATTATCAATTGTTCAACAATGTCTCGAGTGGGGCGAACATTTCGAACAACAGCCCCCTCGTGTCCATGGCACAAATGCAAAATTGCATTAGCCATTATACCTCTCCGAACACAAGAACTCCAATGCTGGATAACTTAAATTCTTCTGTGGATCCTAGGAATACAGCAATCGCGAATATAAATGATGACCTAGCATACAGAAGTAATCAGGTGCCTTTCAACGGGTCTAGGGGTCACCTAACCGGGCCAAATTGTAATTTAAATACACCTGGGCCTATATCTGGACTTGCCTCGCGGTCTAACTCCGGGCCAGGTCCTGGAACTAGTCCTAGGACTGGAAACGGACCTGCAGCTAATTCTATATATGGATCTGGTCCTAGACATGGATCCGTATCTGGATTCGCACCTGAGTCAGGCTCCGGACCTGCAAGTATGGGACCAAGAAATACTAATTTAGGTTCGGTACATGCTGGGAAACCTGGACCTCCCTCGTATGTGCCTTGCAAGGGGCTCTGCTGTAACGCAGACCCCAATATTAATTATCAACAGTGGGAAAAGTATGGATCGTATCAAAATAACGCAATGTACAGAGACAATGTACATCCACCGAATTACCAAATGGAGAACAGACATTTTGGGAATAACTGTAATTTTAGGAAGGACAATCTAGAAGGGAAGGAAACAATGGGTTCTGTGGTTCCCAATGCGCCTGTTGTAGATCACAGAAGAAACTTCACCGATTACAAGTATCATAAAGATCACTCGCTACATAGAAACTATTCGACGTCTACTGGAATGTTCCCAAATTATCCTATGCAAAATTACAACTACTCGACGGAGCATCAAAAGTATCCTTATCCGATGAAAGAACATCCGAAGCCGAATAATATGAGCATTCCGAATTCAGGAATAATGAAGCATTCGGAACAGAACTTTATACCTCAACAAAAGTATAACAACAAGCAATTTCAATATCAAAACGGAAATATGTTACCTAAAGCAGTGTCCACTTTAAACGTCGATGGGAGCATGGTGTCGTCCCCACAGAATGCTTATTTCAATTCGCAGTTTACGAGAAATATCCCAACAGAAATGTCCCACGAGTGTCAGGAAAGCACCGATAACACTGCAATAGCTAATAGATCGGGAGGTTCTTTCGCACACAACTCGCCACCTCAGCATCAAACGTACCAGCATAAACTAGCGATGCAAAAATTTTCAATGGAGAACCACCTTAGAGAATTAAGTAGAATACCAGGGTATCAGTCGCATCCGAAGTACAAAGAGTGCATCATGAGATACAGACAGCTAATGAAATTACAACAGTCGACCAATTATCAGAATCCTGTTCAAACTCCGCGAGTAACAACACCAGTTAACGCCGCACTACCGCCGATCAATTTACAGTTCGATCAAAACGGTATGTTGATAAACTCTAATTATTTGCCAGACGGTATCCCGAAATTACCGAACGCACCACCTGGTGAACAATCATCGGAGGCTATGGAGAAACAGATTAAAGATCAGGCTATTTCTGTAGCCAACGAGAAGCGTCAACAAACTCAGCAATCGGAACACTTGATGATGACTACGCAAAATGAACATGTTCCTTCTTCGTGTTTAGAGAGTTTCCAGAAGCAAGAGCAATTCTTGGCGCGGAAGGACTTCAATCAAAATCAAATGAAAGTACAAACGAACGACAGACATAGTTTCAATACTTTGAACACCGATGATAATAACAAAACGATGATGCAGCAGAAAGTTTCGAAAGAGTTCGCTAATAAACCAGAACTCGACGTTCGGCAGTTTCTAGCTAATTGGGATGAAACAGACGACGAAGAAAACGCATCAAACTTGTCAGCTACAGCTTCGAACGAAACAGCTCCGGTCGTAGTTGTGAGTTACGAGAACCTGGATCTCTCGTCGAAAGCACCACAAAACTTGGAGATATCTAGAAGAAATAGTTTCCCCTCGAACAATACTACATCGGACAATGACAAAGAGGCGGGAGAAAATATAACAACGCAGGACTGTTTAACGATATCGTATTCGTCCTCGGAAGCCGCTGCTAATATCGTTGACACTTCTAAACGAACGATAGAAGAAGGTGTGGTGAAACCAGGGAGTATAATACACTGTATAAGTAACGGGCCTGATGAAATACCTACCATACACATAGTAGATAATTTAGAAATAAGCAACATTTTAGGAACATCCGACGACCAAGTAATAGAAACCTTGGAAAATCAGAACACAATATCATTATTCGGAGAAGCGGCTGGGAACAACGGAGAAGGGATAATTCTTGAGACTACCGAACAGCATGACAAAGACAAAACTTGTTTGTTATCTACGAATTATGACGATGTGGCCAAGGAGAGTAATATCGAGGATCCTAACATTTCCGAAACAATTCAGACAGTCACTGTCTCGGTAAATAGTCAGGAACTGAGGGTTTTATCGCCTTCGGTAAAGAGTAATTTGGATGTTGCCGAGAATCTAGAATTGAAGAAACAGAGCAGTTTCGTCAGCGAAGAATCACACAATCCTGACGACATCAGCTTACCAGATCTCCCAACATCCGAGTGTACGCCAATCTCTACAACCCTGAATACTCCTATTCACTCGGACAGCGAAGAATCTTCGCAAAACATGGAAGATTTATCTATATCCATATCCACGAACCCAATAGAAGTGATGCAAAACAGTCCGGTGATTAGTTTCACCCAATCTCCGGTTAAAATGGAACCGTACGGACAGCTAAGTAACGAGGATAAACTTGGTTACAAAACTAACATGAACAGTTGCCACGAACAAGACACGACCATTGACAATTTTGATTTCTCTGCTGACAACTCTAAAGTCAAATCTGCCGAATTATCCAGAGGTAAACAAGTGAAAAGTCTTGGAACGGTAAGAAAGAAAGTGTTCTCAACGGAAAGCAAAGAATGCGATATAAGAGTTTTGGACATGTGCGAGACATTGACATCGTCTGCGTACGAATTGGAGGTTCAACAGGAGGAAATGGATAGCGAGAAGAATACAGAGTACGAATCTTTAAGCTGTATACACGAAGGGAAGCAGAAAAAGAAGAGAAGATCAACGGATTCGGTGAAATCTGCAATTCAAGCAGGTAGCTCGGCGACGGATACGAATAAAGCAGTGCATACCGTGATCTCGACTGGTTCCAATGTAAATTTCGTAAATCCGACAGGATTCGACAATGAAGCTTCGTCATCTAAAAACGAAGATCAGTCTAGAAAGCAAAAAATCAAAAATTTGAACGTATCTCTGACCGCTATCAATCCACTGCTTCCGGAAGGCGATTTAAATACAAAAAAGAGAATAAAGGAAAGTGTAGATAGAAATACGAATGGGGAAAAACTAACGAAAGCGCAGAAGAAGGAAGTGGAACGATTAATACAATCAAAACGGTCTGACATGAAGCGGATTGCTAGAGATGGTTCGATCTCGTCTCAAGATGACGATCAATCTGTGTGCCATATGACTTCTCAATACAAAAATTATTCTATTGCTGTGATAAAAGATACCGTTATTTTAAGTGATAAGAAATCACACGGCACCGCAGAGAAATGTATGAACATTTGTTACGAGAGCCCGCACGAACTTCAATTCAGGGCGGATTGTACCAAAGAGCTTTCCGACGAGATAGAAAAGAAGAAATATTCCAAGAATTGTAAGAGGGTTGAAGTAGTACAAAAGAATCTAGATATCGCAGACGAAGACGTTAGATATACCCTGGGAGGTGCACGTTTGTTAAATGAACACAACAGGAACAAGGATAGACTGCATCGAGAGAAGAATATAGAAGAAAGGTTGCAGAAAGACGATAGTGTAAATAAAGGAATATCTTCAGAGCAAAATGTAGCATCGCTGGTTAATCCGAGCTCGGAGGATTCGGCTGCGCCAGAGGAAAACTCGAGACTTAAATTTAGAAAGAGCTTCGTGAAGAATGCCAATTCCGAGTTCGGAATACAAGTTACAAACGTGAATTTAAAGTTTAAAGATAGCGACGCCGGGAAAGAATTGATATTAGGAGATAAGGGACAAGAACACGCGAAAGATGCTCTGGATAGCATAAAAATTGAAATAAACGTTTCCTGCGCAGAAAGAAATTCAAGAGGACACGAGCAAAACAAACGACTTTTGTATGAAATCGATGATTCGTCTTGTAGCAATATGCTGGACAGTCATTGTCGGACACATTCCACCGAGCAAGAAATACTGTACGCTAATTACGATAAATTTCACAAGATAATTGAAAAGTCTCCTGTGGTTGGGGATACTACTACGAACGAAAAGAATAAACCCACGAATGATGCAGCAACAGTGGTTGCAGATACAACAATGAGTACCGTTCTAAAACACAGTGGAAAAAATTCGTTGGAGGTAAGCGATAATGCTTTTTCGTTTATTACTTCCAAAAACGCTTTGACTTCTGAGAGTCAGTTTGTTACTAAATTGTTACAGGATAATATAACAAGTAAGGATACGTTAAAGAAGAGTACCAATTGCTCTTTTAATGTTGGTACGATCAAAACGAAAAGTGCAATATCTAATACTGCCATAGTTGATGCAACTAATAAGATGTTAACTAAGACAAACGATAAGTTTGAGGAGGAAGAAGATGGTTCGACGAACACGGAAGGCGATCATAGGATTAGAACACAAAATCAATGTTCTAACTTGGCGGAGAATTCTTTTCAAACTGTAACAGAGGCATTTAAAAAGAGTGACGAGAAGAAGCTGGATAACATATCTTATATGTTAAGTAGTTCGAAGAAACTACCGGATATCGATTTCGTGGAATTGAATTCGAAATCGTTGAGCTCTTTGAACACTGTAGATTTCGATTTAAACCAGAGGGAATACAAGAAATGCTTAGGAGCGAAAAGCGGCGAATTAGATGATAATTACACAGGAATGTGGAAGAAGCCAAAGATAGATCACATTTTTGAAGACTGTAACATGTTCCAAAGTACCAGTGGGTACATAAATCCTATATTTTCAAACGTAGATAAAATGGAGGATTTGCATACAGTTCCTGTATACACTACCAAAGACGGAAAAATATCGTATAGCCCTAACCGAAGGTTTACGCATCACGAACTGATGATGGAGGCTCGCAAACGTGAAACAGGTTGTTCCACGCGAAAGTCTCACTACGTCGATACCTGGAATAACTATTACAATTCGAAATTCCGCAAGTGCCACAAGAAGAAGCGGCATCATAGTTTTAACGATAACGGTAAACACGATCACAAGGATACCAAATATCTCTATCAAAGGAAGAGGAATTATTTGGACGATTTCTGTGGAAAACATCATGTTAAGTATAAGGATTACGTGCACAACATTAAAAATAATAATGCTGTTTGGCCCGATCGTTTAAAACTAGACAGGGTACGCAGCAGCAGTGATTCCGACGAGGAAATTATAGGTCATAATGAGAATATCATTGATGCAAGTGATTACAGAAAGGTTCACACGATAGAAAATAAAACAGTTGCGGGTGTTTCTAAATCACACAAACGTGAAACGATTGCGGAGTCGGAGAGCAAACGCAAAGAAGTTGTGGTATCCGATGCATTTTTATGCATCAGGAATAATGATACACCATCCGAAGAGACACGGTTGATTCAACTTAATTTTCTTGATAGCGATAAAGACAATATAAATTTTCAGATGGTGAACAATGACTTCGTCGATAAGGAAATAATGGAGACTGTTAAATCTGATGAGAGCGTATCGTTGTTGGATAAATCTTCTAATTGCACTCCAGAGAATCTTCGGTCAAGTAAAGATAAACAATCACACGAAAGATGCAAAAGGTCAGGGATTTCCCAAGATGATAGCGAAACTATAAGTAACGATATTAGAGAAGAAACGAGTATCGAAGAAAATCCAATTTTTGAAGAGAAAAAAGATAATGAAGTGTGTGCTTCGGAAAGTCCTGTTGATACTGAAGTGCGTCAACAGGAAAATGACCTGAAAGAAAAAAATGATCATATTGAAGAGAATCATACTGAAACCTGTACAGTTTTTGAAACTAATCAGGATGAAGAAGCAACGCGTGAAGCTTATAAAACAAAACATCACGCATCCGACGAAATGTCAGAAAATAACTTGAAAGAAAAGAAGGATCAGAGTCCTCTTTCACAAAATAAAGATACTCTCGAGGATCACACTGAAACCTGTACAATTTTAGAAACTAATCAAGATAAAGAAGCAGCGTGCGAAGTTTATAAAACAAAACATCACGCATCCGACGAAATGTCAGAAAATAACTTGAAAGAAAATAAGGATCGGAGTCTTCTTTCGCAAAATAAAGATACTTTCGAGGATCATACTGAAACCTGTACAGTTTTAGAAACTAAACAGGACGAAGAAGCAACGCGTGAAGCTTATAAAACAAAACATCACGCATCCGACGAGGTGTCTGAAAATAACTTGAAAGAAAAGAAGGATCAGAGTTCTCTTTCACAAAATAAAGATACTTTCGAGGATCACACTGAAACCTGTACAATTTTAGAAACTAATCAAGATAAAGAAGCAACGTGCGAAGCTTATAAAACAAAACATCACGAATTGTTAGAAGATATTTTAATATCTGGGATATCTAAGGAGACGTTGACTGAAGCTATGGATGTATTGCCTAAGAGCAGTAACAAAGAATCGAATGATGAAACAGATTTTGGCCAAAATATGAAACTGGTAGAAATCTCGGACACAAATGAAAAGCACGAAGAAAATATAACCAAGGATGCAGAAGAAAGTATTATATCCATGGAAGATGAGAAAGAAGACTCAAAAAGCAATGTTTCAAGCGTAAATAATGTTATTTCTAGAAAACAAGAGGAATACGAATCTCAAATGATGCATGTAGCTACAATTAATGCGGAAAGCTCGAAGTATTCTGTTGAAACAGTTAAAACTAACGAGGCTGTGAATACTGATCTCACGCAAGTAGATAATCTAATGACAAAACAATATATCGAATCAACAGAGTTTTCGGAAACTACTACTCATATTAACGAAGACTATACCATTAATAAATCAGCGATACTTCTGGTAAACGCTGTGGGTGTTACTTTGAAAAGCACAAACGATGTTTTGACAGAAGATGCAATGGTATCTTTCGATAATTCAAAAGACCATTCGAACGCTAGCTATCCGGATAAACTTCAAAATGAGTACGAAACTAATCGTACTAGAGAGTCTTCTGTAGAAAATGAAATGCCTGATTTGTGCATGTACGACGAGACAAAAAACTCTGCAGCTGAAATCTGCGTTAAAAAGAAACCAGATAACGAGGAGTATAAACAAGAAGAAGAAGAAAAGTGTGAATTATCTTCTTTCGAGTCTTGCAGGAACTCGGAAACTGATTCGTCTCGAAACAACACGGATATAAAAGCGATACCCAAACTCGTCATAAAGAAAACCGATGCTTCAATTTCGAAAACAGAATATTTATTCGATTGCACAGAATCCGAAAATCTTTCTGATAAATATAACACAAAGTTACTGCCTGATTTGCGGCCGAAAATACCTAAAATGATAATCGTGAAAAGCAGATCACGTTCGGCAACACCTACTACTGAAATCTTGGAAAAAAATAAATCTGAAAAGATTCAAAGCTTTTCGTTAGAGCATAACGATACCAGCATGGACGTAGATAACAGCGACGCTGAATCGTATACATTGAAACATAAAAATTACGAAAGCAAAGTTCCAAAAGTGAAAATAATGTTGGACAATATTTCTACCAAGGATTTGAAGCTGTATATGAAACGGAAAGCTGCGAAAAATATTGTCTCGAAAATGGAAGTGAAAAGAATGAAAATGCAAGAAAACAAGAATTCCCCGATAAAGTATGAAACGGAAGATAGTTCGGAGACAGAAATTAGTGGTTCCGATGACGACGAGGCAATCCTAGAGGAATTGTCAACCAGCGAAGCTGAGAAAATACCAAAATTAAAATTGAAGAAGCAAGACGAGGATACGATTTTAATGTTAGAAAGAACCAAGGAAAATGATAGAAATACTTCAAAAACACTTATCAAGAAACCTAAGAAGTCCAAAGAAGAAGGCGTTAAATACTTCAACGATGATGAAATCAGAAAGAAATATCCGCAGTATATTACTGAAAAGATTCCTAAAGTTATAATAAAAAGAACACAAGTTGGCGCAGAATTTAAGTGTGAAATTAGTAAGAATAAAAAGTTTTCTAATATCGACGCATCAAAGTGGCAACCGAAAGTTAAATTAGAGAGGCTGAAGATTCTAGACGACATCGCGAAAGATCCAAAGGAACCGGAGCTCTTGTTCAAGAATGATATTAATGAGAACGATTCGGATTATAACGGTACCGTTAAATTATATAGATCTAATTCAGTATCGAATTTATCGACTATTAAATATAAGCAGAGAAGATTTTCTGATCCTGATTACACGAAACTAGATGTTAAATCAACTTCAACTGATATTGGTTTAAAAAGTGATAAAGGTAAACCACCAGATGCTAATGAAGTTCATAATCTGAAAGTAATCGATAATGAGAATAGAAACTTGAAAAGAAAAGGTAAGAAAACATCATTGTCTCAATCGAAGAGGATGAATCACAGTTTGAGCAATGAAAGTGAAAGAGATAAATATGAAAATGTTCTAGACGAACCTTTTGAGAATCATTTGATGAAATATGACACTGATTCGTTGGTTGAGACAAGCGAATACTCATCCTTTGGGACCAAGCCAAGTATATCTTCGGTAGAGGACAAGTACTTGTCCTCTGGTATTTTGCATTCGCGCAACTTCGATGATAATGATAATTCTATTATTAAAGTTGATTCTTCGGACGAAAGCCAAACTACCATAGAACTTCTACCAGCATCTCCTGATAGCAGCGACAATGACAATGAATCAAAGAATCGTGAGTTCGAAAGTTTATCTCGAATGCACTTAGACGATGCCATGCCGACTCAATTGGAGCTAGAATTAGATCTCATCGACCTCAGAAACACACAACATTCGGATGCACTTGCGCCAAAAATGAATATGTTAAATTATACAAATATTGATAAATACGAGCATGCATCGCATTCTAAAAACCAATGTGTAGACAGTGGACCATCGAAAACATTTTTCAATGATTTACAATGTCCTTCGCAAAGTGCCTTTAATAAAAACAAAGTGCAAAGTCCAGGAAAGAAATCAAACGATTATTTTTATTATAACGATTTATTAGTTAAGGAAGTTTTAGCTGCTAAGGAAACACTGAAGAAATGTCTATCTAAATCTGTAAACGAAGATAAGGAGAGGAGGGTACCAAGACCTAAAACTGTAGCAGAAAAGAAACAGGGTATAAGTTTTAGTTTCAAAAATTTCGAAAAATCATGTTATAAATCGGAAGATAAGAAATCTACAAGCACAGGAAGCAAAGAATATAAATCTGTTCAGCAATTCGATATCAAAGAAGTTGAAGAAAACCATTCCAAGCAAGATGATCACTCTTCTATGGGACAACAATTAAAATTGAAAGAGTCGCAAGAAGAAACATCTTACAACATTCCTACGGCTTCTACGTGTAGATCTACGAGCGGACCTGAGTTAGCTACGATTTCTTTAAAAGCAACCAAAAAATTTGGTCAAATTCCTATCAGCAAAGAATCTTTGAACATAGAAACTAATACGTTCAATATCTCCAACAATCTGGATACTATACAGGATACATCGAAACTTACCGAAAGAAAATCAGAGAAGAAAACAATAAATAGTATTCAAGATCAAAAAGCTAAGGATGGTTCGAGCGAAACGAAGACAAAAGAAGATAATATGCCATTATTAGTGCCAGAGTTTGCTTTAAATTTTGATTCGAATTCGGATAGAGACAGTTCCAGATCACCGCCTGTTATTACAAATCAGGAAGAAAGTGACAACGCAGCGGATAATGCGAAAGACACAAAGAATAAAGTGATAACTCCAATCGAGAAAATAGAAGAGAATAGTAAGCATTCCTATAAAGACTGTGAAATGACTATAGCTGACATTATAACACAACTAGCTTACCATGAAAAGGTAAATATATATTTATTCAGCTCAATTGGAAACGTAAAGCATCTAATTCTTTGTTAATGTGTTATATTACAGGCAACAATAAAGCATAGAAGATATTGTAATTTGTGTGAGAGGTGGTTCCCCACAACATCGCGACACCGGCGACATTTAGCTGGATATCAACATCGTTACATGGAATTGACACAACGTAAAAGTATTCACACTTTATTCATTTTATTCACTGGCAAACCTTGTCCAAGACTTTTACCAGCCAATGTGATCCGCACCGATTGTTCCATTGGAGAACTGACGCCTCTACAAATTGCTGTACAGGTTTGTCTCTGGAATTACACGAAACGTAGATGATTGATAATACAGTCGGGGACAGTATTTAAGTGGACACTCTTAAAAATCGCATAACTTTTTATAAATTGGTCCAAATGACTTGAATTTTTTAAAGATGTTAGACCAGGGTCATTCCACGCGAAAACGGACACTTTTTTACCACGTTTTTATTAACTCGCTTTCTTGTCTGTCTGTCTGTCTGTTTGTTTGTTTGTGTGTTTGTTTGTCTGTTTGTTTGTTTGTTTGTTTGTTTGTTTGTTTGTTTGTTTGTTTATCTGCGCGATACAAATTTTGCAATTGATTTTAAACTAACTTCCCAATGGAACTGGATGACCATGCAATATTTTATCGGTTCTTCAATCGAACGTTCTATAGATCTATTTAGTTAGTTTGAATTTTTTTTCGTTCAAAATCTTACAAGTATTTTCATAGCTATTAAAAATTCACAATCACAAATTTTCAGGACTATCTGTACGGGGCTAGGAAAAATTATTTTATACTTCTCAGACCGTTTTAAAAACGTGGCATATTAAACATTTCTTTCTATTTAAATTACTTTGTAAAATCTCGGATTTGTTTAAGCATCCACTTCAAATAATTTTAATTTCGTCAATTTTCAAATGTCCATCTTTTTAAAAAGAAGTCCGTGAAGGGGACACTTGGAGTTATATCCTCATTGTTTTTTTTAAATTCAAGTCGTTTGGACCACTTTTAAAAAAGTTATGCGATGTTTGAGAATGTCCACTTAATATTGTCCCCGACTGTATGTGATTTTAAATATTTGCTTTATTATTTGTGTATTTTAGGATGTATCGAACTACGTGGAACCCACGGAAGACGTTAAAACGATAGAATGATAGCAAGAAGTCACTGCAAACTACTATAACTGTGTACATATGTTCTCTGTGATCACCTATAGTGGAACAAACTATGTATGTGAGTACCTCTAACAAAAAAGTACTATAAACCACAGAAAAACAAGTTCTGTAATACATTTAATCTCAATCGAATTGTACATGTTCATTGTATACGTACTATTATGAAAAATTAACATCTACGAACTTTGCAACAAGTGCGCTGTTAAACGATGTTAATTGTTAAAAGTTACTTGGAAACAAAAATTATTTTCAATAGTTAGGTATTTAGCCAAAGATTTTCGCTACAAAGTACATATTAGATTATTTATAGTTTTCGAAGACTGCACGGTCTTTTATTTGTACAAATCAAGTTATGAATAATATAAGAAATGAATGTGCTCGTTATAAATAACTTATACTGTGAAAAGACTTACATATATGATGTATAAACATACATACATATATATATATAAACATATATGTATGTATGTACATACACACATTCACAATATATATATATATATTTATATATTATTATTATTATTATTATTATTGTTTCAAGAAAGCTATGTACTCTTGCAATGTTAAATAGACCTAAATACAAATATATATAGTTATATTTGCATAGAATTATATATTTTAAGCAGGGGTAGTCAATGTGAAAGATATATCTATATTTTATGTTATAATAAAAAACGATGTACTATGAGATGTTACAGTTTTGTACTAGGTACGATAGAGAACTACAGAACTACAAAAAAGAATATTAAGTTATTCAATTTATCATCGAATCGTTTCGAGCGAATATATTTTATATAAATTATTTCGGTTGCAATTCTGAATCAAATTTTGCTAACGAATAATTTCATTGAATCAAATCAAAATATATTCGAAAATATCGAAAACACATATTAGAAGTATTTCAGTAATATACGGTTCATTTTTGTACATACATGAAAAAGAACGATGAGTTTGTACGTTTATATTTCTTAACTATAATAAGCGTGATCTTATTTCTAAAAGGCCTGATCCTTGTTTAATAAGAGGAACATGGTTCAGCTTACCAATAACATCTCATGGCTCGTTAAGAAGTTTATATTGTACAGCGATGTATTTTCACCCCTGTCACTTGTTTCTGTTTTATTCAAAATATTTAAATGTGCCTAATAAGTTATTGTTCATATAATAATGAAGTTTTGAATTGTTTTAAACTGTTTGTTCACTGTTTTTCTTATTATTAATATACACAATCTAAGAATAGGAAATATTCTTAAAGAATAAGTTCCTAGCTATAGAAAGACATATTTCTTGTTACAAGGCTAAAAAAGAAATGTTGGTACAGGGTTAACACAGTACACAGACAATCGTTTCATAGTTTTCTGTTCTCTGGTTTACATTCCAAAGAATACAAATATATCGACTCACTTTATCGAAATAGAGTATGTAGTTTTATTATGAAATTTAATCGAATATAGAAAGGAAAGTATATATAAATATCTATTGACTGTTATTTCACTTAATGTTTTGTTTCATATGTTTGTTTTATCGATTTCATATTTTATTCGCACGAGTGCCTTAAAATACACCTAACAGTATTTGTCGTATCATGTTATACCATATATTATATGCATATATTATATGTGTATATATAGCATTAAACAAAATCATATATTTACGTGCACTATATTCTAGTGCATATTTTTAATGATCTTAAACGAGATGTGCATAACAACATTGCAATTATGAGAGCATATAATTCCAAATGTACAGTTAATTAAAGGAAACATACGGTAATGTATCCTTCTATAAACTTATAACTTTCGTATAAAAATCAAACATTTTAGCGAATGCGTTTAAATGATAATTATGTACAAAGAAATATCCTCTCATAATTGGAACCTAGTTATGCACAAGTTTTACGATATCAATGTGTGTTCTATGTGCCTAATTATAAAAAGTCTCTATATATATATACATTGAAGTTCAATTGTGTGTAACACTACTTATGTACATTTAACGTAATCTAAGAGTATGTCACGTGTATATTGCTTAAACGGTCAAATCAAAAATATAGATAATTTTATAATTATTCATAATTGTGCGGCAAAGAATTGTATCTATTTGGCAACATATGTACTGAGTTGGAAAGGAGACTTAACAATTTTATAAGATTTCTGGTGTGCAAATACGTATAGTATCTATTAGTAGGAATTAGAGATCTCGATTTCACGTGTACCTGAAATACGTGTGTACGCGTGTAGTTCGGACGTTCTGTTGATATTCGTGTATTGTTTACTACTTAGACACACCAGTATACGTGTGTACACTGGGTGAAATATACGTGTATCCGTGTATCGAAATACACGTGTATTAAACATTACACGAACTCGAACACGTATTCACGTTTATTCGTTACACGTGTACACGTGTACACGTGGATTTTCAATACACGTTCAAACTCGTGATCTCTAGTATGAATGCAACAAAATTTCATAGTATAAACATTTTATCATCTAATAGCATAACAATTAAGTTTGAATATTTAAGTTCGACTATTTGAACATAAAAAAATCAGGATATTCTTAAAAAATCAAATTTTATGCAATATATATTTCGTTTAGATAAACAATGTAGATTTTTAACGAATTTGATTGGTGACTTCCATTAATGTAAATTAATCTAAGGTGGCACTGATTCAATTTAAAAAATGTTTCTTTTATTACTATTGCATTTGAAAATCAAACTTTACAGTTTAAAGTATATATATAGTGGAGTATAAAAGATGAGAAAATGTGAAAAATTTGCATTAGCGTATTATTTCAAGTATTTGTACGAACTTTTATTTGCAGAAATTTTTCTATTATATTTCAAGTTTCTATTATTTTGAATACCAATTTTCGATCATCGACAACACCAATTTTGATGAAAAGATGATGTATTATCTTTATAATGTTCCAATCATGAAACTTTAATTTTTAGCTAGTATTTATATTTTGAAGAGTCGTCAGACTTATATTGTACATTAAATACAAATTAGATTGCACCATCTAAATGGATCAGATTCGTACAATGAATTGTGTGTAATTGTATATTTTTACAAAGTTTACAATTGTTCATTCCATCAAGAATGTAGACTTTTGAAATGGTTGTTAGTTCCGCAATTCTGAAATAAGCAGATAGTTTATACAGTTCTGCTAATTTTGTACACTGTGTGGGAATAATATAGAATAATTGTGTGAGGTGTAATACACTAAGCTGCAAGAGTGTTTCAGATCTGTAACATTCTCGATTGCAAAATTCATTATCAATCCTATTCTACAATATCACAAGATTCAACATTATTATAGTATATACATTAAATAATTACCAGAATCACTAAGTTTCATATAGTTTAAGTTTTTACAAAAATTAACAGATTGGTTATTACTACAATGTTACATATCTAAACACAAAACCATTCCATAAAGCAGTATAAGAAATTTTATTGATAGAATTAAGAATTATACAAATTGATAGATTATGTTGTTACCGTATTTAAGCTACAAAGTGTATACAACATTTTAGTAGATATATTAAAGAAATAAATAGAACAAAAATTATATTGTGTATCTGTATTATTTTCGATATCCTACATCCATATACATATATCCTGGTTTAATAATTTTATTTTGTACTAGCTGGGGCCCCAAATGAGAACCAAGGTATGCATGCATTTGTCACTTGATACGAGACTGACGCGCACCTATTTACATATGTGACGTATGTACGCAACGTGCACCCCTGTTGAAAAGTTGCCGCATTTTGGGCAGATTTTTATAACGAAGCCGAAATCGCAATTTTTTTATTCTTCATTTTCGTCTTATATTATCGTCGAGAACCACCCCTCTACTGGCTGACTGGGTAATTAATAAGATAATACTTCAAGTTATTGATTAAACGGGAATCTCGAAAAGCATGCGCGGTTTTACCATAAGTTGTGAGGATGATGTTTCACGAAGTTGTGCGAATCCTTTTCCATTTTGTTACAATATTTTACTATGTGACTGGTGAAACGTTAACAAAGAGAAATGAAAAACGAATTAGTGTTAGGAACAATTATCCAATGTGTCTCGACAGCTTCGACATACACAGAGATAAAATAATTCGGACGTACGAATCTCGCGACAGGGGTGCTAAGTATTTAAATGAGACAGAGGTTGATTCAAAGGAAGAATGTCTGAAGTTTTGCTGTGATACCGTGGACTGCGATGTATTTATTTTTGAAGAAAAGGTACATACAATTTTCAACATTGTTTATTAAGTGCTTAACATAATATTATTTATAAGTAGACTGCCGATGTTTATGCAAGTTCCAATTTTTGTAGACAAACTTTAAGAATAGTTTAATTAAATAATATTATTTGTAGATTTAAAATAAATAAAAATCATATTAAATTCTGTTGAATTTAATACTCTAGCATTTTTTGAAAATTTTTAGAAAGCATAAGTGCATGAAGATCCACTATACTTGTATTAGTAGAAAGCAGATCTTTATGCAAAATCAAAATTGTCTAGCTGGATTGCAACAAACTGGAGTGAAACAAATTTATTTTCCATCTTATAATATTTTAAATAAGTTGAAAATAATATAATAGTATTTTTAAATTCTTCTAATGTTTTTACTCCTTTGAATTACACAAATACATAAAATCTGCTATCTACTTATTAGCATTCCATTAATAATAAATTGTTATTTATGTAACATACAATTTAGAAACCCGGATCTTGTTATCTTTTCCAATGTGGGCCATTACATGATTTTAAATGTAAATTTACAAGTCATGCAAATTATAGTAGTGCAGTACGTACTAAATATAACACGGAAACTAATGGACAACTGCAGGAGGAAATTCGAATTTCTCAACAAGAGCATGAGTTAAAGTCTCTTAGGTGAGTAATGATTATACAGTGGTTCGGTATACAGTTATTCGCTGGGGCAACTATTGTGACGGAGAAGTTTTTTTTCTCCAGTTCATATTTTCCGATATTTCAAGGTCATCGTCGTTCTTTTAAATGGATTTTGATTACTGTAACATTATAGCTAATGAAAAGACAAATTCAATCATGTATAATATGTTGGCCTCCAAATGACCTTGGAACGAGTTATTTTTCAAAAAGCATAACTTAACGTACAAATACCATCTTCGTGCTTACCGTACTCTACCAGCGTTCCGTTGATGTAAACATTCTGTTTCATTGTTTACATTTATTTTTGGTTTATTTCGTACATGTTTTTTCTTCTCTACACTTCCACTTTCTCGAAAGAGCTTGAAGATGCTTCTGATAGTTTGAACGCTAGGCTCTCTCCGATCAGAATATGTTCTTGCATATTGTAATTGAGCTTGCACTGCATTTTGTCTATATTCGCAGTAGACGGTTACAATATCACATTATTCAACGATCAAATACAACATTTCGAAACTGAGACTGAAATCATACTAATACATATAGTCTTTCGACAATATTTCAGTGTTTACATCAACGGAACCCTGGTAGGGTACGGTAAGCACAAACATGGTCTTCGTACATTAAGTTATGCTGCTTGAAGTATAACTCCATCAAAGATCATTTGAAGGTCAACATATTATAATGGTTGAATTTGTCACTTCGATAGTTATAATGTTACACTAATCAAAATACGTTTGAAATATCTCGAAACAAGAAATATACGACTTAGACCACATTCATAATTATGGACACATATATCAACAAATTCTACATACAACTGATATGCGCATAAATTTTGTATAAACAGAAACCTAGCAGAACCTGCACCAATGGAGTATTCCTACACAGAACCATCCATGAAATTAACTGCAACTTTGGCACCAAAATTATCATTGACGACGCAACTTACTAAACAAGGTACCTGTTAATTAGAAAATTATTCAATAGCAACAAACTCGAACGGATAGTAACATATTATTTCATATAATAGCTTGCAGTCGCATCAATCAATACGAATGTAGAACATCTGGAGATTGTATTGCGGTATACAATGTGTGCGATGGCATCCCACAATGCGCAGATGGATCTGACGAAGCTGCAGATTTATGTCCTACAGAGAAACCAACAATACCTCCTCCTTTAATGCAAAGGCCTCAACCGCCACAATCACTTTTGCCAATTGATGTTATAAAGTATCCGGTAGTGGATCCACACAAGTCTCTTGCACCATTGTATGCTCGTGTTCCAGAAATTAATCCTAAGCCATGGGAACTATCTAACATAGCCCATCCAATGATACCACAACAACAGCCTCTTTTATATCCGGCGCAACAGCTGGAAGGTCCACTGCATAAAATATACGGCGCCCCAGGGTATCAGTGGGATTATCATCAACCCTTATATGAACAAAACAAAGACATGTATAATCCTGTTAATTCTTTTCATGAACCGAATAATATAAATTCGTACGAACGTAAGTCAAGCATTTGTACAGGGTGTTTATCTGAAAACGGAAATATCTCGTGCCGCACTGAAGTTACGAAAAGAATTTGTTTACAAAAATTGTTCGGTGTGAAGGAAACAATCATTTTAGAGATATGAAGGTCACCTTCATTTTTTTTAATGGAATGTCCTATTTTTGATACCATAGATCGATCTATCGTATCAAATTCTGAGTATAAAAGTATTGACCTTCATATGTCCTAAACCTAATAGTTAACGATATATTATCCAAAGAAAAAAGAAACTCGTAACTTCAGTCAATAAAACCATATTATCAAAAAGCATAAAATTACATTATAGATTTATCGTCTTTTAGAAAATCAACCACATATTTTCAATCACAAAGGATCAGGTGTTATAGGCGAAAAAGAAGCCGATAAGTAAGATGTTATAATAATATATACAGGGTGTACCAGATAAAGTGTTACAAGCTGTTTTCTCAGAATTTAATGAAGGTATCGAATTAATTTTCTTTTTAATTAATACTTTCTATTTAAAAACTGTTGGGGCTCCCTTTACTCCCCCAAAGAATTACCTCAAAAAAATTTAACACATACTAAAATATTAGCCCTCCTTAATGGGGCTCCCTTTTCTCCCCCAAAGAATTACCTCAACAAAATTTAACACATACTAAAATATTAGCCCTCCTTAATCGTTTAATAAAAAAAAAAAATTAAGTCGATATCTTTATTAGATTCTGAGAAAACAGCTTGTAACACTTTATCTGGTACACCCTGTAGAAGCGGACAGAAATGTTGACAAATTGTTTGTATAATTATATATTAAAACATTTTCCAGTGGCGCCTTGCTAGACTTAAGACATCCGTATACATCGCATTTGGTATCACCGAATAGAGATTCGTGGCAAAATACTCAAGTGTTTCCTTCCCCGTCTCCACTACCAAATGTACAACAAAAACAGATACACGAAGCTGAGGGGAACATAATTATTACAACTACACCACCTTGCGATGTAAGTTTATTTCCGTTTTATCGAGTATTATAGTTAGATTGCTGACCGTTATGCATTTATAGAAAAGTTGAGTAGATAAAATTAAAAATTGTTGGAAAATTTTAAAAATTGATCATGTCAATATACGATTTCTCCTCTATTTTAAAATCATTAAGGGAAAAAATAACATGAAATTTGGTTTCTATTTTTTGCAATCGATGCAGACAATTTTTATTTTGCATAAAAAGATCCGTAGCCTAATTATAGTAGTACCAATGCAATATATTATTTTAGGTATCGCACGAGCAAACAGACTTGCCACTAAAAACGAAGGAAATGAAGAAAGTCAAACAGCAAGGAGAGAAGCACCTTGCGTATCAGAAAGAAGTTGATCAGAATAACAATAAACAAAATGTATTAAACAAAGAAACTCCGAAGCATAATCATATTCAAGCAGCGGAACCTAAAGGTGCATAATAATATTGCGATCCGTTAGAAATCTCACAGTGCTTCTTTTACTCATGTATTTTCTCTGTACAGAACACAAAAATGTAATTGTGATCAAAGATCACAACAAAGAGCATGGAAAAAATATTGTAATGATAGAACCTCTGAAACAAGTTAATGAAATTGAAATTTTAAGACCTAGAGGAGCTGTTATATCGTTAGCTTTGGGTCTTACGATAACAGCGATCACAGCTACGTTAATAGTATGCCGTCTACGAGTAGTTCGTAGACGTGGAAAACGTCATGGACCGTATGCTCACGATGCGGACTATTTAGTTAATGGAATGTATCTTTAAGTAAGTATATTTTGATTTAATCAAAGGATTTTAGTAATACTTTTATTGTAATCATTTCAATTCGACATCTGACTTACGATTGATATCAAAATACCAATTTGGTACATATCTTGGTGAAACTGTTGATATGTGTATAATACATGTTATGTAAGTATAATTGTAAAAACTTTATGAGAATGTACTATAAAATTTATATATTCTGTTAAATTTATATACATATTCCGAAAAAAAATATTAAACATGTTTTATAAAATCTATTTTTGTTTCACTAATTTATACTTTTCTGCACTGTCGAATTTTAGTTTCAGATAGAAATTTTTCATTCAATCAATAAAATATGAATGCACATATAGCTTTTTGTGGCATTACATAAGGAAAACGATTAACATTCGTAAAAGAAAAACTATATTTATATGTTTATCATTTTTACAACGATACGATACACGTCCCTGTTGAGGATTCTCAAAAACATGATTTCAATTACTATATCAAACACATTCTGATACATTGTAGGTAGTCCAAGGCGGTATAAATATCGTATAATAAGTCCCATTTTTATACGACTAGTTGTATTTATGTTAATTTAAATAATTCATATTGTGTAAACGCTATGAAAATCTAGGAAATATTTATTTACTGCAATCGCAAACGTCAACTCTTCTAGCAGAATAAAAACAATTTATTAAAAATCTTCAAGTTATTATAAATTGTTTTCAAAGAACATGATTCAAAAATTATAAAATTTTACGAACAATTAAACTATTGTTTTATTAATTATTACAAGTTTTGTATCACAAAAGTAGTAGATTGTTATTAAAAACCTTGTCTCATGTAAAAATCAATTATCTTTAATGTATAACACATGGATACTAACGTGCCAGATATTAATTACAAGTGTTGTCTTAGTCAACTATCATTACAATTATTTTTCTTATAAATATTACAGTACTATTTTTCCAGATAGAAATAATGCATGTCAGGAAAAATAGTAGTTGGAATGGTAGAAAACAAATTTATTTCGACAGCACGAGAGAGAAATGTATGTAACTTTGACATAAATGATGAATTTGTAAATTTGTTTTTATTTGAAAAAAAAAGAAATTAAGAAAAACCAAAATAATTGCAATTCTATAACAAAACAAAAACTCCATATAATTACTTACACTGTAGCAGCTGGAAATTATGAGACGTTTGTAAATGTAACTGTACGTTTGTTCAGAATGAAGTAAAAATATTATTTAATTCCATTTAATGTCACACTCTTCGATGCAACTACTGACGATTCGTAGCTGCTGCATTTTGCTGTGATTGTATGAATTCAGGATAGTCTATGTACCCGTCATTGTTGTTGTCATCCACAGAAAGTATTGGGTCTATCACCGTAACCAATTCTTCATCTTTGAACAGTTTTTCTCCAGGGTGGGCTCCTCCTGCTTCCCTACCTTGCTCTAAATACGAAATATTTTTTTACGTATAATTGCCGTAGCGTTAAATTCTATTTTAACAGATTATAAGCAAATAAATATATACCGTGCCAATGAATCAAGGACTTGATAAGTTCGCAACCATCTAACTTATTATTGTTATCGGCATCGTGCATCTTAAAGTAATGGAACTGTAGCTCTTGTTCCGTCATTTTACTAGTATCTAGTGGAACTTCCATATGTTCTTGGATATGACTACAAAAGAAGAAAGTTTGTCAAACAATCGAAAGGCAGAAATATCTCATAGCAGAATACAATATCGAAATTATATTGAACATACTCTTTCTCGTGAACTATGTTGGCAGCGTTAAGAATTTGCTGTGGATGGTCATGGTGTCCTTGTTGAACTGGTACTTGATGGGTTGGCATATGTTGCTGTACAGGTACTTGTTGAACAGGAACCTGATGCATGGGCATCTGTCCTTGTGGTTGCTGGTACTATGGAAATTTCAGAATATAAACACATCGTACGTGTTATAATTATAAGATTAACCCTTTGCACTCGAAACTATTTTAACTAGGGCTTTTACTTTCCTTCAAAGCTTCAAATTTCGAAACATTGATTTCAGAAACTTCAAAGGTGATGAGTAGACTGCGGATCTTTATGCATTTACAGCAGAATTGAGTAGATGAAATCCAAGATTTTTAAAATTAAAGATAACAATATATGATTTCTTCTCTACTAAAATCATTAAGGAAAAAAATAACATTCAATTTAGTTTCTATTCCTTGCAATCGACGCAGACAATTTTTATTTTTCATAAAGATTCGCACTCTAGTGATGAGAATCAAATTTTTGAAGCTTCGACATTCGAACCTCAGTAGTAAATTATTAGAGGATTCAAATTGAAGCTTTGAACTTCGAAATTTAGCTGCTAAATTATATTTGATACAATTACAGACACTCCTACATTTCGAAAAAAAACGCCACCACAGCAAAAAGATTGATTAGATTACAACTTCATAAATTCTTCATATGTTTAGTAATTGATTAGTAGACAGTGGATCTTTATGCAAAATAAAAATTTTCTATTCCAAAATTGCAACAAACAGGCGTGAAATAGAAATTTATTTTCCTTCTTAACGCTAAACCTGCCACCACTAGTCAAAATGACCAGTCACAGATTTTTTATTTTACAATTATTGAGATATTAAAAATGATTTCATAAGGAATGGTTGTATAGATATCTTTAGTAGAGCACGTATTACAATAGGGGCTGTACAAAGCCTAAATAAAATCAATCTTATCATTTTTATAAGGGAACATGTACCAATTACTTTTAAGGCTCGGTAGGTTTAGTGTTAATATGTTTGATAGGTTGAAATTGATGTAACAGTATTTTGAAATTCTTCTAATGTTTCTCTGTTTTAAATTGCACCTACACATTTTTGCCATAAATGCATAAATACGCTGTCTATTGATTAGATAAGAAAATCGTGATGGTAATATCCGGTAAACCAACCTGTATACTAATTTTTTTCTCTGTACGAATATGAAATGATACTATATCTCATATAATACTTAAATGTCTAGTAATTGATACCAACATATCTAATAATGTAAACAATATTTTGAATAATGGTACAGCAATTCTTAATGGTAACTCTGAGTCACCACTTGAGTCCTAAGGGTTAAAAAACATACTATAAATAGTATACTATATATTATAGTATATTATATGCAGAACACAATTGTTGAAAAGTAAATAGGTGTTAAACGATTGCTACAATCTTTTGAATTAGCACACGAGTTTACTTGTTGTTGTGGAATTTACCTGTTGTTGTTGTGGCATGTGTTGTGGAACTTGATGGACTTGTTGAACAGGCTAAAACAAATAAAATGGAGATCGAATAAACAATTAAGGAAAATATTGTATTTGTATAATTCGAAGGCAATAATGGTTCAACTATGTTTTTCGCGAAATAGTCGAAAGGAATAGAATACATTTGAGCAATGCTTTCGTAAATAGTAACCATATGTTTAACGATTCAGACAATAAAACTCACTTGTTGATAGTGTTGAGGAGACACACCTGGTGGAACCCTTTGAACCTGAGCGTGTACATAATTACAGCCGAAGGATCCGATTATAAACAGCCAAAAAGTCCAATTCATTTTGCAATGTTATTCTATGAACAATGAATACACACACGTATACACAGTTGTACATATATCAGAACATAGCGGGTGAATGAACGATCTCTGTGTTATTATACTCGCTATTATTATATTGACACTCGGATTAAGAATGTAGCGAAGCGCAAACAAATGTTTAATATACCTTGTTTACAATTGGGGAGGTACATGCACACAAACTGACATAGAATCGAGTGGCTTGATCATTGGCAAGACTGTATGCCGGATCAGAAATTTTAGGTTATGTTACAGGAGTCATGTATGTAGACCATGTAGACTGACGTGGACAGATTATGCAGGTGTTACATTCCAGCGGTGTTTTCGCCCAGGTATAAAATATACTAGAATCGAAGCATGTCCATCATTTTGCTGATCTTATCCAAAGAGGATTAGATAGAGGTGAAGGTGCTGTGGCCACTTTTACAGCGCCATCTGTTATGTCAAATACCGAACTATACGTTGCAGTTCTATTCAGCTTATTTCCCTTCTTATATTTTTCTTGTACACGCCGACTGAAATATGTACGCCATTTGTAATCAAATCGTTGTGAGTGGTTCATTGCTTCCTATATTTCCAAGTATTTTTGGTTTTGTGTTTTCGAAATTAGACAAAAATGCCTATACATTGCTGCATTTGGAAGCAAAAAGTGGAGCAGAACGTTCGTAGTTTGTTTAATATACCCAAAGAGCCACATATGTAAGTCGAGTCAATATGTATAAGTGCTGTAAATATGTATGTATATATGTATACTGATGACACTGATGTATACGTATATTTCTTTTGAAAATAAATATAAATGTACTTTTCAATTCTATTTTATATTCTTCCTTCCTAACTATATAACATGTATGTATATGAATTAAGGTTTCAAAATTTTTTAAATTGTATAGTCAGAAAAAAATTTAGTCTTGGAGTTTAATGTAGAGTGAACCGTAAAATGAGGTATAGAGGATGGGACTGTTTTCGGGGTGCGGAGCAAGGGGATAGATGAATAGTTCGGTATTTGACTCGTTAGGAGCGCTGCAAAACGAGCCACAGCTTTTAACATAGGGCTCTTATGGGACCTTCACCTCTATCTAATCCTCTTTGATCTTATCATCATATATTCTACATTATACATACATACAGCGTTGCCGTTTTTCGAAGATAGTATTCTGTATATACAGGGTGTCCCAAAATTCGTGAACTTCCCAAAAAGGGTGGTTTCAGAGACCATTTCAAGCGACATTTTCCTTTGCAAAAATGTTATCCGCGGCTTTGTTTAGGAGTTATTAACGAAAAACACGGACCAATCAGAGCGCGACCTAGACGCCAGTTGCCACAGTCGGCCCGGCGCGCCAACTGTCTATTGGCCGACTGTGGCAACTTGCGTCTAGGTCGCGCTCTGATTGGTCAGTGTTTTTCGTTAATAACTTCTAAACAAGCCGCGGATAACACTTAAAAAAAAAATGTCGCTTGAAATGGTCTCACGAACCATCCCCTTTCGGGAAGTTTACGAATTTTGGGACACCCTGTATATATAGTTCATATTCGAAAAATTAGAATCGTTGGAAAACGCGACAACATCCCAGACAGCACACCGGCTCGATTTGGGCCTGATTTTTATGCGCGCAATGGCCCGGAAATAGCCAGGCATGGGCTCGAGCCCACAACCTGCCGACCGTGCTAGATTTCAGCCAGATTTCAGCCCATTTACAAGATTGCAAGGGTGCGGCATTTGCGTTCTCATTTCGTGATAATACAAACATGGTCCAGATAGCCAAAATGCTCGATTCTGGCCAGGGCAGTTATGACCGTGTGGGCTCGTAACGTTCCCTCGGCACAAGCTGCTCTCGGCCCGTCGGTCCTGATTTCTGCCAAATTTTACGACATTCGGCACATTAATGCGACCATGCTGCCCTCTTACAATCTCGGACCTACTTAAAATTTGGCAGAAATCAGGACCGACGGGCCGAGGGGAAGCTTGTGCCGGGTTTGCGCCGAGGGAACGTTACGAGCCCTCACGGTCATAAGTGCCCTCCTCAGATTATAGCCATCGTGTGCCTTTTGCCCATTCAAGCGACGTTCGGCCCGTCTACCTGACCCCGACACCGGGCTCGATCTGTGCGCGAGGATCGCTTGGCTAACTGGGGGGTTTTTTCAGTAGTCAAAAACGCCAGATAAAAGATCAATCTAGGCAGCAAACGCCCTCAAAAGTTTTTTTTTCCTATACGAGGCGTAATTTGCATTATATATGTTATGAAAATAGCTACATGCGCAGTTGTATGCTTCCGTATGATGCAAATTACGACTCGTAAATGTAAAAATAGGACTTTCGAGGGCGATCACGGCCTAGATTGATCTTTTATCTAGCGTTATTGACTACTGAAAAATCAAATTTTTGTATTATTAAGAAATGAGAACGCGAATCCCGCACCCTTGCAATCCTCATTTCTATGCGACCCGGACTGTGACGCGCATGCGCGAGAAAAGTTGGGCTCAATCGAAGCACTGATTGGCCACATTAGTGTGACCGTGCTGCCCTCTTAAACTCTGGCTGAAATCTGGCTGAAATCTGGCACGGCCGGCAGGCTGTGGGCTCGAGCCCATGCCTGGCTATTTCCGGGCCATTGCGCGCATAAAAATCAGGCACGGATCCAACGGAATCAGCCTCGAGCCGATCCAAGCATTGTGTTAGATAGTAACCTGTAGGTCACGGGCCTCGGGAGGTTTGGGCCGGTGGTGGGCTCGGACAGGCTGTGCTATCTGGGAACCTGTAGGTCACGGGCCTCGGGAGGTTTGGGCCGGTGGTGGGCTCGGGCAGGCTGTGCTATCTGGGTATTTACAGCACTTATGCATATTGACTCGATTTACGTATGTGGCTCTTTGGGTATATTAAACAAACTACGAACGTTCTGCTCCACTTTTTGCTTCCAAAAGCAGCAATGTATAGGCATTTTTGTCTAATTTCGAAAACACAAAACCAAAAATACTTGGAAATATAGGAAGCAATGAACCACTCACAACGATTTGATTACAAATGGCGTACATATTTCAGTCGGCGTGTACAAGAAAAATATAAGAAGGGAAATAAGCTGAATAGAACTGCAACGTATAGTTCGGTATTTGACATAACAGATGGCGCTGTAAAAGTGGCCACAGCACCTTCACCTCTATCTAATCCTCTTTGGCTAGTACTAGAGTAGGCTATGGCAACGTGTCTCCCATTCGCCCACTAGTATATACAGAGAGTATATGTATATATATCAGTGCATTCGCCTCACTTATTCCCCGTCATCAGAGAGGGGGTACTTGGTTCCACTGATATATATCAGTGCTTAGTTCCCCTCGATCAGTGATGCCAGAATCATGGGTCGTGGGTTTTTTCCCCTCCGCTCGCTTAGCCGACTCGACCCCCCACTCTGACGCACCGTCGTCACCACGTTGCTTCTACTGCGCACGCGCTACACACGAACGTATCTCTACTCTGCCGACATACTCTGATAGAGGTACGTTCGTGTGTAGCGCGTGCGCAGTAGAAGCAACGTGGCGACGACGGTGCGTCAGAGTGGGGGGTCGAGTCGGCTGAGCGAGCGGAGGGGAAAAAACCCACGACCCATGATTCTGGCATCACTGACTGTCACTGACTGCCCTCGATTGCTGGCGACCTGGCGACGCTGCTCTAAACATGATAGAAAAACCGTAGCCGGCAAATCCTACAATTTGAATCCCGAGCAATTGTAGATATAAAAAAATACAAAAAGTCATTGTTTGCGGTTTTAAAGTAAAAACTCATATTGTTTTAATTAGACGGTCTTCATGTAAAATGTTATGAAAAGTATTATATAGATACGGAGCTGTATATGTAACACTAATATAGGGACGGCAATGGCAATATATTATCACAACCTCGTCTGTGATACTATTTATCATTCTATTTAGTTGTAAAGTTCATGCTTTTGCAATGGCGGAAATATACTGTTCCTTTCGGTGTGAAATAAATTGTGTGGTTGTACTATATTAAAAGCTGGTTAAGCAGTTGTTGTTAGGCTAAGTACGATAAAAATAGGATTTTAACAACGTACCTTAAAATTACAATATCAAAGGAAGTCTAGTCGCATTATTTAGAGAAGGTATGTACCAAAGTTGCACATTCTTGTTATATTTCTAATAATATTGTATTTTATTCCATTTCTTTTTTTTAACTTTATAGTATTCTTTTTATTTTATCATGTATGTGTATAAAAAAACCAGAACAACAATGTTTTAGTATTCAACACTGGAATGGTATCCTGGGGTCTCTCGTGACCTCTTTTGTACACCACGTTTCGCGATTATTTTGCACGATAATTGTAAATATCAAGTTTCGTCGAATTCTTTAGAAAATTTGGATTATTTGGATTATTTGTTATAACCTTTTACACTCGGATCTATTTTAATTCGAAAATTAAACATTTCTTCCAACCTAGAATATAATTCCATTCTATTAATATATTATCTTTTTATATATAATACCTCATACAATACTTAAATGTTTAGTAGTCGATTAGATACCAACATGTTTATATAAGTTTACAATTTTCAGTTTACCACTCGGGATCTAAGGGTTAAATATTAGGTCGGAAAGAAAGTTCTTGCGGTTTTTAACTATTAAATTCAAATGCACATATCGCAGCTCAAACAAAACTTTATTAATCAAAATAAAGACCATTGCAATCAATGCACTTTTGCCTCCAGGACTCTAGAATTTTATTCAACTGGAATAACAAAACTTGTTTCTAAAGTATTTGTCAATTTTTATAGAATTTTGGAATGACCCCAGAGCCGATACTTCGTAGTCTGATCGAATACGATACCACTCGAGGGTTACCCATTGAGTATTAATTAAAATAGTTCCATGTATATTTTGGATATTGTTCTTCATTCTAGGTCAAATAATAAATAAAAGATGCCACAGATAAGAAAGAAATATCGGAAAGTGAAGAGGGTTATGGACATCAGAAAAAGAGCACAAAGCATGAAATATAAATCATATGTTCCCTGTAAGTCTGTATAGTTAAGAAATTTCTATTCTCTAGTAAAATTGATTGTTAACAGTGGAATACGTTGTGTGTTACAGTATGCGAAAAATTAAAGACAAATAACAGTTCATTAGCGAAAGCACTGTCCGAAGAAAAACAGGAGTGCCAGTTATTATATTCTCAAAAGATTGCTTTGATCGCGGAGGTACAAGATTTAGTATCAGCATGTAATAAACGAGATGTAAGTAAAATATATACAGTAGGACGTCAATTATTGGAACTAGTTGGGACCAAGGTGGTTTGGAAAATCGAATTGTTCCTATAATTAAGGTTCGGATAATTGACGATCTACTGCAGGCCTGGGCGACGCTGGCCTGCGGACCAGATGTCGCTTCTACTCCTCTTTGGGCTTGTGATGAAGAAAATGTCAGAGTGGACATGGTGGGAGAAGGAGAGAAGTAGCCACATGTGTTCCACGGGCCAGCGTCGCTCAGGCCTGATCTACTATATAAAGGTTCGTGCCCATCTGAGATTCTTGTCGATAGTTGCTCTCGAGAGAACTCTCAATTTGTGTGTCCATATGAGAGTACTTCAGAAATTGTTTGCTCTTGGAGATGTAAGTAAAATATACAGAGTGGTTCACCAGATATTACCACCTCGATTTTCGTAATTATTATTATTCATAGCGAAGAATATTTATGTAAGGTTGAATGGTTCCGAGAGATGCATACTTTGAAGTTGTGTGTTTTTTTGTAGGTGGATCCATAGAAGAGATACGAAGGTAATCGGTATTTTTTAAAAATGGGATCATATGTTTTTCCCTGCACCAATCAATGAAACTTCATATTCTCTACAAAAAAGTATTAACCCTAAAAGTATTAAAAAAAAACTAATTATTAAAACTAAATTAAATAAATTTTATATTAATTTAAATATTAAAAATAATTAAAACTATTAATATAAAATTAATATAAAAAAATATTTTGATTTTAGTGTTGTTATGAAATCACGACTCTTATAATAATGTTGTAATGGTTTTATTCACAGAAAAGGTTGGATATAGCGACCGTTTGCATCGCAACATTTTCTGAATTGAGAAAGTAATGATTGTTTTAAATTATGTAATAAAACTGGTGGTATGTTATTGCATTCAGTAATGATACGATCTCTTATACTATTTTTCAAGTAACCCCATAAGAGAAAGTCGAGGGGTGTTAAATCAGGTGATTTTGCTGGAAAATGAATGGGACCACCTAGTCCTATCCAACGATTCGGAAATATTCCATTTAATGCATTTCTTGTTAATCTTCCGTAATGCGCAGAAAAACCATCCTGTTGGAGCTACATGGTGAACCATCCTGTATACACTAGGATGTCAATTATCCGAACTAGTTGGGACCGAGGTGGATGGAAAATCGAATTGTTCCCATAATCGAGGTTCGGATAATTGACGTTCTACTGTATAAAGGTACATACTCTCAATTTTTCTGTCCATTTGAGAGTACATACTTCAGAAATTTTTTCTCGGAGATTGACGCGAGAGTCAACTCTCAGATGAATTTCAGTAGTTATAAGTAGACAGCGGATTTTATGCATTTATGACAAAAATGAATAAGAATTGATGTGCCTAAGTTTGCTGCAATTGTTGCAATGTACTTAATAAGAAAAAAAGAAATATTTCAAAAAGAGGAAATGCTTGACTAAACCATGGATGTGTATATTGTACAAACAATACTACTCCTGGAGTAGTCAATTTCTATATATTTAACAATATATAATAATAATTTGGTTAATTAATTTTTCCATAAAAATTGAAAAGATCGGTGTCGACATATAAATATTTTTGAATTGAAGATTCTTTGATCTCTGCATCAGACCATACTTTTCGGCCCATTGTTCGATTTATGTACAATAACTCTCATTAATAAGGGGCGCACAGTGGCTCAGTGGGTGAAGCGCGCGCCTGCGGACTCCGTGGTCGCAGGTTTCAATCCCCGATGCCGGCACCTCTGGAAATATTCCATGTGTCTTTTTAAAAAACTGTGGTGACCCAAGATGGTTCGGAATCCACCTTTATAAACTGTAGGTCCCGCTGAAAAGGCGAAGGTGTGAAAGTGGAAAGATAGGGAGTTGGTAAAATGGATTTGAAACCCTGAGGGGACCAAATAATATTTAAAAAACTCTCATTAATATTTGAATGCTCTCTTAAAAAAGACGACAACTTTTTAAATATTGGACTAAACGATTCGAACTTTTTTGGGAAGCTAGAGCAATTAGTTTACTACAGGATGTGAGAAGAAATTTTTTCAAAAATTGCAATTGGTCGGAATTGTAGAGAAAATAGTAAAAATTATATTCTACAACTTTTTTATGTTTTATATTTAAAAAGTTATCGGTTTTTTGAAAGCTTCGTCATATTAGTGGGTGTCACTGTCGAGATATGTATACATATAATGGCAGTGAAAACTAACTAGAATACTCTCAGCTATACGAATGGCGTTCGTATAGCTGATAGTCGTTCGCCGAGAAAAAATTTGAACGTGTCCATTTGCGAATTTCAACTTTCTGTTCGCTCTCCAAGAGTTTTTCCGTACACACTGTCGAATTTGAATCTCGAGAGTAACTCGCGATAGTTTTACTCTCAGATGGACACATACTTTGAGTATATAGAAGCATTCTGTAAATGCAATGTTAATATCTAATATATGCTTCAGGCCGTGATAATAAACATTTCAAAAAATGCTAAAGAGATGCTTAAAATGTTGGTAACAATGACTGGTTACTTGACAAGTACAATTTCCATGTGTCAGGAATATACATCTGCCAATACAAGTATATGTACACCTTACAGTTCCACTGGGAGTAAGATTTTTCAAAAGTTATATTTCATATTCTGCTGGTAATGTTAACGCTGCTATTAAGCATTAGACAATGATTTTAGGGAGAGACTCGCATAGAAGGGTGTCGACAAAATCACCGACTAAAGGAGTAGTGAAACCTATGATTAGCGGGCACACCATAACAAAACCTACCATTAATTTGAGTCGAGTAAATATGCAAGATATTAATAATGCATCAAACTTAAGTGTGATACCAGAAGTAGTCACACCTCCGAGAACTCGAGAAACAAACAGTCTCAGGTCTCCTGTATCTGTTGCTGTAAGACAACGTAGATGTGTAAGTATTCTGACAAAATTTTAGGAAGTAGACTCGTTTCCAGGATTGCCAGGGCGCAGGATGCACCTTCTCATTTCTCAATAATGCACAGATGGGGTTTTTCAGTTGTCAATAGCGCTAGACAAAAGATCAATCTAGGTCGCAATCGCTCTGAAAAGTACCATTTTTATGTTTACGAGGCGTAATTTGCATTATTCGGAAGCATAAAGCTGTTCGTGTAGCTATTTTCATAAAGCTGCGACAGATAAATGCTGCGGATTTTATGCATTTATGTTAAAACTGGAAAGCTTTTAGAGCAGTGATGGTCCCGGTAGGACCCCTCAAACGCCTGCTCCCTCCACCAACTTTCTTTCTTACAGCGCATCCCTTTATCACGATACACGACTTGCTTGCTCATGTATCAATTGTACCAATATATCAAAATACGATAATGTATCATTGCCCTACGAACTGTTCGCAACGGGTGAAACGCGTCCTTCCTTCATGGTAACGGTACATGCTGACGAATAATGCAAATTCGCCTCGTAAACTTAAAAATTGGAATTTTGAGGCCGATTGTGGTCCAGATTGATGTTTTATCTAGCATCTAGAGTTGTTTTATCTAGCACTGAAAAACCCCATCTTTGGGAAGGAGCATCCCACACCCTTGCATTCCTGGAAATGCGAGTCTACTCCCTTAAGTTCAAATCACAACATTTTTAATAACTATACTATGAATATTCAATTATTGTATAGGATACTGACCGCACATGTAGACTGCCAGAAAGACTGACCGTTAGTTCACCAAGAAGTAGTGGTACGTTACAATACTAATAATGAATTATGCAAACATGATCATAACATTTATTCGTTTCTAGAAGAAAACGAACGAAGGTTGAGTAAAAGAAGAAGCAGACATTCTGGGAGAATGTCAGGAAAGCATTCCAGATCGAAGTCAGGTAGACTTTCTGGAGGTAATAGTACGCGGTATAGCATCGGAAATTTTGAATGCATAAGAAGCCCCACTGTGAAACTCAACGATGTCTCAAAATTTCTACAAAATTCTCAAAGCATTAATATTCGATTGGTTCGTGTTTCTTTTTCTTATTAATTTCCTTTGTTTGGCGTGAAACTGTGGATGATTCAATTGAGATTTCCTTTTTATTTTTGTTGTAGTTAACAGAGACGAGGAAGATCGAAACCGATGAAGCGAGTGTTCGTGCAGAAAATTGTGACGATTTAAATCAAGATGATGCTCAAGACGATTCTGAAATTAGTGTTACAATACCAGAAACACCTCCATCTGACACAGTAGAGACCAACGAAAAGACCGTCGAAAATAATGTAGAGGTTCCTCGTGAATCGGACGATAAAAATGAACAGAAGAAAGAAAACTCTACAACAGCGCAGGATTCTTCATCGAATTATGATGATCCTCTTGAAGGACCAAGTTGGTTATTCAACAGTTTCCAAACTGTGCCTTGTAATATAAATATCGAGAAGAAGACTGATAATATAAATGTTTCTATTAATAATGGTACGTCTAGATCTTCGGTAGTAATAGAGACAAGCGATGAGTCAGACGACGAGAAGTCTATGGAAGAATCGCAGTCACTTTTAAGCGAACAGGAAAGTAAATTAACTAGCTTCTCTGAATCTGTTGAACAAGGGAATACTGAAAATGATAGTATTAGTAGTCAAGATGTAAGTAACGACACTGGTTGTGATATATTCGATTCGTCTACTCCAAAGGATACTAATCAGAAGGAACATAAAACCGAGAGTGAATCGGCACAAAATTTGGCTAATTTTGTTACGATAAGACGAGGCGGCTGTACCGTAGAAGATGAAGAGGACGAAGATGATTTTACTTTGATGTTTGTGCGCAATCCACGTGACATGCAGTTCGACATAAACGATTTAAAATTTCCAGATATAGAGGAGTCCACGCTAAAGCCAATAGCTCCGGTTGAACCAGAACCAGAAGTAACAACTACGCTTCGTAGAATATCTCAAATCTGCCAAATACCGTTGATCACGAACAAAAGTATAGACGAATCTGTGTTCAATCATTCCACAGTGAATTTGCCTTTACTAATGAATAATGAATACGATAATAAAGAAAAATCAGATCCCACACAACGGAAGAAAAAAGGGAAGACCATACCTTTGAGGGATTCGGATGATTTTATCGATGCTGGAACAACGATAAAAAAACAAAACGGCCAAACAAATAAGAAGACTAAATCTGCGGGTCAGGATCCGAGTGCTGCTAAAGTGGTATTGCAGAAATTGGACAAATCCGATGTGAAATCGAGGACACCTTCGCCGGAGGAGCCGAGCAATTTCAGTTTATCACTGTACGCATATAAATTTCACTTTAAAAGAATCATCCGGTTAAAATGTTGAGAAAACAGGCGGTTTCTATAATTTTTTTTAAAGATGTTACATACATATTTTCGAAAATAACGAAAAATATTCTAAATTCTCTTGGGTGGTTTTAATAACTTTTTAAATATTGACATTTAGACTGGTTGTCCTAACGGGGTAGACTGTTCTGTTTCTTCAGACTCCAGGGTGAGGACGACCGGGTGAGTCCGAAGAAACAGAACACCTAAATATCTCCGTTAATTTTCGTTGTACAAAAAAACTTCTTAGGACAAAGTTATACTGTTTGAAGGGCCACATGTAACGGTATAAGGGAAAACATGTTCAAGGTCATTTTTTTACAAGATTTCAAGGTCATCGATATTTTTTTAAATGGAATGAGGTATTTTTTAATACATCAATCGATGCAGCTAGACACATTTGTTATAAAAAAGTACTAACCTATGTATGTCGAAAAGTTAGTAGTTCACGAGATATTTCGATTTAAATAACTCTAAAACACCATCGGGTACCCGAATATTGCAAACTTTCAGGACCCCGACCCGAGATGGAATGAAAAACAAAGTTTTCCCGATAAAAAATAACGATCACCTTAAAAAAAACTATGGAAAAATAAGCGGACAAAAAATTGCTCTTCTATGATATTCCTCCTTCGATACCATTTAAATTATGCCATAAATATTTTTTGTGCCATTGAAAATAAAGGACATATTTAGGTGGTCTCCTTTAGCTGAGACACCCTGTATATTCTTTTAATATAATATAAATATTTACAATATTGTTACTACAGCAACAAGACATCTTTACGTGGAGGAGACTTGAGTGATTCAGAAAATAGCAATGCTAGCACAGATAGTATGCTTGCTGTACCTCGACCTCGAAGAAAACGTGTTCCGAAAAATATGCAGGAACCCAGCTTGAGAAAGTAAGGGATTAAATGTTTTAAAAGATGTTCAAATTTGTATAATCTTATTACTGACTGGCAATTGCTCTTCATTTCAGAAAATTACGAAGGAACTGTTAATGAAAGGATATGCCAATCGCTGAACCTCGAGCGACGAGAGATTTTACACAGTTAATGTGTCTTTTTCTGTTTGTAATGTAAATAATTATCGATACGTATGATTCAAGTCAAGTAGGAATTTTAATATTTTGACTGGTCAGACGTCCATGGTATAATCCGTTCAGGCATGAATCTTTCTGCTTCCATTATATTGCGTACATTTTTACCGAATCAGCCACTGTTCATCGTTTACAGAAGATCTGTTCGCGACGTAATCGTAGCTTCGATAATTTGGCTTCCTCTCTCGTAGTATTCTTGTTGTATATATATTTTGTACCCTTATATATGTTGCCAGAAATAAATATGAAGCATTTAACACGTGTTGAAACCTTTAAATCCTTTAAGCAAACACAGTGTTTCATTCAGGACATTTCCTAGCGTAGTTCAGCTGTGTCAATCAAGTTCCTCCAATATAAGTATCGTATACAAGGTGTCGTGCTGAAGTGAGATCAGCAGGATATGTCGGAAGACGTTGTCGCTATTAAAAAAGTGTTCCTACAAAAGTTGTTTGGTATGACGGGCTACATTTACTACTATTAATCGTTTTCTTGTGGGTGGAGTAATGGACATTTCAAGGTCATCTTGATTTTTTAAAATGGAATGTTCTATTTTTTATACCCTAGATCGATAGAGTCTCAAATTCTGAGTATAAAAGTATTAACCTTCATATATCCTAAACCTAATAGTTAATGAGATATTATCCGAAGAAGAAAGAAAATTGTTTCAATAATATCTCGTTAACTATTAGATTTACGAATATGGAGGTTAATACATTTTTACTCAGAATTCGACAGTCTATCGATTCATGATACAGAAAGTAGGTGTTTTCATTAAAAAAAAAACAAGGTGACCGTGAAATCTCCTCCATCACTCCACCCGCAAAAAAGCAATTAATACTACGTAATGTAGCCCGTCATACCAAACAACTTTTGCAGGAACACGTATTTGATAACGACAACCTCTTCCGAGATATCCTGCTGATCTCACCTCAGCAGGACACCCTGTATATTTAAACGTATAGATGTGAATAATAATAAGAGATAATAAAAAATTAGAAGAATTTGTATTAAAATAAAATCATTTACGTATTTGCAATAGGACTGAATCTATTATTAATAAATTAATTGTGTATCCATCGTCAATGGATTATAAGACTGGTTTATAAAAATTTACGAAAACAATGCGATTGAAAGTGCGGTAAAACTCAAATCAATTTGTAGTTATATCACTGGATTGCGGATCTTTATGCATTTACAGCAAAATTGAGTAATCAGATTCAAAATTGTTCGAAAATTTATAACATCGAAAGTGCCAATATATTATATTATTTCTTCTCTATTAAAATCATTAGATCAAGACATAACATTCAATTTGGTTTCTATTTCTTGCAATCGATGCAGAAAACTTTTTTATTTTGCATAAAAATCCGCAGTTTATATATTACTTACCTATAAAAATTAATACAATTGTTAATAAAAATACAAATTAATGCAATTGTTAATAAAAATACAAATTAATACAAATTAATAATAATTGCTGTTCCATTATTCAAAATATTGTTTATATTATTAAATGTGTTTCATTTACATTTTTCTTTCTCTGATGTCGAGTCACACTCGACAAAAGAGTGCAAAAGGTAATAGTCATAGGGAATGGTAACATTCTAGGTCGGTAAAATAGCTCCGAGTGCAAAGGATTAAATATATTCCTTGGAAACTGTTTATAAAAATGGAGAATTGCATAAGCGTTGTCTACATTTTAGTGTGCAACGTTTGGTCCTATGGATGATGCTGATCAGATGTTTGTTCGAAAAAGAACGTTTCGGAAGGTTAATCCGGACAAGGAATTTGCAAAGCATAGTTATGATTCAGGGTACCGTGGTATGCGTTGGGGTACAGCCGGTTTTCTAATTGGTAAACAGATTACCTGACGGTTAGAGAGTTTCGATGCACGCGGAAGTAAACATTTTACCTGAACGGCAGCTGGCCGGGCGCGTAGCCTTGACAAACAGTGCAATTATCTTCTGGGTGAGTAACACTCGCGTTAACGATTCTGTTTTCGTAAACAAGTGACCTGGAAGGGTCGCCGCGATAAACGAGGAAACCTAAAATCAAAACGGCATCTTCCGATAACGAAAAACGGAAATATGTGAATCCTGTTCATTGCAATACAATTGGTGCATTTCAATCGGTATCTTTAGCAAAAGGAACTGAACAAATTGTGAAGCAGCTATTCTTCAAGATGCTAGATGCACAGGTTTTGCACACCAAATTCACCCTTTTGCAAGACAATTTCAACTTTTCACAAATAAAGTATTTCTAAGTAAGTTTTTCATAAAAAAAATTAAATTAATTGTAAATTAATTATTGAGAAATGAACATCAAATACTTACTTAAAAGTAATTACCAATCCATTAACTTTGTACGAATGAAAACTGTGTGGAGATATATATATATATTAATTGCAGCCATTTTCTGATTAATAAATTTTAAAAATAAAGGTGCATATGTATTTATTGAAGCGTATTTATAAAATGATTATGTCGGGCTGGAAGAAAATTTCGGTTCTCAAACTAGAATGGCTCCGAGTGCAAAGGATAAAAAGGAAAAGGATATTAATATTAAATGAATTTCATATAATAATGTTGAAATAACAATAAGCACAATCTAACAGATCATTTTTTAAAATATCGTAAAAGTTAATTGATTGATTAATTTCATTGAATTAACTTAGTTTGTAAAATAATGTGATATGAAATAACTGATAAACTCGTTCTTTTTTTAATTTTGACTTGGACAACTATATATTTAAAATGTAAATGATTAATAAATTCTGAGCGAAACGTTTCGATAATTTGGTTTTCATTCGAAATAAAGATAAATTAGCAATTAATGAAATTCAATTATGCAATTCTGAAGGTCATGATTTTTAAATGTCTTATCTGTGCCTGTGATGCAAATTTCAAACACGTATTTTGTAAACTAAGTTAATTATATAAATGTACAAAGTTTCATTGAAATCGGTTGACGCAGAAAAAAGCAGTGGGCTTTGTAAGAAGTAAAAATCTTTGAACTTAGAGTTCGCGATTCCAATGTCTGTCATTTACTCCCGCATCAGCCGATTTCGATGAAACTTTTACAATGCATATAATTTACACAGATCTACAAAACGTATTTCTTAAATTTTCAATATAGTCCCACAGAAGAAAGTTGTGAAACGCAACTTTTAGTATTTTCTCTACAATTCCGATCAATTGCAATTTTTTAAAAAATTTCTTTTTACATCACGTAGTGAACTAATTGCTCTAACTTCTCAGAAAGTTAAAAAAATGTATATATAGTTAAATATTAAAAAAGTAATTATTGTATGTATGTACTACTCTTACTTCATAGTATGTACGTAGTAGTATTTGCTTTATTTTCAACCTTACAGCTAAGAAATGTGACTTGGCTTACATTAACCTAACTTCACATATCTAAGTTTCTTATTCTCATTTCACATATTCGGTTCATACCGTCTCTCACTCTTTTTCTTTGTCTCACTCATTCCTACCCTAACCTACTCTGCTTGTATCCTAATTACTACTAACCTAGTTATTACTATTACTAACCTAATTATTGCATTCCTTCCTATTCCCTAACATTTGTTTTTTGTATGTACATACATACGTATTTGATGAAAACTGAAATGCAGACGAAAAGCGTCCAGATCACACGTAAATAATTCGCGTTCAATTCGTCGTTCCTGTTTTTCTGCTGTGCCACGCGAGTTGGTTCTTTTTCCGAATTTACTATTCCACTCCCACGCACGATGATGTTTTTACCTATCCGCAGCGCCCAATGCGAGACACGAGACCAGCTCGTTTCACATTACCCTGTTTTAGCAACGGCGATGTTTACAAACTGATTTAATGCACGATTGGGTATCCGAAAGACTAAATACGTTACGAATACCTAAATATCCGAATTTTACCATCTAACTAAGCAGACTGGGATCTGACAAACAACTATATTGATTGAAAGTTGAATTTCGATTTAAATTGAGATGCTGAGGGTTGAATTTGAATTTAGATTTAAATATAATGATTGAAAGCTGAATTTCGATTTAAATTGGGATGCTGAGAGTTGAATTTGAATTTAGATTTAAATGTAATGATTAAAAGTTGAATTTGTTTTGAATTATTCATCGCAAATATGCCTTCATATTAATAAAAAACTTCCGAGTTGTCACTAAATATCCGATAACTGTTGCTTTTACCCTAGTTGTTATTATTACGATCATATGGCAGTTCGTAATCACCGATGGGAAAGAAATTGATGAGATACGCGTGTTATGGGGCCAGTACAATACATGTATAGGTAACCGTCCCTTAACAAGCATATTCAGGCGAGTAAAAGTTGTTCGGAGCGTTAACGCGCGGTACCGGCGTTTAAACTCTCCCTCCACGAGAATTGGTGCGGTGGGCCGCGCATGCGCTAGCCATTTCCTAGTACTGTCGATTGTTAGGCCAATGGTGGAGCGTTCGTGACGCCATCGTCGGCCAATGAGAGGGGTTCTCGGTGACGACCGTGCTATTTTTAGGAGACGTGAGTCACGGGATATAAGGCAGTACGTTTAGTTGGGTGTTCACAAGTTGTCGAGACCTCGTACGGTGCAGCGGCGAGTGACATTCGCGTCGGACGTACGATCACAAACTGTTCTAAAGAGGTGCACACGCGCAGAACCTCACGTTCGTCGGATTGCGTCTCGTGAGTCATTGTTGTGTTGACAGTTGACCCAGCTCGGTCCTCGTGTAATCGTCGCTTGGCCAAAACTGCTTTGCGATTCCGTCGCGACCAAGGCCTGCGTACCGTTCGCGTAGTAGGTGGACGAAAAAACGGTTTTGCGTCGCGGAAGAGTTTCGGGCGAGTACTTAATTCACGGCGATAAACCGTGTACGGCCAAAATCGCGTGTCGCCGTTCGGAGGTGGTGGTGTATAACGCGTGGAACACGTAGTTTCCAGTTCGGCGGGTTTCGTGGAAAACGGACGAATGAAAAAAGACTGATTCGTCGGTGAATTTCCGAACTGGTTATGTAACGACGTGTGGAGTGCTCGGCGAAAAAAAAGAAGAAGAAGAGGAAGAAGAAACGGAGCTCGAGAACAGACCGATCGATTATTGAGCGTAACCGATCGTCGTCGTGCAATTCTCCCGAGTACGCGTGGCTCAAAGAGAAGAGAGAGACATCGAACACAAGCAGTGTGTTGTCATTCTCCATCCCGCGAGGCCAGCGCGTTGACTGACCATTTTTGATTGGCAGCAGGCATCTATTCAGTTCTACTGTATCGATGGTGCGGAGTTTAACAATGGAGCAGACGTTCTACGAGAACGCGAGCGTGTACGGCGCCGTGAATCGCGAGAACAACGTGGGCCAGTTGAAGCGTAATCTTACGCTGGACCTGAACCTGTGCCAGCGACAGGGTCCGCACGCGAAGAAGCCGCGACTGGGGCCGGTGCCACCGGCATTGAACAACATGCCAATCCTCAGCTCGCCGGACCTGAACATGTTAAAGCTAGGCTCGCCAGAGCTCGAGAAAATGATACTGGCTCAGCAGGACTTGGTGGCGAACTTACCGACGCCCTCGCAGATCCTGTTCCCGAAGGTGGTGACCGAGGAGCAGGAACAGTATGCACGCGGTTTCGAGGTGGCCTTGAACGAGCTGCACCATTCGGATAGCTCGCAGGAACCTGGCAGTATGTACGGTGGAGCGACGTATCACACACTGGAACCACCGAGCAGCGTGCAGAGTACCGAATCGTCCGTGAGCCAGGGTCTGATGCAGATCAAGGACGAGCCGCAGACGGTGCCGAGCGTGTCGAGTTCGCCGCCGATGTCGCCGATCGATATGGAGAACCAAGAGAGGATTAAGCTCGAGAGGAAACGTCAAAGGAACCGTGTGGCCGCGTCCAAGTGTCGCAGGCGCAAACTCGAACGCATCTCGAGGCTGGAGGACAAGGTGAAACTGCTCAAGGGCGAGAACAGCGAGCTCAGCGCCGTGGTTCACAGGTTGAAGGACCACGTGTGCCGGCTGAAGGAGCAGGTGTTGGCGCACGTGCAGTCCGGCTGCCAGATTATGGCCGTCCCCGGCCAGTTCTGAGCCTCGGACACCCGGGGACCAGACATTCTGACGTGTGTACGTTTCTTCGTTTGGTGGGGGCTGGCAGTGTGACTCCTGTCGGACGTGGTGATTACCAATGTCCTGTTTTTTCCACGAGGACCACCGCGCCGGTGGCCGTTGCCTACCACGATCCGGACCTACCCGGATTCGTTATCTTCTCATCGTTTCGCTTCGTTCCGTTCCCTCCCTCCCCTGCTAGACGAAGAGGAGACACGGTGATGTGCGACGACGTGAGAGGAACCGGGAGTGCCTTGGTGTGCCTAGAGGAATACGGGAGACCACGATAAGGATTAATTGTCGTCCGCGTCGTTTGTAGCTCTGGTTAAGCTTCGGCTCCGCATACGCGCGTGAAAATTGTATTGCGTACACGCCTGAGGGGCGGCGACGCGATAAGTGGAAGAACTGTGTGCGCGACGTGAACACGGGAGAACGGGTGGACGGAGGAGGAGTGGGTGACGAGAAGACGACGGAGATAGATGGATAGATAGATAGATAGAGGGGGAGAGCAGATGGAAAAAAAGAGAGGGAGTGGGTGGGACCGGACGGTGAAGAGAGAGGGACCTCGCGGTGCGCGCGGTGGCGGCCATTTTGGAGAACCGCGAGTATTGGCGGGAGATTCGAAGGTAATTAGGCGTAAAAGGTTACACCTCCCAGATTACAATGATTTTTTTCTTGTCTTGTCAGGATCAAGATTTTGAACTACTTTTCCTTAGATATGTTTCCGTCGCTCGGTCTTGGTTTTCGAGATATGTACATAGACGCGGAACACTGCAGCTTCATAAGTATTATGTACTGCATTGAATCTTGACGTGAGAACTTTTTAAAACGAATAAAATTGAATGATTTGGTTAGATCTACAATGGAATTGGTTAGTCGCAGAAGCTAGTTAGTATGTAGAATGAAGCTTAGTTTTTGGATTAGTTCTTTGGATTAGTTTATGGTTATTTTTGGAATCGTTGTGTTATTTAAAAGCAAGAAAAACTGTTATTTTACGCAAGAGATGCCCAGGATTCTTTCTGAGGCTTTGAAACCTGACTCAAACGTAATCTAAACCTATCCTATTGAAAAATGTAAAAAAGTGTATAACTTTTAGTAAAGTAAAATTCAGCCCATACGTCCTATATTTGACGCTAAAACTACCGAGCACAGAGAGCAATTAAAATGTTGTAGCCGATAAAAATGACATGGTTCTAGATAGAGCTCTAAATAGATATTTAGATCTCGTGCAATTTTGATTGTGTAATATGTGCTTGGATAAAGAATGTACTTACAAAATTAAAAATGTAAGACCAGTCATTTGACCGGCAGTGGTAAGTTATGCGTCAAGAAACCGAACGTTTATCATCATTTGTTAAGGATCGTCGTGATAAACAGTAATAGCTGCAGTGTTTCGCGAATATCTCGAAAACTCAGGCAAAAGTTGTTCGGAATGTTGAGTTTTACAATGTATTTAAATTTTATCAAAATTGGTGAGGAAGACCTCTTATGCCCAATTACCGATTAGAAATTCTCACAGTTTCGTTCGATTCGACTCGCGACGGTCGGATTCGTTGTCTTTCTTTTTTCCTCTGTTCTCTGGTTTCCCTCCGCTCGAGAATAATACCTTTGCGTTCTTTGTAATCGATTCCCCGCGGATATTGTTGCGTGATCGCTCTCGCATCGTTGTTTGCTAACGGGACACACAGACACACGCGCGCGCGGGCGAGTAAGATGAACTCTACTCGTCGTTATCGCGGAATCTTCCTATTCGATTTCTTCATTGTATTCTCTCCTTTCTTCTATTCTCTCGTTCCCCCCCCCCACCCCCCTATCTTAGGAGTTTTACAATTTCGAGCGATCGGTGACGATCCTCGGTTGGTCCGGGATTTCGTGGCAATCCGCGATCGGAAACGATTGGAAATCTTTTTTATACTCTGGCGACGGGCGCCGTCGCAACGTTTGCCGCGGTGTCTCTTGTACGATAAACGTTCTTGAACAGCTTCCGAAGACTCGTACGATGTACATAACGCTGTATACGTATTCACGCGCAGAGTAACAATTTTAATAGATTAAGGAACCGTTTTTCTTCGGAGGGTAGGACGCGCGTCGGACGTGTGACACGTGGAGGAATAACGAACGTACGGATTCATGGACGAGTAACGCTGTAATTGTTAGATAACCACAACGGTGCTGTAAAAGATTTTTATTTAAAACACATACACGTCCGTTAGAACTCTTTGTTAACTCTCGAGGCTCTTATTGTTTACCCACGCTCGAACGACAACGCGAGCTTGTGTTGCGGGACTCCTCGATACTTTTCGGCCGAACGATTTCTCGATTGCGATTGTTTAACACCGCTTTTTAACCTGTTAACCGGGGAGGACGAGCCGATTGGATGGTGTTTCTGTTTTTCTCGTGTTTCTATACGTTTACGCGAACAGACTTAAATCGATTCGCATAGAAATACTTGAATTAGTATCGATTACACTTTATCCGCGCCGCTTTCATTCGTTTCTTTAACCGTTTGCATTCGAAACGCGAAACGCGAACAGTCACCGACACTGTTCGCATTGTTAAATTCGTTTATTACAAGACAGCGGATCTTTATGCGAAATGAAAACTTTCTCTCTAAATTCCAACAAACTGAAGGGAAATAGAAATTTATTTTCTTTCTTGATATGTTTGATAGGTCGAAAATAATATAATAGTATTTTTAAATTCTTCTAATGTTTCTCTCGTTTTAAATTACACCTATCCATTTTTGTCGTAAACATCCGCTGTCCATTTATTATTTACTAATTCATTTGGGTCGCGGCGCGACCAGTATACGCGCTCAACTTTCCTTTTTGTCGTTCGCAGATAGACGGCGCGGCGGATCTTTACGCAAAGTAAAAATTTATTTTCCCTCTTAGTAGGTTCGACAGGTCGAAAGTAATTCTTTTTCTGACAAATGCATAAAATCCGCCGTCTATTCGAAGGGTTGATCACGCCTGCGATCGAACACCGACAAAGTTGCCCGTTTAACAGGTTCGAACAGAACTTACCATTGTTTTTTAAGGCTGTACAAATAGATTAGACGTTAGGAGCGCAGTTTTCGGCGTTGAGATCACCGTCGGAGACCATCTCGTCGGGTTCGGACGCGAGACGCCGGGGCGTGCTGTTCTTGTAAAAATGTTTTTAGGTAAAGGCGTTTCGAGCGTTCGACGAACGGAGGCGGTTCGCGTCCGAGCCCATGACCTTTGGCATGGGGAAACCCCGAATCTTTCCTTGTTAGATTTTAAGCTGGAGACTGGTGTGTAACGAGTCGCGTCCCCCCTAGGCTCTCCGACATCTCCGGGTGTCGCGAAACATCTTCGTTTTGTCATATGTGCATCTAGTCTTGTCCAAGTATGCCCCCGTAACTTAGGCGCGGGTTTGCATGAAATGTACGCGTACGCCGCGTACACACGTATACATACACACAAGTGCACCAGGCATCGGTTCTGTTACCACGAACGGTCTTTTCAGAATCCTTCGAAACTCGGCTTCGTTACAATAATTAGAGTGAAGTCGCGATCTAGCTCCCTGAGAATCTCCACGATCACTGTTCCTTCGGCTAACCCTTCCACTGGGTCCGTGTTTACATGCTGTCCTTTTCCACGTTCGGCATCCTTTGTACTTTCCACAGTCATAAAAAATAGTTTCTCTACACGACCTAGATAGCACACGACGTTAAGACGTCTTTAAGAAGACGTCTATTAGATTTTAAGTCTATTTTAGGTCTGAAAGTCTTATGTTCTAAAAAGACGTCCTCAAGACCATAAACAGTATGGTGTTTAGCATTGGTGTTATTTGTTCGAGTTAGTGTTTTTGCTTCAATTTCAATCCGAATTTCAATTTCCATTTCAATTCCAATTTCAATTTCCATTTCAATTCCAATTTGAATTTCAATTTTCATTGCGATTTTAATTGTATTTTTAATTTTTATTATTTTTATTGTCGTTTTAATTGCAATTGTTACTTTTATTACACTTTTTATGTCAATTCCACATGCGTTCTTCTGATAAAGCTAGGTTTAACTTTAAACTCGTTTTTGTCAAAATCTATTTCTACTCATCCCTTCTTTTAATCTAATTAACATTTATGGACCTTTAAGACTTCTTAGGGACGTCTTCTAACATAAGACACTCGGGAAATCTTTAAGACGTTTGGATGTCCAACTGCAGACGTCTTTGTGCTATCTGGGGATCTGTGTCCCTGCTGGGAACAGGCGAAGCGAGCTAGATCGCGAGTTTACTGTAGAACGATTCCAATAATTTCAAAACGCTCCTCGAACGATTAATTGCAGAACAAATCTGTGGTTGCAGAGTTTTAACACTAAACCTACCGAGCCTTAAAAGTAACTGGTACATGTTCCCTTATAAAAATGACAAGATTGATTTTATTTATCCTTGTGCGGCTCCTATAGTAACGCGTGCACTACTAAAGATATCTATACAATCGTTTTCTTATGAAATCAGTTTTATTACTTTTCTAATTGTAAAATAAAAAACCTGAAACCGGTCATTCTGACCGGCGGTTGCAGGTTTAGTGTTAAAAGAAAAAGGACGCGTTGCGGAACGGTGTTCGAGGTTTGATTATTTCGTATCCGACAACCGCGCGTGGTAACAGAATCGCGCAGCGTTACCGTTGTGCCATCGCGCAAGGAATCGCTGTAAGGAACAACAGAGTTTTCCCTCGTTGCGCCGTAACACTCGTCGTCGGCCTGTGTACAACGGACGGCGAAGACCATGAGAATCTTTACGGCGAACAGCAATAAACTTTCCGCGCGACATAGAGTATAACGAGCAATAATCAAGCAATCGTGCGATGCGTTTCTTCGTTCTCTCCCGTCTTATTCATCTATTTAGTACAATGAGTCGCGCGATTTTGACGAATAGTTGGGATCGAGCGTGTTTGCCTATCCGCTGCAACGCCGACGTTCTCAACGCGGCGTAACGCGTTACGCAACACCGTTGAAAAAGCTTCGAGGATATTCGGAATTCAGTGTGCACAACCGATAACGCGTCGCGCATAGTCTTTCGAGGCGCGCGGACCGAAGAAACGCTCATCAGGATTGCTCGTTCCACGAACGGATACATAAGAATCATATTTTGCTACAACAGTCGCGATCCCTTGTTCTATCGCAGTTAGATTTAGTCGTAGTACAACGGGCGAGCGCATGAGTCTCGCCACCCGGGAGATTGCAATTTTGTACGTGAGGATAAGAAATTTCTATTTTTCGGATACGTGATTCGAGACAGTCGGAAAAAGAAGGGAGAGAGCGGACTTCTCTTTCTCTCTCTCGTTGTCAGAGATTCTCAACTTCGTTTTCTTCCCCCCCGCCCCCAGGCCCTGTTCACGCGCGACTTTCGGCACACGATTCGACAATTGTAACCGTGTAATTTATTTCCCTTAAGATAAGCGTGCTCTTCGTTTTCTCCTGCTTCGCTTTTTGTTTTTCGAAAACCTGTTAACCGGGGAGGTGAGCCAGTGATATTAACGAGCCCAACTTTCCTCACGCATGCGCGAGAAAACAGTAACGTATTGTATTAGGATATTGGCGGAAATGTACCGGATAAAAAGACTCCACGTGTTCTACGAGTTACAAAATATACACAAATACACTTGTTATACATTCATTGTCCAGAATCAAATCATGAAGCTTACGTTACTGAGGCCGAAATCGCTGCCATCGCGCGAGAGAAAAGTTGGGCTCAATAACATCACCGAGGTGAGCCTGTCGGCTATGTTTTAGATCTCGACTCGACTCGTCTTCTTATTTATTCGTCCGACGATGTCCACGTTCTGTGAAAATTGTTCGTCGAGTTGTTCGAAAAGTGCCTGGATATCGGAGTTTCCGGCCCGCAAACAAAGTCACCCGGTTAACAATGTATCGTGACGATCACACACACAAACGCGCACACACACCGACCTCGACGAAAGGTGTCTTCGGCGTTTCATGAACGCGTAGGAAGAAGGCTCCGCGCGTGGAACCCTCATACATTTTGTGAAAACTCTGGCGGCGTTGTTTGTACAGTGGGAGGGCTCCTATCCGTCGATTTTACGGCGATCACGTTCCCGTAATGGAACCAGGAGAAAGTTAACCGAGAAATTTAGGAACCGAGGAGCCTGTGCCTCGCGAAACAGCCATCACATACGGCGTGCCTTTTTTACCATGTAATAGAACCGCATCGCCGCGGCGAGTAGTCCCGGTGGCCTCTCGTTCGCGTTAGCGCACTCTCTCTCTATGTATATTTTCGTTGTTTCCCGTTCCCGGCTCGCGAGAAACGGGAAATCGCGGACGATATCGCCGAGGCGTTATTTTAAACCACGGATCTTTGTAGCAGATAAGATGCGAGAATAATATAAACTTGAAAAGTGATCGAGGGCGAGATTAAATGCCAGTTAGGGAGCGAGCGAGAAAAGCGGCGGCACAAAAACGTATGAAAGTAAATGAAAACCACAATGTGATTTAGTCAGTAAGCGAAAACCCCATTATAGTATGTATATGTACATATATATATATATATATATTTCGATAAATTTATATATGTATTTATATATATGTAGTGGTACGGTGATGACGACACGTGGATGAGTACCGCATATATAGAGTTATGTATAACCCTATACATGAGATGATAAATATTACTCTTATAATGTAATATTATATATATATATATATATATATATATATATATATATATATATATATATATATATATATATATTCTGTCTACCGACCAGAGCGGAGAAATCTTTTTTTACGAATAATTTTATTTTTGAATGAAATACGATGAAAAATAAAATTTCATTATATTGAACGTAACGCAGTGCATACTTTCTTCGAATTCAATCCTATCCCCAGTCCCCGAGATTGCGAAATTGTTCTAAGGGGTTACGGCACCCTGAGATTTAAAACAGACCGATTTTTTTCTTCTAATTTTCCTTTAATTCAAAGTTCAGGGAATAATTTAAGCCACGGTAGATGCAACTGCTCCCAGAAATAGCGAAGTTACAGTCCTTAGTAGTTCGTGCGGCGTCGCCGTTTTCGAGCAGGTAAATGGCGTTTCCAAGTCGCACTTTTCCTTCTCTTTTACAACTGGTGTAAGGAAAATCTCGGAAACTGTACGTCCGATTTTCTTCAAATTTCATACACATAATTTTAATAACATTCTCCATCGTGTAGCGTAAGATTTTTTCTATACGATATCCCAATTGTTTATAACAATCGTTTAAAGTTTGATTTTTTTGGTAAAAATTGAATGCGTTCATTTTCACTTTCCTCGCATTTCTACATAAATGATTTATTCTCGAAACCCCTGCACTACGCGATGGGCAATTTATCAAGGAACAATGAAATCATTACTTTTTTTTATTCTGATAATCGTGGACTGCAGAATCACTTACACCGTCTACGCATATCCTAACGGAGGAGTGTTGCGGGACAACGGATAACTCCGTCATTTTTTAATATTTTTATATAAAATTTACACTATATATCCTTCAATGTATGCCCTAACCATGTACATATCGTAATAAAATGATTGTCACATTCATACTTTCGGAGAAAAAAATTCGTAAACTCTGATGTCACTTCGGCCGCCTCAGGGTTCAATTTCAGTTTCTATTTCAATTACAATTTCAATTTCTATATCAATTTCTATATAAATTTCTATTTCTATTTCAATTTCAATTTCTATTTCAATTTCAATTTCAATTTTTATTGTGATTTTAATTGTATGCAATTGTAATTTTAATTTTTATGTCAATTCCACATACGTTCTTCTGATAAAGCTTATTTATTGGTATAACTTTAAACTCGTTTTGTCGACATTGATTTTTATTCTATATTCTTCCCTTCTTTTAATTTAATTAACATTTACAGACCTTTAAGACTTCTTAGGGACGTCTTAAAGGCCTCCCGAATGTCCTACGAACGACTAAAGGTCGTCACTCACTAGACCGCCGCACACCTCCGCGAACCAGCGTTTTCAGTGGCGCTCACCACTATAACGGTCTGGGTTGGGTCTTTCGACGGGTTACGGCGCGGCGAACGGCCGCGCTAGTGGTGAGCGTCAGTGAAAATGCTGGTCGGCGGAGGTGTGCGGCGGTCTAGTGGGCAAGGACCTTATACCTACCATTACCGGTGAAATTTCGAGTTTCAGATTTTTCGTTTTGCAATTATTGAAATTATAAAGATGCTTCCGTGGTGAATTATTAAATAAATGTATCTGGTCGCATACATTTAACCACACAAAGTTCAAATACATTGAATCTTGTTATTTTTATAATTTTTAGAGTTTGGTAGGTTTAGCGTTATTTACGTGGTTGAATTGAAATGCAGTGAATAAGCAATTATTATGTCTGTAATCGGAGTGTACTCATAGTATCGAATAAATTAAGTCAATAATATTACGCTATTGGATTATAAGTTATATAATTAAAAGCTAGTTACTCCAATATTTTTATACAGCTACCCTTTTTTAGTAAATTCGCAGCGGGAAGAATCGGTGTCCGCGCCTCGAAAAATGTTCTGGGACGAACCAGAATTCCAGCCGGGACTCGTATCTCATGGTGTACAACGTTAATTATAGCAATTGACTAATTGGCTCAATTGGGAAAGTTCTCGGTACGAATTGAGATCGACGCGACCGGCGATCGTAAACTTTTACAAGTCGTTTAAAGTCGATTCGAGGGCTCGTTTAGACCACCTTTTCCCGGAACACGATTGTTCTAGAACGGCTCTAAATCTTCCAATTTAACCGAGAAACGAGCGCGAGTCGCGTCGCGTCGCGTTGAACAGAATACATATTTCCTAATTCGTTGGTGTGTTTTCCGAGGAGATTTACGAAACTATTCAGCCGTCCAACAAGTTCGCGCAATTTCTGGCGATCGCGCAATTGTTCTGCTTTCTTTTCAAAACTGTGTAACAATTTTCGTCCGTTGTGCATAGCTAAGAAGCGAGTTTCGGAAATCGTGGACATCGTTTCTTCGATACTTGTAAGTATGTATTTACCCTATTCGTACGTCATCGAATTCAAACGTTCAATTCAATTATTATTTTCGTGGGTTATGAATCTTAAGCTTCAGTTACTTGCACATCACTTTCTACATAACTCGTTACATGGAACTTTATACAATTCCAACGTAAATAAATTTTTGTTCAATAAAATAATTAATTATTCTAATTTTAATCGTGTACAGGGGGGTAAATGGACCCCCCTCGGATAAAGACGTCTTAAAGATGTCATTAAATATTGTGGATGATATTCAGTACATTGTACGTACAACACTGTCAGAATATGTTGACATATTAAAATGTTCATTTGCTTCAGTTTAATGTACCAAATGAGGAAAAATAGACGATGCGCTATCTTTTTGTCCCGGTGTGTAGGTTTAGTGTTAATTTGCACATATCCACACGACTGAAACGACAATGTTGGAACAGCAGTCTCGTATAACATATAAAACACTTCCGAAAATAGCTGTAACAGATTTTGGATTCTACACAGTATTACTTTCGCCACCTGCGACTTTCTACCCCGGCGTCGTCCCCTGCTTCGAAAATAGAATTTTGGCCAGGTTTTTGAAGAAACGCACCAGCACCAGCAGCGTGGGCCGCGCGAACGCGTTCCGTGGAAATCGTAGGAGCGGTAGCCGTGCTGGTTTCACTGGCATAAACGCGGGTTTACATTGCTCGATAAATAACGGCCGCTTAATGCCGGCCTCGGGAAAAGCCGGGCGTAATTAGATCCGCGCGCGGGCGTTTATTTCTGTGGCAATTTTCGTTCGTGCGAAAGTCAAATTCACCGCGTACCCAATTATCGTTTTACGAGCGCAGGATCGTGCCTCGGGCCGGCCAGGAGCCGCGGCGCGGCGCGGATTCTCTCGTGCGCGCAGCCTGTATCGCAACGTTTACATTAAACTATCGAGTTATTTTTACACGTCGAGGACGTTGAGCGCGCGAAACAAAGCCGTTCGAGTCTGGATATCGCAAGAGAGAATGTAGGAAGAGCGATCGCGCGACCCTGAGTGTTCGCCGTGAGCGAACATTTCGTTTTGGATGAGCCTGAAAAACCCTAAGGTGCCTTAATGAGTCTTGAGCGATAAGAAACTAGCAGCCAGAGAGAGAGAGAGAGAGCGAGAGAGAGAGAGAGAGAGGGGGGGAGGGAGAGAGGGGAAACATAATCGTTAATATAGTCTCGTATTAATAATAACCACTGCAAAGGTTTCTTTGTCAGCCGGCTTAGACCCTGATCAAGCGATTCATCTTCATACATCTTTCAAACGCGAAGTACGGCGCGCATAAGTAAATACTTGGAATATGAAAAATGATCGTGTAACTGTCCGTGGCTCATGAATAATTCATGGCAATCTATCTTGCATTCGTGTTTTTCGCTTGAGTCACCTTGATTCAAGACGAATTCGTAGTTGCCACAGAAGATCGCCCCAGGTTTCCGATCGGCTCTACACGCGTACACTTCTCTTTGATTCGCTGATCGGTAACAATCATCGTTCTACATAAAATTTCATGTTGCTTTCCATCGAAAGATACACGTCACGCAACTGGGTCATTATGTCCGCGATATTCGCCGCGACATAACTCGTGTAACATCATTTACGCACGAGGTGTGTTCAAACAATAACGGGAATTTTGTTATTTCGTGGGTTGTGTTAGTCCGATTCACGCCATTTTGTCTTTGTTGTGTTGGCAAACATGTCTACAAAATGTCTGTACATTGGTTGTCTCGGTTTCTTACGATTCAGATGGAAAGTTTTTATCTTGCACAAAGATCCGCAGTCTAGTTATCAGCTTTCGAGGAAGTTACATGTGTTTTGATACGAGCAGCGATTGTTGTGTTCACGCTTCGTTGCTTGTTCGTGATTTTTTGGTCATAACCAACACTGTAATGATGCCCCCAGCCTCCATATTCGCCAGACATGGCCCCGTGTGACTTCTTTTGTTCGCGAAAATAAAGAGCACCTTAAAGGATCGTCGTTTTTCAAGCATAGATGAGATTAAAAGCACATATCGCTGAAACAGCTAAAGGCTATCCCAAAGATCGCGTTCCAGAAGCGCTGGCATAAGTGTGTAATAAGGTGGAGTGGGGTAAGTCCGCCCTAGTTTTTGCAACGTTGGACTTCAAACTGATGTATTTTTAGTCTGGTATGTAAAAACTTAACATTCTTGGTATCAAACTCTTGCCACAGTTATCACTGATGAATTAGTATTATGTAGGATTCTAATTTTCTTTGAAAATTATCATTTTGATAGGATACTGTACAAAGTGTCAACTAGGACGCACTTGCCCCGAAAATGGCACGCCACGAGCAGCAAGTATTATAATAAAAGTAACCAATTAACGGACTTGCTCCGTAGACGGACTTACCGCACTCCACCTTATCCAATGAAGACTATTCTGAAGGGGATAACCTTCATGTAGACGAGTAAATACAATTTTTTCCAAAATATGAAAATTCCCGATATTTTTTTAACACACCTCGTATTCATTCTGTTCGTCGTGCCCGACAGACGAAATTTCGCGACGATAAGTCGCGAACCTCGAGTTTTCGAGTCCGGTCGATCCGATCGAGATTAAAATTGTAGAAAGTTCTATTGCACACTTCGAACGGATATCAACCAGTTATCTTGAACATTATCGGACGTTTATCGCTGCGCCCGCAACTTATCGCCTGAATGAAAAGCAAACAGTCGTTCGTTTCGAGCTGCACCGCTAATAAACGGACATTTCTTCTAATCCGTAGATACGAGTAATCGGAAGGAATTTACCAAATGATGGAGGGGGGGGGGGGTACGTCCAGATAAAGATACATTATGGTGCCAATACCGCGCGATACAATTCAAAATACACGAAAGCATAAAGTAACTCATTTGTTAATTTGACCGTCGGTGTCGAATCGATGCAACGGCGCATAAGAAATCAATACGATCGAGAGATAAATAGTTGAACTCCTAAACAGCTTCATTGAAAGCGAGAGGAGATAAGACAAGATAAAGTCCGAATAAAATTGTTGCTATTGTTTACGACTAATGAAGCAACGTGCACAACACGCTACTCCTCGAGAAGCAAGGAAAGATATGTAACGTGGAAATTACACAGAGCTAAAGAGGATTAAACGAACAAAGATAGTAACTGCCGGTTTGTGAAAAGGTAAACGTGGAAGCAGAAAACGATTAACAGAAACGATCCGGAACAATCGCTCCGGCAATTACAAAGAGAGATTCGGTGAAAAGTATCCGGAAGGCATTCTATCGGAGCCGTGGAACAAATACCGGGCTCTAATTGGAAATCGTAACTCCTTCATCTTCTTCGCAGGGGTCTCTCGATACGTACTCTCGATCGTTCTCCAGGTCACGTTCCCCGGGTCTGTGGGGTTCAACGTCCACGAGGCTCGTTTCCCGAGTAACCGGCAAAAAGAGGTAGGAGCTGTTGATTACACGGACGATTTGATTAATGCGGCCCATAGTTGCAATTCGACTATTCATCGATCACTAGAGCTCCACCCCACAGTTTCCTCGACGAGCCATGCTCGTGACAATGACACCTCGAACCGGAGAGTCGAGAACGATGGCGAGCCAGGCTGGAGAGGGATCCTCTCCCGGTCGACCTTGCATTTTTATTTAACCAGCCAACGGGCATGCGAAGCGAAATAGTGAAGTAACTGTGGTCGGAACAGTTGCCAACGGGCACCGCATAATTTCCACGAAGTCCACTCGCGCGACCCCGTTCTCTAATTGATCGATCTTTAATTAACTCGCCGCGATCTATGCAGCGTATGGCGATTATCCTGCGCCCCTGGCGAGAGCCAGGAAACACGGTAAAGGGGCCAGGGGAAAGGAGACTCGGGTCCAGTCCGCCAGCGGTGTTGTCTAGGAGCAGGAAAGAGATGTTGTTCTCCTTCTTTGCTTCTTCTTCTTCTTCCTCCGCTCTTTTTTTCTTCCATTTGCCTTGGCTTCAGCGGAATGTAAGAGATAAGTGGGCCTGGACAACAGGAAAGATTTCTTTTTAAATGGAAATACCGTGTACACGTGGTGGTGTTGTTCTCGCCGGTCACAGGTGCGCGTAAAAGTTGTATCAAGGAGCAAGCCTCTAGCGCCGTCGCGACACTGTGAACGTTTAGGATCCTCTTCGCAGGAGGCAGACCAAATCCGGAACTAGATAGTACTTCTTGAATCTCCGTCGTTATTATTTGTTCCATTCTATAAGGTTGCTGCAGACTATCTTCCGAGCGATTTTTATATGACGGCACCAGCTTTCTTTGCCTCTCGAGAAAGTGAATTCATTTCTTCCATTTAAAAGCTTTTTTTCATTGTTCCAGTTGCACCTAGTGTCATATTCGGCACCCACACCAAGAATGTCAATAGCCATACCCATATTAGGGAATCCTTGGTAGTGCCATATTGGAAACTCCACGTGGACCGATAATACTAGCTACTGACAAAGAGAAAATGAATTTCAGCTGAAACCAACAGTTGGAAAACATTAATATAAATAAACTTAAACTACAGATATGTTGAAACATTTGAAAATGTCTGGCCTGGTGTAAGCACTTTGGAAACATATGTTAGAATTAGTATGGCGTGCAGACGTTTCTGAAGGGTTAAAGTTGCACTTGATCGTTTCAGCAAATTCCATAGGGTGGAGCTCGAGTGTGTCTTGATCACGTCGGACAAAACGTCGTCATTGCCAGTACGATAGCTCTCGAACCGTTCAAGACACATTAAACGTATCTATGCGCATGCATAAACACCGGAGGCCTCGCTAATCCCGCTAGTCCTGCAAAGGACAAAGCGCAGGAATGCAAGAATCGCGCGGAAAATCTATAAATACCTACACCCGGTTTTGTGCCCGTTGCGAAATTCATCACACGGTTTTCCGCGCGCCGCGCCGCGCCGATGCGCTTCAGCGTTCCCGAGGACGCGCGACGCGTATTTCGATCCGCGGACATAATGAGCGAACGCCAGAAGCGCTCCAGCAAAAATATACGGCACGTTTTACGATTCGTTCGCTTAACGATAAAGAACCCAGCCGGCGCGGCGCGGCGGATTCCATGGACGTCACAACGCAAACCCAATCGTTATTTTGTTTCCTAGGTGCCTTTTATTTTTAATAGAACGATGCAGAAGGTTAAGGGTTATTAGCGGGCAGCGCATACCTTGCTTCGCGGGATGTCAAAGTTGAAACAGACTATCCCGACCTGCGCATACTGGGGTATGTGGTCCGAAAATTTGGAATAAAGTCGATTTCAAAATTCTGCTCAAGCAGTGGCCCATTACCCTATGAGCAACTTGAACAAATGCCTGGGGCCCCAAGCAAAAGGGGGCCCCGGGCACAAACCATGATCCCAGATCGAAATTCTACGTTTCTCTCATAAAGTTGTTTAGTTGGGGTTAGGGGCCCCGAAATTGCGATTTTACGCCTTTGTGGAAAAATAATGTTAGATATTATGTTTCCTGGCAAAGTACTTGACGATGGAGTATCCTCTATTTGAAACTATAAACTGTAAATCATAAGAATCTGTACCGCTCGCTTAATTTTGTTCAAACGAATATCCATCAATTTTTACTCCAGTTTATACAGTACACTCGGCAGTACTCGACATAAACACAACACAAGGCAAGTTTATGGAAAAGAAGAACGTGAGAATATATTCTTTTAAAGAACAGCTCGAAACAAGTGACTTTATAAAAGTTTCAGGAGCGTATTTCTCTTCGATAGGTCCATCCACTACGAACGTAATTGTTCTTGTTTCTTTTACGTACGCCACGCATTAATATATTCCATCGCATGCATCCGCCGCGACGCGTTCGTTCCGTATAATCATTTAGCAATAACAATAATTACACCGCGAGTTATCTTTACGGGCATTCCTATTTCCATAAGCCATTTCATGAAAACCGGAGTAAGGAGAAAATTGATTACGCGGACAAAAAGATTTCTCCAGTCGCAGCCGAGGTGGACTCATTAGCGTTGGTCGATGTAAACATTTTCTTGCATCTTATTGTAGAAATGCCACGGACGGATAAAGATCCGCTGGCCGTCAATAATAGCCGTGTGATTAGACCCGCGGCGGTTTTTGCTGAACTCGCCAACAAAGAAGAAAAAAGAAGTCGGAACGATCAAAGAGAGCAATGTGCGCGCGGAGATCTCCGGCCGTGGATCAAAATCTCTTACGGAAGCGTCGTATGAATACAGTGCTCCCGCGATTGATGTGACTTTCGGGTATGCGGATAATGTGACTTTTTTATCCCCACTACTGGGGGGTTCCCCCTTGGGGGTCGCAACGTTCGGCATAGATCAAAGGCCTACGTATCGATTGCAATGGTAACGCAAATACAAACCCTTTTATTAAATAAAAAACTTTATTAAATAATACCAATGCTATATAATACTTACTGCTAGATTATGGCGATATATAAAAACCACATATAAATATATATATAAAATAGACGTAAAATGAACGTCTTTAAGACATGTGCTACGTCGTTTTGCCGTGATACACGAACGACATAAACGAATCGGATGGACACCGATAGGAATTCCCCGCGACGCTTCTCGACGATCGGTGACCAATTAATCTACATCGAGCTCGATTACGCGCCGAGATCACGGCTCTCTCGCGCCTCTCTGAATGGATAATTCGATGCGAAGGTCGCTCGAACTCTGAGAAGGTTGAGCGTCTAGATCTCCTTAACCGATGCAACACACTTTACCAAGATGGAGAAAAATGCGAGGACGATCGGAGATACACGGCCGTACATAGCAACGTGAGCGCGCGCGCGCGTGCGCGTATTTAACTAACCGGGAACGAACGCTATTATCGCGAATTCCGTTCGCCGTATCTCGTTATTAAACGTCGCGCGCCTCTCCCGTATCCTTGAATCCGGCTGCGGCCGATTTATTTTTCTTCTGTTTCCTCTCTGATTTCTTTCACAATCCATGAAAAATTACGGCCGCCTGCCGAGAGAACGTCTCGTCTCTCGATGTGGGAGAAAGTTGCCAAATCGTACACCGTGAATTAATCCCTTGTTATTTGTTACACGCAACACATTCATCGTGGTGGTATCTATACGGTCTGTTGTTTCTATAACGCAACCACGGTTAACAACTGTTTCATTGTTTCGCATCATTTTTTTGTGATTTCTAAATTGAATTTGAAAAATCAGATTCCACTCATGCAACTTCTGTTGATTATGTGATAAGGCGGAGTGGGTAAGTCCGTCCTAGTTTGTGCAAAGCTGGACTTTAAACTGATGTATTTCCAGTCTGGTATGTACAAACTTAACGTTCTTGGTATCAAACTCTTGCCACAGTTATTACTGATAAATTAATATTATGTAGGATTCTAGTGGAAAACAAGGAAAAAGCAGGATAAATAAAAGCGGCCGGAGTGGCGTGATATCTCGGCGATAGCGACCCGGCAGCGGTTATCTGTTAACCGCGCGAAGACGGGACTAATTTGTAGCAATACCGAAAAATAATGTCAGTCGTCGATCGATTCGAGCACGAGCGCCGCAGGAAATTCAGAGGCCCGTTATTGTTTTTCTAGCCGGTGGGCACCGTTCTCCGGCAAGGCTATTTGTGCCGCCTCTTATTTCAGCACGAAACCGGACTCGCGGCACTAATGAATCGCGGTTCTCTTGGTATTGCATAAGGCTATCTTTTTCTTGCCTCCCGGCACAACCACCGACGCGACGCCCTTGTCTAGACCCATACGGCACGCATGTATGCGCATACGTATTCATACCACAGTCAGATAATTTTGCCGAAAAACCGGAAAAAATTTGATTTCATAATGTTATAGCTGTCGTCAAGACGAATCCAACGACCTACATTTTTTATCACCTTGAGCACCAATTGCCATAAATAACGTTACAATATTTTATTCCGGTTTGTCCGACCATGAAAAGTGACTGATGTGGATAATATTATAAAAATAACAAGATTAAATTAATTTATATTTTGTGCGATTTTTACTATAATATATGTATACTCGAGCCAAAAAGTATATTCACTAAATTCCCATGAAAACACCTTTACCATCGCAATAATTATTAAATAAAAAATCTAAAATGGGTCACTTGACCTGTCGTGGTAGGTTTAGTGTTAAGCATCAACGAGTCCAGCGTCTGGGGCAAAAATAATCGTGCAAAAATTTTCCCTGTTAATCGTTAAAAGCATCGTAAACTTTCTACGATTTTCTTGCTCGTTCTCATCTCGAAGAACGCAAGGGTACTCCGGCCACCGCGCCGCGCCGTAGTAAAGCAATCAATGCCGTTGAAAGTGTCCAGCATAAATTTCTGAGGTTTGTGGCGTTCAGACTCGGCTGTTGCATTAATAGATATGATCATGACCTATCTCTTGTCGCTAACAGACTCGATCTATTCACTATTCAGGAACGCTTCACTGTACCCGATTTAATTCGCCTGTTCCAGATTATTAACGGTTACATCAACTTCTTCAACTACTTCGAGCCCGACTGACATCAATGTCTGATCGACATCATTACGAATTGTAACTCTTCCCTCCTTTTCGACTTCGTAGAATTAACCCTTTGCACTCCGAATTATTTTTCGGAGCACATGATCGTGTCACATTTTATTGCTACACTATCTTTTGATAAGGCAAATTGCATATTCTTCAAATTTCTATTATCTTGAACTTTGTGCAGACTTGAGACACATGAGTTATGGAGGGTTGACGTTTTTAAAGAAGATTACCTGAAAGTGTGTGTGGTTTTAATATGCTTGATAAATCAATATAATGTTTTAAAATTTATTTTTATGTGCAACAATTACATTTGGTCTGATCCCTAATTTTAAAAATCATTTTCACCCTTCCAAAGTGGTCGGTAAAAAATATACTAATTCCTGGAACTTTCCTAGGAAGCGAAGAAAATTATTTGTTCATCTTTAATTTGACGAATTGTTTTCACTCTTCAAAAGTGGACAGTATAAAAGTAGTTTCTGGGGCTTTTTCCTAGGTAGCAAAGAAAGTATTAGGTTGTAAAGAAAGAAATGCAGGATTTTCGATCCTTCGTTTTAATTTCAATTTCATACAAATAAATATTTACCTTAATTAAATGAGTAATATGTCATTTACTTACGAGCTTGTTTTACGCTCTATTTAATTATGCTTTTGATATTTGATTTAATTCAAATTTTTATTTAATTATTTGGCTTTTATTTCAGGACGTCAAAACGCGATTTTCGCATTATTTTTTTTATATGAATTCAAACTAGGCCGAAGTGCCGCTGAAGCGGCTCGGAATATCAACGACGCGCGACGTATAGGGCGAAGGAAGTGTCAACGAATGCACAGCTTTATATTTTTAAGTAATATTAAATTCTCTGTAACAATTAATTTCAATACTATTCCCCTGAATAATATTAAAATCAATTCTCATAATAATTAAATGATACTATTAAACAATATAAAATTTTCTGTAAAATTAATTTTTATATTATTGTTTTCATTAAAAAAATTTTAATAAAATTGAATTAATTTTGATAAAATTAAATTAATATTAATAAAATTAAATTAATTATAAAATACAAACAATTTTAATAAAATTGTTCTCGACGTGAGTTACAACACTTTAAAAACATAGGTTTGAATCCTGCATTTCTTTCTTTACAACCTAATAGATATCTGCAAGAAATGTGCGGCTCGTCATTGTCCTCGTATCGTAGCTAATCCGTCGGTGTACCATCTCGAAGCGGATGATAGAAAAAGAGGATCAGGGGGAATGTAATCCGCATTTTTGCGAGCAGTCCGCGGTGTCCTCGGGATTTCCAAGGTCCGAGGCGCGCGAAATGGCCAGGAAAATGGTCGAGACGCGGTATAAGTAGGCCAACCGAGGCGGCAATGCTTTGTGATGTACTTAGATAACTGGCGGCTAATGTAAATGCACGCACGCGACGCTGCCGTGCCGTGCAGTGCAGTTGCACGCGTGCGCGACGAGCGATGGAATGCGCGGGTAAACAAAGAGCACGCGCGAGCACGGTGCATTTCGCAGCGCGGCTCGGCACGGTGTCCGCGAAACAAGTCCTTTGAATTGCATTTTACACCGCGGTGGATCCCCGATAAATCGCCGGTACGTTCTGGCTGTTAGCGTCGCACAGTTGACGTCGCAAAATATTTATTTTTACGTATCTGAATCGGATTCGGAAAAAATACCGCAGTAAAACGTACACCTGCAGTAATAGGTACATTTACCGTATACATTATTAGTTACAAGTAGAACGGTTTTAGAAATCGTTTCAGATTGTTGGAATCGTTTTTATCGAACGAAAAATTAACATTCATATTTAATATATTTACTGCATAAAAATTTACTTTTATACAGTAATTCAACATTAATATATTTACTAGTTGCTCGATCTTGATAGACCACTACAAGCACGAAAACTCGGATAAAAATTTATAAAAATTATTCCAAAAATTGAAAATTGTTGTATAATTTGATTCATTAAACTAGAGGGCTATTGTTGCTCGCTCGCTTCGCTCGCTCGCGAGTAGGGTTGTTTTTGCTCGCTCGCTTCGCGAGCTCGCGGGTAGGACTGCTCTTGCGAGAGAGTTAGTGATACGCATGGCTAGTAGGGCCTACTGCTATTAATGCTTTTTATTTGGTGTATGACTCTCCAAGAGTCACACAAAGAACTTCCCGATTCGTTACTCCTTCGCCAACATCGCTAACATCGTTTTTTTTTTTGTACTTTCATCGATATTCTCCCAAAATGTATTCTTGGGAATAGAGATGATAAATTCACTCTTGCATTGGAATAACTTTCGATTATTCCAAGTGGTAACATAAGCATCAGTTAAAAAAAAAATTTTTTTTTAAATCTAAAAAAAAATTAATTAGGCTCTTTGGTGGAAAATTTTCGTCCTCCCTTATAAATTGCATTGAAGAATCAACTCTTTTCGAAAAAAAGTAAAAATCTAAAAAACTACTTGACCAATATGGACCAAAATCTAATCAGCTCTAAGTTACAGCGGGGCACATCGATTGCATCATTCATCATCCTGATCGCGTTGTTACTTTTTCTGAAAACGTTAACGAAAAATTTGATTACATAGAAACGGCCATACGCACACACACACACACACACACACACACACACACACACACACACACACGAACATTTTGATAAAAATAGTCTAAAATGACTCCAATGACCATGAAACGTGAAGATCTGCTAAAAAATCGATTTTCGATTTTCGGGGTCATTACAATAACTTCCCTATAAAATCGGGAAGTTAATAACTGTTTTGACATTAATTGACAATTTTGATTGCCGCGTCAACGAGAATACATTCTCATTGTATTGTGCAAATTTATTCAGGGCAAAATATTTATTTTTACGTATTTGAATCTCATTGGGAAAAAATGCCGCAGTAAAACACGGATCGCGCTGTTCTTCCTTGCGCCCGAAACTTTCATCCTCAATTAAACCACTAAATACAGTTGACAACATTATATCGTGTTTAGTGCAATTTTAATTAGAATAAAAAAATAACGAAAAATAAAGAAGTTTTGTAATTGAATTAGTGGTGGTGTTCCGAGGCCGCTCAAGCTTCATGGCGCCTGCGGCGTTGCCCCTCTGGAATGGGTAGGCAAGGGAGAATGATCGTGGAGACCCTCAGGGATAGAAATCGCGACTCTGCTGTATTACGTTTGTTCTCAAAAAATGAATATCTCGATACTGAGTCCGTTAATGCCACTAAAAATTTAATACGGTATATAAAGCAGAAGCAAAGTTACAGATTTTTGATCGCCATCAGGTTGTTTCGTCCCACTGTGCGTCGTTCATGTCCGAGCACTCTGTACCTAGACAGGCCCGATCGCAGTATTTAAAAGCACTTTCCCCACCGCTCTAAAACAAAAAAAAAAGGCCCGATCGTATCTCTCAATTACTCGATCGAATTTTAATAAACCGTGCGGCAGATAGCGAGCGATGGGAAAGCTTCGAACACTCGAGAACACCGATAGCACTCCAACTCGAAACCCAGATAGGAGCGGATCCATCATTGAAATCGGTATTCTCGTTAATCTCGCCGTTTCAGAACCTCCTGCGGAATCCAACGATTCATTGTTTTTAGAACCGGAACCGATGTCGTAACAGTCTTTAATCCTGGATGGCACGAGCTCGTCGATGTACTCCGCTAGATTGTGGCTCGCTTTTATGATACTTTCCGCGGAACGAGGACGCTATCGAAACGATCGCCGCCGGGGCAAATTGAATTCAGAATTAAAAGAGTCGCCGGGAAATGATCGCCGTGCCAGGCAGCTGCTGGAATAGAGAGCGCAACTTTTATTCATGTCGAAACACATAGTCCACGGTTTTTCAATCGACTCACTTTTTCTGGACCCAATTAACACTAAACCTACCACCGCCTGTCGATTAACCGGATTTAGAGTTTTTATTTTATAGTTATCGAAATTCTAAAGGTGTTTTCGTGGGAAGTGGTTGAATACATTTTTCTATTGCAGTATATATTATAATAAAAATCGCACAAAAAATAAAACAATTTAATTTTGTTACTTTTTTAAATACAATACACATCGGTCACTTTTGATGGTGGGTAGGTTGAGTACCAAAAAACGGTACTCTCCGTTTTTTGGAGATATACTTCAAGAACTATTTCTGATTTAATTAGAAAAGTTGTAGGAATGATTCTTAACTTTTTTTTTTTGTTAAGGATGAGGAAATAATTTTTTTAGACATTAGTCACTATAAGTAAAAGCGTGGAGCGCTAAACTATATTTACGTAATCTTGGTGGGCGCTCCGCGCTTTTATTTATAGTCACTAATATCTAAAAAAATTATTTTCTCCTTTTTAGTGCATTTTAATATGGACGTGGTTTTTAAAAAGTTTTCTTTTATGAATTTTTTTATTTTCTACTTTTTCGTCTTTTTTAAATGGAACGCGTGATATAGTAATACTAGTTTGAAATAGTAAGATATAAAAACGTAAGATATGGAAATACGCGAGACAGAATGAGGGGACGTCTCTTGATGGAGTCGGAAATTGTCAGAAATCGGAACTGAATGAACGGAGCACCACACTGACTGAACTCCTTGGAGTGGGGATGAGTCGGAGTGGAAACGCGTAGTGGAGTAGGGAGCGCTGGCGCGCGGAGTGGGGATCGCTGAACGCGATCACGTACTACCGAGCGTCACGCGACGAGGTGTCACGGTTAATATTAAAATATTTTTTCTCCTGAACGCACAGTTTTTTTTTAAATTTGTTTTTTAATATTCCATTGTCATCCAGTTCTGAGCTATGTTTAAATTTTCAAGTCTCTAGCTCGTCGGGAAGTGGTTTAAAATTCGATTACAAGATTTGACGCATAGAACAACAACAATAACGACAACTCGGCAAGCTAATATAAGCGTGGTAAAAAGGGGCTGAAATTTCTAATTTTTAATAGAAATTGATTCAATCAGGTTCAAATAACTTGTACAAAAATACGTCGTATTCAGAAGAGTTTAGAATCGATCTATGTATCATTCCCCGAATTTGAAGATTAATTAACAATTAAATAAATACGAAGACCAAGAACCCAGCCGGCATTGAATTATTATTTTATTGGCGTCTAGTCGACTGGTCTTGCGTCGCCGAGTTTTACTACATTTCCACGATTCGTGGAGATAAGATTAACAACACGCCGACCACTGATAGCGGATAAACGAGTTGTATCATTATAATTAGGAATAGCGATTCGAAAACGTGTGCCGGAACTGCGTTAAATAACGCATCGGACTACGCTCGGAGCCTTCCCATTGGCGCACACACCGAGGGGCAACGCAACGACGTGTGACTATTTAAAAAATTCGATTCCACGGTTCTCGGAAAGTGATAGCTATACGTACACATTATTTTGCAACGTGTTTCGTGTGGAGGACACAATGGAGCACACAGCGGGGTGAATGACGAGCGCCGCGAGAAGATGCGGGGCAATATAAATTCTGTCGTTAATAACGCAACGTAAAATGACGTCAGCCGCCGCGCTATCGAAATTGTCGTTTTGCTCGCTGCCTATTGTAGCACTGGGTCAGTGGTGTATATTTCATTATCCGCGACGGGAATTATGGTGTTATTATCGCGACTTACATGCGCATGTGTGCCGTTGGTTTAGCGGCTAATCTGCTACGTTCCAGCCCGCTTTTCACCAACACTACGCGGCCGGGGGAACGACACGCGGTCTCGGACGACGACATTGCAATTCAATGTAGATTTCCTTTGTCTCCGCGACATCGTCGCTTACAGACTCTGCCAGCCAATGCTCGCATAAAACTATGAATTCGTTTAGCGCTCGGTACGTTGACGCATTTCACCGGGCCCGCAACATTATCGTGTCTTTCATTTCATCCGAAAGTCGAAATTCGGAACATTGCAGCCAGAGTTGGGCAGTAATTAATTCCCTTGTAATCGACGATTTAATGTAAGCATAGTAACTGTCATCGGTAGACTGCGGATCTTTGTGCAAATGAAAAATTGTCTATATCGGTTGTAAGAAGTAGAAACCAAATTCAATGTTATTTCTTCCATTAATGATTTTAGTAGAGAAGGAGTCAAATATTGGCATCGTCAATTTTTGAAATATTTCAACAATTTTGAATTTCATTTACTCAATTCTACTATAAATGCATAAAAAGATTCCGTAGACTAATAATCATGAATCAGTCTACAGAAGCGGCTCACGTCAAGTGTAGGCCCCAAACGGTAAAAATATTGGGGTTTTCAAACTCAAGTTAGAAATAGAAGTTGCAAGAAAACTCTCATGAACTTAATTTTTCGTAAATAAATTAAATTTTCTTGCAAGAAGAAATGAATGCTGCGAAATTGAGGGCCTTATGGTATCCCGGGGCCCAGTGGCGGCTCAAGTTGGAAATAGAAGTTGCAAGGAAACTCTTATGAATTTAATTTTTCGTAAATGAATTGAATCGGACCCGTTTCGCGAGCATTGCTCTTATGATTCATAAACTTGATTAACAAAACAATGCCAAATATTTATCCGAGTTGGATAAATGTTACTTTATTAATACTGTGTTACTTTCGCCGCAGGTGTGCGATATTATCTCAGCTTGCGATTATCTGGAGGAGAAAGAACATTATCGATTAGAACTGATACGATTCGTATTTACTTTTCAAACAAAAATATTCCACTTCGTGCCTAACGACATTTTCTCATTTGTTGCAGGAAAGTATGTCCAAACACATCTTTTAAATTTTCGTTATTGGGCCTGTTAGAAAAGTCGCAAAAATCAATTTTTACTATTGTTTTTCACAATTCCGACCAAATGTATTTTGTCAACATTTTTTTCAGACGTCGTTTGGTCCATTCATAAAAAAGTTATTCTGTTTTAAAGTGTTGACAACAGCGCGGAGGGGGTTAAATCCAGAAGGGAAAGTCAGGACGACGATCGATGACGCGAGCAAAGGAAAAAAGTACGTATTCCATTCTGCTTTTTTACTTTCTCTTCACCTAGCTTGTAATTTTCATACTCGGTTTTTGTCAGCGGAGAAAGTTCGCTGTTCGAAGCTGCATTCTCGCCCGAATGAAGCATCCTTGACACCAACTGCGAAGGGTACCAAATTACGCGCGAAACGCTTCGCCAAACCGCAGGCATTCCCGGAACACATTTTATCGACTGGCGTGCGTCTTTCACGCGGAATTACCTAGTCTCGAGATGGTTGTGTATTTTTGTTTGCGTTCCGCGCGCGATTTAATTGCTTCTCCGAGGCGCGACTACGAAAACTAGGTTCCGCGTTGACGAGAACACGACATCCGGGCAACGTGGATGCCTCCCGAACGAATTATTCAAATGAAAATGCGCACGGTGGATGCATAATGCGTGCCCGATGCATGCTGATCTTCCGATCGCTTGCTGCCCGAAATACATATTATATGCACATACGTACAGTGAGAGTCAAAAGTGAGTATACAACTCGAGAACACGGCATTTATTTAACAATTATTAGATATATGTTACATTATAATGGAAAAGTTATTTGAAAAACATAAAGTGTAGAATCTCATATGTATGGAGTGTATAGTTATTTTTGACTCTCACTGTATATGTATTATATGTGTATGTAAATATACGCGTGTCTGTACGTATACAAGATATGAAAGTGGGCTTCCAATTTTCTTATGCTAATTCGGACGGCCTCCATTCGAAGGAATTCCTTTCTGAACGTAGTCGTTGCGCGGCCGAGATGCGGTTTATGCGATTCACGTTCGCACGTTTGCAACGGGGAGGATTGGCGACGCTTTTGAAACCGAGTCACGGATTCCGGAGTTGCAAAATACTCCGGGTCAAAGTGTGCGTGTGCAGCGAGCTTCGACGCGAATATTAATATTCGGCGCCGATCATACTCTTATGACAGACTATTCGAAGATGTTGGTATATCCGTAAGCGTTGCAGACTCGGTGCACGCAAGCTAAGGTGAAATGCCCCCAAGTGTGGACAAGTCAAAAGCAATGCCTAAATTTGGACAATTGAATTTTTATAGTGAAACCAATAATTAATCAAGTAATTATTAGACTGCGGATCTTTAGGCATTTATAGGAAAGTTGAGTACATAAAATTGAAAACTGTTGGAAAATTTGATAAATTGAAGATGCCAATATATGATATTTCTCCTCTATTCAAATCATTAAAGGAAGAATTAACAATCAATTTAGTTTCTATTTCTTTGCAATCGATGCAGACAATGTTTATTTTACATGAAGATCCGCAGTCTAGTGGAGTCAAGTGGAGTTTTTACCCTAAGCGGTAAAAATGTTGGGCCCTCAAACTCAAGTTAGAAATAGAAGTTGCAAGAAAACTCTCATAAACTTGTTAACAAAAAAGATTAAGTAATAAAAATTTCATACCGTTACACATTAAATAAATTTATTAAAAATTCGGGGCCCGACGCGGCCGCTTAGTCCGCTTACCGTTAGATCTGCCACTGGCACATATCGATAATAATCGATTCGCTCATCACTAGTTCGGCTCGGCATAGGACCGCGAAGGGTTAAGGGTTCGCGTGGTTCGCAGACGCGGGATTCTGTTCGATCGGAAGTGAAAGTTCAAGGGATTGCGTGTCGGTGTCAAGACAGCTTTCGGGGTAATCGAACGGGCCGTGGTAAGTCGATTAAAAGATAGAGCCGACGACGGTGGAAACGGGGCCAATAGGCGCGTCCGATAAGCAGCTTAAATCCGAAACCAATATTGAGTCGTTCAAACCTTCTGGTAAACAAATGGCATCTTGCCAGGCCCGGCTAGTACACCGATTGGCAGTGTACCAATTTATCACGTGACGGGCTAACGAGCCAATGGATTTCGCAGAACGTCACTGACGTATTTAACCCGGGCGAATAGCGGTCGTCAACAAATTTGAAATTGAACAACATTGTTCGAATTACGACCGATCCGGCGAAATCTTTCGGACAAATTGATGCACGAATAATTGATGTATGTTTATGTGTGCCTGTGTATATTATACGAGGTAGCTCACGGGACATGGAACGGCCGAGCTATTCCCAGATCGATCTTGGTGGTTGGTCAAAATCAGAGTTGTGTTGAATTTCAATTGAATTACTTCACGAATTATAATTACGAGGTAATTCAATTATTGTACATTGTCTTCAATTATTTCGTGATTTGAAATTTCGTCGTTTTCTTCAATTATATTATATGTAAGTAATTCTGGTCCCTCGTTCAATTAAATTACAATGTATGTAATTCGTTGTTACAATTGAAACACAATTACAAAGTACAATGTAATTATGAATTATATACAAGAAGAATAAGAGGTAGAAAAAAAGAAATTGATTATTATGAGTAATGAACATGGTATTATTCATAAATTCATATCGTGTGATAAAAAATAAACTTGTTTTCATTACGTTCGTCTCAGAAAAGAAATATAAATTGTAAAAATACATAGGACACGGGACACGATTATAACAGAAAAAAGTAACACTATTGATTCCAATATATGAAAGTTCGAGAAAAATTTCTTTTTTTACAAGAAATTGAGGTGAATTCGATATTTTAAATGCTGAAATGTATTTTGGATTTCATAATGTCGTAGCTGATCTTAAGACGAATCCAACGATATACAGGGTGGGGCAATTACTATTAGCACCTCAGATATCTTCGAAACTGTAAGTTTCACAGAAATATTTGCTGAAATAAAATTGCACAGTACGAAGGAGGCCATCCGGTGGCGATAATAGTTTTTTTGCAGGTGGAGGTACTTCGGAAATTTGAAGGTCACCTTCATTTTTTTTAATGGAATGAGGTATTTTTTAATACATCAATCAATGCAGCTGGACATTCGTTATAAAAAAGTACTAACCTATGTATGTCGGAAAGTTAGTAGTTCAGGAGATATTTCAATTTAAATAACTCTAAAATACCATTACTGTCGTGCTACGATGTTAGTGTTTACTTACTTGTGTAACATCGTAGCACGACAGTAATGGTATTTTAGAGTTATTTAAAATGAAATATCTCCTGAACTACTAACTTTTCAATATGCATAGGTTAGTACTTTTTTATAACGAATGTGCAGCTGCATTGATTGATGTATTAAAAAATACCTCATTCCATGTAAAAAAATGAAGGTGCCTTCAAATGTCCGAAGTACCTCCACCTGCAAAAAAACTATTATCACCGCCGGATGGCCCCCTTCGTACTGTGCAATTTTATTTCAGCAAATATTTCTGTGAAACTTATAGTTCCGAAGATATCTGAGGTGCTAATAATTATTGCCCCACCCTGTATATGTATAATGTTTACATTATGTATAAGTATAACGTTACTGAAGGCAAGTAACCGAATGTCTTGAATCAATATTTTGAAAAAATAAGACATTAATAATCCCTTTTCTTGCATACTTTCTTAATTACTCTTTCTTCCTTTAATAATTATTAAAAACATTGATATTTCAGATGACCATTAAGTAAGCTCTGATTATAACCTTGAGCCTATAAATAACGTTGAAATAGTTTTTTCCACCTTTTCTGGCCAAATCGACCACTGAGCGTTCGGTGAAAGAGAAGAAAATCGTGATCTGTTTGCAACATGTACGAGAATCATCTTATCCACAGAGCCATTTTACCCGGAATTACTATACATCCGGCGCAGACCGTAATCCCGCCTCTGTATCTCGTTCCCAATCGATTTTCCTTTCCTGTGCCTTCGAAAGGGGAACACTGTCGCTCGAACAAGGCGGAAAGAGGAAAGGATTGTCCCCTCTCCCTTTCTCCCCCACTTCTCTCTCTCTCTCTCTCTCTCTCTCTCTTCCTGTACACAAAGAAAATCAAAGTTTACGTTAGATAAGGAGTTGCGTGCTGGTCGGCCAAACAGAGATTTCAAGCGCTTTGTTTGAAATCGCTGACAAAGATCCAGATTATGCGAAGCTGGCAGTCGACCGACGATAAGGGAATAGTTCGAAGGCCGTCGCGAGATACACCGACCATTTACAGAACAAAGAGACACCGAGAACCGAACGAAATGTGTGTTTCCCGCTTCAACAATGGATCTACTCCGCGAAATGCTCGATTACAAATTTCTTCTTTTACGATCTCAGTGGAATCGTAGGAATTTGTTCGTACATGTTAACTGAAATTGTTATAATTTTGTACGACATGATTGGAATATTGTGTAAAATTTTAGTGTCGATATTAAAGAAATCGAAATAGCAACGAAATATATTTTTATACGCTGTAGATTTTCATAGTGTGGCAATTATCTTCTTTATTTCTTCCTTATGGTAGTAGCCTCGATTTGTTCCTCGCTCATTATCTCTCCTCGGTTCCCGTTATTCCTCTATCATTCTCTGCGGTAATTTTTATGTTGATCTTTTCTGTAGACGTGGAACACAGAACAGCTGAATTTAGACCAGCGTCTGGGTTGGGCCTTGTACGGTTTCGAGCAGACCGAACGTGAGATACAGTGGGTGTACAAAGTATTCGTACACCTTTTAAAAACTAATAACTTTTTTATAATTGTACCAAACGACCTGATTTTTTATAATCAATTAGAAGCATTAGTTTACAAACTGATATGCAAAAAAAATTTTCCAAAAATTACAATTTACAAGGTTGCAGGTAAAAATAAAAAAGACATTTTTTAAAACTTTTTTATTTGGGCCCTTAATGAAAATTTAAAACATGTTTTCTAGATCCATGTTCTTTATACACATGTTGGAAATTTCATCGAAATCGATTGACGCAGGAAAAAACAGGCGTTGAAAGATGTACGATTCTGTGAATTTTAAGCAGAAACTGATCAAAAGTCGTGGAAAACAACGATTTTCACCATTTTTAATCGCTTGTAGCTCGTGTGTATGTTAATCGATTTCAATGAAATTTTCAACATGTGTATGACTAACATAGATCTACAAAACATATATTTTAAATTTTCATTAAGGACCGAAATAAAAAAGTTTAAAAAAAATGCCTTTTTAACTTCCCGATTTCATAGGGAAGTTATTGTAATTACCCCGAAAATCGAAAATCGATTTTTTAGCAGATCTTCACGTTTCATGGTCATTGGAGTCATTTTAGACTATTTTCAGCAAAATGTTCGTATGTGTGTGTGTGTGTGTGTGTGTGTGTGTGTGCGTATGGCCGTTTCTATGTAATCAAATTTTTCGTTAACGTTTTCTGAAAAAGTAACAACGCGATCAGAATGATGAATGATGCAATCGATGTGCCCCGCTGTAACTTAGAGCTGATTAGATTTTGGTCCATTTTGGTCAAGTAGTTTTTTAGTTTTTTTCGAAAGGAGTTGATTAAACATTGCAATTTATACGAAAGGCGTATCCACCGAAGAAGCAAACGTAATTATATATATATATATATTTAAAAAAAATTTTTTTTATAAAATTAAAAAAAAAATTTTTTATAAAATTAAAAAAAAATTTTTCTTGTTTTTTTTAATTAAAAAAAATTTTTTTTCCAATTATGCAACTAATGCTAATGTAAACGCTTACAATAATCGAAAATCATTGCAATGCAAGAGCGAGTTAACCATCGCCGAGAATACATTTTCAAAGAATATCGATGAAAGTACAAAAACATTTATATTACAATCTTTAAATAAACAATGAGTTCAAAACGAATTGTTAACTGAGATTAAATTGAAAATTAATATAAAATATATGATAATTAATAACATTGACGTTGAAGACGAATTGGTTAATGGAGCATGCGGAATATTAAAATTTATTAGTTTTCAAGAAAATACTAAAATTCCGTCTATATTGTGGTTAGATTTTCAATTGGCCATAGTAGGAGTGAAAGTAAGAACTCGTTATCGTGATTATATGAAAAATGCAAATATAAATCAAAATTTAACACCAATAATAAAAAAATATCGAATCAAGTAAATATTTCGAGTGAAGGAAAATAACAAATCACACGTAGTCAATTTCCAGTGGTACCTGCTGAAGCGATTGCGATTCATAAAAGTCAGGGACAAACATACGAGAAAGTATGTATGGATTTTAAAACATCAGAAATACGAACTTTACAAATGTTGTATGTAGCACTGAGCAGAGTTTCAAAATTGAGCGGTTTATATATTTTGAGAAAATTTAAATTAATGGTATCGAAGAAAACCAAGATCAATACTGCAAACCCGAATAATGATGAGTTGTATCGTTTGCGAAAAACTAATTAAGACAATTTATTTTGCAACATTAGTATGCTATAACAAGGAACCAAGCGAGCAACGAGCATACGATATTGGTTTAATGCGACGCCATATAGCAAACATCTTGATAAGTAGAAAACTATTGAATTTCCCTGAAAACGTATAATCTTCTTAAAACGTACACTTAATAAATAATAATAATAATATACAGCAACTAACGAATCGGGAAGTTCTTTGTGTGGCTCGTGGAGAGTCACACGCAAAATGAAAGACATTAATAGCTGTGGGCCCTACTAGCCTAGTGCGTACCACTAACATTCTCGCAAGAGCAGTCCTGCCCGCGAGCTCGCGAAGCGAGCGAGCAACAACAACCCTACTCGCGAGCGAGCGAAGCGAGCGAGCAACAATAGCCCTCTAGTTTATTTTTGCATTTAACCTTGTAAATTATAATTTTTGAAAAATCTTTTTTGTATATCATTTCGTAAACCAATGCTTCGAATTGATTATAAAAAATCAGGTTGTTTGGTACAATTATAAAAATGTTATTAGTTTTTAAAAAGTGTACGAATACTTTGTACACCCACTGTATTTATTTACACACGGTCCGCTGCAATAACCCGAAACACTCGACGCGACGGTCCCAGAGTTTGGGTGTCATCGGACACCACTTCGGGACCGTCTCGAGAGCGAACCACGAACCATTGACAGGGCAATCTTTTTGTATAAGCAACACTTTAGTTTCCGTATCGTTTTCCCATATCATTCGCATCTAATAATTTCCATAGCCTAAACATAGTTTTACCAAACCGCTCCTACTCCTACGACCAAAAGCCACCACCCACTCACCAATAGAAATCACTTTGTCACCCCCATCCGTTTTTAAGATAACCAATAAGGAAAGACGCCGAGTCGACCTTATACACAACGCGACACGAAAAATCAGATCACGAAAATCGCTCGAACCGAAAAAACCTTTATCTTTACCTCGAACCTCATCGTTTCATTGTACATTGTTAAGTTTTTAAATATGCAGGGTGTCCCAAATTTCCTTCAACAGCCGAAATTGGGAGATTCCTGACGTCATTTGACGATCATTGTCCTTTGCAAAAATGTTATCCGCGGCTTTGTTTAGAAGTTATTAACGAAAAACACGGACCAATCAGAGTGCGAGCTAGACGCGAGTTGGCACAGTCGGCCCGGCGCGGCGCGCCAACTGTCTATTGGCCGACTGTGCCAACTCGTGTTTAGGTCACGCTCTGATTGGTCCGTGTTTTTCGTTAATAACTTCTAAACAAAGCCGCGGATAACATTTTTGCAAAGGAAAATGTTGCTTCAAATGATCTCAGGAACCTCCCATTTCCGGCTGTTGAAGGAATTTTGGGACACCCTGTATATAAAGTGTTAAACTTCCAAGAGTCAACCTATTTCAAAGCCCCGAGTATCGTCGCGAGCAAGCGGAACGGGATTTACGAACCCGCCAAGTTCGGTATACGAACTTGTGGTATTTCGGACGCTACAGGCCTAATTTATAAATCGTAGTCTATTAGCACAAAACTGAGAGGCCAAATTCAAAATAGGAAGACTGAAAGTAGGTTTATAATTTTGTATAGTAGTAAAAGAAAAAATAACATATTTTATGTATTGGGTTTCTATTTATGTATTGCCACCGATGCAGAAAATTTTCTGTTTGCACAAAGATCCGCAATCTAATTGGAAATTATGCTTTGGTTCTGATTTAGTTAAGGTGGAGTGGGGAAACTGCGTTGATTGGTTATTTTTATTATAATATCAACGAAATTTCTCTAGCTTGTATTTATTAATGTAGTACAAGTTAGTACGAACTATTCGACAGCGGATCTTTATTTTCTTTTATTTATAATTTACTTCCTTTTTTAATATGTTGGGTAATTTGTATTTTTAAATTCTTCTAATGTGTTGTTAATGTGTACTTTTACTGTGTTGAATTACATCTACTTATTTTTGTCATAAATGCATAAAATCCACTGGCTAGTTATACGTTATACGTATATCTTGGAGACGAAAAATATTTACAGTGTCGTCGGTAGCGCTAATTGACGACTATGAATCCGTAAATTGGGTCTAATCTAGTCCGTCGATTAGTCACGGTTACATGGTGGTTCAAACTAAATGCTGCTCCAAGATGAAGCGATGATTGTCGAAACTTTTCTGATTAGCCACGGACGATTAGAGCCAGGATAGATAACAATCTAGCATGGAGGATGTGTCGTCGTTTGGCGGATTTAATAGGTTCGGGAGTGCCTTAAAAATGCGTGCCACGAGGCTATGTTCACGGAATCGGGCAAGGCCACGTGGACCCTTCCGAACCCGAGGTTTCGGGCACGTCGGGGTCGGGAATGCAAGATAAAAACCAAAACCACCGAATATCCTCCGCGTACCACTTCCTCGTTCTAAAGTCTCGAGCGATGCCTTCGACTCTTTGTTCCATCGCTCGAATAACCGACTCGATGTTTGGGACTCCTCGGAATTCAAGTACAACGCAAATTAATATTTTTTTCCGTGTTTTCTGGCAATCTCTTTATGCCATTCAATTCTACGTGGATCATTTTCCGCTACAAATAATTATAGTCGTGTAAATCGATGTGGTCAAATACAAAATTGTAAGGAAGATAGAAGAATTGAATGATGTTGGCAAATTATTCTCGACTTCTTAAAATTATGAGAAGAGGAAATACACGTTTATTCACATTCTGCTTCCTACAATCGACTTAAACAATTTTTATTTTACATGAAGATCTGCAGTCTAGTTATTCCGTAGTCTACTCACATAGTATTCTACTCATACTAATTCTTAGACGCAACAAAAAAACGTTATTAACATTTTGACCATGAAATTCATGTCGCGGAAGCTTTCATACAAACAATTGATATTTATTTACACCCTGTACAATTTAACAGTTGATCTGTCAGTAAGGTTTCAAGAATGGGTGATTCTGTCATTGCTTTTTGGATTTCTTTGTTCGTACGTACGCCATTTTGTACCTCTTGCGAAACAATCGATAACCATAACCATACATTCGTTAATCAAATTTTTATGGAGTATTGTTCCATGTGTATGTTGTTTTCATAGTCGTCAAGTTACTTGAGAAGTCAATCATTCTCCATAAGAGAAAAGGAACTCGTACGCGTCCTTGAGGAAGGGGACGGTGCGCTTTGTTTCCGCCATTTCAATTTCAATTTTCCCTGAAGGCAAATGTATTCCGTCAGAAGGATTCTTCAATGGCCGTCGAATGCCTTCCGAGGTTCCACGATCGCTTCCGTATCGGTACATTCAAGTAATTATAGCTCATACTCGGGATGGAATTTATGATTCATAATCATCCTTCCGTTTTGTTCGTCGGTTGCGTATTCAAGACTCGCACGAAATCAAAAGTTTCTCCGTGCTAGCCAACAGGGAACCACAATTGCATTCCTCGATCATTGTCACGAGATCTCAAATTCAGCAACAAGTGCTGTTCGTCCCAGAATTCAGCATATGCACAGTGAGGTATTCTCTTCGCAGTAGGACAACTTTTATTTATTGCGTGCGAAACTTAACGTTCTGAACGTTCTGTATGTCCAAGTATTTACAATACTGAATTATGACAAATACATATACCGAGTGATTCACGAGAAGCAGAACATCTAAATAGCTAAATCTTCGGGTAAACCGAAAGTTTACCGGACTCAAAATTTGTGCTTTTCTCCTATAAATTATGATGTATTTGGTATGTAATCTAGCAGATTTGTACCCGGCTGCAGATCGAAGTTTCGATCCTGTAGGATAAATGGTTCATGAGTTATGCTTGGTTAAAGTTGAGCAATCTGCAGTGTTTTTGACAGGTAAGGCGCCGCCATGTTGGTTTGTAGTGACGGTCGCGCGCCGCTTACCGAGCAGAATAATTAATTAGTTGGTTGGTAATTAGGTCGGGGAGGGGGGGATATTAACACTAAATGAATTCCATATAATGTTGAAATAACAAGCACCAATTAACGGTTGATTTCTGCTAATATCGTAGAAATAACATCGGACTCGTTTAATTTAAAATAACTAATAAACCATATTTATTTAATTTTGACATAGGCCACACACACACAACATTCATAATCATGAGAACACTGATGAGTTTTCCGTTCAAATTGGCAGGTTCCGAGAAAAACAAAAGCACAACGCGCGAGCAGGGGTTAACACCCGATTCCTCCGATAAAAGCATTCGCTACCGGAAGTGTCAACCGTTCAAGGCCGTTTCCCCCGGCATCGATCCCGGCGGACGGGAGACCTATCAAGGAGGGGAAACAAAGGAAGGCGTTATGTACGAATCCGTCGACTCCGAAAGCACCGTAACAGAAGAGCAGTTCCTCGGAACAGCGGGGCATAATTCCAACAACGGGAGCTTTTCACTGAAAGCTCCGGCGCTGTCGGAATCCGCCTCGAATCGGCTAAAGACCGAGATAATATATTTATCCATTACAACTTGTAGCGCAGCGACAGCGCGTCTTGTAAATCGTCATTAAGGAACAGCCTCGCGTTCGCGAGACACGTGTGCACACACGCGGTTCTCGGCTTCGGAATTACCCAATGTATTTTCCACGGCGCGGCGCGGCGCGGCGCGGCGCGGCGCGGCGCGGCCGCTGCAGCCTCTGTTTCGGGCATTGTGCGCGTTTGACCTAACCATCGCCACGTGTTCCGTTCCCCTCCGTGTGTTCTTCGCTTCTCACTCCCTCTTTCGCGGTCCTCTCGCGCCACCCCCGTCTTACCGTAGCCGGCGAACCGCTTCACGATTCTCTTATCTTTCCCCGAGATTAGCCCGCTGCGCAGTTTGCACGTCGCTGTACGTATGCAGATCGGTACATGCGTGCACACGCTCCGCGAGACGCCGCGCTGCAAGGAACAAAGGCCGTTTCGCGCCCCGCGAAACGACCACGCGTTCTCATAGAATACACTCCGGGACAAAAAGATCGTCTATTCTTCCTCGTTTGGTACATTAAACCGAAGAAAATGAATATTTTAGTACGTCAACATATTCTGACATGGCTGTACGTACAATGTACCGAATATCATCCACAATAATTATTTCGATAGAATTTTCGAAATGAGAACGTAAATATTGGGGCACGCAAGCGAGACAAAATGATAGCGCAAATAGCAGTTTTACATTTGTCAGTTGTGCAAAAGTTACTGAAGAGTAAACGTTCATTGCAAAACGTAATTGATAAAGTGGATACTAGCTTCTTTCGTGCTTATTTAATGAAACAACATACTGAAGCGTTAAGAGTTGGTCGTGGAAAAACGCTAAGTGTATGTGAAGTACATACGATATTGAAGTTAAAGGAAGGGTAAGAGTTCCTTTCAGCACCCTCCTCCGATCGCCTTCAAACTTACTCTGTAGACGTCCCACGCAGTCTCGCCAGGCCGAGAAAATCGAGGGGAATTAAGTACCCCCTCTCTGATGACCAGTTCAGTCTATGGATGGGACGAATGGGAGAATATTAGCCAAAACAGTATTAAAAAATTGTATAAATATTTACCAAACCAAATGATTAAAGTCGTTAGCTGTAAAGGAGGTCCTACAATCCTGTTATATTTCAAGTCCGGTTTCAAAATGACTGGTTCCAGGTTTTTTATTTTACAATTAGAAAAGAAATAAAACTGACTTTACAAGAAAACGATTGTACAGATATCTTTAGTAGTGCAAGCATTACAATAGGAACCGCACAAAGTTTGAATAAAATCAATCTTGTCATTTTTATGAGGGAACATGTACCAGTAATTTTTTTGAGTTTTGAGGCTCGGTAGGTTCAGTGTTACCTTGCACAGGTTGTGCACTACCTACAGGTGGACCTTATTTTTCCACTACGAAATTCTGAGCACGTCCCCTCCCTAAAATTGTCCCATTACATGAAAAAATGATGTACAGGGTATAACAAAATTTACTGTCATGGGTTTGGCAGATGAAATTCAAGGTCAAAATTGTTTATGCTTGTATCGCATTCTTCTCACCATGGGGAGAAAATCTAACCTAACCTTGTGAGCTTGAATTTTATATTGAAATCGGGCACGAACTTATACAATCATCTAATATATTAGTTTCAATTTACTAAGACGAATAAAAGAAGAAAGAACTGTTTATTCGGTTCCCCCATCCGCAGTTATTATTAGACTGCGGACTGTCACAATTTTAAGAGATGATCATTTCTTCACTGGCATTTTAAGAGATTTTAAACAATATTAAGAGATGCGGCAAAAAAAGGACCTCCTTATGGCACAATCGAGAAGGGGGTAATTCTGCAGTAAAAAATAAGTGAGATTGTGTTGAAACTGAAATGGAAACAAGCAAGATGGTCGGTGCGCGGTCGAAAATCGCATTTAGCATAACCGCGCCCTAAGATGACCGGGATTCGCGGTCCGAAAATTCGCGAGGAAAGACTGATCGGCCGATAAAAGGCTCACGAGTGCTGTACGGGTGCGCGAATACCCCGGTATTCAACGGGTCCCGGAATACCCTTTGAGGGTCGTTCGCGGTATTGTGCGCAGCAGAGAGAGGACTTTCCAGTTAAAACGTGCAAATAAACAGCGGTAGTGGCTCGAATTAAGCACGGCTCCCGCAACGGGCGAGAAGAGCGATGGAAACGAGAGTAAAAGAAGCACTTGGAAAATGGGGGAGAACTCGAGAGGGAGGCAAGGGCAACAGGAACAAGAAGAGGAACGACGCCAGGGAACGAAGCAGAAAGAGACAAGATAGACGAGTGACACAAGGTGGTTGTGTGCTCACATCCAAGTAGCGATGGCGAGGAAACCCTCGTAATAGTCGGAAGGTTGCTTCGAGCTTCTCTATGCCGCGCCGTAATCTCGCTTGCATGCATCAACGATAAGGTGACACTCCCCAAGCGAAGAATCCTGGCACCTACAGCCCACTAAATCAGAGTTTCAGAGTGCACACTGCGCTCTTTTTACTCGTACTTGTTGCCTTCCATGTGGTGGACCAGTGTCGCCCATGACGGTTCCCATATGAGGGGAGTGCGGTTAGGCATCACAACAAATTTCAACACATTGAAGTACTCTCTTTATTCTGCATTGTTAACACTAACCATACCATGACCGATCAAATGACCGCTTTCACGTTCTTTATTTTTTAATTATTGCAATTATGAAGATATGCTTCCATTAAAAATGATTCGATATGTATGTAATGATATTTGGTCCCCTCAGGGTTTCAAATCCGTTTACCACACTCCCCCCCTCTTCCACTCTCACCACTATCGCCAAGTTTCAGCGGGATCTACAGTTTAGAAAGGTGGGTTCCGAACCATTTTGGGCACCACAGTTTTTAAAAAGGCACATGGAATATTTCCAGAGGTGTCGCACGGCGCGGCGCGATTCGAACTCGAGACCACGGAGTCCGCAGTCGCGCGCTCTACCCACTGAGCCACTGCGCACCCTAGAAATGATTCAATAAATTTCTTTATTCGGGCACGTACTATTTTAAAAATTGTGGAAAATCTAAATAAATTTGTTAGCATTAACTAGGGATAGCATTAACTAGGGATGTGCGGGTACCCGAAATTTCGAGCCTATTTTTTTCGGAAGAGGTGAAAAAAATTCGTTGATGCACACCCCTGAAGGGGGTAGTGTGGGACTAAGTGGAACAGGTGGTCGGTTCCCCCACTATCCACTAAAAATCAATCCTCTCCCGGGACGACTAATAAGGCGCCCCTATACTAACTTTGTCCCAATCAAGCTGAGCCCTGTGGTCCCGTTTTCCACATTTCTCGCATGGTTCGTTCAATGATCGGGTAGAATCCACGCCTGTTCTTTGCGCTTACGGGTAGCCGAGCCTCGGGTCAAGTCGGGCAATGATCGGATCGGGATCCCGAAAGTTTGCAATATACGGGTACTCATAGTTAAAGTTGATAACAATAAATATATTTTATAGTTATTTCATAGTAAATATAATTTATTAGTTATATACGTTAAGAAAATATTACGAAACTTGGAACAAAACCGTGCCGAACATTCAATTTTCAATATTTTTCTTTTATTCTAGTTCAGCCGATAACCTCGGGTCTACAAATTAAAATGCCGTTTGATTTTCTGATTTCAGATGAGCGATACCTCCGGAATCATGGCAACCGTCGACCAACCTTTTTTTTTACACATCACTGTTTCCCGAACGGTGTAAAGTCGATTCAACTCGTTATTTTTGTTTGAAAAAATTCTGAGATACCGTGAAAATGTCGATAAATGTGTGGTCAAAATTCCAAGATTGTATGTTTTAATGGATCATCAAAAAAATTCCCAAAAAAGTAGGTGTCACATGGGATGCCCCCTTAAACATTTTTAGAGATTAAAAGATTGTTACTACGATATTGGCTTAGGGTGCCAATCGGTGTACAGTTTACCCTAAATGCACAAAAGCCACAGTCTAATATATACATATAAGAAACGGACATAATGACATCTCTACACGTAGAACGAAGTTACGGTAGTTCCACGACCGAAGAGGATAGCGAAGGTTTTTCACCGGTTGGCAATCGACGCCATCGCTACTTTTCCAGCGCATCCCCAAGATAAACTCAAAACAAAGCGCCGTGGGATAACGCTAATATAGCGAACGGGAGGGCACCAACACGAAAGAGGACAACGAACTTGCACCGTCGTAATACACACTGCGCATATAATCGCGATTCTGGGTTAACCGGCCTGAGTAGCTGCTGCGCAGAATGTCACGTGTACGTATTTATTGCGGAGAGACCGCCAGCCGACCACCGCGTCGCGCCGCACCGCGCCGAGAGCGGCCTGCTAAATTGCGCGCGGATCGCGAGCGTGAGCGTGAGCGCGAACACCTTTCCGGTCACGATAAGCCACGTTTATGGTTTTCCCGTGAATTTGATTGCCGGGTAAGCCTTCCGCGAACGGAGGCGTCGACCGATTTCTCGCTTAAACAAATCGGAGCGGACGGCGTGTTCTATCGCGCGGAAACCGTACCGTTTCATTTCAGCCCTGGCCAACTCAAATGGTTTCACGGGCCACTTTGACTTTGACGACGCGTAAGTTACAGCGGGCCGCACTTTAGGTAAACAATAGTAAACATGCTTTTCAAAAATGTAATACAAATACAAAATGAATACAATTTTATTGTTATGCAGTTAGCGAAATTTCTATAGCGTCACTGTGTTTTGTGCCCGTGCGAAATCAAGACTGGCCTGTTTATGTATTTCTTTAAGGCCTGGTTTACGTTGCATTTTTGTCCAGTAGAATTCAAAAGTTGTTGCATACGTTTTGTTGTTACTGGGAGCCAAATCCAATTTCAATTTCTAGTTCAATTCCAATTCCAATTCCACTTCCAATTCCAATTCCAATTTCAATCCCAGTTCCAATTTCAATTTTAATTTCAATTCCAATTTCAATTCCAATTCCAATTTCAATTGCATTTCCAATTTCAATCCCAGTTCCAATTTCAATTGCAATTCCAATTTCAATCCCAGTCCCAATTTCAATTTCAATCCCACTTTTAATTCCAATTTTAATACCAATTCCAATTTCGGTTTCAATTTCAATTTTTATTGTGATTTTAATTGTAATTTTAATTGCAATTGTTATTTTTATTACACTTTTTATGCCAATTCCACATGCGTTCTTCTGATAAAAAAAATTTTATAGAAAGGAAATTAGCTGGTTAATAGAATGATACAAATTTTTATTTTGAAAGTGGTTTAAGTCCATTTGTCAGTTGACAAATGATCGAGCGGATATAAAAACCGCTTTCGAAAACGCTGGTAAAATGACACGGGACTGTAAAACGTGCTACTTCTTCAGAAGCAGTGGTAAAACGATACAAGACTTGAATGTATTGGTTAAATACAATGGGGACAAGAAGTTGAGGTTAAACGTGCTGTCGCACAAGTCCCGCCGAAGCCAAAGATAAGTGACAACAGTTTGGTCAGAGGGATCCAGTTGGACAAGTTCTGAAGTCGTTTGAAATTTTGTGGGCAATTCCAGGTACGCTTTTCTTCAGGTATGTTTTTCTTCGGAAGCGATGGAAAATATGTCGGGCGCAGGGTACAAATTCTAAAATCTAATAAAGATAAGCAATAACGGTTCGCGGTCTAAGAGGAAACCAGTTCTAAATCGTTTGAAATTCCGTGGACGGTCCTGGCCGGTCTAGATCCCAGAAGAATCTCCGAGAGACAAGAACATGAGTGGTACCAGCTCGAAACTACGACGCAGTTCAGGCAGAAATGCAAATAGCGGGTCCCTGAACTGTCCTTCGTCGGGCACATTGGTTGAATGGGAGTATAGGGCCCACGGGGCCTTTTTTGATTGATTGTTTTACGTCGCTTCTTCAACTGCTATGGTTATTAAGCGACGAGACCTACAGTTTAAGGTGAGTTCCGAACCAACTTGGGTGCTACAGTTTTTAAGTGGCCCATGGGATCTGGATGAGTGGTTGGTTTCAGTGAGTATGGGGGGGAGGGCCGAACGCCTGTTCCCTCGAGTCCCACACTACCCCCGTACGGGGGAGTACATAAATCTATCTTTTTCTTCCACGCATCCTTAAAATAAAAAAATGATCCCAGAAGAATCTCGCGACTATGAATCCCGGTGGGTTTACCACCTCGTATCGTTGTTACCGAAGTGTACGTGGAAACCTGTACGGCCGTAGGACACGAACGTTGAACGTGACCTGTGTGTACATCGTTCTCTTTTCCTCGTTGTAAGCCCGCGTTTAGCCAGGTCTGACGAACGTCTGACATTCAAGGCCGAAGAAAACTAGAAACGTCTCGCCTTCATGCCGGAATTTAGCGGCGACGCTATCCCCGAACAGCGACAGACGACAAACGTAAGTACACACAGCGAGACGATCAAGGCCGCGCCGGCTCCTGACGGTCTGTCTTGTGAAACGATCGAGGTCATCGAGATATCTATCGGCTTCTAATGGCCGGTGACGTAGGCGAGATCAAGGACGATCGGCCGACTACGATTTCGACAGGCTACGAGCACCGATCGGACGCATTCCAGATCACCAGAGCTGCCCGATCGCGGGCGACGCGTCACGCACGGTGCTCGATTTTTCGGAAAAGTCGGACACGAACAAATCATCATCGCTTGAAAATTTCTTTTATTCGCGAATAAGAGAATTTAGCACACCAGTGAATCTTCTATCACAATTATTCTATCCTCCTTATAACTTAACATCACCATCATATCATGATCATGATGGCGCAAAGCACATGGATTCGATCTTCCATGAACATACTTCTTGAAAATTGAGTTTCCGAATAGTTACTGTACCCATTATATACTATACTCATAAGCGTATTTCTTAATTGGATATCATTGAGTCTCTTTACGACTTTCGCCTTGACGACTTACAAATAAGTCTAATTTTGAATGATTGCAGTAATGGGCAGTAGCGTGTTATAACTAGTTGGGGCCTTGGGTAAAGTAGAATTTCGCGGCCCCTAACCCCAAGTAAATAACTTTATGAGAAAAACGTAGAATTTGGATCTTGGATCTTGATTTGTGTTCGGGCCCCCTCTTGCTTGGGGCACCGGACATTTGCCCAAGTTGCCCATAGCGTAACGCGCCGCTGATAATGGCTAATGTATTACATACGGTAAGAAAGAATTGATGTGAAGAACTGAGGTCATTCGAAGTAACTCTGTTTGTTTAGGAAAATGTTCTCCGCGGCTTCGTTAAGGAAGTAGACTCGTTCTTCCAGGATTGCAAGGGTCCCAGATGTGCATTCTCATTTCTCAATAATGCAAAAATGGGGTTTCTCAGTATAGTCCAGGCAACGAAAAGTTGTAGAGGGAAATGAAAGGAACACAATTTTTAACTTTGGGTCTCTGTTTTGGTTCGGACTAGTTAGGAGGTAAACATACTAAAAGTCCCCACTCCTAGCAGGTGAGCGGGGTGCAGGGGGGCACGTAGAAGGTCCCCTTTTTCGGTTTTCCGCTTATATCTCGGAAACTATGCGTCCGAGCGATAAGACCATTCTATACAAAATTAAAGATGACAAAATGTGTCACAAGATTGATTCGGTTCAGTTTTTCGCTATCTCGCATAGTTTCTGAGATATCCGCGCTCAAAGTTCACTTTCTTCGCTTTCCGGAAATGGGAGGTCCCTGAGGTCATTTGAAGCGACATTTTCCTCTGCAAAAATGGCGTCCGCGGCTTTGTTTAGGAGTTATTACCGAAAAACACGGACCAATCAGAATGCGCCTCGACGCGAATTGGCACAGTCGGCCAATAGACAGTTGGCACGCCGGGCCGACTAGCGACTGTGCCAACTCGCGTCATGGTCGCGCTCTGATTGGTCTATGTTTTTCGTTAATAACGCCTAAACAAAGCCGCAGCGGCAATTTTTGTAGAAGAAAATGTTGCTTCGAATGACCTAAGGGTCATTCCATGCCGAATCAATCACTTTCTGCAGGCACCATCGCCGATTTTGTTCTAAATGAAAGATGTCCATGTGAAATTAGGGGGGGTTTAAGTTATCATTTTGCCGGTTTCGAATTTTTTTAGAAATGGCAGGCCTTCAAACTTTTCACTTTTTGCCCATTTCGGCGAAAACGGGCCTCACTTACGAATTTTTGTCTCAAGAACCGTTTGTCCGATTGAGCTAATTTTTTTTGTTTTATTCGGAAAGGATTGGGCTATTACAAAATAATTTTTTCAACCTCGAAAATCAACTTTATAATGTCGAAAAATTTAAACAAATTCTTCTTTTGCATTTTTTTTAATGATGGGGCTCAGTGATTTAAGTTTTGAAAAAATATGGTAATATTCCTTGAAGTTTCCCCTTTAAAATGAGCCCTTGAAAAAGATGGTATCATTAAAATTGGCGTCACAATGAGCTGGTAAAGGACGCCGTGTACCCCCCGTTTCAGGTAGAGGTGGGTCGAGCGCACCGCTGCGCTGTTGTGGTCCGTTGTCTATACCGCTGGTCTCGAGAAAATACCAGTACATACACTGTATACGATTAAATAACTCTATTTATACCTGGAGAACAATATTAGTAACCACTCTTGGACAACAACACCTTTTTAATCATGACTTCTTTTATAGATATTAGTTTTTATAGGAATTATATATGTTCCACAAAAAAGGTGTCGTTGCTCAATGGAAATCACGAGAAGGTGGTGGTTTTCTTCCATCGGGGAGGGATAAGGAGGGTTTATGGTAAGAAGTATGGATAGGATCATTGCGTGGGGTGGACTTAAGGATTAAATATAGGAGAAAAAAATATAGGAGAAACTATTCTATTACACAGTCATGATTAAAAAGGTGTTGTTGTCCAAGAGTGGTTACTAATATTGTTCTCCAGGTATAAATAGAGTTATTTAATGGTATACAGTGTATGTACTGGTATTTTCTCGAGACCAGCGGTATAGACAACGGACCACAACAGCGCAGCGGTGCGCTCGACCCACCTCTACCTGAAACGGGGGGTACACGGCGTCCTTTACCAGCTCATTGTGACGCCAATTTTAATGATACCATCTTTTTCAAGGGCTCATTTAAAGGGGAAACTTCAAGGAATATTACCATATTTTTTTCAAAATTTAAATCACATCATTAAAAAAAACGCAAAAGAAGAATTTGTTTAAATTTTTCGACATTATAAAGTTGATTTTCGAGGTTGAAAAAATTATTTTGTAATAGCCCAATCCTTTCCGAATAAAACAAAAAAAAATTAGCTCAATCGGACAAACGGTTCTTGAGACAAAAATTCGTAAGTGAGGCCCGTTTTCGCCGAAATGGGCAAAAAGTGAAAAATTTGAAGGCCTGCCATTTCAAAAAAAAATTCGAAACCGGCAAAATGATGACTTAAACCCCCCCCTAATTTTACATAGACTACAACATCTTTCATTTAGAACAAAACCGGCGATGGTGCCTGCAAAAAGTGATCGATTCGGCATGGAATGACCCCTAAGGAACCTCCTATCTCCGGGAAGCGAAGGAGTTTAGGGACACCCTGTATATTGACGTAATCTTCGTGGGCGCTCCACACTTTTATTTATAGTGACTAATGTCATGATTTTATTGAAATTTATATTAAATTTTTCAGTCTATTCCGACACTAATTTTATAACAGAAGAAATTTCGAACTACTTTGTTAAAATTTTGGGGAAAAATATTATTAATCATTTAACTGGATTCGGTATTTTACGGAGAACCAGGAAAAGAATTATTTTCTCGTTTTTAGTGCATTTTAATATAAGCGTGGTTTTTAAAAAGTTTATTTTATGTACTTTTTATGCATTTATTCAAGCGAACGTCTGCCATTCCAGACAATGGAGGACGTCGTACACCGTTTTGAACGAAACTCGCAAAGGTGTGTATCACCGGGCAAAGGTCGTATACTTCTTCCAGTAGCTTTTTTTAAAAAAGTACTCTTTTCAAAACGTTTTTCAACCGATTCCACGAACCGCCTGTTTGCCCGCGGGGAAGATGGCCCACTGTTTGCAGAAGCAATTCTACCAATTAAGATTGCATAACTTTACGCAAATGCCGACCCGCTACCAAGGCAATAATAAACGTCAGTCGTTTACTTCGAAGAATTGCATTTACTCGCATAATATTATTTTCAACGTAACACCTGTGGCGTTGCTTTCCAGCAGACCGAATTCTTTTGTCGGGTGCACAAGCTCTTGCCCCGAATCGAGGAGTACAAATACATAATGTGTGACTCGGTGTTACGCTCAGTCCAGTATTAACAGTTTATCAATGGCTCGGAAAACAAACGAGAAACGTTTTTATCTCGCCGTTTGTAACCGGCTGTGGGCACCGAGCTGGAAATCGTTATCGTTTACTATTAGAAACGTGGATTAAATTTCTAGTTGTTTAGAGACATAACATATATTACACAAACGGAAACTGTTAGACAATATTTAGGCAAATATTTTATTTCTTGAAATTTTCTTTTCGTTTCTTATTTGACACTAGGGGGCTCCGCCCCCTGCTCGCTTCTCCTCGCCAACCCCCGTTGCGCCTCGCGGTTTCGCCGCTCTCTCTCTCTCTCTCTCTCTCTCTCTCTCTCTTCTCTCTCTCTCGCTCTCTCTCTGAAAAATATACACTGTCACGGCGCTGAATTTTCAGTTCCCCTTCGGAAGGCAACCCGCTTTTAAATTTTCGGTTCCCCTTCAGAAGGCAACTCGCTCGGCGTTTTAGGGCCTCAGAAACCACAAAACTATTTTATATAATAGAAAGATTAATAAATACAAGCTCTCAATTAGCGAACATTGAGCGCGGGTATCTCGGAAACTGCGAGATAGCGAAAAACTGAATAGAATCAATTTTGTGATACATTTTGTCAGCTTTAATTTTGTACAGAATGGTCTTATCGCTCGGACGCATAGTTTCCGAGATATAAGCGGAAAACCGAAAAAGGGGACCTTCTACGTGCCCCCCTGCACCCCGCTCACCTCCTCGGAGTGGGGACTTTTAGTATGTTTACCTCCTAACCAGTCCAAACCAAAACAAAGACCCAAAGTTAAAAATTGTGTTCCTTCCATTTCCCTCTACAACTTTTCGTTGCCTGGACTATACATGCCTTCTTTTTTCTCATTTGTTTTAGGCTTATATTTTTCTGAATCCACACTCCGAGATAGTTCCCTTCCACTTTCATTTCTTTTTTCTCCTTCCTCTCCTTTTATGAAATTATAATTTTATATAAGTTTTCCGGTGGTCAACATGAATTTCCCATTGTCCAGATATTTCTCGAATTTTCTAACCCCAGTTCCTCTTCCGCTTTCGCCACTATTCTGAGGAAAACTGTTTCCCGTATTTCACCAATCTCGCGCACGCTTCTTCGAACCCGTCGCGCGTCGTTGCGAAGGGATCCAGAATCGGGCGAGATCGTACGGGTGTAGATCGGGGCGGTCGTTCTGTACGCAACTATACTCTGCTACACGCTATACTAACCTCTCGGGGTCAAGTAGCTGGCCGACGAGCACGCTCGCTTCGGGCTTCGGCTGTTTCTCTTCACCGCCTCCGCCCCCGGCACTGACATCGTTTCACGCGTCATGTTGATACGTGATCAGCTGGTGGGTGTGTCGGCAATCGGACGAGAACACGATACTCCTGGCGAAGGTGGTAGCTCCGCCGATGATCTCGGAACAGGATTAACGCCTGCGCCAGATAGTACACCAGGACATCGATTCCTTAATTCCATGATAAATTCAACCTCGAACAAAATTCCATCATTTGGTACATATACATACTGGTGGTCAAAATGATAAGAAACCTCAAGGTTTTCACCAATCAATATTCATTTCTACATATGTATATACACGTAGACAGTGAATATACAACAAAATAAGGTACTCAATTTTATATAATGTACTAAAAATTAAATAACTCGTTCTAGTCATTTATTATTAACTTCCCGATTTTATAGGGAAGTTATTGTAATTACCCCGAAAATCGAAAATCGAATTTTTAGCAGATCTTCACGTTTCATGGTCATTGGAGTCATTTTAGACTATTTTTATCAAAATGTCGGTATGTGTGTGTGTGTGTGTGTGTGTGTGTGTGCGTGCGTATGTCCGTTTTTATGGTATCAAATTTTTCGTTAACGTTTTCAGAAAAAGTAACAACGCGATCGGAATGATGAATGATGCAATCGATGTGCTCCGCTGTAACTTAGAGCTGATTAGATTTTGGTCCATTTTGGTCAAGTAGTTTTTTTCGAAAGGAGTTGATTAAACATTGCAATTTATACGAAAGGCGTATCCACCGAAGAAGTAAACGTAACTATATATATATATATATATTAAAAAAAAATTTTTTTTTTATAAAATTAAAAAAAAGATTTATAAAATTAAAAAAAAATTTTTTTCTTGTTTTTTTTAATTAAAAAAAATGTTTTTTCCAATTATGCAACTAATGCTAATGTAACCGCTTACAATAATCGAAAATTATTCCAATGCAAGAGTGAGTTAATCATCGCCGAGAATACATTTTCAAAGAATATCGATGAAAGTACAAAAACATTTATATTACAATCTTTAAATAAACAATGAGTTCAAAACGAATTGTTAACTGAGATTAAATTGAAAATTAATATAAAATATATGATAATTAATAACATTGACGTTGAAGACGAATTGGTTAATGGAGCATGCGGAATATTAAAATTTATTACTTTTCAAGAAAATACTAAAATTCCGTCTATATTGTGGTTAGATTTTCAATTGGCCAGAGTAGGAGTGAAAGTAAGAACTCGTTATCGTGATTATATGAAAAATGCAAATATAAATCAAAATTTAACACCAATAATAAAAAAATATCGAATCAAGTAAATATTTCGAGTGAAGAAAAATAACAAATCACACGTAGTCAATTTCCAGTGGTTCCTGCTGAAGCGATTAACGATTCATAAAAGTCAGGGACAAACATACCAGAAAGTATGTATGGATTTTAAAACATCAGAAATACGAACTTTGCAAATGTTGTATGTAGCACTGAGCAGAGTTTCAAAATTGAGCGGTTTATATATTTTGAGAAAATTCAAATTAATAGTATCGAAGAAAACCAAGATCAATACTGCAAACCCGGATAATGATGAGTTGTATCGTTTGCGAAAAACTAATTAAGACAATTTATTTTGCAACATTAGTATGCTATAACAAGGAACCAAGCGAGCAACGAGCATACGATATTGGTTTAATGCGACGCCATATAGCAAACATTTTGATAAGTAGAAAACTATTGAATTTCCCTGAAAACGTATAATCTTCTTAAAACGTACACTTAATAAATAATAATAATAATATACAGCAACTAACGAATCGGGAAGTTCTTTGTGTGGCTCGTGGAGAGTCACACACAAAATAAAAGACATTAATAGCTGTGGGCCCTACTAGCCATGCGTACCACTAACATTCTCGCAAGAGCAGGCCTGCCCGCGAGCTCGCGAAGCGAGCGAGCAACAACAACCCTACTCGCGAGTGAGCGAGCAACAACAACCCTACTCGCGAGCGAGCGAAGCGAGCGAGCAACAATAGCCCTCTAGTTTCTACAAAAATTGACTTTTAGTGTGGGTAAAATACATACAGGCACTTTAAATATAAAATAAGAAAAGTATTAGAATTCAACAAAATTACACAATTTTTGGCACTTTTAGTAACGCGTGGACTGCTCTTTATGTTGTACCCAGATAGTCTTGAACACGTCTTAAAAAATTGAAGTAGAAAAGAAAGATTTGAAATTGAAGTTGAAATTGAAAAATTTAAGTTGAAATTGAAAAATTGATATTGACATTGAAAAATTGAAGTAGAAAGTGAAGGTGAAATTGAAAATTTGTAGTTGAAATTGAAAAATTGATGTTGAAACTGAAAAATGGGAGTGGAAATTGAAAAAGTGAAGTTGAAATTGGGGTACCGAAATTGAAGAGTTGAAATTGAAGAGTTGAATTTGGAATTGAAACAAAAACACTAACTCGAACAAACAATACCAATGCTAGTACGGCTAGATTATAAAATTGACGTCTTTAAGACCTCGTGTGCTATCTGGGTACCACTTCAATCGTTCATCTTGGTAAACTTCTATATGTATAGATTTTTTATATCATTTTTATGATGCTTCCCGAAGCTTCTAAAATTGCTGATTTCAATTCGGATACTGTACTGTACTGCTTTCCACCTTCGTATAATATTCTTGACAGTCTTCCTGAAACGTTCTCGATAATGTTTAGGTCAGTAGATCTTTCAGGCCAATTCAAAACCTTTATATTTTCCGCTTGAAAATAATTTTTTACTATGCGAACGGTATGCACAGCTGCATTATCTTGCTAAAACATATATTTTCTGCCAGCAATTCTGCGAGCATATGTTCCAGTTTGCTCTTCAATTAAATTTAAGTAGCCAGTACTATACATACGGCCGTGAATAAATTTTATTTCCATTTTTCCTCTATAGCCGATTCCTCCCCATATCATTACTGTACCGTCACCACATTGTCGACGACTCAAAACTCTTTGTTCCTTTCGTAAATCATAGAAATAGTACTTGTATCGTGCTGGACTTAAACTGTACTATTGCTGGCACTACAGTAGTTAGTAGCTTATAATAACAGCAAGTTAAGCTCGTTTAAACATTTCAAAAAAAAAATAAAAAAAAGATTTCTACTACGATTTTGGCTTAGGGTGCCAATCATTGTACAGTTTATCCACGGTGTATTATATAGGTGTTCCGACTAAGCACCTCGGTAAGGCTGAAGTTTTGTGGTAGATAGAGGTTAGTTCTCTGGTCGCCGCCAGATGGAATACTAGTCATCCTCACAGTTTTCATGTGTAGCAGCATGTCCATGCAGACTGTGCTACATATATGTACATATATGTATGTAGCGTACATATACCTTAGCACGGGCTACATGGACACGCTGCTACACACAATATCATTCACACACGTACATGAAAACTGTGAGGATTCCCGATATGCCATCTAGCGACGAACTAACCTCTATCTATCACACCCTTCCGAGAGAAGCCCGAACACCTATATAATACACCGTGAGTTTATCCTATTCAATCTCCTAACCTATAGTCTCAACAAATATCAAATTCGCAAACTGACAATCCATCGTCGTCTCTGAAGGGTGAAGCAGAGGCGATGGAAGAAGGGAAAGATCCGCGGTTCCGACTTTCCGATGTTCCTCGGAGCACGAGGCGACCAAGTCAGAGTTTCCACGCTTGTAAATTCGTGAGCATCGCGAAACTTGGAGCCGGGCCAAGCACCACCGGCTTCTCTCTGCCTCCGCTGGACCAGTTTCTTTATCCGGCAGACGACGCCGCGCCGGGCACACCGCGAGCAGATTTCGAAACGACCGGTTCTCGTTCCACGAAACGACAGCGGCTTTTCGGGACGACGAAAATAAAGCGGCACCCGAAACACTCGCGATATCCTTGCGGTGTTTACGATCCTGCCGGTGGAAATGGCAGCCTCGTCCCCCGCCGCCATTTTCGGCACTCGTTGTCGATCCTCCTTACGATCGATGGATAAAGGAACGCCCGTTAAACTGGACGGACACGGTAGGAGACCCGCTCACCTAGAAATACTTTTTACCCAGAGCTGTGCTAATTTAAATACATTGTAATTGAATTATGTAATTGAATTACAGTAAATCCTCTGTATCGTAGACGGGACACTATTTTTAAACATTTTTCTTTATCGTTTTCATATAATGCATCATTTTCTGAAATTTTTAATTATAGCATTTTTATTTTGAAAAGAAAATTGGTTTGATGCACTTATTTCTTTTAAAAACGTAAATGATGTCCTTCAGACGACGGCTAAGAGGCGTGATCTGAAATTTTTCAGAAATTCTCAATTTACGTCGTTTTTTTTTATTATAGTGTAACAATACAAGAGATGGATTAAAAGTACGTATTCGTGTATGCTGAATAGGAGCGGCCAAGGCGAAATATTTTAAGACAACATACCACTTCCAAAAATTACTGCGTCAAAGAAAATATTTTATTTTTAAAAAATTACTATTTTATTTTCATTATGTACGAATACTTTAGAATAAATAGGGTTATTTACTAATTAAAATACTGTATCACACTGTACAATATCCTATCAAAATGATAATTTTCAAGGAAAATTAGAATCCTACATAATACTAATTCATCAGTAATAACCGTGGCAAGAGTTTGATACCAAGAACGTTAAATTTTTACATACCAGACTGAAAATACATCAGTTTAAAGTCCATCTTTGCAAAAAGTGGGGCCCACTCCACCTTATTTGAAATACTATTTTACTCAGCTCTGACTTGTAGCTACTACTAACGGCCCTTGGGTTTAGAAATACATCGGCAATTACCTAATGCATTAAGTAAGTTCGTGAATTTTGAGATTTCTAGGTAGGTGTAACGCTTTGAAAGGTCGAATATTCGGACCGGCTCTCGGTGGCTGTGCGTCGATCAAGCCTCGAAAATGTCGGAAGTGGATTGAAGCGATGGTATTCAGGGAAGACACGAGACACGCGCGGGAGTTTCGTCGTGATTAGTCATCCGTTTGGCAGAGCGGTGGATATAGCGGACGAGAAAAGGCGGTCAACGATTTCGCGGAGGGCTACTTGGCACCGACGCTGCAGCAGAAACTTGGACGAAGAAGAGGAAGTGACCGGCGCAATGTGGAGCTTGGACCAAGCAGAGAGAGAGAGAGAGAGAGAGAAAGAGAGAGAGAGAGAGAGAGAGAGAGAGAGGGGGGTGAGAGAGGGAGATAGAAAGAGAAAGAGGAAAGAGGAGAGAGAGGAGAAGGCGTACAGTGGCTGACGTACTAGGGATTTCCTCTCTTCCACCACGTCACGTGGTTAATCCGAGCGTAAACAAATCCCGGCGATGTATTTCAGGAGACGGAATGGAAAAATCGATATCGGATAATGGTAATCATAGTGTGAAAATGGCCGGAGGAATATTTTAAGGGCAGCGCATCAATTTTAGAAGATCCGCCGCTCGGAATAGAAGCCGCGTGGATAAACAGCGGTTTTTCGAGCATAAATTTTCCCGCGGAGCTCGTAGCATCGTTTTCATTGAAACTCGAAGCGGGAGCACGCTTTCTAGTTGCGCAACGCTGGCCGTTTTCTTTAACGGCGAGCGTATCTTGGAAATTACGGCCGCGTATTCGTTGATTATTACTTAACAGTCGGCGAGCGACACAAAAAATCTGCAGAGGAATGGAAAAAAAAGAACGGAAAAAGAAACGTTCGGCGAGCAAATAGCCGATTGCGCAACGCGCCGAGATTATCAGCTGGGTTTACGCGGGAAAATTTATTCGCCGCGCGGGGCGCAATTAAACTTAATGACCGAAATTCCTGCCGGAACGAAACCAACGCGTTTCCTTTCCATTGTGATCCCCGGAACCTTCGATAGATTGCGCCGCGTCGCCATCAGCATGGCGAATTTTTGATCGCAAGCAATTCGAAAACATTTTGCGGACGTTTTGCATACATTTTGCGTATATTTTACGGACGTCTTGCGTTTTATTTTGCGTCTCAGGTCATTTTTAGATCAGAGTTGTGTTGAATTACAATTGAATTTATTAGATTGGTAACTAAGTTCGCCACTTTTTGTTTCGTAATTCTTTTATTGTGTCATTGTAACCTCATTCAGTGACCATTCCTTTTGAACTGTAGATCATTGGGAAGCTCTGAATTTTGCGATTAATTTATTATAAAATATTCGTGCTTAAAAAATATATATATATATAAATGACTTTGTTTGAGAAAATGTGGAGGTCGCGAACTTGGTTGCCTACCTAATACTTCACAAATTATAATTACAAGGTAATTCAATTACATTGTAGTCAATTATTTCGTAATTCGAAATTCAGTTGCTTCATTCAATTAAATTACAATGTCATTTGTAATTCAGGTGTCCCTCATTTGATTAAATTACAATGTACTTTGAAATTCTGGTCTCTTATCCAAATATACTCTGTATTTTGGAGGATAGAGCTAATGTAAGTTGCTCTTATTTCTTCACCAAAAAATTGAGGAGACATTCAATATTCTCTGTATTTCGGAAGATTGACCTAATTGCAAGTGACTCTAATTTCTTCATCAAAGTTGAGGAGAATTTCAACATTTTCTTCATTCCGGAAGATTGACCTAATTGCAAGTGGCTCTAATTTCTTCACCAAAAAGGAGAGTTTCAACATCCTCTGTATTTCGGAGGATTGACCTAATTGCATTTGGCTCTAATTTCTTCACCAATGTTGAGAAGACTTTCAACATTCTCTGTATTTCGGAGGATTGACCTAATTACAACTGGGCTCTAATTTCTTCACTAAAGTTTAAGAGACTTTCAGCATCCTCTGTATTTCGGAAGATTGACCTAATTCCGAGTGGCTCGAATCTCTTCACGAAAGTTGAGAAGATCCTCTGTGCTATCCGTACTTCAGAAGTTTGGCCCGATTTCAAGTGGCTCGATGTCTGCGAAATACGAGCACGTGTTGCTCGAATCTTATCAAGTGATTCATATAGGATCAATCCTATTGTTCGATGAAATTCGATCGCCTATCGTGTGCAGGAAGTCCGCGGGTCAATGTTGATACTTGATAGAAAATAAGACGTTAGGCTTACGCGCGAACGAATTACGATTATTAAGAATAATTGCACCGTGGGCTAGCTCCGTGGGCTAGCATGATTCCATGGCGGACGATCATCGCCCGAGGAGATGCCGGTTGCGTAACTGGAAATCTTTTTTAAATAGTCGACGCCTTCTGATCGCCTGCTGGAGGGCATTCGCGATTTCTGCGCGAAGAGATCGCGAGCGAATACGTGGCGAAACTTGAAGTCATCCGGCGCGGTGTCGCGACGCACGTTGTTCGAACCTGTAGGGCATTTCGGAACAAAATTAATAACTTACCGGCATGAAATATACACGTGTCTCACCGTTTCAACAAGTTTAAATAATTTCTTTTCACAAAGCGAGTGAGTAATAGTTTTTTCCTTAACTCAGTTTAAAAGTGCAAGATAATATCTTAATACACAATAATTTTAAAATTGCTTTGAAATTTTAAGTGATCGAACCAGTGCGCCGCGCCGATAGCATTAATACATGTGTTATTAACAAATATACTTATTATTATAATTAATTAAAATTAATAACTCCTCAACTAAGGCCCATTTTCAATCTTAGGCCCTCAATACTAATTCAAAGATCATATTAAGATCTATCAGTTTATGGAAAAGAAAATATACAGTTTTATTAAGAAAGATTAAATAAAAATAATCTCAATTTTTTAATATATAAAAAGTTTTGGTACATTTTTTTGTAAACACCTGAGGGCCTCCACTGTCCCTTCGCCCACCTCTTCCACTGTGGGGCATTGCCGGAAGGGCCTGTCCTTTTCTACGTTCCGCATTCTTTGTACTGTCCGTCCAACAAGAGTTGACGCAGAGAAGCTCGTAGGTACCGCGTGGTTTCGTACTCCGCGCTACACGTCCTCCGCGATTGGCCGAATCGCTTGACGAAGACAGCATACGAGCGTCTTGAATGCGACTGCAATAGAGCGATGTGGTAACGCCGAGCTCCTATCACGACCACGACCGTTCCCGCGAGAACCGTTCGTTGGACGGACAGTACTTTCGGCGCGGTCGACGCAGTCTCGAAAAAATAGTTTTTCTACACGATCTTTGTCCCTGGTCAGACAGGTGTTGGCGATGGGAGCTAGATCGCGACTTTTCTGTAGTCGGAAGAGGTTCGGAATTGTGAGGACCTTGCGGATGTCGGAGGGGAATAAGTTGGAACTCCCCGACTCACATCAGACCACTTTCATAATTATGGGCACATGTAGGCTCGCAATAGACATGAATTTTCTTCCTTTTCTAGGTAATTATGATCAACAAAGGAGTTCCAATCACGGTGATCGTAGAATAAATCGTAGTGGAAGGAGTTAAAACATGAAATTACGAACAGGAACCGATGGAATTGAACGAGCATGTAAAATTGCAAAGCAATCATGGGGAAGTGAGGGATTTCATGAAGGAGTTATCTCTCGACCGAGGAGTTTGCGAGGGTTAAAAAAAAAGAAAAGGATCCCGGACAATGAGCGAGGATCCAGATCGCGGACACCTCTTTGGTAATCAAACGCTCGACTAAACGGTGTCTGCATAATCGAGACTAAACCGTAATTGTGCGCGGCGGCGAACGAGCCCGCCTCTTCGGATCCACGCTCGTTAAGATTAACGACCGCTCAACGAAGCACGAGAGTCCGTTGAAAACGGGGGTAACGAGAAGACGAGGAACACGCTCTCCTCGGGGGAGCTTGTAACAGCCCCGTACATCTCGTAAATTTTTTACAACGACGCACGATTCGTGTGCGGCGAAATAAAAAGAATAGATTCATGTGGCCGCACTTGAATTATGGATTTCTGGATCGCGGCACCCTTCCTCCCCCTTCGCCAGCTTTCTAATCGCTCTTTTTACAAAAAAAAACAACGATGTTTCAGCCACTGTTTTTCTGGCTCGAATTTCGGATCGGCTTCGAGCCACATCAACTATTATTTGCGATCACTAAACTTAGCGGATTATTTATGACAAAAACGTATAGGTATACACGATTAATTACAAACAGAACGGTTTTAGAAATCGTCTCTGGTTGGTAGAATCGTTTTTATCAAACGGAAAAGTAACATTTATTATGCACTTTCCATGTTGACATTTCTACATATACAGGGTGAATCCGATAAAGCAGGACACCTAAATATCTCCGTTCGTAGGACAAAGTTACACTGTTTGAAGGGCCACATATAACGGTGTAAGGGAAAAAAATTCAAGGTCATTTTATGAGATTTCAAGGTTATCGATGTTTTTTTAAATGGAATGATATATTTTCGTTAACGTAATGTTGTAGCTGACAAAATAACGAATTCATGCATGTAACACAATATGACCTTCAAATGACCTTCAACCCAGAAAAATGGTATAAATAAAATTCAACGTGTAAGATTCATTCATGCATTCATGTATTTCTGTTACGCTAAATGTTCAAAAATATTCCCTTGAGCTGCTATACATTCATTCAGCCGTGAAGTTACAGAACGTACTGCTGCGTAATTCATTTCTGAGGAAATCGACGCACAAGCCTGGACGATTCTTTCTTTCATGTCGTCTATAGTCGTTGGTGGTTCACTATAAACATCGTCTTTCAGTTTTCCCCATAGCTAAAAATCAAGGGGTGTAAGTGTAAGTCCGTTACGTCCAATCCAACGATTTGGAAACTTGTTATTTAAGAATTGTGTTACGACACGGGAAGAATGGGCCGGACATCCGTCATGTTGATACCACATATTTTCACGAATGTTCAAGGATGTATTTTCCAGGAGAATTGGTAACGATTCTCGTAAAAATGCAATGTATTTTTCTGCATTTAATGTTCCGGTAATAAAGTGAGGTCCAATTATTTGGTTATCTAAAATTCCGCACCAAACATTGATGGACCATGGTCTTTGTTTGTCGACTGTCCGTAACCACCGCGGATTTTCAGATGACCAATAATGCAGGTTTTTTAAATTTATTGGCCCGTGATTTGTAAACGAAGCTTCATCGGTAAATAATACATTATTAAAAAATGCTCCATCGTTTATCAATTGTCTCAATCCCCACTGGCAAAAGTTTACACGATTTACAAAGTCTCTACCATGAAGTTCTTGATGAATTGATAGGTAAACGGGGTGAAATTTGTGTTCCTGGAGTATTTGCACTACATATTTTGGACTAATGCCACTTCCTCGTGCGATTTGCGTCGTACTAGCATGAGGGTTTGTATTCACTGCTGCCAGAACATTAATTGTGTTTGCTTCATTCCTTACAGTCCTCACCTTTGTACGTTTTTTATTTTCGACACTACCAGTTTCACGCAATTTATTTAACAAATTGGGGTAAACGGAAACTGATGGACAATTACGATTAGGAAATCGGTCCTTGTACAACTGCACGGCTTCTCTTAAACACTGTCGACTTTCTCCATAAATGAAAATCATATCAATCTTATCTTCCTTCGACTAACGCATTGTGAAACGTTCATCGATAAACTGATCGAGAAATCTTAGAAACTGTGGAAATCTGATAGCAAGAAGGTCTTCTGAGTAATTAGTAGTGGATAAACACGATTCTGTACTAACGTATAGGTGAAGGTATATCATAATTGTCCTCCTGTCAACACCGAATCTGTTATTATGTTGTGTATTGCGATACATTTGAATGTATAGCAGCTCAAGGGAATATTTTTTAACATTTTGCGTAACAGAAATACATCAAATGAATCTTACACGTTGAATTTTATTTATACCATTTTTCTGGGTTGAAGGTCATATTGTGTTACATGCATGAATTCGTTATTTTATCAGGTACAACATTACGTTAACGAAAATATATCATTCCATTTAAAAAAACATCGATAACCTTGAAATCTCATAAAAATGACCTTGAATTTTTTTCCCTTACACCGTTATATGTGGTCCTTCAAACAGTGTAACTTTGTCCTACGAAGTTTTTTGGATAACGAAAAGTAACGGAGATATTTAGGTGTCCTGCTTTATCGAATTCACCCTGTGTAGTCATGAATTTTTGCGCTGCAGTAACGATAATGTTCATAATGCTGTCATTCGGTAAAAACGAATGTCCTGATACTAAGAATTTATTTGTAAGTATAAAAAATTGTAAGCTTGATTTTTCTCGAAAATGGACTTGGGCCACTTTCGAAATAGATAGCAGAAAATAATCGATCCCTACAGAGGCCTCTTCAGGTTAAACCTGCTCTCGTTTGAGCCGCGAATAAAATTCGAATAACACTTCCGTCTCTCTCTCTCCCTCTCTCTCCTCTCTCTCCTCTCTCTCTCTCTCTCTCTCTCTCTCTCTCTCTCTCTCTCTCTCTCTCTCTCTCTCGCTCGAAAGTTCGAGCTTTTATCCGAACAAAAGCTTTTAGCAGTTCTCTTGAAATTCGACCTAGCAAGGTCGAGCTCTATAACAAATCGTCCGGCGAGCTAACTTCGAGGAATCGCTCGGTTAAAATTAACACCATGAACGAGAAACTGCGTCCTCGAAGAGCACAGAAGCACCGTTGATCGAAGAAAAATCATTGCACGTCTAGGCAGCCTCTTCGAAGCAATCGGAGCGGAGATCTCGGTTCATGGTGCAACGAAACGTCTTCGGTTGGCACGGACTGCGCTGCGGTACGTTTTCTTTGGAATCCGAGATACGATGCAACTGTGTGCGCATCGACGATGCTGAAAAACAGCCGACGTGGACGCGAATCGGTGTGTAAGTGCGCGTTTCACGGCAAAGATCTTTCTGGCGCAGGTGGTCAAGCAACACGATGCACGTGGCCGGTGCATGTGCAGCGGATATTCTGCGTGCAGGCTTCGGCGAATTGTATTTGACTCGCGTAAGCTCGATTTCCGTACCGACCATACGAGTCCGGACTAGAACTGGGTCCCTGTTCGACGATCACCGAGATTATGTCGAGGCCGTTTATTTACACTCGAATTATCTTGTAAATTAATTTTAGAGTACTTAGGATAAGTTTTAGGCTAAGAATTTACTCATTTTTAATAGTAATTTCAATTTTATGAATTTTTAGGGTAATTATTTTATTTTTAAATGAAAAGAATAATTTATTATGTTTAAAGATACTTATAATTTTATTATATTTTTTTTAAGTACACACAGTTATTTTTATTTTATTTTATATTTGAACTTAGATTAATTATAATTTTTTTTATTATTAAATGGGGTAAAGGAGGAAAACGAGTAAAAGCTGCTTATTATATAATATTTTAGGTATCCCAAAGTACCATATTTTATACATTATTTTTTTCTCTTCCATTTTTATCTTTTTATATTTACACAAATTTTTTTAATAATATTATTGGAGTTAGTATATTTTTGAAGAAATGATTATTTTTTCTATTGTAAATAAACGATCAAAAGTGGTAAAAATTGCAAGTTTTCATGGTTTTCGGCCTTTTTACACGACTGTCCGCGTCTTTTTCTATCCCATACGCCATACGCCCTTCCTTGCGCCCGAAACTTTCATCGTCGATTAAACCACTAAATAAAGTTGAGATTATATCGTGTTTGGTGTCATTTTAATCAGAAAAATCCCAGAAATAAGTTTGCGAAACAATTTATGGCTTTTGCGTCACGATAATGCACCTCCTCACACTTTATTGTTTGTTCGTGATTTTTTGGCCAGAACCAACATTGTGATGATTCCACCGCCCCCCAGCTTCCATATTCACCGTGTGACTTTGTTTTGTTCCCAAAAATATCAAGAAAACCTTCACACTAGACCTACCACTGCCGGTCATATGACCGGTTTCACATTTTTCATATTACAATTATCGAAAGTATGAAGTTGGTTACATGAAAATTTATACCATAGATTGTTTTACTCAGGCAGATATTATAATAAAAATTGCACAGAATCTAAATCAATAGTAAACGAGAAAATAGGACTTCTGGCCACTTTTGGATTATCGAGAAATGAGATTGCGAATCCCTTGCAATCCTGGAAAACGAGTCTACTCCCATAAATCAGCGTGTATTACCTAATGGAGACAATTTTGAAGGCGATAACAGTCATGTGGCCGAACAACTAAAATTTTCTCCGAAAAATGAAAATTCTCGTCATTATTTTAACACACCTCGTATGCAGATCGCAGTCAAGTTACGTGCATTGACTATATGGGTGACTATAGGTGGCAAAAATTCATTTTAAACCCACAGGGCAAATGATATTCCGTCATTTTTGAGGGACACGGCACCGATAGTGCCAATAACTCTCGGAATTCGCCAGAATTCGGCGACCCTTGGCCGACAGTGACGCAACCCTCGTTTACCAGTAGCACCACCACCACCACCACGAAAATTCGCGCATCTGTTTACGCGTGCACGTTCGAGATCGTTTCGACCCGTATTTATATCTTCATGGCACTAGGTCGCGCAGCGATTCCGCAAAATGACATGTGCATGCGTTCCCTATAGATATTACGTACTGCACAACGCGACGCGCGAGATCATCTTTGTTGCGCGTCGCACGCAAATACCTGAGCCGCTTGCCAACATTTTCGGGCTGCCAGATCGAAGAAAATTTTCGCCATCGGCGTGCATACTTGGTTTAACCCTCCGAGTGCCGTGTCGAAGTCATTTTTCCCCGGTAACATCCAAATTGTCGTTTAAGTACTCAATTTGTGCCAATTAAACTAACTCAACAGCTGTCTCGGGTAAACTTTACTTTACCGGACTCGAAATTTGTGCCTTCCTCCTATAAATTATGATGTATTTGGTATGTAATCCAGTAGGCTTGTACCCGGGCGGCTAGAGATCGAAGTGTCGATCCAGTAGGATCAATGGTTCAGGAGTTATGCTTGCTTAAAATTGAGCAAGCTGCAGTGTTTTTGATAGGTAAGGGCGCCGCCATATTTGGCCCCCCGCCCGACCTAATCACCAACCAACCAATTAATTATTCTGCTCGGTAAACGGCGCGCGACCGTCACTAAAAACCAATATGGCGGCGCCCTTACCTGTCAAAAACACTGCAGATTGCTCAACTGTAAGCAAGTATAACTCCTGAACCATTGATCCTACAGGATCGAAATTTCGATTTGCAGGTTCCCCGGGTACAAATCTACTGAATTACATGCCAAATACATCATAATTTATAGGAGAAAGCCACGAATTTTGAATCAAGTAAAGTAAACAGCAGCTACTGTTTTATTGAGGATATCGGATAAACTAATACTAGTGTGTAGACTGCGGATCTTTATGCGAAATAAAAATTGCTTGCACCAATTACAAGCGACTGGAGACACATAAACAATTTATCCTTACTTCAATCATTTGAACAAGCTGAGAAAAATAGATTGGCACTCTTAAATCATTTGTAAGCTTTCTACTGTTTTAAATCGCTCCCACTCATTTTTGTCATAAATGCATATCATGAAAAGTAAATTTTTTAAAATTATTAATTAGAGCTGTGAACGGTCCTATGCATTGCCAATTATGTAGCTATAAAAATCGTCCGTTGTCCGAGGGTTAAATAAAGAAACGGGTCGGGACTTCCCCTGTGCGTATTGCAATTAGAACCCCCGCAGGACCATTCGGTGAAGAAACGTGGCGCACCGGTATCCGAAGAGAAAGCGAGAGATCGGAGGCACGTTGGCTCAAGTGGACACGTTGATTTATTCCTTCTTCCTGTCCTCTCTCGCGTCTTTTATCCTCTCTCTGATCTCGCCTCGAAATCCGCGAAACGTGACTCGAATCTCTGCTCTACTGGAGAAAGAGTAGGGTAGACCTAGGTTATACCTACTCGAATCTTTTTTGCGAAATTTTTTCCACACCGTAAGAGTAAGAGTAAACTATTTATGTGGCTCCGGTCACTTGCAATCGACAATGCACTATTTGTTGATAGTAAAAAGAACTACAAAATAGAGATGGCAATCTTGTAAATGAAGCATGTGAGTGACCAGAAAATTCAATGTCTACCATAATACAATCGAGAAACATGTGATTCTTTGATCAATAAGAAATAGTTGCTATTGTTTGATGTTACTTTTCGTAAAATCGGACATTTCATATGCAACGACCTAATAATTTGATTGCTCCGCAAGCATGTCGATTTCTGCCGCGAACATCCCGTATGCAAGGAGGGCGACATTATTGTTGTTAGCATTATTATTAATGTATTCTTTTGATCGAGAGGCTCGGCGAAACCGATTCGATCAACCGCGCACGTGGGACGATTTAAGGCGCGCGACACGAATAGGCGGTTCCGACGTGCGATTCGTATATTATACCCGCATAATTTACACGGTGTAATACGCTCGCGCGGTCGGCCCAGTGAAATGTACACAGACGAAATTGCTTTCACGGAGAGGGGAGAGAGGGATACGTCAGGGCTTATCCCATTTGGACAGCTGCCAATGTACCAATAGCCGAACCGGTAAGATGCGCCAAAAATAACGAGCCGCGGCTTCGAAAAGTTTCAATATACAAGAGCTGTCAATTAAGTGACAGCCGGTGGGCTTGTCAGGGAGAGGAACCAGACCCTGGATCCCTTTACCTCCGGTGTTCGGCGTTATTTATCGTATTTATTAACGGCCCGGCCCGTCTTGCGCGGTTTGCTGCGGGCCGTTTTCCTCCTACGATCACGATTGCTCGATGCTGAATTTCATTTATCCTCGGCGATGCTTCTCGTTTACTTCCTCAACAAACGATCTGTTAAACTATCGTCCCCTCTAGCACATCAACTTGACAGAATTATGAGGCGGGACTTTTCGATGGTAATTCTGGAAACCAATTTTTCGGCCAGAATCTCGACACGACTATTATATTTCACTCGCCGACAACCGTTTACCGAATTTGTCCGACATCGATGTTAATATTCTGACAGTTGCTGTATCTCCGCCATCGAAGAGTTTAGTCCTTCTATGTATATTTATGAGACAATGGAAGTATGTACATAATGTAAATTACAATAAATTTACTAATTTATATTCTAATTTAAAGTTCCTCTCAATTTCCAATTTTATTTAAATAACAATAAATTTACTAATTTATATTTTTATTGGAAATTTTCCCTCCAATACGTAATTATGAAAGTGGTCCAAGTCGTGTATTTCTTGTTCCGAGATATTTAAAGGATTACATTTGAATAAATTATAAAATAATTTTATTAAAAATGTTGATTTTAAGATCACAGACTTACAGTGACTCCTAAAAATATATTAAGACACTGTTAAAAAGACGATAATTTTTGTAATATTGGACCATACTATTTGAACTTTTCTTGAGAAGTTGGAACAATTGATTTGCTACACAACGTGACACAGATCTACAAAATGTATTTTTAAAATTTTGTAAAATGCGCTTTTTAATATTTTCTATACAATTCTGACCAATTTCAATTTTTGAAATACTTTCTCTTCGCAACATGTAGCGAACTAATTTCTCTAACTTCTCAAGAAAGTTCAGATCGTATAGTTTAATATTTAAAAAGTTATCATTTTTTCTAGAGAAATAACTTTCAACGACTTCATCAATAGCACGCTATACCATTTGACTGAAGAATGGAAATACAATTTATTAATAACATCAGTTTGATAATGAAAAAACGTTACCATAATTTTTAAAGAGAACGATTGAAGTTTGACCGATTCTGTCTTTCGATTCGCACTATTTATCCTTGCGATGGATAGAATACGGTGCAATCAAAACAAAAAGAATTGTCGACCTTTTGACCATGCAATTCCATTTTTACTAAACCGAGGATGTACATCTGAACACGTTGAAATAATCAAAAAGAACTGGTTGACATTATTAAAAAAAATATATATATATAAAAAACTTCTTAAAAACCACGCTTATATTGAAATGCACTAAAAAGGATAAAATAATTTTTTTAGGCGTTAGTCACTATAAATAAAAGCGTGGAGCGTCCACGAAGATTACGTCAATATAGTTTAGCGCTCCACGATTTTATTTATAGTGACTAATGTCTAAAAAAATTATTTTCTCCTTTTTAGTGCATTTTAATAATATAAGCGTGGTTTTTAAAAAGTTTTTTTATATATTTTCGTAAGAAACCTACTTCGGATAGGCATTTGTTTGCAAAACATTGGAAACATTGTAAAGGGGCCTATTCACGATCAATCATATTGCGCAAAATGCTTGATCGTAAATAGACACCTTAATTCGCTAATTGTAAGATGTGTGTTTATATACGATTGTGATACCAGAAATACCATGTACAACAACATCACAATTTTGGTTTTTGCGAAATATGCTGTAAATATATAACGTAGAATCTCATATGTATGGGTTCTATACTAATTTTTGACTCTTACTGTATAATATTTGATTGGCTCTTGTTGAAACGAACACACGCAACGTCCCACAGTCGTGAAAGGATTAAATTATGCTGTCTGAAATGTAAATGTTAGATCGCATTTCGTTCTGATAAATGTTAACGATACGCCACTGCAGCCCACGAAAATCAGGTCGGCAGCTAGTTTTTTCGCGTTTCTGCTGTGTCGTTTATCAGCGTGTTCCTCTCCGGATGGAAGCGCGGCGATAATAATTCGTCAAGGCGAAGTTCGACCGAAGAGAGGAAGAGAAAAAGAGCGCGAAAAAGAGATAAGGACGGTCCGTTTGGCGCCGCCAAGTGAATCACCCGCCGCGAAATAAATCTGAAAGTCTGCACGTTTCCTAGAACATGTGACACGAGTAGTCAGGCTAACCCTTTTTCCGCCTCGACCGTGTTTCTTTTCAAGCAATTCGATATACGGAACGTGCCGATTATATTATTACCTATCGCGGACGTGTGGAAACTCTCCTCGACGGTACTGCTGCCATTGAATCAATGTTTTTAGAACATTTTTAAAACGTTTGTGCATGTACTGCCTACGTATGATTTACTTTACAATTTATTCGATACAATCTTGGAAGAAATAGACAGAAGTTGCTGTACGGAAGATCCGTTCGCAAATTTTCTCCATTTTTCTTTCACTTTTTCAGTTGACGTATTTCCTTTGTAATTCTCAATTTGGAACGAGTATATATTTAATTGACTACTAAACTAGACTGTGGATCTTTGTGCAAAGTACATATACAGTTTCCACGTGAACTGTGAGAAACAGAAATCAGGAAAATAATAGTAGTCATTCTACCGTGCAGAAAATTGTAATCAAGTATACGGGTAAACTTTACTTTACCGGACTCGAAATTTCTGCCTTTATCCTATGAATTATGATGTATTTAATATGTAATCCAGTAAATTTGTACCCAGGGCGACTGCAGATCGAAGTTTCGATCCTGTGGCATCAATGGTTCAGGAGTTATGCTTGCTTAAAGTTGAGCACCGCTCTTACCTGTCAAAAACACTGCAGATTGCTCAACTTTAAGCAAGCATAACTCCTGAACCATTGATCCTACAGGATCGGAACTATGGTTTTAAATTCTCGTTTATAAGAAATAATAAATAGATATTACTTTTGGTATTATTTCCATGACTTCTATTCGAATAGAAAGTTTAGTTATTATTTGCAATTACAATCACACATTTGGTTATTGTATTTAAATGCCCAACTCTGCGACCACAGAATTATTTTGGCCCATCGTGGCCCGTCGTGTGCTGCTCCGGTTTGAGCTACAGCCTGAGAACCGAAGAAAACACGGAGCCTGGTGACGTCGGACAATTTGTGAAACGATACGTCGCGTGTCGAACACGGCGAAGAATTGGCCAGCAATAGCCAGACAAATTGACGGTAGAGATAGGTTCGGAGCTGTTTCGCAGCGGAGGATCTGCCGCGGGGGAGGATGGGACGAGAAATAGATTCGTCAGCACCATCGGCAGCGGCATAGACATCTAATTTTCACCGACGCGATGGCTACACCGTGATCTGGTTCGTCGGTGGTCGGCAGGAAGTCGCTGAAAGCTTGCGCACGGCGGCTGCTGCTGTTTTTATTGGCGATCAACCGATAAACATTTACATCCTGATCATCGAAAGCAGACCGGCGTCCTATTTTCCGAGCACCCCGGCGTCGGACGTCGTCTCTGCTGGACACCGAGTCTCGCCAGGAACGTGAACTAAATTAAAGGTAAATTGTTCGGATCGCGAAAGTATTCATCCTTGCTATGTATCAGGAAGGAGTATCATTATTATTAATATTGCTTTTCAGTTAAGAAATGTGACTTGGTGTTCAGTATCCTAACTTTACACAGCTCTATATCTTATTCACATATTCGGTCCATATCTATATATAGTGTCGCCAGATGAGGGGAATCACGGTGAGAAGATGTACCCCCTCTTTGATGACCAGACCAGTCTACGGTCTTACAATTAGTGCGGGACGTTGGAGTATGCGCATGGTGCTGGAATGGGATATGGAAGGGGAAAAGGAGGAGAGGAAATGAAGCCAGTTTCTACTTCATCTGGCGACACTGGTCACAACACAGACCTGAGAATTGACTTAGAATGGGACTTTACTGTACTTCTCGGACAAGCTTCGTCCACAACGGTTGAATCGTTACGTAAAGCGAAGATCTCGTGCACAGAGTTGAACCCGAGAGGAACATCGCGCCGCGTCGGCGAGCATTGCCAAAATGCCTGTTAGATCGCGGTGTCGTTAATCATAGGAGGATCCCTGAAGGATGCGACACTGCGGCGTTGCGCAAGTGAAAGAGATCCAAACAAGGCGAGCCACGACCATGAGCGTGTACGTTCAACGTCGCTCAGAGAGTTAGAAAAAGAGAGAGAGAGAGAGACGATCCCTGGAACTATGCGGCTCTCGCGGCATACATCGCACGCTTTATCTTTCCGTGGTCGGTTACGGTGCTTTTTCAACGACAGCCAGGACCTTCGGACGCCCACCCGTTCTCACGCCCACCTACGCTCCCTGCGCGCTCCTTTTTTATTCGAACGGGGACTATTAATAGGCCTCGCTCTCTGTTCCTACGTTCAGAACTTTGTCCTCGTCCCCACCGTGAACCAAAAGAAAACGTTTCTGGCTCCCTTCCATGGTGTGATTGACGAGACGCGACGCTGCCGGGACTCGGGACTCGATACGGGCGCTGCGAAGTCGATGTTATAACATGTGCGGGATTCCCTTCGCTTCGACCGATTAAAGGTCGGTTTATCTGAACCACTTCGACCCGTCGGACAGTACCTTACTATCCTGGTTTTGTATCTAGTATTTCATTTTTTTGGAAAATATACCGACATTCGTGCTTGAAGGGTTATCTTTTTGTTAGCCAGTCGGGCAGGATCTTACTACCCTGGTTTTGTATCCAGTATTTTATTTTTGTCGAAAAAAATCTTTCTTCTTTAATAATTTTGTTAAACGCATAAATCCGCACTCCACTCGTGCCAGTATAAATTTTAGTTTAATATAACTAGACAGCGGATCTCTATGCAAAATACAAATTTTCTACCCGATTTTCGAGCAACTGGAGCGACATAGACATTTATTTTCTCTCTTAATATGTTCAATGGGTTGAAAATAATATAACGGTATTCTTAAGTTCGTCTAAAATTAATCAATTAATTTGTTATCAGAAATTTCTTGTGTCCGGTGAATAGGACCAAAACTGCGGATTAAAACTTTGTTAATATATCTTTCGCTCTTCAACAAAATTTTCGAGAAAAATTGGAGGATACAGAAAATAGGTTGATAATCGATCGTCTATCAAAAATAATGTAAAATAAATTGCAGAAAGAATGCCTTCAAATTAATAAAAAACTTCCAAGTCGTCACTAAACAATCTAAACATCCGGTAATTGGTACCTTTACCCTACAGTAGGCCCGCGAGGTGTTAAACAGTCCATCGCTGCTGGAACATCGGCCGCTTCGCACCTCACTCTCACCAGCGCAGCGCATCGGTTGTTGTTCATGTCCTCGAGTTTCGGGGAGGGTGAAAGTCCAGACGGCGCCTGCAGGACTGACTACTCTCCCTCCAGTCTCCGTTTGACGACCACCTTTCCGCTAATCCAACGAACACGGGTCCCATCTTTTATCCCTTTTAGCTTCCTCCCCTCGGAAAACGTCGCCGTCGCGAGACTTCTCTCGTGGTTCTCAAATGCAGACCGTCCGACCCCTTCTTCCATACTTTGTTCCGTGATTATTGGACTGTGGATCCTCGCCCAGGTTCCCTCCCTCCTTCCTGTACCTTGTCAGAACCATATGGGAGAGCTTTCTTTCGTTGAAAGCACCAATGTAAACTAATTGCCTTGGCAAGTACGGTAGTGCCCGGTTTCTTCTACGAGCCAGCTCTTCTCCCACCGCTCACTCAGGAAGGAAAGACTGCGTACTAGGGGGTCCCATGAAAATCACCGACAATGTAATTTAAGACAGTAAGAACATTAGAAGAATTTAGAATACTGTTATTATTATTTTTAACCCATTAAACATATCAAGAAAGAAAATTAATTTCTACTGCAATTCAGGTAGAACATTTTTATTTTGCATAAAGATCCGCAGTCTAATCATAAAGTAACAATTAAAAATGAATACAAATAACAATTAAATTTATTATTTTAGATAATTTATTTAGACTTGCTCAAATAACAAATAATTAACTTCCCGATTTTATAGGGAAGTTATTGTAATGACCCCGAAAATCGAAAATCGATTTTTTAGCAGATCTTCACGTTTCATGGTCATTGCAGTCATTTTAGACTATTTTCAGCAAAATGTTCGTATGTGTGTGTGTGTGCGTATGTCCGTTTCTATGTAATCAAATTTACAACGCGATCAAGATGATGAATGATGCAATCGATGTGCCTCGTCGTAACTTAGAGCTGATTAGATTTTGGTCCATATTGGTCAAGTAGTTTTTTAGATTTTTAGTTCTTTTTCGAAAAGAGTTGATTCTACAATGCAATTTATAAGGGAGGACGAAAATTTTCCACCAAACAACCAAACGCAATTACATAAAAAAAGATTTTTTTCTTAATTTTTTTTTTAGATTTAAAAAAAATTTTTTTTTAGATTTAAAAAATCATTTTTAAAAAAAAATTCATTTTCAAAAAAAATTTATATTTAAAATATCACTAACCCTCTCGCAAGAGCAGTCCTACCCGCGAGCTCGCGAAGCGAGCGAGCAAAAACAACCCTACTCGCGAGCGAGCAAAAACAACCCTACTCGCGAGCGAGCAAAAACAACCCTACTCGCGAGCGAGCGAAGCGAGCGAACAACAATAGCTCTCTAGTTATTTTTGCTTTTTATTCGAATATCCAAATAACAAATAATTTGTTATTTAAATTTTTACTGAAATAATCATTTATTTAAATATGACCCGGGCGAACACTGCGCCCGGGTTACTGTGCGAGGGGTCGATTTGGAAAGGAGAAGCGATTCGAGCATCGGCGCGGCGCGGCGAGAGCGGAGCTGTAAAGCATTCATAACGCTTTCCCCGTTCGGAACGCGCCGCGCCGTTTCCAAACAGACTGTTATGTATCGGCGTCGACGATCTCGGTGCCGCGGGCGGGGATGGCCGGCAATTTATCGGCGACACTTGGCTCGGTAAAAGTGATATCGGCGAGTGTAAAAGTAGGGTTGGAAATTTGGATCGTAGAAACAGGGAGCCTCCGTGAGCGTACACGTTCCTTCACGGAGCATTGTGTTGCCAGGGCGATTCGGTGACCCCCCGCGGATATTGCTCGGCGCCGATGGCGAATGAAAAGGGTGGCCACCACCCCTGAACCACGGAATAAATATCGCGTACACGGGAACCCTCCATGTAAGAATTCCTAATTCCATACGCAGGGCTCGGAGGAACGGGGGAGCGACGCGACGGGGGAACCGAACCCTCGAACTTTATCGATCCTCCCGGCTCCCTGTGTCCTAGGGGGAGGACACGAGCGGAAATCGAGCGAACCCCGTGTCGCGCGTGCCCCCGGCCCCCCTCATCCTGGAACCTCGTCTTCTTGCCTCGGAGCCGTCCTCCCCCCTCCCGACCGAGTGCACTCCCCGCAAAACTGGCCGATTTCTTAAACCGATGGTTCTCAACGTTAGACCATATACTGGGTATTTCACCTAACTTGACCACCTTAAATATCTCTGTTGTTTTTAAAGATACGGCAAATGTCTGTAAGACAAAGTTGAATGGTACAATGGGGTTCGTACGATGCCAAAAGAATTTTTGTTTCTATGTAATTTTTTTAGAGATATGAAGGTGACCTTCATTTTTTTAAATGGAATGAGGTAGTTTTTAATACATCAATCGATGCAGCTGGACATTCTTTATAAAAAAAGTATTAACCTATGTAAGTCGAAAAGTTAGTAGTTCAGGAGACATTTCAATTTAAATAACTCTAAAACATCATTACTAACGTTTTAAGTTAGTAATCATTACTAACGTTCAAATACATACTATACATAGCAAAAATGGATCATCAGCAGCTTTGTTGACCTCATAGCGCCATAAAAATTCACACATGTGATCTATGATTGAATCATCCTTAATGCCACCTCTACTTAGACTCTAGATTGACATTAAAATAGTAAGAAAATTTGTCGGCAAGGTAGGGACTGACATTGAAATGGTAAAATTTTTTTTTCGAGTCGCCAAAAATCCTCCTGACAATCATCATTTTAGTCAAAAAAGAACCTATTCCCTTCCATCCAATTCTGACAACGGACGTAAACGGAAACACAGCCCTCATTTTTGTAATAAATGCTCGATTTTGTAATAAAATTTTGATAAAATTTCTGCGATAGATTTCGGAAGAATATTTGACACGTATTTTGTCCGGGCATCCACCTCTTTGAAAGGGTGAAAACAGCCCTTAAGGTTATCGATTTTTACTGATTTTGCTCAACTTTTTCATACGCCTTAAACTTTAAGATTAATATGAACGAATATTTCCTCTTTGCCCGTGCAGCGAGGAAAATCCCGATACAGCAGTGAGGTCGATAGTTTATTTATCGGAGGGAAACAATTACGATGCTGGGTGGAGGGTGTAATTTCCCGGAGAAATCTATCAGAGACGAGAACCCGGCAGTCTAAGTTGTCGCGAAAGCAGTGTGTTTATCGCAGTCGTCCGCCTCCCGTTTCACGGTCAACGTGCGTGCGGCCCCTGCCAGTCTGGGCGTCGGGACGCCCGGCGCCACGTCTGTACGCCCCTGCACCCTCGCCGCCCGCGCCACGGTGCCTCGTAAATTCAGGAGCGGATCGCGACGCTCGCTCTCCCGTTTCGTTCGCGTTATCGCTGCCCAGGCATCGTGGGCTATATAATTTCCCATTTTTTTGCTCGTTAGGGTTTCGATCGTGCTAGATTCGCGCCCTGCCCGGACGACCCTGGACGACGTTTCTGGCCATTCCGCATGCCCAGGGAACATTATCGCGTTTCTTTTCGCATCTGCATACAATTTCACGCGGTCGCCTCACAGTGGCGAGTTCGACCGAAATCGTGGCAAAAAGTAACAATTTTTTTCCCGTAGTTTCAAAATCTGTGTAGTAGTATTTTATTTATAAAGTGAGAGAGACCACGTTCTTTTGTTACGACCAATATTTAATACGTACTTCTGTCGGAGATACACTGGTGGACAAATTGATAAAACACCGTTGTACACGCGCAACATTTATATATATATACAGGGTCATCCGTTTTTAAACGGACAAACGTAAACCAGCTATAAAGGACCCCAAATGAAACAATTTTTACCCCTACCACTTTTTTTGATTCGGCCTTGAATTTTAGATAATCGCAAAAAAACCATAATTTTTCCACGACGTGCCCTATGCTAAAAAAACAAAGATCCGAAGGTCATACAAAAATATTTTGTTAACAAAAAAGATGCCCCTATTTATTTTAAACCAAACAAACGAAAAATCATCAAGATTCATCACTGGAGTCCCGAGATATTCAAGTTTATGTGAACTAAAAAAATTATGGTTTTTTGCAATTTTCTAGAAATCAAGGCCGAAACAAAAAAAGTAGCAGGGGTAAAACTTGTTCCATTTGGGGTTCTTTATAGCTGGTTTACGTTTGTCCATTTAAAAACGGATGACCCTGTATATATATATATATATATATATCATGAAATCTCACTCAGTGGAAACGAATTCAATTTCAACTTCAATTTTTCAATGTCAATATAAATTTTTCAATTTCCATTTCAATTTTTGAGTTTCAACATCAATTTCTCAATTTCAACTTCTATTTTTCAGTTTCAACATCAATTTCTCAAGTTCAACTTCAATTTTTCAGTTTCAACATCAATTTTTCAAGTTCAACTTCAATTTTTCAAATTCAACATCAATTTCAATTTTTAAATTTCAATTCATTGATTTCCACTTTAATTTCAACTACAATTTCAACTCTTTAATTTAAATTTCGACTTCAACTTCCATTTTAACTTCTTATTATTTTTATAGTGATTTTAATTGCAATTGTTAGTTTTATTGCAGTAATTGGTTTGGACGACTTATTTAATTTTTAGTACTACTTTATTTTGTTGTATATTCACTTTCTACGTGTATATACATATGTACAAATGAATGTTCACTGCTAAAACTCGTGAGGTGTCTTAGAGTTCTAAAAGATCGGCATTTTCAACCATAATTGAAATTACCTTTGAGATTTATTATCGCGCTGTAACTCTAATTTATCATTCTTGTTGTTGTCGGACATGTTCTAATTTAAGGGAACATTACACTTTCTCGGTTGAAAATTTTAATAATTTTTATGGGACTGATAAAGTAATGAAAAAACATTTTTTGAGTCCGTAATATTTTTGACATACATTTTATTGAGTCTTCAAATACAAGAAAAAATGTTTATATAATTTTATTAATGATTTTATATAGGATTTCTTCAGCCTTATGGTTGATTGGCAGGGTTGATTGCGGCTTACTGGAACGTCTGAAAAAAGAAGAGTTATCCTTAGAAAAATCATAGAAAAAGTATAGACTAGAATAAATAAGATTGGTTAATTTTCTCCTTAATTTTTAACCTTTTGTTTACGAAGAAAATGCTATTTTTGAGACCACCAATTTTGGAGTTCGCCATTTTGTGAACTTCTGCTCGAATGAAATAATCGTAGTCTGTCCGATTCCATCGCCTCCATCGATCTATCTATTGCATGCGCCCCACGTTTTTCTTTTCATAGCTATTAAAAATTCACAATCACAAATTTTCAGGACTATCTATATGGGGTTAGGAACCTCTATGGGGCCAGGAAAAATTATTTTGTATACTTTTTAGTCCGTTTTTTAAACATGATAGTTTTTTAAAAGTTTATTTCTATTTAAATTAAATTATACTTTTTAGTAGAATTAGTACTTTTAGTACTTTTTAGTTTTAATTTTATTAAAAATTTATTTTTATTTAAATATTTCGAAACAAAATGTCTGAAAAACTGTGCGCCTGGGGAAAAAATTAAATCAAGAATCGCATAGTGAATATCGAAACGTCAAAAAGAATTTGAAATTTGTTGGACAGTGTTCTCGATGCGTTTAGCCTGGAGAGTCGCTACGAAAATGGTACCGGATGGTCCACGAAGTGGTGCCCGAGGAGCGTAGCGACATAATTAACTGCCGTAGAAGTAAACGTTCGATTAAAAGCAGCGGATCGCTTCCATCTTGACCTAATTTTCTGAGCGATGCCAGACGCGTCGGGCGTTCATGGTTGCAACGAGGCACGGCCAGCAAGTTGCGTTGCTTTTTTGCGTACGGGTGGAAACCTTAAGTGGCGATAGAAACTGAAAGATATCGTCGGATCGCGATGCGCAAGGGTACAAGGCTCGGCGTACATGGTAGATATATCCGAAGGACGTTCGAAAGATTAAATTGCGATTCGCTATCGTTGTCGTAGCTGTGCGACAGGATGGACGCGTCCTCCCGTTCCTCGGTTGGAAAGTCAGGACCTTCAGGCAATATAGCACACGCGCGTATAACACACGGACCACGTACTCGCGGGAATTACGTCCTGCAATTTAACGCCGGATCACAAAGTGTGCGAACGCTTCGCGCGCGATCACAATACCGCATGAACAGGGTGAAGGTTCATTATATGGAACACCCGATTTCGAAACATCGCACAGTGCGTCGGAATGCCCGTTTCTTCGACAAAATTCCATATCTTCAAAATTATTAGTGGTATAAGAAAATGTTTCAAATAAAAGTTATAGGGTATAGGGAACAGTACACGATGATTGTATTTGTTTGATATCGTTGTAACCTTGAGAAGCTCTATGGAGGTCACTTCTAAAATTTCATACGGTACTGAATATATTTTCGATTATGTATTCTAATAGGCGAGGTTAACACATTTTCAAAACTCTACAAAAACATTATTTTTGCATAAACCGTTGTCGAGATATAAGTATCTAAATTTGGCTTAATGGACCGTCTATGGTAGTACATATTGATTATACATATGTATTTTTATGAGTCAGACAAAAGTCAAAATCGCCTGTTTAGTAATGTGGTCATTTTCGTACGTTATATATACAATAACTAATACAAATAATAATAATACTAAAAATAAAAAATATCTGAAAAATTGTTTAAAAATTTTCGGGCAGCTAGAGGCAGCTAATTCTAGCGTAATTTTACATGTATGCATATTTTCCAATAAAAATCATGAAGGACTTTTGAGGAGTATTTTTTAAACCTTCATTATACAAAAAGCGTTGCAATTTCTGCTACTAACAATAAGTGCACTCCAAAAAAGTGAACATGAGAATCCGGACAGTGTAAAAATTAGAAGTACTAACCTCAAAAATACGTTCCATTTGAAATAATACAAAATTTTAACTTTCATCACATTCGTACATTAGCTCGCTTAAATGATGAATTTCAACTGAAATTTTATGGCTCGCACGCAACGTGACAGGGCACCGTGAAGGATTGTTTATATTTTCGAATCTCACTTCTCTTATTTTAGTAATGTATATTAAAGAACCCTCCAGAGACGACATTGTATAATAACACTGAAGTTCATTTTTTTATTTTTGTTCGAATTTTATTTTTTGTTTCAATTCACCTATTTTTTTTAATGAAACCCGCACGAGGGACAGAGTTGTGCTAATTCAATTACATTGTATTTTGTATACACAGTGTTTGAATTACATTGTAATTACATTACATAATTCGAACCTTTCACTTCATTTAATTGCTAATTACGCGAATCGTGAGTGCAATTCAACTACAATGCAATTAAAATACAATATGATGCAAATTACTCGATGCGTAAATTACTCGGTTAACGTGAAAAATATCTTCCATTTCTATCCGTGTTTCTTCCGTTTCGCATTCACAGACCAGAGTTGTGCAGAATTACAATTGAATTACTCCAGGAATTATAATTAGAAAATAATTGAATTTCATTCAATTAAATTAGAATGTAATTCGTAATTGCAATTGGAGTACAATTATAAAATATCGTTCACGTATTACGCATGAAGGAGGACGAGGAAAATGAAAGAAAAACGTAAAAATATATCGCATTTCTTCAAAGCTCTGGGCTATAATTTGGGGAGCTATGTTTTAATTATATCGTATTTAGATTACACGTCTGTTTAAAATACTGAGAAATTGAATGAATTAAAAGGTTTGAATTATGTAATTCAATTACGCCGAAGTTGAATTAGCACAACTCTGTCACAGAACAACTCAATTTTATGTTTATGAGGACGTTTTTTTATGCATCGTTTTCCAACCTTCGAAAATGCAGCAATCTTAACGACAAGATGTTTGAACAATGAGTGTTCATTAAAATTCATGAAAAATATTGATATCGTTTGCTCGAAGCAGTTTCGGTTGATTGGTGCGCGATCCCGTTATTTTTCAGACACACTGTGTGCGCAGTACGCATTTACCTGTCTCGATGGAACTTCGAAGTACGCGCGCTGCAATTGTCGAGGTTCGTACTTGTTATCGCTGTAAATCGTTGCGAACGATTGGAGGGTTAATGGACACAGCCGAAGGATACTTAATACTTAACCCTCGTCACCGATGGTCACCTGGTTCAAAGTTACGCGGACGCGCCCCGTTAATCCGGTCGCAGCAAGAAAGCGTGCGTGCATTACCACAAACGTAATCGGCCTTCGAAGATTCCCCTTAATGGATCCTTCGAAAAGGGCAGCTTACCACCGCACCGATTAGAGCGTTATCTTTCATGCGAACGAACCTTTCGCGAGAGTACGGCAACTGGCTTAACGCGAGAACCGATCGTCGCGACAGCTTTCCGACCGTCCAAGTATCGCAGCAGATTGTCCACAGACCACGGCGAAAAAACTAGCGAGGCGCCGAGGAAACCGGAGGCGGCTAAATAATTCTCCATTGAAAGTTCACCAACGAAAAGCGTAAAGTAACTCGGTCTCGTTGATAAGTGGTTCGAGATAAAAGCAACGTCGAGGCGTTGATGGCGCTCCGCTCAGACTTTTGTGACTTCGAAAACTTACCGTGTCATTATATTGTCATTATCCCCGGGCCCTGGAGTCGTTCGCTTAACAGCTTGTCACGCGGTTACAAAATTTCGAAATACATACTCTAGAACAGGCATGTCAAACCCTTTTACCGCCAAGGTCCTCATTAAGAATTATAAATTAATTCGAGGGCCGCGATAGAAAAAATATATTTTGAAAAAACCTTTTAAAAACCACGCTTCTACTAAAATACACTGAAAAGGAGAAAATAATTTTTCTCCTGGTCCTCCATAAAATACCGAGTCCAGTTAAAAAATTAGTGTCGGAATAGATAGAAAAATTTCATATAAATTCAAATAAAATCATGATATTAGTCATTGTAAAAATAAAAGCGTGGAGCGCCCACGAAGATCGCATCGATATAGTTTAGCGCAACAATATATAAATATAATTTACGTTCAAAATAACAAATACTACTCCTATTTTATTTCTTATTGTTATTATTTATAAACGAAATCGGATTAATACGAAATATATTTAAAGTGATATTTAATTTTTCTTAATTGAAATTAAATGATTTTTATAATTGACTAATTATGGAAATGGTGTAAGTCCATTTACAGCCCGTCAAAAGTTAAAGTCGCCACAAAGAAATTTATATAATCAAATTACATATTGATAAATTAGTAGAAACATTGTCAGACTTGACATAATTAATTTATATTTTTTAATTGACTAATATGCTAATCTTTCTATATTTTCTCGAAACAACAAAAAATGGACTTGCACCGCTTTCAAAATAAACGGTCCATATTTTCAGCGTTGTTTCCACCAATATTTGATTATTCAAGAAAATGCACAGTTTTTTTAGGTGGAACGTCGATGGTGCAATGTTGTGTTTCGGCTACCCGGTATATTGGGCGGTCGTTTTAACGCAGGAAAGCTACTTATTCCCCGTCGGCTCGGAGCCTCGCCGGCAATCATACGGCATTAACACTTTAACCTACTCGTTCACGAAGCTCTCACCATTTCAGGCGTGGAACACTCCTCTTCCATTCAAACGGTCAACACGATGTATTTAAATGCAACACTTTACCGCCTTTTAGCGGTTTTGAGCGTCGCTGGCTCGCAAGCTGTCGAAACGCTAACGCATTTAGTGTACAGTTTCTGTCGGTCCTACTCGATGGAAAAGTTCGATGGATCTATCAGATATTCGATCAACGATTCCAGTTTGTTGCAATTCAGGTAGACAATTTTTATTTTGCATAAAGATCCGTTGCCTAGTTATAATAGTAACTGGCATTTTTTCCATATTATACATAAATGCCACTTACTATTATATTATACTAGGGGGTTCGCCTCCTGCTCGCTTCGCTCGCCAACCCCCGCAGCGCCTCCTTCTCTCTCTCTCTCTCCCGCTGTCTCTCTCTCTCTCTCTCTCTCTCTCTCTCTCTCTCTCTCTCTCTCTCTCTCTCTCTGAAAAATACACACTGTCACGGCGCTCAATTTTCAGTTCCCCTTCGGAAGGCAACCCGTTTCTCAATTTCGGTTCCCCTGCAGAAGGCAACCCGCTCGGCGTTTTAGGGCCTCAGAAACCACAAAACTATTTTATATAATTGAAAGATAACTGTGGCAAGAGTTTGATAGCAGTACCAGTCCAGGCAAAGATCGCCATTTTTGAAATTGGCAAACCATTTCTGTGCATTAGAATCTCCTATGACGCCCTCTCCATACACGGCGCAGATAGATATTTCTAGCTGCTTCGATGGCGTTCTGGCCTTGATGAAATGCGTAAAACAATAGATGTCGAAAATGGTGATTTTTGCCGCCCGAAAGTTCCATTTTAGGTTGTGTCATGCTACTCGGGACTACGTCATTCAAGAGGACGATTGGAACACGCTTGTAGAGCGGAGAAAGCACTTTGAAATGGTGTATGCAATTTTTGTAAGAAAGTAGGTAAATTGATTCGGAACATTAATAATAAATAATAATAATAATTCTCGTAATGGGCCCGCGCACGAGTGAGTTAATTTAGGCGAAAATGTGCCGCAGACCCATTTCTTGGTTGGTATTCGTTTCTCGATTGCTCGATCACCTTTCATCGGACGAAGTAGGTCGTGTCCGCGAGGCAACGAGCGTGTTTAAAATCACGGACGAACGATGTAAAAGCTGATTGAAGTTACGCAATAGAGTCCGAGAAGCGGTAAGCTCTTCCTGTTTCGAAGAAAGTGAAACGGATGCCGCCCACGTCGTCGACATCGACGTCGCCGCAACGCGATGCGGAATATCGTCGCGTCGCGTCGGTCTCTCTCTCTCTCTCTTTTTCTCTTGCGTGCGCGCATACACTCGTCCATGCCATAGAATTTAATAGGATATCGTCCTGCTCCGCCGTAAATTCCACGAGGGATCCGCGCTGGGCTCGGCCAGATATTAAATTACGTTTAATAACATTCAGAAGTTGTAAGGCCGCCGCGGGAATGGGGCGAAGGCGATTATCCTTTGTCAGGGGAGCCTGCCCCCGCAGTATGTTAATTGCACCACCACAGACACGCTCGAGCGCGTTGTTAGCCGGCTTGTGTGCTCGTCTGCGGCTGCTCCGATGTACACCCACACCCGTGCGCACACCACCGCGTGTACGCCACTTTGTCAGATCTTTTCATTAATTAAGACCGCCACCGAGACCGGTGTCGCGTTCACGCGGCCATTCGATTCTTCTCCGCGCCGCGCCGCGTAGTCGACTGTTTCTATAAAATAGGTGGAATTCATTCTACACATTTCACATAGTCAAGTAGGTTCAAACTCGGTATTTTTGCTAGCTAATACTTCATTGAGATGGACTAGAAAGGACAAAGTCTTATATCTGATGTGATTTGTTATTGAACGCAAGATGTAGTAATACTGGAATGAAATAGTAAGATATAGAAACGCAAGGTATGGAAGTACGCGAGATAGAATGAGGGGATGACTCCGAGAGACGACGTCTCTTGATGGAGTCCGAAATTGTCCGAAATGGAACTGAATGAACGGAACACCATAACCACACTGAGCTCCTTTGGCGCGAAATGAGTTAGTGGAGTGGGGATGCGCTGGCGCACGGAGTGGGGATCGCTGAACGCGATCACGCATTACCGAGTGTCGCGCGACGAGGTGTAACGGTTAATATTAAAATCTTTTTTTCTCCTGAACGCACAGATTTTTTAAAAATTTGTTTTTTAGTATTGCATTGTCATCCAGTTCTGAGTTATGTTTAAACTTTCAAGTCTCTACCTCATCGGGAAGTGGTTTAAAATTCAATTACAAGATTTGACACATACAACGATAACTCGGCAAACTAATATAAGCGTGGTAAAAAAAGACGAATTTACTCTGATGCGAGAAAGAAGGGCTGACACATAATAAAATACAGCAACAACACAACGATTGCGAAACAATAGGCCGACTCGCGGTCTATTTTCTCGGTTTCTCTACAGTGTGAACATTGTAGTTGATTAAATATTTTCGAGCGACAGTGTACAGTACTGTACACATTCGGAGTTCGGAGTCGTGTGTACGCCTGGCAAACAAAGTCGAGAGAATCGATACGGTGTATATGTATACATACAAGCAAGCGTCTTATTAGGAAGTCGGAACAGTTATTATTATTATTACTATATAGTAATAGTAGAGGCGTTGACCAACGGGTAACAAAGAAACCGTTGGTAGAATCGAGTGAGGTTATATGGCGTAGCGTAACGTCCAATCGAAGAACGGACATTGAAACAACAAGCAATGGTAAAAATAACGCAAAATTAAAGTACCGATAAATTTTTAATCATATACAAATTATATCCGATGTCTCTGCGATATTGACAATAACAATATTTAATGAAATGCAATGTATCTTCTTGATAGAACATAGAAGATTATTTTGCAAAGAAAATTCATTTTTGCGGAGCCACGTTTGAGAATATTCATAAACTTACAACTAAAACTAATAAAGTACCACACAGATTCGTTTTGTTTCTGGGAATTTCTGCGAATTTCCATAAAGTTCCACAGTTCACTTACAAATTTAAATACCTGTGTGCATAAAATTAATACGGGATCACGATCGTCACACACGTGAGACGTCAGCAGCGGCGCGTACGGAGTTTCAGAATAGGAGAGCGTTTAACATAACTATCGAGATCCTTATTATCATAAATGAATAAACGTGGAAGAAAACCGAAATGCCAGATGCCAGCCGCCTAATTTTACAAGCTGTACTCAACCCTCTTGAGCGAGGCCCTGTGGGTTTCATGACATCAGGATGTAAAAGACAACATTTTAAATATTGGACCATATAATTTGAAATTTTTTGAGAAGTTGTAGCAATTGCTTTGCTGCACATAAAAAAGTTGTGAAATGCAACTTTTAGTAGTATCACTACAATTCCGACCAAGAGCAATTCTTGAGAAAAATTACTTTTCACATCATGCAGTAAACTAATTGCTGTAACCTCTCAAAAAAGTTCAAATCTTATAAGGTGGAGTAGGGTAAGTCCGTCTACGGGGCAAGTCCGTTAATTGGTTATTTTTATTATAATTAGAACGAAATTTCTCTAGCTTGTATTTATTAATGTAGTATAAGTTAGTACGAACTATTCGACATAGATGTCGCACAAGAATAAAGGTGTTTTCCTCGCTTAAATCAACGGGGCAAGTCCGTACTACATATCACGGTAGTGTAACTATAAAATGTGTACATAACTATAAAACTAAACAATATACTTAATGCAATAAAAAGCATTTTGTAGGAGGCTTGTTAATCATTCTTTTCTTGTCCCGTCGATCTAGAAACAAGGTTCGAAAGCATTTTTAACTCTCGGAGACGGACTTGCCCCATTATCGGGGCAAATGCGTCCTAGTTGACACTCTGTACAATATCCTGTCAAAATGATCATTTTCCAGCAAAATTAGAATCCTACATAATACTAATTCATCAGTAATAACTGTGGCAAGAGCTTGATACCAAGAGCGTTAAGTTTTTACATACCAGACTGAAAATTACATCAGTTTAAAGTCCAACTTTGCAAAAACCAGGGCGGACTTACCCCACTTCATCTTAAATAAACGGTGAATTTAGTTTAAAGGGTGCCGAATTCATTCCTGTGCCTAATAACGATGAAGGCCGCGGCTAACAAACGCGGCAATTACGGGGTTCCGGATAATTGGTCGTCATGGAAACCCTCAGGATGGGGCAGAGTCACTTTCTCGCTGCATTTCACATCTCTCCCCTATTGTCTCCGATGGACCGTTCTCGGTGTTGGAAATTGCTCTAATAAACTTAGCCGCTCTCGTACGATCCTAACGGTACCAGGAGAGCAGAGAAGAGGCAACGAGCGGCGGGTGGGGGGGGGGGGCGGCGGCAGATAAGAGCGCCGTTAGGGAGGAAAAGGGAGATTTACCGTCGCCGAAGGATCCCCGTCGTTACCGGACACGTGATTGTCCTCCGTTCTTTTCGGCCGGTCGACCGGTGACCCTCTTTAATTGCTCGACCTCATCCCGATCAATTATTTACCCGGTCCGCCGGACGAAATTTCTTTTACGATCCAAGAAAACGCCCCGCCCCATCCGGTGTGCATTCAGCTTTTGTCCACAATACACAGTATAGCATTTTCGCAATCTAGCGGGACAATAATAATCCAGATCCAGAATAATCAAGAAGAAATATAAAAATAATTGCAAAATGTGTTTTACAATTATGTGTATGAACAGTACCTAAAAATGTAGTTTACTTTCTTTGCAGTTATGGTTCTGTTTTATGTTGTTCAAATTCTCTGAAATTGCGTTGTGCCATATCTAACAATGCTATTAATAAATATGTATCGTTATCATCTAACATTGAAATACATTTACAAATTTCGAAGAGGCAGGTATTGGAAAAATTGAAATTAGGACTATTTTTCTTGGGTGAAAAATTCTGAAAAAATTATTTGTTGCCGTTTATACATTACAGTTCAGTATCCAGAAGTTTCTGCTGCTATAGGGAAAAAATTACAGTGCATAGAAAAGAAAAACACTGACGCGAGCGGAACCGAACGCTCCTCTTTATGTCCAGAAAATAACAAATAATCCCAGAACTAACATAAGGATCAAATATAATGATATATATCGAAACCCAAACTAAAATGCTATAAATGTAAAAATCATGTGTGCAAAAAGCATTCTGTAAATGTTGTATCCTGTCATTCATCTTCGTCATCTGAAGAATCGAGTTCAGAGTTCAGAGGAGTATTAATGTATACATTACTTTATATGCAGTGGCCCTCCTAGGATTTAATCTTGGGGGGGGGGGGCGAGTTGAACCCAGTCCTAGGTTTTGCATGATGACATTTCTTTTTAGCCAAAATATCTGTCAACGGTACCCAGGGCTATTCCGCAATTTTAATTTTGGAAGCTAAACATTTTTTTCTTGGGGGGATTTGGCCCCCTGCTTACATGTATTATTTTGTTGTATACATATACATCTAAATACAATATAGAATGTTCATAAAGTATTACACGCTTGAATATTGGCACCCTTTGGTTTTAAATAATTTGTTATTTATTTATAATTAATTGTACGAGCTCGAGGAGCCTCCCGTTGGGAGTCCGCGTGAAGGATCGGAGCTTGGGAATGCTAGGGGTAATCTGATTGAGAAAAAATACCGTAGTAAAATGTACACCCACGGTAATAGGTGTACATTTTACCCTTCCACTAGATATTTTTACCCTTCCACGGAAATACTATTATTTCCCTCCAGAAAAATATTGGAAGTTCTAACATGAATTCTAAAAGTGGGCAACGATCATAGACGAAACAGGTCAACGCAAAAAATGACGCTCAGTCCCTTGCTTTTTTTTGGAACCTATAAATTGGGTACACAGGCCATTGGCGCTATGTCTGGGCCCACGCTGCGTCAAGCACCATTGAGAGAGGTATGACCGAGGCGACTTTCCCAATGAAGTCAGCTGATATCTTCCAGCCGTACCCTAGTCATAAAACAATAAATTCGTCAAAAAGATACTAACAGGGCCCTAAAAAATGGCGTCGTCCACACAATAAGCACGTCTGAAGACGATCTATAATTCGTCCAACGAATCTGAGGCAATAAAAATAAATAAACGCACGGTAGTAGCTACTTGAGAGCGACCGAGTAGAAGTACATTTCTCAGCTAATTAGCAAATGACGCACGCTGGTGTTTTGTTTGTCTACAGTCTACAGTCTACACTGACTTTTCTCGTTGGACCGAGTATAGCAACTGTTCTATTATCCGAACGCTTACATTCCACAGTGCGTTGAAATGCATGCAGCTTTAACTCGAAAACGATATTCCAATGAAAAGATGATCGATGTACATTTTGAACAGTCGAAATTGAAATCAAACAATTCGTGAATGACAAGTACCCCAGGACTAACATGGTGGGGCCTTTAAGTCAGTCAATTATATATTGTCCACCCTGTATAAATTGACCTCTAATCGACCTTAATTTCGGACAACCGAGGCCCTATCACCAGAAATTCAGCTTTACGGTCAAAGTTGATGGCGCAACGAAAGAAAAAGGACACTCGGTCCGGTGTTTTCGTGCTTCCACCGAAATTCTCCGGCGCGATAAGGAACGTGCTAACAGCGGGAGCAAAGTTACGCGCGGCGAGGGTTATCCGAGCCCGGAGCGGTCCTCGAATCGCGTTCCAGCGACGCGGAACAACGCGAAACGTATTCGCGAAGCATGACGACAACATTTTAACAAAGAGCACGAAAGCTTGAGAGGGACTCGAGAGAGCGGGTGCAATGGTAGGTAAGTACCTCGCGCGCGATTGCAAGCGATATTCGCACGCGATAACAGGCAAATCTCGCAGGGGGGTGGGGCACTTTCAAGGGGAGAGGGAAGACTTCGTTGTGGAATTTCGTGGCTGCGCTCGACCGTCCCGCGGTTCCTCCCGAATTCCTTTGGGAAAGAGGCACGAGTTGTCCGAGCCCGAGCCCGAGTCCGTAGGAGCGTAACAACAGCCCCGGCCCTTCTCGTGAATTATTTTCTGCGGGCCGATGGTTCCGTTGCGACGTGACGCGGGCCGAGGCGGGCGAGGCGGGCGAGGGCCGTTAAAAAGAAGGCGAAAATCGAAGTACAAACAGAATCAGATGAGAGAGCCGGCGAAGGGGGCCGAGGGGCACCGGCTACAACGAGCGTTTAGCCTTGACATTCGCCTCCCACATCCTGCCGGCCGGACAGTGACTCTCATCCCGGAGATCGCCTCGTCCAGAGTTGGACAAAAATTTAATCAACGATCGACGAATAAACGTCTACTCGACATCGTTAATCGCAATTAACAATTAATCTCCTAGTTCACACTCCCGGACGAAAATAAAGCATACTTTGAAATTAATGTAATTTCTGTTTTTTAGAAATTCAAGTCCATATAACGGACACAGAACATTATTATTTTGCATTAACCATTAAAACCTCTCGCAGTCTACTCGTTAATCGCTCACTAATTTTCGAAGCCCCTTATTTGTAGACTTCATACTTATGCTTTAAAAACAACAAAGATACGTGTGGTGGCTACGTTAGGTGAGACTCACCCTGTGTAATAGATAAGTGGACAAATTAAATCCGTTATATTCCGTAAATGAATTTTTATAATTTCAATAATTGGGAAATATGAAACCGGTCATATGGACCGTGGTAGGTTTTGTGTTAAAGCGACGTAGTGCCATTGAAACTTGAAAAAGTCGAGTCTATTTTATCGTTGAAGGCCTCATTCGTCGTGAACATTTTCAAAACGATTTAATGTAAATATCCGCATAATTGCGGAAGTTATATAACTGACTTTAACTATAGTCTCTTTTCGACAGGAGATAGCTGGTACTGGTGTGATTATAGCTGTCCGCTCTACTCCTGTGTTACAAATCCGAAGTAGCGAGGTGGTCAGCTTTTATGGCTTCAGCTATCTTCTTTCGAAAAAGAGATAATAAGTCATAGGCTATAGCAAACCATTGTTTGAAACTTTAAAGCAGTTTATCTCGAAACTACATTTTTACGGACGGTGTACGTCATAACTCTGGAATGGGTCAATATTTGTACTTCGAATTTTACCTGAAGGTATACAATGCCATGCACCAGAGAATGAAGCTGGAACATTAATATAAATTGTTCGATAAAAATACCAAGGAACAATTGTATCCATTGTAACAATCACAATTTTCATTCAAAGCTCGACATTCTTGCACTTCTTTGGTTAATTTGGTGGCTTCTGGCTTAATCCCAGTCTTCAATTTTAAATAACTCGTAACTGTATCCGCCATTTTTTGCTTCTTCCATCGGCTCGAATCTTCCTCTCGACAACTTCTTAATTTGCATATCCTCCGGACGCGTAGCTGTCTCGCCTGTGGCTTCGTCTCGTTTCTCGAAAACCTTGCTTTTCCTAATGAAGAATGTCGAAAAGTTCCGCCCGGAGCGATGCTCGTTGCTCGATCCAAAATACTCTGGCGGTCAAAATGATAAGGCACCTCAAGGTTTTTAGCAATGTACATTCATTTGTACTAACTTTTATTACATATAATATACTAAAAACTAAATAACTCGTTCAAACCACTTATTATTTCTACAAAAATTGACTTTTAGTTCGGGAAAAATGATAAGGCACTTATCATCACTTATTATCACCAGATTTCGACAAAAACGAGCTTAAAGGTAAACCTAGCTTTATCAGAAGAACGCATGTGGAATTGACATAAAAAGTGTAATAAATTAACAATTGAAGTTGAAATTGAAATTGAAATAGAAAAATTGAAGTACTGTACTGTACTGTACTGCTTTCCACCTTCGTATAATATTCTCGACAGTTTTCCCCAAACGTTCTCGATAATGTTTTGGTCAGGAGACCCTGCAGGCCGATTCAAAACCTTTATATTTTCCGCTTGAAAATAATTTTTTACTATGCGAACGGTATGCACAGCTGCATTATCTTACTGAAACATATATTTTCTGGCAGCAATTCTGCGAGCATATGTTCCAGTTTGCTCTTTAATTAAATTTAAGTAGCCAGTACTATACATACGGCCGTGAATAAATTTTATTTCCATTTTTCCTCTATAGCCGATTCCTCCCCCTATCATTACTGTAGCGCCACCATATTGTCGACTACTCAAAACCCTTTGTTCCTTTCTAAAATCATGGTAATCGTACTTGTATCCATCTGGACCATCCAAATTTAGTTTCTTTTCATGCGTGAATATAATTCGTTTCCACTGAGATTTCATGACATATGTATGGAAATTTTGTGTGTGCCTAACCGTGCCTTATCATTTTGGGTGCGTTCCGTTTCACGCATCAGGCGCATAGATCGCATTGAATGCGATGCGCTCATTGACATCGTTCCGTTTCGTTAACGCGCATGATGCGTGCTTGGAAACGGAACGCTTTCCCATGCATTTACATGGGTGACAAAATAAAAACATTGAACAAGAAGAATTGAACAACTGGAGTGATTTGAGTGATACTACCGACATGAGTGACAGCGAAGATGAATTGGAAGATATTTTTGTAAATTTTGGTTTGGAATTTATTTATAATTACATGTTATGTAAACAATATATTGATTGTATACATTTTATACCTTGAGTAACCCTCACAGCACTTTCCTTGTCAAGCAACAAGGTCAATACTTCGTTGCTTTCTTCACAAATTGTGCTATGTTTCACAATGTGCTTTACCTGCATCTGCTTTTTTCAAATCTACCGCTAATGCATCGGCTACGTATCAGACGCATCACTTTTGAGTTCTCGTAGCTGATGCACGGTTGATGCGAGAGAAGTTGTGGGGATCTGGGGAATTCTGTGCGCTCTGATGCGCGCATTGAATGAAACGGAACGGTTCTCTATGCAGTCCATGCGCATTATGCGTGAAACGGAACGCACCCCTGGTCTACCAGCATATGTATAGAACGGTTAGAAGCGTTTCCGGCGTGGGCAAAGAAGATTCATCGAGAGGATTCCATCCGTTAAATATTCGCGGTGCAATTAAAGAGCGCGCGCTAAGCGATCGCGATTCCTGGAAGTTACGGTACTTTTCAGCGCGGCAACCTTAGCTGGCTGGTCCTTAAAAGAAACGTGCCAAGGACGGCGACGTCGTCGTGTCGACGCAACGTGACGAGACGAGACGGGACGGGACGGGGACAGGGACGGGGACGGGGACGGGGACGGGTCGAGACGAGACGCGCCGAGCTCTGGGATCTCTCGTTTATTAATTTACATGCGATCTCGGCTTAAGGCGCCAGCCGGATGAACGAGGATCGCCGATCGTGACGCCTTCGTCGTTGCACCTCGTCTTCCGACTGGCTGGCATAATTAATACAACTGGTATGAGCAGGGTCGGTCGACTTATCCGTGATTCGTTTTCACGGTCTTTGCACGTCCTCAGGCGTTATGTATTCAATTGCGCAATCTCGGTATCGTTGCGCCTTGTTTTCACGATAAGACCGTTGTTTATCCGCGAGAAGAGAATAAGCCTGCGTCCTCTTTTCCCTTTCTCAACGTCTTGTTCGATCGCTTCGTCGCGTCGATCTCTATTCAGTGAACCACGAAAGTATTTGAACGCACTTTAAAACAGAATAACTTTTTTATAATTGTATCAAACGACCTGATTTTTTGTAAGCAATTAGGAAGATTTTCCAAAAATTACAATTTACAAGGTTGCATGCAAAAATAAAAAAAGCATTTTTTAAAACTTCTTTATTTGGACCCTTCATGACAATTTAAAATACATGTTTTGTAGTTTACATTTGACTACAGTTTATGTTAATATCAGTCTATGTCTATGTGATCGTCGTGTACTCTTTTTATACGAATGAGAAAATAAACATATTGACGACAGCATTGTGTGATGTTTAATTAAAATGGGGTAATCGATGATAAAAAAAACTCAGACATAGAGATGACAATCTCATAAGCAGACAATGGATCATTATGCAAAATAAAAACTTCCTACATAGAAATTTATTTGCTCTCTTAATATATCCAATGGGTTGAAAATAATATAAAAGTATTTTTAAATTCTTCTAATGCTTCTATTGTTTGAAATTATACCTGTCCATTTTTGTCATAAATGCATAAAATCCATTTTGTTTAAAAACCAAAAAATTAAAGTACCCTACTGTAATTAAAAAACTCGCCATTTGTTGACAGAATATGATGATTGCTTGGTGCAATCATCATATTCTACCATCATATTCACCTACAATGGTGCTTGGTTTAACCAATAAGTTTTATTCAGAGAAAAGTCATGGTTGTGTATAGTTAACGATATGAATCGGACATTTGATACGCATACTACTCTGTTCAAGAAGTTCGTAGAACGATTTTTTCTACTGCCATCTTGACGGGAGCGCTGCAACGCGCGACGATCTGTTCAGGCAAGAAATACTGTTTATAGTCTTAACTATAAACAGACTACGTTTCACGAGCCTGAGATGAGCCATTCGCTTATGACAACGTCTTCAGTGTGCCCATGTTTCTTTCGGTCGTCACACGTCTTGAAGATTGTCTGATGATCTTTTTAAAAAACACAGTACAGTAAGTACTGTTTCTTAAATCCCGCGGTTCTACTATTTCTTTGTGACCTTGCCCACTGCGCGAACGTAGAAGAGGACAGTGCGCGTAAACACTGACCTAAGACGCACTATATACCGTCAATTATGCGACTAAATACAGTTCAAATTACATCGTGTGTAAATCAATTTAATCAGAAAAATGCCACCAATAAGCTGGCAAAAGTCCCATAAAAAAATAAATTAGTTTTATAATTGGATTGGTAATGTGTGCCCCGCAGTGGAGGGGATATTCGGTTTTGGTAGATCCTAGTTTTGGTTCTCTTACATCAAGGCTTCGCTATACATCAATTTTTGTAGAATTGTAACGAAAAATCGGGCTACAAAGGGTTCAATACAAAATTAACGTCTAATAAAGTGGCTCTTGTACCATCATAATTGAAGAAAACGTTTCGATAGGTGCCCTTAAATGAACCATTCTGTACACCACACTTCAAATTACAGCAACAGTACTCGCGCACTTAACAAATAATTTCAATTCGTATGGTTAAAAACTGTGTAAGTGCGCACACATTTCACTACCCGAACAATCCTATTCTTCGCGCCACTTCGGTTCCAATTAATTCGGCTAATTAGACTCTCAAGTTATACACGATCCAGATCTTTGAACAAATTCAGCGCAGCGGTATAGCGAAAAGCTGGACATAATTCACGTCTCTGTTAATTATACATTATTAACTACAAATGGAACCACGTTAGGGGTTTCTGGGACCGAAGAATCTAATTCTGGTATTTAACCATTAACACTTGAATGGTGACTTCGAGACGCCGCTAATAATTGCTGTACCATTATTCACTTACTAAACATTTAGGTATTGGATGAGGTGATATACCAATTTTAAATCCATCAAATTAAGAAAATAATAGGGAATGGAAGTATTCTAGGTCCGAAGAAATGTTTAATTTTCGAGTTAAAATAGCCAGAGTGCAAAGGGTCAATAAATAAAAATAAAATTACCCTTGTAAGGGGGTGTTTCAATTTGAGAAGCTGAAACTTTACTAGTTATTTCGAATGTGATTTTAACCTTATCGATTAAAATTGATCTTATCGATGATTTGCCTTATCGACATTATCGACATTATATAAACATTCTTCGATACGAATAATAATAATAATGACGAAAATTGAACTGGTAATATCTGACGAACCACGCTGTATATGCGGAATAAAAAAATGTGCATCGATTGTAAGGAACAAGAACTGCACGAACATTTATTTCTTCTGTTAATAATTTTATCAAGGGGCGACGCCGCACAGTGGTCCGGATCGAGAAATTCAGTGACATTTTGTTATAACTTTTGAACCATTAGAGATATTGCAATGAAATTTTCACTAAAAATATTTAAAAAATAGTCATTTTTAATTATAGATAATTAAATATTTTTTGCATTTGTTAAACAATATTTATTAATTAATTTTCGTACATACTTTGTTATTGATAATAAATTTGTTTACATATAAGTTCACAAACTATTTTTTATAATAATTTATAATAAAAATGTTTTCGTCCATACCGCGAAGTTCTGTGATACTGCCACAGCTTTTGAATCGTAAAAATTATTCTGATGAAACTTTCACTGAAAAATATGAAAAAATAATCACTTTTTAATGATAAATAATTTAATATGTTTAGTGTTTGTTTAATTATTTTTAATAACATTTTACTTACTTTACTGGCTGATTTACTTAAATCTATGCAAGTATAAATTCTGCAGCTTCATGATCTAGCGGCCTTTTCTTTTTATTTTGTGATTTTACTCTTATAGCAGCATATAATAAACAATTGACTGTAGGCTACAATCAAAACAGTCCGCTCGCACGCGCGCGAGGTTCTTCAAGTCTCGCACAATCCTGGCGCTCGACGCAGCGATGGATACACTTGAATCACTAATAACTTGCGTCGATGGACGATGTTGGTAGTAAATCGTGCATAACTATATAGGGAAAAGTGTACTGAACATTGTACAATTTGTAAACATGCGGTACTAATTGGAACTCAAAAGATATTCCGTATCAAAGATGAAGAATTTTGACAATTTCCGAGCCTTCACTGTACATTATTTTTTTAATACATTACTTAAATTAATTTTCAATTGTCAGTGTAAATTTTTATCGTAATGGAATTCTCTTCATTTTAAAAGAAGAACAGAGGAAAAATATTAAACAGGTGTGTCAGGGCATCCAGATAAAGATAAGTATCTTTTTTCTGCGAAACAGGCTATTTTCAAAATGCCCAACTTTAGGTGTTCGTCGCGATTACAATTTTAATTATATTTTATTAATTTCTTTATTTTCGAGGTAGATGGATATTTATGAAGCAATACAAACTTTGTACATGTCAATATGAGAAAGTTCATTTTTCGACAAAATGTCACTGAATTTCTCGATCCGGACCACTGTGCGCCGCGCCACCCTGAGGCGGCCGAGATGACATCAAAGTTTACCAATTTTTTTCTAGGAAAGTACGAATGTGATAATTATTTTATTATTATATATGGTTAGGGCATACATTAAAGGATATATTGTGTAAATTTTATAAAAAAATATTAAAAAATGGCCGAGTTATACGTGATTCTGCAGTAATCCTCCGTCAGGACGCGCGCAAACGGTGTGACGGATTGTGATGCCCACGATTATCTGAAACTAAAAAACTCATGATTTTATTGTTCCTTGATGAAATATCTATCGCGAAGCATAGGGACTTCAAGAAAAAAACATTTTCGTAGAAATGCGAGGAAAGTGAAAATGAACATTCAATTTTCTCCAAAAAAATCAAACTTTAAACGATCGTTATAATTAATTGGGGTATCGGATCAAAAAAATCCTATGCTCCGCGATAGATAATGTTATTAGAATTATGTGTATGAAATTTGAAGTAAATCGGACGTATAGTTTCCGAGATAAACGCAAAAGAAGGAAAAGTGCGACTTGGAAACGCGAGCTAAACTGCTCGGAAACGGCACGAACTTCTAAGCACTGTAACTTCGCTATTTTTGGGAGCTGTTGCATCTACCATGGCTTAAATTATTTCCTGAACTCTAAATTAAAAGAAGATTAAAAATAAAAGAATCGATTTATTTGTAACCCCTTAAATTACAATTTTCAATGTTCTCGTCCACGAAGAACATTTACCGTCTCCCACTTCCGTCAAGAAATATAGGCAGCGGTTGCTTGCTGCAAGATTCGAGATATGAAATGAGCAAGTGCACAATTCCCCCGCGAAATTGGTCTAACGTTTGAACGTTCGCAGTGGCGCGGCGACGCGAGGTCGAGCATTAGTATGCAAACGCGGGATCCCACCGCACACAGCAACCCACGTCTTTGTTTTGAATTGTGAGTCTTAAGTTTCATTACAAAGTCGCGTGTGAATCTTAGCTACGTTGTTCTTCTAAGCAAACAAAAACCGGATCGCAGCAGGAATTTCACGGTTGGTGGGATCATTTGTTGCGGTAGTTGTAATTTACTCACGCGTGGCATGAAGCGTGAATTTATCTGCGATTATAACGCTCATGAGAAAACGCGATAAATCATTTTTTAATTAACCCTCCGCTGACGTCATGAGCCGTTGAGGGCCAGGCGGAACATTCTCTTTTCAACTTTGTTCCTTCGAATTCTTGTTTTCATTGTGAAATTGATTGAACATTTTGTTTAACTAACATTTATATATACAAATGAAAATTTTCTTCCTGAATTGCAACAAACTGGAGCGAAATTGAAATTTATTTTCTTTCTTAATATGCGCTTAATATGTTGAAAATAATATAACAGTGTATTTTTAAATTTTTCTAGTAGTTTCACTGTTTTAAATTATACCTACTCATGTATGTCATAAATGCATAAATATTGTTACTAAACGGCGGAACTTTATGCAAAATAAAACTTATCTCCATCAACATTCTTTTAAAAATTTTATTAAGTCGATGATAATGTATTCATAATCTTAAATTCTTCTCAGCTCTCTATTGCTTTATGTTTTAGCTACACATTCTTGTGCAAAAACTCCGCTGTCCAATTATTACTTGCAATTACTATACCGGGTATTTCACCTAACTTGACCACCTTAAAAATGTTTGTTATTTTTAAAAATACATCAAATGTCTGAAGGACAAAGTTGAATGATAAAATAGGACTCATAAGATACCAAACAAATTTTTGCTTTTATGTAATGTTTTATAGAGATATGAAAGTCACCTTCATTTTTTTAAATGGAATGAGGTATTTTTTAATACATCAATCGATGCAGCTGGACATTCGTTATAAAAAAGTGCTAACCAATGTATGTCGAAAATTTAGTAGTTCAGGAGATATTTCAATTTAAATAACTCTAAATCACCATCGTCACCCGTAACATCTCCCCGCCAAGAAGGAACATCGCGGTCGCGTGATGCTTTCAATAGCTGAGAAAAAAACGAAAAGAGAAGAGAAATAAAAAATTAAAAAAAATGACGGGTGTAGTGTAGCGTACTTATTTCTAGGTAAGGCTCAGGTTGGGACTGCATAACCCACTTGCAGCCATCCCTCGGCGACGTCGTGCGGAGGCTGGTTCGGAAGCCTGTCGAGAAGAAGGCGCCCCTCGATGTGTCCATCCTCTCTTGTTCTTACATTGACGACACAACCGCTCCTGTTCTCCATCACACGTTTCGCGACAGCAGTTACTTTCCTGACGGGGCGGTTGTTGCGTGGGCGGATGCCTTCGAGAACCATCCGGATCGCCTGCCAAGGTTGGGACTGGAAACGCGGCGGCAGAATCCAGACCTGGCTGACCTCTCGTTCTACCGATGTGCCGCGATCCCCCAGGAAGACGGAGACTATTCCTGCCCGTACCTCGGTTACCTCGCCCCGGAGCCAACAGGACCCGTCTCGTACTGCTGTTAGAAGTCCCGGCTTGATAGCAGCCAACAAAGGCACGCACAGGTGACGGCGCGCCTGCATGTGGTTACCGAAGGTTCTGAAGAATGTTTTCACCTCTTCCGAGGGATCCTCCGCGGTGATCCAGGCGGTCGTCTGGTCCTCGACCTCGCGAACGACACATCGAAATGGCGCGTCCACTTCACGGGGCCTCATTTGCTTTGTACTTTTGGTTTTTTGTGCCGGCGTCCAGTCGCGAATATTGTTATCCGTAACCTCGAAGAACTGTAGATGGTGATCTGGTGTATCCGGTCGCTTCCTACGGTCGGTTGGTGTCTGTTTCGTTGGCTTGCTTTGAGTTGACGTTGCTGTGCCTTTTACGACTCTTCCTCCCTTCGCAGGTTGCTAAGGTCGAGGGATGATGATTTGTCCTGGCCTATTTTTCTTTTCTAGAGCACCCGCTCTGTCCTGCTTGTACGGCAATAGTGTCTTCCCTTGGACGATTCTGGTTGCGATGACGCCTTCTTCTGCATGGGTGCTGTGACTGTGATTTTTGGAAACCCACTCGTCTGCTTTTATAGGGGCTGAAACTGGTCCTTCTATCTCCCGATCTATGGTGCTCCTGAGGGGTGGAGGTAGTTTTGCTCCTTAGAAGATTGAGGTGGAGGGATTCGGAGGGCTTCGGAGGATTTCGGAGGGACTGTATGCTCGCATCCGATGGTTCAATAATATTTGTATCCGTCTGTTCTATTATTCCCATAGAGGAAAAAGTTGTTAATTTGTTGATGTCTGATCAATTCCCGATGGGTCGTAATACCTTTTACCTATTTTTCTATTTCGCCGAGAGATGCAGCTGCTGGAAGCTGATCCCAATGGTTGATGAGGTGTTTCTTACTCGGCGCATTTAATTCTATTACCTTGATGTGGTGTTCCGATATCTCTGGTAATAAAAGCGACAAATTGTATGATGCGGCAGGGTAATATACTATATTTCCTGAGATTTTTATTATACCCAATGCCCTCAACTGCATGGAGTTGATCATGGTCTGACAGCCTGCTTCTAATTTGAGAATTCCCAGTTTGAGTTTTATAGAAAGTCTTTACTGTCGCCTTTTTTCCTTTGGAATCAATTTCTGCCTCTTTCCTGAGCATAAAATATAACCACGCAGCGGGTACGTTCAGAGGGCCCGGTCACCTTTATATTGCAGGTACTCCGGTCTATTGTGCTGGGGTTCAACAGTAAGGTGGTTTCACAGGTAGCATGTTGATTCGTTTGGTACACAGGTAGTGTAACTGATCCCAATAGCTGATTATGGTGATGACGGCAAGTTTTTGGATAATCCTCGGTAGGCAGGAAATACTGTTGTTGATCAGATGATACTCGATGTATGTGAATCGTGGCTGGATGTACGATGTCACTATCTTCGATCCAAGTGGTTGGACGAATGGACAGGGGTAAATTTTGTAGAAGCTAAATGCCTGATGATCTAACAGTGGTACACAGTAAGCTCAAAAATTATCCTGCCTTCAGTGAACAATTATGTTCAGCTTAGTAATCCTTTCAAGCTGTTTTGTTAGCAACTCCTCAGATGAGAAAGGGAATTCGTGGGATGAAGTTTGCCGAATGTTTAAAGCTGAATTCAATAATTGTTGGGCCGAGAAAATCGCCGGATGAAGGATCCCTTGTTTTGCCGGAAGTGTTGCGTCTATTAACAATAGCTTAGTACTGTAATCGTCTAAACCTTTTTCAGTTTCGAATAATGCTTCCCTTATAACACCCTCGAAACGTAGCCTGTCTATTTCTGACTGGGCTTCATGTAATTGTTGGGACTGCTTTCATCAGTTCAGACATTCGCTTGGTTAAATTTAACAACCTTGTGCCAATAAGTGTTACGTCCGAAATATCGGCTGTCAAGCTATGCCAGGACTTTGCGATTTAGAATAAGGTTAAATAGTATTTTTATTTATTTTCGGTCTACAAATGTTATTACCAATGAAAATAGGATTTTATTTGTTACCACTGTTTTATAATTACAACTTTTCTAAAATTAACAAATGGAAGCAATGTCATCTCTATACGAAAAAACTTAGGAAATTACTTTCCTAACGACCTAATAGAAAACCGATCGTTTGACCGTGGTAAGTTTAGCGTTAAGTAAAATCGAGGGCTGATTGCCGGGGCGATTCTTATCTTTCGAAGGATTTATGGCAGGGTCTTGGCCTACGTGAGGTCTTGAATAGGCATCCTTGAAATTAAACAGAACTGTTGTTGGCTGAGTAAACGCTTCGAGCCATCCGCTCTCGGTCGGCACAGGGATGTTTATGAGATAAGAGATCGTCCGAAGTTATGCTACGTAGCAGTTCCTGATCTCTGCAGTTCAGAGGAGTAGAAGGCGAATAGCGTAAATAATAGAGCGAAATAATTCGCGCAGCGGTGTAGAAGGGAACGTGTAATCCGTATCGCGCATGATCTTACCGCTGATATTCAGCGAAATAGGATTACTAATCGGTTGGTGCGAATTGACGATTAGAAACCTCGTCGGTCTGAATTTCTGTGCGGGGCCGGCGCGGTGCGGCGCGGCGCGGCACTCGCACGCACCTCATGCAAATCAGTCGACATAATTCTACCGGTCGGTCTTGCTCATTGCGTTCTCTTCGGGAATTGTTCGTTCTCGTGCATTCCTCGTCACTGAATCATCAATATTTTTCATTTTGAACAGAACGCTCGTAGATACAATGTAGAAGGGCGCGCGCGTGAGGAAATTCGTGGAATCGGCGAACAATTATGGAAACAAGACTTACAAGCGTCCGAATGTCCACGGGATATATGGAACTATAGTTAACACTAATCCTACCGAGCCTCAAAAGTAACTGGTACATGTTCCCATGTCATGGCAACTATATTAAACTTATATTAAAATGCACTAAAAAGGAGAAAATAATTTTTTTAGACATTAGTCACTATAAATAAAAGCGTGGAGCGCTAAACTATATTGACGTAATCTTCGTGGGCGCTCCACGCTTTTATTTATAGTGATTAATGTCTAAAAAGATTATTTTCTCCTTTTTAGTGCATTTTAATATAAGCGTGATTTTTATATATTCTACTTTTTAGCCTTTTTTAAATGGAACCCAAGATATAGTAATACTGGTATGAAATAGTAAGATACAGAAACGCAAGATATGGAAATAGGCGAGATAGAATGAGGGGATGATTCCGAGGAACAACGTCTCTTGATGGAGTCCGAAATTGTCCGACATTGTCCCAAATGGAACTGAATGAACGGAACACCACACTGACAATGAGCTTCTTCGATGCGTAATGGGTTAGTGGAGTGGGGAAGAGTCGGAGTGGAACGGGTAGTGGAGTGGGGAGCGCTGTCGCGCGGAGTGGGGATCGCTGAACACGATCACGTACTACCGAGCGTCGCGCGACGAGGTGTGACGGTTAATATTAAAATCTTTTTTTTCTTCTGAACGCACAGTTTTTCTAAAATTTATTTTTAAATATTGCATTGTCATTCAGTTCTGTACTATGTTTAAAGTTTCAAGTCTGTAGCTCATCGCGAAGTGGTTTAAAATTCGATTACAAGATTTGACGCGTACAACAACAATATAAGCTACTAATATAAACGTGGTAAAAAGAAAAAAATCCTATAGAATGGAATTATTCTAGGTCGGAAGGAATGTTTAATTTTCGAGTTGAAATAGCTCCGAGTGCAAAGGGTTAATAATATTGTACTATACTTTCTCCAAACTTGACTCGTTCGTGTTTACGAATCGCTGAATCATTGGATTACAATAAGATTGACAAGGCACGAGCATTAAAAAATTCTGTGGCGCGAACAATATTATATAATCGATTATGTCATTAATCACGCGTGTAATTACCTGTCCGGATCTTGATCGCGGCAGCGTCGATGATTATCGCGTTCGTCAAATAATCATCGGTGATTCAATCGGGTAGAGTTGTTGAGGAACGCGCGAAACGCGGCTGTCGCCGTGCCTACCGTGCGATTTGCATAAAGATCCGCCCAGGACGCGATGACGAGCCCGGCGATCGGCGGGGACCGAGCTGCTGGATAGATTTATTTTTCCATCGGGACCGCGAATGATTTCATTGGCAAGGTGCGCCGCGCCGTGTGCTTCTCGGAGACGGGGCAGACAAATCGGCGGACAATAGGGACAATGGAGTCGTCTAAGCTGAAACTCGAAGCGGTGTGAAATGAAAAACAGTTTGCCTCGATCCCGGGGATTGTCGACTTTCGCGAACAGGTTTGCAACTGACAGAAATTACTCGACCGAATCGAAAATAAAATCGCTGGAAGAATTGTTACACTGGAAACTAGTATCGAATCATCTTCACGCTCGATTCAACCGTTCCTTCATATCGATATATGAAACTTTCTTATTCTGTACCTTCTCAGAAAATATGCGGTATTAACCCTTTGCACTCACTTGTCGAGTGTGACTCGAAAAATGTAAATGAAACGGGTTTTTATATGTATTTGGTTCTTCTTTTCTTTTTTTAATTGTCTTATTTTTTAGTTAAAAACAAATATAAGTTCCACAAATATAAATCACAACAAAGTTTGAGAGCCTACTCGTTAATCACTCACTAATTTTCGAAGCCCCTTATTTGTAGACGTTATATTTAGGCTTTAAAAACGACAAAGATATTTGAGGAGGCAACGTTAGGCGACTCACCCTGTATAGAAATGTATATTTACGATGTACTACAATAGAGAAAAGCAAGTATCAAAAATAAACAATTTTCAAGCACAATGCGGCATGAGTTCCTATTATCCTATTCAGCTGAAATTTTCCAAATATCATTTTTTCACCAGGTGTCACAATTTATGGTGGTGCAACAAAATTAAAACAAAAAGTTTGGCCGTTATAGCTAAAGACCACTCTAATGTAGCTGCAGTTGACGGTAACATCTGTTCAGTTCGGCCGATCCTGATCGAATTTTGCTAGTTCAGGACGAGAACCGACGAGGAAGATCGATGCAATCCGAACTGCCGAACGATCCCTTTCGACGCAAGAATGCAGTCATTCGACAGATCGGATGGAAGAAAGCATGTTCGGAACGATCGGTTGCCATGATGTCAGCAGACCTCGCCCAGGATCATGAAAATAGACGTGAAATAACGCCGATTAAACCGTGAACGATCTAACATCTAACCGATCGTTGTCTCGCGGTCCACGGCTGCGTTCCCGCTCTGCTGGGATAATTGATGTGTTGTCGTTCGCTGGCGGGTGTTTCTCTTTCTCGTTGTTGCGTTGCGCAATGCCGATCGTTGCGTGCGGTTGCGCAATGCGAATCGATTTGCGCAGCCACGTGGCCGCGAGGAAATCGTTCCGAATTTCAGTCCTGCAAATATTATTCTTTTTCGACGGCCCAGTGATATCATCTTTGCAGCGTAGAGGTCGGAAGAAACCGCCCGAGGGGTAGTCGATTTTTCTATGTCACGTCTTCAGTTTTGTGCAAATTAGCCTCGCCCCTTGGTTAATTGTTGCATTTATTTATTTATTAAAATCCTGCTAATGTTGTTTCTTGACGCTCGCAACTAGCATTTCTGGGGCTTGAAAATCGGAGGAACTGGCACGAGAAGGAGCCGGTTTTCCAGCGATACGATACAGTGAATCATTTCTGTTTCGCACAAATTAGCCTTGCCCACTTCGTATCGTGATCACTCGGAAATCATTCCAGATTGGAATGAACGCTCTTCTTCGAAACTCCTCAATTAGCATTTCCGGAACATGACCACCAAACAAAATAAGTATGAGAAGGGACCGATTTTGTAGTCTTACAATATAGATTAGCCTTGTTCTGACCGGTTTTTGCGTCCACCTTCCCTTCGCAGGTAGCATCGTACATTCATAGCAGGTCCCTTTCATATTCAGATTACATATAGCCAAACGTCTTACGTCCATTTCGCATTATTCGTTATCCGTTTTGCGTAATATGCATTATTCGGAGGCATAAACCTTAATAAGATAATTAAAAGAAGGATGACATTTTTATTTGGCTCCTGTGTCTTGCAATCAATGCAAACATTTTTTATTTTCCATAAAGATCGGCAGTCTAGTAATTATATTGTATAATTTAAGTACTTGACCTCAGTGGCGCCGTTACCCTATGGGCAACTTGGGCCCCAAGCAAATGGGGGCCCCGAACGCAAACCAAGATCCAAGATCCAAATTCTACGTTTTTCTCGTAAAGTTATTTAGTTGGGGTTAGGGGCCCCGAAATTTTACTTTGCTCAAGGCCCCAACTAGTTATAACGCGCTACTGCTTCACCTACGTGTTTGTATTAAACGAAATTTCTATTCTATTTACTCTTATATACATATGTAAATAAATTACAGGGTTATGTTTGTGGCGCTCAGGTTCGATCATATAATACACAAAGATAGCAATTTTGTAGACATTTATCTACAAATTTTTTACTATCTATTATATGATCATGAACATTTATCTATCTATTATATGATCGAACCTGAGCGCCACAAACATAACCCTGTAATTTATTTGAAAAATGTACGATCAAAAAATAATTTCTTCTTTATACATATGTAAACATCGTTTAGCAATTTTAAACATACTGGAAACGTCTCGTATACGTCTGCGAAGAGGTTAGGTTCTCAAAAGTTCTGTAAACGTTTCGCACACGTCCAGAGAACGTTACTGTCGGACGTTCTAAGGATTTCGACACAAGACGTCCCACTTAGTAAATGTAAATGGGATATTCCCACGGGCCATACGGACGGAAGTAGATAAGATGTGTTTGTGCTATTTGGGTCGTGACCACTCGGAAGAGTGGTTCGGGATTCGAATTCTGTGAACGTTCTTCTTCGAGGGCCCCGATTAACATTTCCAGAGCATGGAAATCGGCGGAGCTCGCGTGGGAAGGGGCCGATTTTCGAGTGTCGTGGTACATTGAAAGTAAACCATTCCTGTTTCGCACGAATTAGCCTTGTTCCCCTTGACCACCTGGCAAACAGCAAGCAAGCCCCGTGGTTCACGAAAAGGCTCACGTGCACGTGACCGCTCGTATATCCGAAAGCAAATAGGGGAGCGAGAAGGAGAAGTAAACGAAATGGAGTCACGAACACGTGCGCCCGAGTTAATTCTCTCCCGTGACCGTGACACCAACGATTTCGCTCGAATCTCTTTCTCTCTCTTTTTCCATCTCTCTCTCTCTCTCTCTCTCTCTCTCTCTCTCTCTCTCTCCTCCGGTTGCATACTTTTGCCGGTTATCGCGACCCCGGCTGATTCATTTCCTTCTTTTCCTCTTTTTATCTTTTTATTTTCCCTCCATCTATCGACAACTTGGACACAATAGCTCGACTACCGGAACGGATCAAAGTACGCTGGTCGCACGTGTCGCTCGAGATAAACGGGTTTGCGAACGTTGACGCGTTTCGACTGTGCTCGCGAGGAAACGAGGAAACACAACGATCTGCTACTTTTTCCGTGTTCTGAGAACTGCGCTCAAACTGTGAGTCCGATCATCTCGTCCCCTGTACACGTTCAAACACGGTAGCGAGACATGTATTTATTATTTGTTTAATGCAGGCATGGTTTATGTATTGACATATTACATATTAGTTTCGGCATCTATGGTAAATGCACCTATTACTGCAGCTGTACGTCTCGCTGCGGTATTTTTTCCAAATCAGATTAACCCCTTGCCGTATCATTTTCTTTGCCGTTGCAGCAATTAAAATGCCTTTATTCCAACCAGAATTATTTAAATAAAAAAAAAGTAGTTTTTAATATTACCACGTTTTCTAGACGGACTAAAACGTGTAAAATCGTTTTTCATAGACCCACATCCAGATTCCTAACCCCATACAGATAGTCCTGATTTCTGATTGTGAATTTTGAATAGCTATGAAAATACTTGTAAGATTTAAAACGAAAAACGTGGGGCGCATGCAATAGATATAATTGATGCATAAATATTTCACGGGTCATTCCATGCCAAATCGATCACTTTTTGCAGGCACCGACCTGCATTCCATTTAAAAAAATGAAGATGACCTTCGTATCTCTAAAAAAATTATATAAAAACAAAAATTATTTTGGTATCGTATGAGCCCCATTTTACCATTCAACTTGGTCTCACAGACATTTAACGTATCTTTAAAAACAACAAAGATATTTGAGATCGACACGTTACGAGACTCACCCTGTATAAGGGGTTTTACGGATCGTCGCGTAAGGGTAATCAATGTGACGGAATTTTGACCCCGAATGACGAGATTCGCGAGGAATTCTGCAATCGCTCTCGATCGGTAGCAGAGCAAGAATTATCGATGGTGGGTGGAGGGGCTGGGTCACGGCTCACACCCACCAGGTGTTCGAGATTAACGGAAATAGTTCGATCAGCTGCTAGCGAAAGGGATAGAACGGAATGATAAGATTCTCTTTCTCTGTTTGCCCCCCGCCGCACGGTAAAAATAAAATCTACGTTCGAACCGACGATACAGGTTCTACGAACGTTTTCGTCGACAAACATATGTGTATATCGTGATCAGGTTTTCATGACATCGGTATCCATTGTAACAACATTCAACAATAGCAATATTCTTTCGGCTGTTGCGAGTTTGTCGTTTTAACGATACAATTTTAATTAGCGTGTTGACTGCCACGCCGCCGCACAGTGGTCTAAAACGCGAAATTTAGTGACATTTTGCCCAAAACACAACTGTATCATATAGATATATGTTGAGTGTTTATTGCTTTCTAAATATCCTTCAACCTCAATAATGAAAATATTAATAAAATTTAATAAAAACCATTACTGTAACAAACAGTTAAAGTTGAAAGTTTTGAAGATAGCCATTCTCATGGAAAAAATTGCTTTTCTTCTTTAAGATGCCCTGACGATCCTTTTTAATATTTTCCTTCCAATTCCTTTTTAAACGAAAGGGTTATCTTTAAGCCGTAAACTACCGTTTGTCACTTGAAAATTAGTATTTCTAATGCATTAAAAGTTTGCAAAATTATCAAGATTTCGCAAGGAATATCTTTTGAGTCATAAGAGGTCATAGAATTTGACAAAATGGAATATTTTCAGCATACTTTCCTCTGTGTAACCATGCAAGAATCATTTCCTAGCTCGTCCTATATCAAAAGTTATTATTGTTTAAAGCCGTCCGTGCGGCTGTGCGTCTTGGTTCTGGCATCCATCGTCGGGACTCCGTGACGACTAAGAAACACTTTAGACTCTATATGTATAAACACTTCAAATCTTTATGCTATGCTACAATTTTTTGAGCGTTATGTTCCATGTCTTTTCCTTTTTATTTAAATTTTATTTTGTGCAGTTTATATTTAGTGCGTACCTCGGTATACTTTATGCATTAGTTCAGTATTACCATCGTTCAGTACAGTTTATATTAATATACAAGGAGAATTAAGTATAATTCTCCGAACGTTGTAAACGTTTTAAACAATCATCTTATACGACCGTTTCTCCCACCAATATTCGGAAAAAAATGATATCGATGAATTCGTTTGCCCGATCGTCAATTTCACGCCTACTCCAAACTTATATTGTTGTCACTTTATTCATCATCACACACTCACTGCAACATACTTTAACTCAGCACGAGCCATACGTTGTTTACAGTAATTTATATTTTGTATTTGTTATATATTTTGTGTTTGTTATATTGCGTTTATATTTATATTGCGTGTTTGCGTTTATATTTTGTGTTTGTTATATCTCGTTCGTGATAAAACATATCGTTTTACTAATATTTGGTAAGTACATAAATAATTGGACATTTATTACGTTAACTATTTTCCGTGTTCAACATTTCTTCCTTTATTATTCAGGTATTTGTTATTTATTAAGAATGGAGGCGTTCCGTACAAATCTGAATTTATTATATTTATTATTGTTTACTTTGTGCTTATTGTTTCACTTTGTGCTTTATACAGGTGCCATAGATTGTGAATTTATAAGGATCAGATAAATTTTCTCCGGAGGCTTTGGAAAATCAAGAAATAAATTTTATTCAAATAGCAATTTCTCAAAAATTTAGAAGAATAATATATCGACTAAGCTGAATGTATTCCGTTTAAAAAAATTTGCTAAAAGTTGTTAAATTTATAAATATGTTTAAAAAATAGTAAAAAAAAGCTATTAAATAAACGAAAAGTATACCACATTATACATTATTAAGAAAGATTACATGATAATATCCTACACCCCAAATTTCACGTCGATATCTTTAATAGCTTAGAAGTTATACCAAAATGTCACTAAATTTCGCGTTTTAGACCACTGTGCGCCGCGCCGCGCCGGTCACATATCGGTAGCGATGGCGTACAACATCACTAACCGTGATTTATCACAGTGATCGCAGCATCACGATCACGGTCTTGAGTTGTCATAGTAATTCTTCATCTCGATTGAATTAAGGTGGAATGGGGTAAATCCGTCTACGGGGCAAGTCCGTTGATTGGTTATTTTTATTATATCAATAAAATTTCAATTTTTATTATATAATATGAACTAAATTTCTCTAGTTTGTATTTATTAATGTGGTATAAGTTAGTATGAACTATTCTACGTAGATGTAAAAAAAAAACGAAAATACTCGAACTAAATGAAATTGATCGTTGGAAAGGAGAACACGCTCCCTTAAAAATTTGCAGCAATTAGTGTCTCGACATAAACTATATTAGGCACAAGAATTAGAGCTAAATTCCAGGGACCCAAAAGCGGCGAGGAAACCCCTCGTTGTTTTGGGTGACTCGTTCACCAGAGACCGCGGTAACAAAATCCGACAAGGACGGTTGGTCCGCGAAAAATCCACAGATTTCCCGAATTCGGACGCAACCTGCACGCCAGACGCATCCAATCGATATTAGCCGATCATTTATTTCTGGAACACACACGCGCACAGAGCGGTTGTAAATAATCATCGGCGTGGCATGGCGCCGCGCCGCGCCATAGCGCACAATGGTCGGCATCGAAGAAGTTGGTGTCATTTTGTTATAACTTTTGATCAGTTTTACGCAAGCGAAACTCGTCGCGAAGTAACATTGACAGCTTTGAACAACGATAACTTGCTGAAAATGAAAAGAACGCTTTGAAAGAATGCTGAAAATGATCCAATTTGTTCTAAAACAAGCCTTTTCAGGGTTCTGTAGTTATTCCTTGTCGAATGTAAAAAATTTGGCCAAGTTTTTTATTTCATTGAATATTAATTTTTAACATATTGTGAACAATAAATTTTAGTGTCGATGTTAATTTTGTAACACGAAAGAGTGCAATTTTGAGAGTAATTTTGTAACACTCAGTCCGCATGTCACCGGCATGTCACCGGCATTAAGAATTTAAATTAATACTTTTTTTTTTATAAGCATGTGAGTTTTTACACACTTTTTTAGTTCAAATCCCTTTCTTACTTTCTGCTTGTGTGAAAACACGTTTGCCTAACCATTTAAAAATGTCTTTGATTAATTCTTACAGACGCAATACTGAAATTTTCTATTCTTGAAAATGGTCTAAATTGAGACCGAAACGTTGAATTAAATTTCATGTGATATTTTTGCAAATTTGCTTATTTCCCAATTGATCGAACCAGTGCGCCGATAACATTAATTGTAGGATAAAAGAGTGCACTTCATCATAAACAAAAAAAAAATAAGAAATATTAAGTGGTGCGATCAGGTCACATCGAAGAAGAGAAGCAATTTTCTTGGTGGAAAGTCCTAATTACAATTCTTGGTAAACTGCATTAATTTTTTCATTTTCGAGGTTGATTGACATTTAGGAAGCAATACAAAGTTAGAAATCGATATGGGAAAGTTGACTTTTTAGCTAAACGACACCAACTTCTTCGATCCGGACCACTCTGTGCGACGGTGCCGAACGCGTTTTAATCGTGTTCTCGAGGTCTTTTGTAGGTCATCGATGATATTTAAATGGCACCATATATTTTTAACTTCATAGTGTTGTAGCTGATGTGAAGACGACTTCAGTGATGTTGTACTCTATGACCTTCGAATGACCTTGGACTAGGAAAGTTATGATAAAGCATTGATAACTTCAAAATGTGCAATCATTTCGTTTGAATTAAATTAAATGTTCGAAATTATAACCTTGAGTAGTAACAAAACATTCAAACGTTTCCCAAGGGAATCAATTGCACTTTCATTTGTTTCCGTTGAAATTGATCTACAGGATCTCATTATTCTTTCTTGCATGTTCTCTGGCGTAGTCGGCCGACTACTCGGCCGATTGCTCTAGATTCGAGTTCGAGCCTGCTGAACCTCTGGAAACCTCCGACGAATATTGGAGCAGAGGACGAGAGGGTCAACAAACGGCACGGAAACTTTCTCGTCGGCGTTAAAGTGTCTTCGAGGCGATTACGACACACACACAGACACAAAAATACAGACCGGGGCCCTTGAACGAAGTCCCCTATCGCCCCGTGGCGAGTGTCTTTTCGTTCAGAGAGGCACGTCGCGTAAATATTTAAGCTCCTCGGGGCCGGGCCAGCGAGTGTTTTATTTCCACGATTCCCTCGGCAAATAAACCGATTTCGACGACGGATTCGGCGAACGCGGCACCGAGAGAATCGGAGAACATCTGTTGCCCGTCTATTTCCAGCGTAACCACCCCGATTATGCGGATTGCTGGAAATCAGAGTGGCCGGCCCGACATGGCAGACCGACAACAAAGTTCCCTCGCGGCTCGGAACAACACGCAGCGACCGAATGGGGACTGTGATCGTGAATTCTTGGGTTTAATCCTTCCGCGACGACGACGTCCGTGCATCGCGCAATGATCCGGAAACCAGCATTTTCGGCCAAAAGACAGCCCCCAGTGGTCTCCACGATATATCCTTTATTGAAACCGTGTGCAAAACAATGCTTTTAGATTGAAAGATAATCCCCCAAAATTGATTAAAGGTCGGTAAAACGTAAGCCGCAAAGTTATTGTTGGTCAAATCTGAAGTCGGTGAAATATTGAAAACTGTCTCGGTGATTTTCATGGAACCCGTAAACATCACACTGTGCAATAAATCTATAACAATACCAAAAAATGAAAGTTACTAAAAATCCGTACTTTTTAGGTTGATTTTTAGGTAAACGAACTTTGACCTCTGACATATCCCAAAAACTAATTGTCAACTTGAAAATTTGCGCCGATTCAGAAAATTTATTTTCTAATTCGAAAAAGTACCAAAAACAAGGGACCCGGGAGGGTCGAATTTTGGGTTATCATGGGTTCGTTGACAACTCATTTGACCGACACTGTTTTGATCGACACGACTTGACCGACAATAACTTTCATCGACACTATATTTTCCTCGACATTGTGAAATGGTCGACAAATAATTTGACCGACACTATGTTTTCATAGACACGGTCAACTTGTCGACGTCTGCTGCTTTCATCGACAGTCCGTGTTTAGCGACAGGTTTGATTCGTATTTGCTAATGTTGACTAATCGTTATTATCACTGTTATGTTCTAGACGCATTTAGTTGCTTGTATAATAAAAAATAAAGAGAAGTACAAAGCATTTCTTCAAATAAACAAACTTTATTAATAGGTACACACAAATGAACAAAAATCATAATATTTCATTTAATTTCAAACATAATTGTGTAAATACATATACATAATTTGAATGAACAGAACGAATGCTACGCATGTACATATACAGATTACAAAACAACAAAATTGTACAATAATTACATAAATATCAAGTAATGAAATCAAAGCGATATATTTTATGCTAAAGCCTTTAAAAGATCCATATCACTGTACATTTCTTGGCTCCCTAGTGTTTTTATAATACGTTGACGAAAACATAGTGTCGGTCAAATTATTTGTCGATCATTTCACAATGTCGAGGAAAACATAGTGTCGACGAAAGTTATTGTCGGTCAAGTCGTGTAGATCAACACAGTGTCGGTCAAATGAGTTGTCGACGAACCCATGATAACCCCGAATTTTTGGGTCGCCTCTCTCTCTCTCTCTCTCTCTCTCTCTCTTCGAGCCGCGAATAGACAAGGACCTTCTTTCAATCTCTCGCACACACGTTTTAGAAACCAGAAACAAATCGTCCCGCTGTCTTCTGGCCCCCGCTTCATCTCCATAGTCCTTCCCCGAAAAAGTGGGCGCGATTCATATTGTAATTTCGAAAGCAGGATCCATTTATCTTGTCCGCGGTGGGGATTTTTACAGAAGATTCGTTATACTCCTCGTCCGGGAATAGCCTCGGCGAGGGAAAAAAAGGAAAGAAACGGGAACAAGAAAGAGTAGAACGTGTCGACGATGCTCGACGACCCGTGACCACCGTTCTCGACGATACCGCGCGTTCGAAAGGCCCACTGTTATTCTCAAAAATTCCTCAGCGAAGCATTCTTACAATCTTAATAATCGAAAATTAAGAATATTAGAATCCGTCATTCTGACGGGTCCCGTAAACCTAGTGTTAATCGTTAAGAAATAAAAAATTTCATTATAGCAAAGATGTACATCAAGTAATTTGTGCATTTATGGCTTCTAAAAATGCTAGAAAATAAAATTCTACAAAATTTGGTACGATTTTTATTCATTTCTACTCGACCGAAAATAAGATTTTATATGATTCCACTTTCTTCAAGTTTGCATACAAAACTTATCCGGTAACTGGTACCTTTACCCTAGATAAAAATGAACAAATTAATAGGGTAACTATAAATAAATTAAGCAGATTAATAAAGCCGCGTGTTTACCGGCTGTCGAGAACGATAAATTATTCTGCCGCGCCGTGACAATTCATCCAGGATCGGCGAAAACGAGAAAAGCTGTCGGTTCAAGAAGGGGACAACAACAAGTGAAGAAGAGGAAAAAGCAAGTTGAAGAAGGTGGGGACGCGCGGAGGCAGTGAGGAAGAAGCACAAGGCGAGCGGACGGAAACCCTTCAGCAGGGCTTAGGAAATTCGGCACCGCGCCAATTTTCCAAATCCGGAACGATGACTAACAGCTCGGGTAAGCGAAGACGGCCAATCGCGTGTCCGCTCAATTTTAGCACCACCAATCGGCCGCCACCTGGTTCGAGAATCGCCACCCCGAGTGTCAACGCAACAACGATCACTCGTCCACGGATCTCTCTGCCTCTCCCCTGTCTCCCTCGCATCTAGTCTTCTTCCCTTTTCTTCCTTTCTGATCATCTGCCAAGCCGACACTGTCAGCCTGTTGTTGCAATCGACTCGCAACAGTCGCAACTGGCGACCGAGGATCACTGATAAACCCGTCACTTATACCGCGTCGGCTTTCTTACTTCTTTTATCGTCCACTCTGCCCAGCTATCGAAACGAACATGGTAACCCGTAATCACGGACCTGCGAACACCTCCATCAGGTATGGAGTCTCTTGTTCTCATCTGGTGCGTGAACAACCATCCCCACCTATCCTTTAGTCGGCATGATAGCAATAAACGAAATTACACGATTGTGTTGCAACCAGTTGGCTTTTTATCGTCTGTCAAAATTATGCGGAGAAAGCGAAGATGGTTGCAATTTTTAGGATATTATACATTGATTTAATCATATTTGACAGACGCAATTATATATAATAAACATTTTTCTTGAAAATGGTCTAAAAATTGACCGGTACGTTGCAAATTTTGTGGTAATTTGCAAAATTGCTTAGTAACATCAGATCGAACCAGTGCGCTGAAAATATCAATATACTTTATGTATTATATGGTTGTATATCTGTCGAAGCTAGCAAAGTCTTGATCTGACAAGCCGGATCCTGGGGTCGTGCTCCGACATAGATCGTGCAGGGCTACTATGTATTTCTTTGTGACCTCACCGACGCGACGCGACGCGCGACGCACAGTGGTCCGGATCGAAGAAGTTAGTGTCATTTTGTTATAACTTTTGTACTATTAGAGATATCGCAATGAAATTTTCACCAAAAATATTCAAAAAATAGTTATTCTTACCCAGAGATAATTAAATATTTTTTGCATTTGTTAAACAATAATTTTTACCAACTTCTCATTGATATTTTTTATTAAAAATGAATTGTTCAAATATAGTTTTTCCACCTTCTTTTACTTGCAGTGAACAATAATTTTTAGTGTTGGTCTTAATCTTTAACACATAAAAGAATGCTTTCCTGCGTAAAGAAAAAGAAATATTTTAAATACATATTGCGAATAAAATAGTACTAATATTATATTTAGTAAATATTACCACAAATAAAAAAGTAAGCTAATAAAATAAACATAGCATAATTTGTCTTTCGTGATGTTCTATGATGATCGATTGCATTAGTTAATTGATAACTCTACTGCCTCGCAGGATTCAGTATTTTAGGATTTCTTTTACATGTTAATCTTAATTGTGACATATACGGGTCAGATGTTAACAATAATCTCAAAGAGTTTCCGAACGCTGCACAAGGTTTCAACGTTAGAAATAAATGCAGCGAGAACGCTAAGAAACTCTCATCATTCGTTTCGTTACAATTTTTTAAAATAAAAGTGACTATCGAAGTTATATTACATATACATATACATATCTTTACTCTATTTATCTCTTATAATGTTATTGCAAAAACGTTCGTATTTGGAAGACATTTGATCAGTCATACGAGTCTATTTTACGCAAGCGAAACTCGTCGCGAAGCAACATTGACAGCTTTGAACAACGATAACTTGCAAAGTAGGGGGAGGTCGGACAATATTCTCGCGTAATTATATGTATACGGTAAAGAATGCTGAAAATGATCCAATTTGTTATAAAACAAACCTTTTATAGTTTACAAGGTTAAATAAAAAAAGCATATTTAACAATTTTTTTATTTGGGTCCTTAATGAAAATTTAAAATATATCTTTTGTAGATCTATGTTAGTTATAAACATGCTGAAAATTTCATTGAAATCGATTAACATACACACAAGCTACCAGCGGTTAAAAATGGTGAAAATCGTAGTTTTACACGATTTCTGATCAGTGTCGTTTTTTTCTGCGTCAATCGATTTAGATGAAATTTTCAGTATGTGTATAACTAACATAGATCTACAAAACAGATATTTTAAATTTCCATCAAAGGCCCAAACAAAAAGTTCTAAAAAATGCTTTTTTCATTTTTGCATGCGACCTGTAAACTATAATTTTTCGCAAATCTTTTTTGCAGATCATTTAGTAATCAAATGTTTTCAATTGCTTAGAAAACATCCAAGTTATTTGGTACAATAATGAAAAAGTTATACTGCTTTAAAGTGCGTTCAAATACTTTTGTGGTTCACTTTATAACAATGAGAGCATGTCACCCTGGGAATGATTAGCCCCGGTCTCTCCTAATCTGAAATTATAGTCGGCACCAGTGATCGATGCCGAGACTCCAGTTCGCGAAGAAAAGAAAAAGAGAAACGAAGGATGCTGCGAGCAGGCTGGGGGGAGGCACCGATTGCAACATCCACCAGCGCGGAGTGTTCGCGAGGCGAAGCGAAGGTTCGCCGGTTTAAAAGGGTCAGTGAGCCAGGGTCACACACCGTTTCAAATCTACGAGCTCTCGTGTAAACGCGCCACAAGCACGCATAATCCGAAGGCCGGAGCCGTGGCTTCTTAACGAGAAAGAACAGGGTGAACGCGTTTTCCGAGAACGAGGATCGTCTGCGCAGCCTAGCCGCTAATGATCGCATAACTGCGATCTTGTTTCGTTGAAAAGACAATTCGTCTTTGCGAGAATAGGTCATCGTCGATCAATTGATACCATTACTTCAAGAATAAGAACATTCCTACGCGCTCTGTATTTTCCTTTAAATCTCCTCAATCTGCACTTGAGGGGATATACAATATCCCCGTTCAGAGCCGTCAATTTTAAACAATTTACGGGATAAAAAACTGTTAGATTATTACTGATTCAATATTTCAAGATAGATGTTTGCTATATGAATGAAATAGGCTGCTCTTTACTTTACCGGACTCAAAATTTTTGCCTTTCTCCTATAACATTTGGTGTATGTAATCCAGTAGATTTGTACCCGGGGCGGTTGCAGATCGAAGTTTCGATCCTGTTGGATCAATAGTTCAGGAGTTATACTTGCTCTAAGTTGAGCAATCTGCAGTGTTTTCGACAGGAAAGGGCGCCGCGCCGCGCCGCCCAGTAACGCGTTATAACTAGTTGAGCCCTTGGGCAGAGTAGAATTTCGAGGCCCCTAACTCCAACTAAATAACTTTAGGAGAAAAATGTAGAATTTGTATTTTGGATCTTGGTTTGTGTTCGGGGCCCCCTTTCGCTTGGGGCCCGGGCATTTGCCCAAGTTGCCTATAGGACAGCGGTTTCCAAAATTTTTTTTGCACCAGTATTTTTTGTAATAAATTTATGATTATTTAAAACGTGTCTATATTATTATATCTATTGAAAGATAGGGAGACGCGGAAAAGAAATAGCCAAACAGTCCGTGCGAGATACACGTACAACTTTGAGGTTACCCTGAACGTGCAATAGTTTACAAGTTATTCATATATTCTGTGTTGTTATTTTATGTAAGCACAACCAATATTGATGTAGGTTTACGTTAAATAAACCGTTTTCATTGTATTTTTTAAAATTTATTCAGAGAAAACACTGAGATGATCTTGCTCCGTAAACATTACTACACGGGGCAAGTCCGTACTATCACAGTGGGGTAAGTCCGTACTGTATGGTAACTATCAAACTAAACAATATAATTTAATGCAATAAAAAGCATTTTGTAGCAGGCTAGATAATAATTCTTTTCTTGCCCCGTAGCACTTGAAACAAGGTTCGAAAGTATTTTTAACTCTCGGAGACGGACTTGCCCCATTTTCGGGGCAAGTGCGTCCTAGTTGACACTTTCTACAATATCCTATCAAAATGATAATTTTCAAGCAAAATTAGAATCCTACATACTACTAATTCATCAGTAATAACCGTGGCAAGAGTTTGATACCAAGAACGTCAAGTTTTTACGTACCAGACTGAAAATACATCAGTTTAAAGTCCAACTATGCACAAACTAGGACGGACTTACCCCACTCCACCTTATTTCAATCTCTTTGGGGAAAAGTGCATCAGTGAAACGTACACCCGCAGTAATGGGATATATTTACCTAGGATAAAGAAAAATGCAGCGGAGTAGCAAATTTGATCAGCAATTCCAAGATCCGGCGATGAGCAGCTCGTTGAAACGCGAGTCGTCCGCGTCGATCGTCGATCCCGGCGATTTATCGTCGTCGCTTTCCGACCGGGCGTCAAGGATAGATGCGCAGTTGTATGCAAATGTCGAAACGTCGTCGTTGAATCAGACGACGATCCTGCCGACTGATTAAAGGAGATTCAGCGAGCGTGACTTCGTCACTTTTAATTCCGCGTATGCGCCGTATCCGACGATGGCGTTTCTCTTCGAGGGAAACGCGGTCTAACGCAAGAACTTTAAATAGATCTTATCCCTTCGTCGCACTTCGATGCATTTCACTACTATTAATACGCGTCGCGCCTATGCACCGGCGCATCCTTTCTTCTTTCTAAAGATCTCGACCCGTGAAGACTATATCGGCAACGAGGAAACTGAAATGACCAGCGTGGGTGGTTCGTCTTCGCGCGACGATCCTCTCGACTTTTTCAATTTCCAAACCCACAGCTTTCCCGTGGTTTTTTACTTTCTACCATTTCGGAGTCGCTTGATCTCGCGTGGGCAGATCGCGACCATTTTCGTCGTAATTTTTCGATCGCCGAGCCTCTTTTAAATGTTCACCTTCGGCTATCTTATCTGCCGCGCAAACATCGCTCGAAGAAACGATACTGCTAAATTGTTTACATTCGAAAACGGCCGCGGCTCGAAGTATCGACACAACGCCGCGCCGCCGTGCCGCACAATGTGATATTTCGATCATTTTGGGTCATTAAATTCAATTCCTAATGATGTTGTTTCTTTTGTTGATCATGTATTTCGTTAAAGGAAAGGGAACAGGTTGGTGCCACCTCGTGGCGATTCGCGATTCGCGAAATGGCACCCTGGCTGCGCACCGTTGCACCCTTGAAACACGCTCCTTACGTAATCGCCAGTGGCGTAGAGGGGAGGTACGCGTAAAAATAAACCGATGAATAAGACCGGCCGCACGGTTACGCGGTGTCAACAGCTAGAAAGGATTTATGGACGCTGTTCGCTTTTCGAGGAAAGTCGGGTGACACAACGTTACGCAATTTCACTGATCTTCCCACCGCACCGACCTCGGGGCTCACCAACGAGGTCGCCCGATCCACAGCCAGCCGATAAACCGATCAATTCCTTTCGGATCCGCGTTCCCGAAGACTAAACAGTGCTTCAAGTTGGATGGAAACGATACTTTTCTCTTATATTTCAGCCTCCTAGGGTCTTCGTTTACAGTTACGTTAATGGTATTCATGGTCAATTTTGGCCAATTAGCAGACCTTATACCTAAATTACTTTTTAACACTGAACCTACCGAGCGTTAACCCTTTGCCGTACTTCAACGAGTCAGACTCGTGATGCAGATTATCAACAAAATGTAACAAACATGAATGTTACGCCTTTCTTTTTCAATGAAATCAAATTTGATTCGCTTGTAATTGATATTTAAGCATTAAAATAAATGTAGCCGTACAAAAAATATTTTTCTTTTCTCTTCCACGACATTTTTCGGGATGACCGTAACTGTAAAGAAAATGATACGGCAAGGGGTTAAAAGTAACTGGTACATGTCCCCTTATAAAAATGACAAGATTCATTTTATTTAGAGTTTGTGCAGCTCCTATTGTAATATGCGCTCTACTAAAGATATCTATACACAATCATTTCTTATGAAATTATTTTTATTATATCAAGAATCGTAAAGTAAAAAATTCTAGAACCGGTCATTTTGACTTGAAATAATCTATCTCTGAAATAACAAAATTTTATCTTTAAGTATTTCATACGAAATTGAGATTAATTAATTTATTATTTCTAGAAATACATTATTTACATTTATGACAGGGTTTTCGTTTAAATTATCGTTAATGGTGTGGGGGAGCTAATATAATATTGATAATTATAAAGGAGCTCGACCCATATGAAAGAGAGGAGGAAAAAGGAAGGAGCGTTTCGTCCTAGGCCCGCTAGAGGACTCATCAGTAAGGCTATCTAGCGGGCCCTGCCTTAGACGTGTTGGGATGTCGGAAGGCGATTGAGGACTGTATATATACAAATGATTGAGGAACCGAGTACTTGCGGGAAAGGTCTTCAACTATCTGTCCCTCTTGTGGCGCATGTAGGAAATTGGCCGCCACATTACCCCCCTGCCAGTGAATAACGATACTAAATCGGGAGGGGGGGGGGTGAAAATAGGTAAGAGAGCGCGTTGCTCGAATTGTATATGCATCGTGATGGCGAGACAGTGAGTCGCTCAAGCCTATCGAGCCGTAGATGCTGCTGTCCTAGCATGGCCGTTCGAGAAGGAAGCACATGGGTGCCACACTAGGAGAGGGATTACGTATTCTCGGCGATTAAAGTAGTGCCCACTCGATTGATGCGTGTAGTATCCTCCTAAGGCTCCATGTTGTCCTCCGTGTTGCGTTTTTAGGTTCTAACGTCGCAGGGTCACCAATGTGGGGGGGGCTAATATAATATTGATAATTATAAAGGAGCTCTACCCATATGAAAGAGTGGAGGAGAAAAGGAAGGAGCGTTTCGTCCTAGGCCCGCTAGAGGACTCATCAGTAAGGCTATCTAGCGGGCCCTGCCTTAGACGTGTTGGGATGTCGGAAGGCGATTGAGGACTGTATATATACAAATGATTGAGGAACCGAGTACTTGCGGGAAAGGTCTTCAACTACCTGTCCCTCTTGTGGCGCATGTAGGAAGTTGGCCGCCACATTACCCCCCTGCCAGTGAATAACGATACTAAGATCGGGAGGGGGGGGGTGAAAATCGGTAAGAGGGTGAAAATCGGTAAGAGAGCGCGTTGCTCGAATTGTATACGCATCGTGATGGCGAGACAGTGAGTCGCTCAAGCCTATCGAGCCGTAGATGCTGCTGTCCTAGCATGGCCGTTCGAGAAGGAAGCACATGGGTGCCACACTAAGAGAGGGATTACGTATTCTCGGCGATTAAAGTAGTTAGTGCCCACTCGATTGATGCGTGTAGTATCCTCCTAGGCTCCATGTTGTCCTCCGTGTTGCGTTTTTATGCTCTAACGTCGCAGGGTCACCAATGTGGGGGAGCTAATATAATGTTGATAATTATAAAGGAGCTCTACCCATATGAAAGAGAGGGGGAAAAAGGAAGGAGCGTTTCGTCCTAGGCCCGCTAGAGGACTCATCAGTAAGGCTATCTAGCGGGCCCTACCTTAGACGTGTTGGGATGTCGGAAGGCGATTGAGGACTGTATATATACAAATGATTGAGGAACCGAGTACTTGCGGGAAAGGTCTTCAACTATCTGTCCCTCTTGTGGCGCATGTAGGAAATTGGCCGCCACAATGGTATTAATGGTCACTTTTGGCTAACAGACCTGGGCGCATAACAAGATTTATAATAACAGAATAATGAAAAATAATAATATAGAATAAAAATGTTGCGAATGAAAAAAAAAAGAAAACCTAATACATGTATTTCAGACCGCAATTGCGGTAGCGCGCGGTCGCCATACGTTAGAAAAACGGATGTGTGTAGCGGGGCCTTGGGGCGAGGGATGCGGTCACTTTCCCGAAACTGTTTCTATTCCGGGATCCTGTACCGGATTTCGCGTTTAACGGTGATAAAAACACGAGGCCGATCTGCAGGGGTCAATCTTGTCACCGTGCTCCGGCAATTATCGCTTCTCGGAACACAACGTGCACGCTGTCAGTCGCTCGACAAATTTGACGGACTTCTAGTAGTTTGCACGCGACGAGGCGTACAACTTTGTTTTCAGTCGATTATTCGAACGATAATAATCGGCGCGCGCGTGTGTGTGCATATGAGTGCGCGTGTACGTGGGCAGCAAACGGGAGGACAGTTCTGTCGTAAAACTATAGGCACGTACTCACGTGACAGTGTGTACTTTTACCGCGGCACGTGAATCGGCGCGGCGCGGCGCGGCGGTTTTCGTCATCGTGAGAACTAGAAACATTATCACGCTTGACCGACGACGACTGCTACAGACCTTGCTTCAGTTTCTATGAAATGATGGAAGGTAAGTTGATGCCTGCAATAAACGTGGATTTTGTTGTAAACGATTTATTTTGCATGAAGATCCGCTGTCCAGTTGTTAGTATAAATTGGTATTAATCCTTGTGCAGATAAGTTTTCGAAGACTAAGGGAATCAAATGAGAGAAGAAAATGCATGTTTTTCATAGTTCCAGACCGGAGCGGAATACCCCTTAAATTGGACTTGAAAGACACCCTGTAGATAGGGGAACCCTAGGGTCTCGTTGTGCATCGCCATGGGGGTCAGCACGCGACCAGCTGTCTCGCCAATGGGGGTTACATGGGGCACAGGGAGAAAAAAAGGGCCGATCCCGACGAGGTGGGGATATTTAACGAAGGGAACGATCCTGGCACTGCGGTGTAGGGTCAACGCACTCCAGAGGTTTCCGCTTCTATGCCACTTGACTCGAAATTTTCGGCTTTTGTTTCTCGTTTTACGAGCAGATTGAACCTATCGCGACGGAACGCTATCGGTGTCGGGTGGGAGTCGACGCCTCGAAATTCATCGTTTTTATCGAGCCGCGGCTGTCCAATTATTTCTGCAAACAGACCGTCGATTTATCATCTTTTGCTTGGTTACTGTCGTTTCACCGCTTGTCGCTGGAATCGAGAATATTGTCCCGGCCGTTGCCACGACACTCGCGACCATCAGTCCATTTTCATCATATTCACGCGACTGTAGAATTCGGTTCTTCCGTTCAACTGCGTTCACCCTTTATCTTTTTAATGTTTACAGGTCAGACAGTTTTTGAAAAAACGAACACGATGTCGTATAGGTATCGTCTAAGGTTGCGACCATTTTGATTACTCACGCGAACGTTGAATAAGCTTCATCCTTTCACATGCGCTTACCCTCCATCTTTTTAATTTTTACAGGATAGACAATTTTTGAAGAAAATTAGTGCAGATATACAGGGTGATTCTGTGAACCCAAACCTCGAACATCAAAGTGCCACCATTTCTTAAACCAAAAAGTCCATTTCTTTTTTTTTCTCATTCGAATTATCAAAATGACCTGGAATCAGCTAGCCAGACACTAAATACCTTGTTTGACGAATTGTAGTTTGTATAATTTCGAGTATTTCAGCCTGGAAGTGAATGTATCGCATACTCGAAGTAACACAACTCAAAATATATTTCCAAAAGCAGTATAATAATAATAATAATAATACAATATACAATAATAATACACATAATGGACTCCATAACTAATATGTGACAATTAACCCAGTATCTGAATAACAACAAATTATTTTACATTCCTAAGTTGATGATATACAATTAAAAAATTGGCAATTTTAGTTTTCTGGCTTATGTACGAAACAGTCTTCTGATGAAAGGAGGCCTAAAGATCATTTCGTTTAGGACCTCTAAGAAGACGGGAACAACATTGTAATCGATAAACATTTTCAGATAAAAAGATTAAATATATAAATATTTTTTTAGGTAAAGTCTATCGAGAAAAATATCCACAGAAATCAGTGGCAGCATCGGATCGAGATCCCATAGATCCTCAGCAGCGATAAAGCCCGTATTTTCTCTCTATGCTATCGATCTATCAGAAAAGGAGAGAATCGTTCCTAATTTCGATGGTGGCAGAGATTAAGATTGATTACAGATGGGCCGTCGTAATACAGTCACGACGACTGAAAGGATTCGAATTAAAAGACGCGCGGTCGCTCATTGAAATTCTGTAGCTCGCTTCTACCACGTGGGCGTTTACCGCGGCCCCCCGAAATTGATGTATATTAATGACGTTGACGGCGTGGGGATCCCGGTCCGACGCCCCGTATCCTTTGTTCGTGGCCCCCGTCAGGATGAAAAGAAGTGGCACGCATCGGATAACAAATGTCCCCCACCAATTTCGGCCGCTTCCTTCAGAAAACTCCCCCCTTCCATTTCTCTCCGGTGTCCCCCGGATAACTCGAAGAATAGTAACCTGCTTGTATCAGGGCCTAGTTGGGTAAGGAATCTTTTACTCGAGGATCGAGGGATTCCAATATCGCATTGGAAAAGAAAAACCCTCACTCGCCTCTCGTTTCTAATTCTTCGCTGAAGTGAACTAATTCTATGCTAGAAGCAAAACAGGAAGCCTCAAATGTCAAATTTCAAAGTGCCATTCTTCACATTAGCCATATTCATACTGATCAAAAGGCTATTTCATTTTGTTTCCATTCAGTTTTTCTGAATTATACTAATTCTATGATAGAAGTAAACAGAAAGCCTCAAATATGTCAAACCTGAAACTTGAAAATTCCACCATTTCAACTAACACAGTATTTTATTTATTTGGATTGACACAATAGCTATTTCATCTTTTCCGTTCTGTTTTTTCTGAATTATACTAATACTATGATAAAAGCAACCAGAGAAAGCCTCGAATATATCAAACCTGAAACGGGAAAGTACCGCTATTTCAACTAATAAGTTATCTTTATTTTGATTCACACCATAGTTGCATTCACACTGATCAAAAGGCTATTTCATTTTTGTTCCCATTCAAATTGTCAGAATTGTACTAATTCTATGCTAACTCTTCTGTTGAGAATTGTGTCAAGAATGTTTCTTTAAAAAAGACATTGTTTAATACAGTGCTTGTGCAATGTTGAGCATTTCTGCTTGAAGAAAGTCTATGAGAACAACAAATGTCCTATTTATACTGACCAAACGGCTATTTCATACTTACTCATGCAAATTGTCAAAATTGAATTCGTCTAAGGACTGTTTCTTTAAAAATGACCTTGCTGGACGAAGTGCTTGTACAATTCTGAGCATGGAAACGATCAGCTTGAAAACGATCAGCTTGAAAACAATCAGCTTGAAAACAATCCATAAGGATGACAAATGTCCCCCACCAATTTCGTTCGTTCTCTTTGAAGAACTCTCCTTGTCCCCCGGACAACTCGAAGAATCATAACCTAGTCGTATCAGAGCCGAGTTGGGGAAATCCTTTCTGAAAGATCGAGGGATTCCAATATCGCGTTGGCGAAGAAAAATCCCCGACTCTACTCCGCATACGCGAGTTTATTACATGAAGGGCGGCGTTCGATCCGCTTCCTCGAGGTTTCCTGTTTGATCGTCGCTTATCTTGGCCCCGCGCGGCAGAAAATTGCGAAACCGGCACCGTGTGCACAAACGTTTGCGTAGTCACGCCCCTCGAACTTTCCTGTTTCTAGTTCTTTTGGAGAACGCGAGTGGCAGCACGACGCAGAAAGGACTCCCGAGACTGCCTCGCGTCGTTGCTCGTTGCCAGAGGATGCAAATCATCGTCGCACCGGCTGATTTTTAACTGTTGACACAGGTAACAAACGCTTATTTATTTAGATTCCGCGCAATTTGTCTTGCAATGTGTGCTCGGATAAAGAAATTTATCGAATCAATTTCCCCGTAAGCAACAAATTAATTTCAATAATCATAAAATTAAAAATCTAAGTCTGGTCCACGGTGTATTATATAGGTGTTCCGACTAAGCACCTCTGTAAGGCTGAAGTTTTGTGGTAGGTAGAGGTTAGTTCTCTGGTCGCCGCCAGATGGAATACTAGTCATCCTCACAGTTTTCATGTACGTGTGTGAATGAGATTGTGTGCAGCAGCGTGTCCATGTAGCCCGTGCTAAGGTATATGTACGGTACATATACCTTACATATAACGTACGGTATTAGTACAGGCTACATGGACATGCTGCTACACACAATCTCATTCACACACGTACATGAAAACTGTGAGGATGCCTAATATGCCATCTAGCGACGAACTAACCTCTATCTATCACACATTTCCGAGAAAAGTCCGAACACCTCTATAATACACCGTGATCTGGTCTGAGTTAGGTTTGACCGGCAGTGGTAGGTTTAGAATTAATGATTAGCGCTTCGAGAATTTTCAATGTCGTAAAGAACGTTCATCATTCAGTGAGTTCTTCTGTTTTGATTTCTATTCGTGGATTGCTTTATTTTAATGTAAATGCAAAAACCGAGTAAGAAGTTTACACGGAGTGTAAAGCATTTATACCACCGGGTGGTTCACGAGAAACAAAACACCTAAATAGCTTCGTTAGGCTTGAAGATAGAAGAAAATGTTACAGAGGAAAGTTGTACTGTTGTACGAGGCACATATGGTGATATAAAAAAATATTCCGATTGTTGTCGTTTCCAGTCTTTTGAAGGTCGTCGAAGATTTTTAACCCTCTGCACTCGGAGCTATTTTAACTCGAAAATTAAACATTTCTTCCGATCTAGAATATCTCCATCCCCTATGATTTTTTAAAGTTTAAGAATATGAAATTGGTACAATACCTCACAAAATACCTAAATGTTTAGTAATTGATAGGCTGCGGATCTTTATGCATTTGTGGCTCATTAAAATTTTCAAAAAATGCTAGAACATAAAATTCGACGGAATTTAGTAAGACTTTTATTTGTTTTGGATCTATACAGGTGTTCTTCCATCAAAAATAGGATTTTGTTTCGTGACACTATCTTAAAATGTGTCAATAAAAATTGAAAAATAAACATCCGCAGTCTAGTTATAAGCTACACCACAATTTATATATTTATTATTATACTTGTTTTACAAATATATTTTGAGTTGTGTCACTTTTCGCTTATGAATGAACGACAAAAATAACGAACATGTGTTAGTTTTAGGAGAAGGACGAGCAAAGGCGAGGCAGGAAATTTGAAAAGAAACCGAGACGAACGATCACATCAATACAGAAATAAAAAGACTGACAAGGTTCGAAAATAAAAATGAACGTTTGGTAGCGAAATCAAACTTTCTATGAAAAACACAGACGAGAACCGTGGCGGGAAATGGTGGTTCCGCTCAACTTATTTCGGACGGCGCAGATTGGACCGGTTCCAAATGATCGAAAAAATGATTACGGAGACGCTGCTGGATTTTCGGGAGGGGTCTCTGGAAACGATAAACGAATTTCGATGACAAATATTTGTGCATCGACCGCGGTTGTGCAGTCGCACCTCTAATTTCGATAACGGCAGCAAGATAATCATTCTCGGATCAGGGCCAAAGTCGTCAGATTAAGACTTGTCTCTATTCTACCCTTCCCCTTCTACGACGCCAGTGCCCCACGCTTCCGACACGGCCTGGTCACGTGATGCGCTTCGTTTCTGTCGTGCGCTTAGACTATACGTATACAGGGTGCACCATATCGACTTCATTTACGACGGTAACTGTACCGATTACTGCGGTATCATGCTTCGACCCTACTTTATTTTAATACAATATTATTCCTGATGGCAGCTCATTACTTTACCGCACTCAAAATTTCTGCCTTTCTCCTATAAATTATGATGTAATTGGCAATCCAGTAGATTTGTACCCGGGGCGGCTGCAGATCGAAGTTTCGATCCTGTAGGATCAATGGTTCAGGAGTTATGCTTGCTTAAAGTTGAGCAATCTGCAGTATTTTTGACAGGTAAGGGCGCCGCGCCGCTCAACTTTAAGCAAGCATAACTCCTGAACCATTGATCCTACAGGATCGAAACTTCGATCTGTAGACGTCCCGGGTAAAAATCTACTGGATTACATATCAAATACGTAATAATTTATAGGAGAAAGGCACAAATTTTGAGCCCGATAAAGTAAAGAGCAGCCTTATAATATAATACATAAATCTATAATGGTTCCCCTGCTTTCTAATAGAACCTTATGTAGTAGATATTCATCTAATCATTATGGAAATCCATAGGAGTGATAGTTGCATCTTGCAACAGAATGATTAATAATTAGACTACGGATCTTTATACATTTATGGGTTCTGAAAAATTTTGAAAAATAATAGAGTCTACAATATCGTAGAATCTAACACGATTTTTATTTACTTCGCACCTGCAAAGGCTACTAGCACTGAAAATAGGATTTTATTTGATTACACTGTCTTAAAATTCGTTCATAAAAATTGCAAATTACATAAACATCCGCAGTCTATTAATAACGTTCACTGAATAAATGTCCAAGTTTTGAAACATCTGCCAAACTATTACTTAAAGAAAATTTAGTATTTGAGGGAACTTCTTTAATGGGAATCGTCATTGGACAATATTATAGGTTTTGCACTCCAAATTCACCCTTTTTTAAGTCAATTTCACCCTTTTTCAAATCAATTTCACCTTTTTGCAAATCAATTTCATTCATTAAGAATATTTGAAGTTAATTTAGTTATTCATTTAGATAATTTATTATACATTTATTTAGACACACGTAATCGGTGTCATTACAGCGAGGGAAACGTAAGACTCAATAGTAAATACGCTTCAATAAATACATACAGTAAGGAGCATAACTGATTCCACACACTTTAAATCAGAATAACTTTTATATGAATGGACCAAACGACTTCAATTTCTCTGTAAGGCTAGAAGAATTAGTTTAGTAAATGACGTCTAATAAATAAGTTGAAAAAATGCATTTGATCGGAATTGTGAAAAACGATACTAAAAATTGATTTTTACAACGGTTGAAATTGATTTGGAAATGATTGAGACTGATTTTCAAAAAGGTGAAATTGATTTGCAAAAGAGTGAAATTGATCTGCAAAAGAGTGTATTTAACTTGCAAAAGGGTGAATTTGGAGTGCAAAACCAGTACTTCACTTCTGAGTCGTCCACAAGATGAGTTTGATTTATAAAAAGGTGAATTTGATCTGCTAGAAGGTGAATGTGATGTACAAAAAGGTGAATTTGATCTGCTAGAAAGTAAATTTGATTTACAAAACGGTGAATTTGATTTGCAAATGGATGAATATCACCTGCGAAAGGATTAATTTCGAGTAGAAAACCTGTGATAAAAAAAGCAAGATGATTATCGATGTTGAAAATTCTGGACTGGGGTGGCGAGGAATCGTCGAGCCGGCCCTGGAGGAGTAGCTCCGGGGCGAAATAACAAAACAACCGATCCCCTTCGAGGACTCGCGCGTAGCTGTTGTTGTCGCGTGGGCGAAAGGGGACGAGAAACAACAGCCCCCAGGAAGACGCAGCGACGTAGAATGAAAATGATCGTCTGGAAACGATCTAGCATCGTCCGGCGAAGCGGAGGGGGTGGGCAGGGGGCTGTCGATCGTGTGCCGTGAACGGCACGTTCTACCGATCCGTAGATCGCGATTGATATTCCACGCGTGCGGCACGATGCCGCGGCACTGTATTATTCCGAGCCGCGCACGCCAACGGAATAAAGTGCCATCTGCACTTTACGATCGACTGGCAGCAGTCCCGTGCACTTCTGTGTTATTTGTCAGCGAATTTGTCGGTACCGATCGCCGCGATCGCGCGACAGTGATCTCTGGGTCATGGCCGGCTCGCAAATCTTCGCTCGATTCTGCAACTCGGTTATTTATTCCGGATTTACCATGAGTCACGGATCAAATTTAACTGCTGCTGATCGCCTCTCATTTCGTCAACAAAACACGAACTCTAGCGTCGCACAGTGGTCGCGCAGTTCGTCCGAATTCATGGCCAAAAGTAAAAAATTGTTTTCCGTAGTTCAGCGAGAATGATAAGCGTTACAGCGCGAAAATAAATCCCGAAGGTAATGTCAATTATGGATGAAAATGCCGATCTTTTAAGGGGGCACAGTGAGCGAAACTCGTTTAAACGCCATTACGAGATTTGACGCATACAACAACAACACGGCAAGTTAATATAAGCGTGATGATAATGAAAAAAGCATCCAGGTCCGTATAGGTTCGAGCAGCAGTGTACGGTGTCAGCGTCCCTGTACAGAGCAAAGGGCCTGTCCTGTAAAATCGCTCTTTAAAGTTTGTAGACTTTACGGAGAAGCAAAACGCATTGCGCGTTCGATGGCAACTCTTCGAGTCCAGGTGTTTACCGAATATTGTGGGGGACGGCGAGGAACGGCGCGGTCGATGAGGACGACCCTGGACACGTCTCGCAGCACGAAACCCCCGGGGTCTCCTTCTCTCTCTCTCTCTCTCTCTCTCTCTCTCTCTCTCTCTCTCTCTCTCTCTCTCTTTCTCTCTCTTTCTCTCTCTTTGGTTCACAGACACGAACGGGGGTTTCTCGTAGCGGTATTGATTTTCATGTTGTTCCCCCGTGGTCCCCCGCCCCTCGAAAAACCGAACGGAAGGGGCCATTTGCTCACTTCGACGAATTAGTCGCCCGAAAGAATTGCATTACGAGATTACGAGGCTTAAGTGCTACCGTGCCGACGAGTCCGTCCGTCGTCGTCGTCGTCGTCTCGATGCGTCGGGGAACATTCCAGCAAAATGGCGAAACTTTCTGCGATCGAGATCGTCGTTGCCGGAATACTGTTCTCTCCAGAAAAATTCGGTACCCTAAGAAATCCAGTCATGAAATGGTCAGAACGTAAATACCATTTCTCCGACTTGGGATATCAATAAAAAAAATATATAAAAAAAACTTTTTGAAAACCACGCTTACATTAAAATGCACTAAAAAGGAGAAAATGATTTTTTTCTTGGTTCTCCCAAAAATTTAATATAAATTTAAATAGAATCGTGACATTAGTGACTATAGATTGACTATTAGTGACGAAGAGACACGTGTCTCCTGCAGAGGCATAAGAAAAAATCACCATGCTTGTCAACTGTCGTTCGAGATAAAATGGTTGCTTCGAATGTAAATCTGAAAGCATTTCTGGAACAATGACTTCGAAATGAAACTTACACGAAGCACTGCGACAGAATAGTGGCAAGAAAGCTCGAAGAATAAGCGACCTCACGCACAAGAACCTTGTCCGGTTTGTCGTGCGTCTATAAGAAAGCCTCCCACGCGGGATTATTTAGTGTAAAATTGTTTCGAGCTGTGCAAACACTAATAATTCGGGCTTATTGTAGACGTAGCTCGCGGAAGGCGCAAGAATGAACCTTTCAACGTCGTTGAAACCCGACGTCGTCGGTCGGCTGACAATCGTTAATTCTTCAGACAGAGCAACAATTGTCATGCACTTCGGCGGTACACGATAAACCCTCGCTCCTGTGCTCGTGTCCCTCGTAATTGCTTCCTGGTTCCCCTTTGTGTCCGCGTTTTCTTGCCTCGAGTGCGAACATTAACTTTCCGCGGCGCTTACGCAACACATCCGGCTCGATGGATTTACAAGCGTTACGCTACGGGCTATGGCCAACCGATGTTACCTACACCAGGCCATTATCTGTTTCGCGAGAACTCGCGAAAGAGAATAGGGGCGAGCGCAATGTTTACGCGGCTAGGTTAGCCTCCGTTGAGCAACAGAATAAGACAACCGCCCGATTCGGTGATCGTTTCACCTGTTGACCGGGAAGGAACACAGATTGAGCAGGTGCTCTTCATTGGACGTGGCATAAAGTAGTCCATGAAACTGATCGTACAGAATGATGATGTCATTACAAATTAATCCATTTTATTTGTTTATATACTGTGAAACGTCCCAGTCAGTGTAGCCAGTTGGCACCCAAACGGATTGCATGTACTCTCCTGCTTTTCCCCTTCCACTACCCCATTCCAGCACCATGCGCACACTCCACCGCCCTCCACTAATACCGTAGACCACGATGTCCGTACCGGTCTTCTTTTTTGGTTGTTTAAGAGCGGTGGGGAAATGCTCTTACGCACACCCTCTCCTCCGATGGTGGTCGGAGAGGGTAGTATGGGACTTGGCTCCCCCTGAGATGACAGTTGGAGGAACGGGACTAAAATCCCTATCCATACCCACTAAAACCCCACCACCCAGGGCCTTTCGACAGACCCTGGAGCCATCACACCTCCGCTGGCCCGCTTTCCACATTCAGCGGAAGTGTATCCTCCAGCTCACTACCACGAGCCTGTTCTTGGCACTACTCCGTAGACTGATCTGGTCACCAGATAGGGGGTACATCATTTCACTGTGATTCCCCTCATTTGGCGACACTGGTCCCAGTCAGCCAGGCCCGTCTCGAGTAATCGAGCACAGCCTGCAATTGTACGATGCTAGCAGATGGCGAGCATTACGCTGGCAGAACGCGCTCGAAGCTCAGGATGCTCGGAATATGCTCGATTTTGGACAGCACCCTGCCAGCATAAAGCGATATTTATTCGGACGCAGAAGTTAGCTTTATGCTGGCAGGGTGTGCCGACACAATCTATGAAAAGAACAGGTGTGGAGTGGGGCCTGAAGCTAGCTTCTCCAGGAAAACACCTCTATTCTTGTGCGACATCTATGTCGAAGAGTTCATACTAACTTATACTACATTAATAAATACAAGCTAGAGAAATTTAATTCATATTATAATAAAAATAACCAATTAACGCACTTGCCCCGTTGATGTACTTACCCCACATCACCTTAACTTTCTCCCAAACCAATTTTTATCTAGCTACCGGAAATGTCCTCAAATCCGTGGCGACATCTACGTGGTACGACGCCCTGTATAGAAATGAGAGAATAGAAATTTTTCCGACGAAATGTATGCGCTTCAAAGATCAGACTACGCAATTGAGAGGTGAACTATCTTCTCTGGTGATTGAACAGTTAAACATAGAACACTTTAGAAGCATTAGCTTCGCGAGGTTTCCGTGCCACGGATTCCCAAGAGTGATTCTTCGTATATCGATAACTCGACAAATTCGGAGTTGTGTCATTGTCGCGACGCGATGCGACGGTCGGGCGATCCGTCCGGGTGTATAAATGTTGATGATCGAAATATCACGCGTGCTAACAGGTAAAAGAGCACCGGGACGCGTTCGCGGAACGTGTCGAAGCGAAGAAGATCCGCCGAGGGCTCGCAATAGGTGCGAAACGTGGCTGGTATGAATCGATTTATAGCGTTCGCAGAATGCGATCCCTTTGGCAGCCGGACCGGCCGTTTTCTCAGAGGCGCTGGCGCTAAATCCCGGCCTACATGAACGGTCTGCCAAGCTTTCGCGATCTTCGTCTTCCCAACCTGTAGGACGAAGGGTCGCGAAGAAATCATCGAGGTCGATGTAACGATTAAAAATAAAAGCTTCTCGAACATATTCTTCCTGGTACCAATAAGCAGTTGCGAAGCACACCCGCGGTGGACACGATACCACGGTGTGCAAAAGCGCCCAAAAGCTGGCCAAGCATTCAATGTTTGCATTTCTAGCTATTTTAACTCGAAAATTAAACATTTCAATTCCATTCTACAGGGTGGTTCACCAGATATTAACACCTTGATTTTTTCTTGATCTTTATGTATTTATGGTTTTTGAAAATTTTCAAAAAATTCTGATATTCAAAATCCAACAGAATCTAGCACGATTTTTATACATTTCAGATCTACGAAGGCTACGACCACTAAAAATGCGACATTATTTGATTTCACTTTCTTACAATTCGTTTATCAAAATTGCAAATTGCATAAACATTCGCAGTCTGGTAATTATAATTCGTGAAGTATTTCAATTGTAATTCAACGCAACTCTGCTTACAAAAAATTGCGAAGAGTTGTTGCTTATGTTGAGGAAAAAAGATTCTTTTCCCGGTGAACGATATTGGGAACTAGAAACGGTAAACTTGGCCGATGATAATACCAGTTCGCCCACGATGTGATCGAACCCACCATCCAGCTACTCTCATGACCAAATTGAGCATAGTGTCCTCCTCGCGCCGCTATTTCGTGAAATTTACATTTCGTGTTTTTTACAGTCAAATTTATTTTATCTCTTCGGACTGCCCCCTCTCTCTCTCGTCTACTCGCCTCGTTCCTATTTCTTCCAGCGGCCATGTTCCCTCGCCGTCAGATATTTTAATGGACGTTACCGGATCGTTAAACCTACAGTTTACATCGTCAACGCGCGGCGACCTTGTAACGCAATCCCCTTTCCACTGGAAAGTATTACCGCGGACCGAGAAATATGAAAATCGCAATGACCGATAAATCGCGATCGGCGGCGATTTCGTGCGAACCGAATCGTTGGAATTAATTGCGCGAGCGCTGCTCTATCGAGCGATTTCGCAACCAGCGCGGCGCGGCGCGGCGGTTTCGTAACAGCTCGATTCTTGTTCAACGGGGAGATGAATTTTTTATTTTCCGCCGACTTTATCGCCGCGCGGTCCGCTGCCGTAATAGTTCCCCGCCTGGCATAAACAATCCTCTTCGAGACTCTTGGTAAGCTCGTTTGCTCGACGACGATATCGACCTAGCCAATCGCCGCGCTGCACTGGGAATCTCGACGTAAAAACGCATCAGCGCTGATCGAGTTCCGCTCCCGCAACCGCCCACGCGTTCACGCAGTTTCCTCCGCGTATTGTTGACATACACCGCGATGTGGAAACTTTGTCGCTGACGCTATTACATAAAGCTCGGTGTTATAAGAACGGAAACAGAGTGCTTGGCACGACGCGGCAATCTGAAATCATCAACACATCGAGTAAAAAATACTTAGCAGTAGGGTACAGTAAATCCGCATTTACTGTCAAATAGCCGTGTTCTGCACGGACAGTGATCGTTTAGGGACACTATTTTTTTATGACTGTGCAAGAAAGCGCCGACACCCGCAAGGAAGGGTCGTCGAAGACGTCTCCGTACGCCCTGGGGGGTGGTCGACAATCCGCCACAAAGACAGAACCTAGGGGTGTCGGGAACCGAGGGAACCCCGTGGGGAGTTTGACTCCCTCCGGAAGCCGGGGTTAGCTCACTCCCCCCCCCCCCCCCCCCGGGACGAACCCCGCAACACCAAAGGGACATCCGCACGGGGGGGGAGACATTGCATAAAGATCCTAAAGTCTAGTTACTAGTTAGCGAGATAAATAGGTTGAAAATAATATGGTAGTATCTTTAACCTAGCAATGTTATTTTTCACTAACACATCTGGCAAACTGGGCCTTGCATTTTCGGGCTTGATTTTTATTGTTGTAATATTTTTAAAAATCTGGAGCAAACCTGAGTTACATATTATAGTCTCTAATTTAACGCACAATTGTTGCTTTAGCTACATAATTTCAACCTGTTAGCAATAGAAATGAATACTCGAAGGGACGTGTTATAAATAGACTGCGGATCTTTATGCATTTATAGGAAAATTGAGTGGATGAAATTCAAAATTGTTTGAAAATTTTGTAAATCTAAGGAAAAATATATGAATTTTACTGTATTAAAATCATCAAGGGGAGAAATAACATACAATTTAGTTTCTATTTATTTCTTACAATCGATACAGACAATTTTTATTTTGCATAAAGATCCGCAGTCTAGTTATACAAGATATGAATAATTTAACTGGGTAATTGAATGACACAGTCTACGAGTTGAGCAAAGCATTTCAGAAAAAATTGGACTGAATAAGATTAATTTGTTGAAGCTGACTCTTGAACCGGCCTAGTCGATCCTCGCGTTCAGAGATTCGTTACTTGGAAGCGTTTCATTGGCGTAATTAAAGGAGAACGCGCCACGATTTCCGGTTGTCAGCGTGGATTCTCAGTGGGCGATCTGTACGCCCACAGTCTCCGTCGACGTCACGATGATGACGACGTACCTGTCGAACGTCGAACCTCGCTTTCACCGATTATAGTTTCGCGCGATTGGACACAGAAATTAGCATCGCAGACGGCGGCGCGGCGCGGCGCGGCGTATCGATTTCATCCACGGATTCGACCGCAAATATCGTAATGGTCATAAACTGCAAATCATGATACTTTGAACTGAAAATCGTGATGAAATTTTCCAGCAATTAATTACAATGAATTGAACTCATTGTCAGCCAAATCAACCGTGACGTTTTTCAGTTTAGTGCACAGATGCAGCCTGGGAGCTTCAAGCAGAGACTGGTAGACTCCCATGACAATCCCCATTTAACTAATAAATGCAATTCTGTATCATAGAAGGTGGACCGCAGTTCGAACATCTGATGTAACTTGATTTATATTGTAAGAAATAATTTTTCATTAAAATTACGTTTGCATAAAATTTCCGAATTTGAGGTCATTCAAGGTCATAGTATAGTACACTGCTAAATTCGTCTTGACGTCAGAAACAATCCTATGATGTCCAAAACATATGGTGCCATTTGAAAAAGTCAAGGTGACCTTTACTTTTTTACGTAAAAAGCATTTTTCAGATTTAAGAATATGCGAACATGTAGCTCACCAAGTACTGAGAAACTTTTGTCTAAAACATGTTTTAATTGCACTACTGGAAATGTCTAAAAAATGGTGACATAACTTAACGGACACACCCTGCATACAATAATCCTCAGTTATTGTTAAACGTTTCTTATTAAAATTTTGAACCTCTAGCCCCGAAATCCTTATTTTTGACTGTAGATCGCACGGACCAAGTTTTAAGCAGAGGAGTTGATAAAGTTCGCCGAGAATCCCAGTTTAGTAACGCGGTTTCGTCGCGAGATAATCAATGCCAGCCGCGAGCGGCGGTCGTGTTGAAATTCGGAGTACACACAGTGGGTGGAGAGCATGAACAACTATGGCGTAACTTTAGTGTCGGAGACGTTAGGTGCACTCGGTGTTGATGTCGCCGAGGGGGTGGATAATTAGCTTTATCTTATCAGAGCAGCGTGGCGAACCTTTTCACGGTCTCATTCGCGTGCTGGCTCGCAGTTGCATGCCCGGTGCAATTACGGATCGCTTGTATATCGGCGCGTAGACGACGATGCCATGAGTCACCGCGATGACGTAGCGGTTGATACGTCGTCGTCCGTGGCCGAGCACACGTAACACGAACGAGAAAAAGACGAGAGACGTGAGACCAGAGCCGAGGAGGAAAGGAGCAAAACGGAGGTAAACTCGCAGGGTGCATGACGCGCTGCCAGAGTGTGTTTACCGCGATGACGTAGCCGGTAATCCACCTCGCTAGAATGCGACGCTTTCGTTGCATAATGGCCACGTGGGGCACAGGTTGACGCTTCTGCGGCCGACGACTGCATTTCCGAGTCCGCGGAACTTCGACTCTGCGCTGACATTAGGACGCTAGAACTCGCGTACAGGCTTCGCGCTCCAAATCCACCCCTTGCAAGTCAAATACACCCTTTTGCAAATCAACTTCACCCATCAAGAATATTTAACATTAAACCTACCGAGCACTAAAAGCGGTTCAAATGTTTTAGCATACAAAAATGCTCTATTTATTTAGATTTCTTGCAATTTTTATTACAGTATGTGCTTGGATAAAGAAATTTATCGAATTAATTTCCACATAAGCAACTTCGTAATTTCATGAGATGAAGTTTTCATAATTTAAATTTAATTATAATATATTATATATATATAATAAATGCAATTATAATAAAATTTAAATGAATTACAGTAGGATGGAAAATATAAAACCGGTCATTTGATCCGGCAGTGGTAGATTTAAGAAAAACACCTTTATTCTTGGACGACATCTATGTAGAATAGTTCATACTAACTTGTACTACATTAATAAATGCAACCTAGAGATATTCCAATTTTACAATCTTACGATCGACATTAATCTCTCACTTTTCACTAGAGATATTTCGTTCATATTATAATAAAAATAATAAAATAACCAATTAACGGACTTGCCCCGTAGACGGACTTATCCCACTCCACCTTACGTAAATGACTTTACTTCAATACACATTCTTCTAATGGTCTTCTTTTTACTTTTTATGAAAAATGTTTTCTCAAATTCTGAAATAAACAAAAGTATGAGAGTGATTGACAACAATTTTGTTTGCCTCGCGAACGAGAATACATTCTCATTGGTATTTTATAATTTAAAGCATGCAGCATTGTCGTGTGCCGGACGAATGAACCCTCGCCATAATGACACACTATACTATTGGAAAGAGATAGAGGATCGTCGAAGTTGTCGCGATTGTTCCGTACGCGCGCAGCTGCCGAGACGCCAACATGTACATATTCACGCGGCCGGTCGGGTGTTGCAATAATTACGCGCTTGGAACGTGATGGATTTTCAAGGTAGGATCGCGCATTTGTCGAACGGCAAACGGTGAAAGCAAACTCGAAAGCGAAACTCCAATCGGCGATTCCCGCGTGTGCGTTCGGAGTCCGGATCTCTGGATCCGCGCGCAGAATCGCCAGACAAGGGGAGGGAACAAGTCTGCTACACACGAATGTTATGCCTTTCTTTTAGGACGAAATATTCGATTGGGGAAAAAGTTTCTTCGTATTCTCCCGATAGATGGAGTTACCATGTCATCGGATCTGGCATTACTTGTGTGCGTCGGAAGGTGACATATCCGAGAGTAATTACAAACAACTCGAACTACAAACTCTTCCTCGGCGGAGGAGTGGGGAATAGCGTCGTAGAAGGGAAAGGTAGAGTGTGGACACCAGTCTTATTCTGGCGACTCTGGTCACATATAATGAGTAGCAGTACTGTCCCAATGAAACAATTTCTTCAGAAAATTATTAGGTACTTAGGGAAATGTCGTACAGTATCACAGCCAGAGCTAGGTCTTGCGGTTTTGAGAATTCTATTTGAAAACGAAACGATTCCAAGGCGAGCTGTTGAAGCTTTCCACGTTCCAAGGAAGATGTTAGAAACGTCTCCAAATGAGGAGATATAATCCGAATCTGCTGACTCTGGATCCGTGAGTGTTTTCTGCGAACGGTATGTATTTGAATGTCTTCGAAGGCGTCGTTCGTTCGTAGTTATCGAATGATAGAGCAGTTTTTCAGGGGGAAACGAGGCCGCGCAATCGTCGATTACAACTACCGCGAAATCTTGTTGTCGATAACGATAGCGAATTGGCCGTGTCCAGATAAGGAGCGACGTTCCGCTTGCAACAGGGACAGATAACGCGCGCGAGTTTTTTACCGTTAAAGGACATCACTACGCTGCATTCCATGGTTCTGTTTCCCTCTCCTCAACTCGAGAACGAAATCTTATCGCGGCCTGGCGTACACCGAATCCCGATATCGCAGTATCGATATCTTTTGTAACTCTATCGACGCACGTCACGAGATTAGACATATTTTGTCGCGTAAGGTTGTTCCCCGATGATGCGATACGCGGTTTATTCAACGGAGGCCGCACCGCGCATAACGACCGGCTTTCGATTTATTATTTCACCAGTCATTTCGATCGAGCGATTATTATCGCACGCAAACTCCAAACCAAACCTTGGGACTAACGCAAATCACCCTGCCAGCCAAAGTAATCGTACCCTGCGAGCAGGAGGCGGTCAGTTTGGTGCCAAGGCCACGCTTGGAGCAGAATTTGCTCCCTATTTGCTATGAATTTGCCACCAAAGCTTGTCGATAAATTCCTCATGCGGAAACAGATGACTCGCTATTTGACCAATCCTTGCCAAATCCATGCGAAATCCACGTCAAATCAATAAGAGCAAATACACCGAGTTCGATAACTAATGTGTAGACTGCGGATCTTGGGTAAACTTTACTTTACCGGACTCAAAATTTCTGCCTTTCTCCTATAAATTATGATGTATTTGATATGTAATCCAGTAGATTTGTTCCCGGGGCGGCTGCAGATCGAATTTTCGATCCTGTAGGATCAATGGTTCAGGAGTTATGCTTGCTTAAAGTTGAGCAATCTGCAGTGTTTTTGACAGGTAAAGGCGCCGCCATATTAAGAACCGCTAATCACCAACCAACTCGTTTTTCACGCGTGAGAAATAGGGACCTCCGATTAAAATATCTGGATGGAGAGAAGTTTTGATCGCCACCGGTTCTCGCAGGCCCAGATGCGAGGCCGTTCAATGTTTCAAGTTGGAGCGACCCGGGATTGATATTCGAGGACGGTAACTAGATACCGTTTAAATATTTTCGAAAAACATACAGTCTCCGCTGGAACGTTGTTTACTCGATTGGCGTACGTGAGTCACGTACACCGTCGCCTATCTGCGCCGATCAGGCATACCTACAGGTACGAATCACTTGCGTGTGATCGTAACGAGGCGACCGGCAGTCTGCAATTAATCTTATAACATCCAGCAATCTTTCCGAAAGGAAATTGCCAGTTCGATCGAATCGATCCGGTTACGCACTTATTTCCGAGTAATCGCAGTGATCCGAAAAAATAAAATCGTAAACCCGGTGATAAAGCGAATTAATCCTGTGACCGATCTGTAAGTCAATTTCAGAAAGGAAACGGAAGTTATAACTTGGATCTGAACGCTCGGTTAATATTTACTTGAGACCAAGTCAAACATCCTTATCGTTATTGTTATCATTTGTTTAACTATGCGTTCAACCACGGCCGTCTCTAGTACAGACCGGAACACGTGATATGGCAACATTTTATACAGACAGAACATCAGTCCGATCAGCTGGTCCGATCAAGCTACCAGACATGCGCAGTAGCATGTGGAGACAACCGTGAACTTGCCGTGATCACGTGATATAACGCGCGAACTACTTCAAATCACTTCAAGTTGGACTGAGGCAGCGTTGCCAAATTTACCATGTTCCGGCTTGTACTAGAAACAGCCGTGATTCAACCAGAGAGAATATTTTTCTGTCTAATTTTTGTAGACAGAGATAGCATAATAGGTAGTCATAAATGTATACAATTTTTTTCATAAATGCATACAATTTTTGTCACAAATACAGCGTATTAGATATACGTATGTATTAATGGCTCAAATTAGACAAGAATCAAAAAATGTTTAAAATGATTTTATTTTACTTTTGTCCCAGTTTTGTACTTATCGAACGGCGCGGCGCGGCGTGGCGCGAGGTTCGGTCGGTTCCTGGAAGAACCGATTTCTTGAATGAGCCGCGCGTCTACCGGTGGAATTCGAGTCGTGAATCATCGCGAGAAACCGGAACTGTCCGCGCGCAGGTTCGCCGTAAATCGTGCACCGATCTTGAATGAAATTTTCTCGGAACTCGTGGAGCACCTTGGTTGTTGCGTGGGGCACGTTGTTTCTCTCATTCCGATCGAGCTTCCACGAAACTCGTTGCGAGACGCGCTCCGGAACTTTCAGCATCGACCGATTATATTCGAACAACCTTTACCACAATTTCTCAATCAAATTACGCGAAAGCTGGCGCCTAAATAAATTCAGAACATCCGTGAACTAAACTAAAGAGTTTACCTAACGCATGAGTACAATTGATCCAGTAGTTAACCATTTTGAACGTTGCTATTATTAATGTAACATTTTCTGAATGTTTCAGATGAAGAGAGAGAGAGAGAGAGAGAGAGAGAGAGAGAGAGAGAGAGAGAGAGAGAGAGAGAGAAACATGTAGCTACACTGCTACACATTAGTAACAAACGGGCTGACCAGTGGCGCGTTACCCTATGGGCAACTTGGGCAAATGCCAAGATCAAAATTCACCGTTTTTCTCGTAAAGTTATTTAGTTGGGGTTAGGGGCCTCAAAATTCTACTTTGCCCAAGGCCCCAACTAGTTATAACGCGCTACTGATGATGATGATGATGATTTGTTTGCGACTCTGCGCGTCTGTCGAGTGCGAGATGTAACGATGGCCAGACACGAGTGACGCGTCTGATACGGATATCGATCTCAGGGACTGTCATTATTTAATGGTGTAACAGTATAGTTACGAGCGGCAGGAGTTATTGGTATAGAGTTCGCGAGGTGGCAATGGCATTTAATACCCATACAGGTTCATTAAAAATAGATCCGCGTTTCTTGTTCATATTTCCATTGTAATTGCACCGACGAGTCGCATCCTAACAATTACTCGCGTATCCTATTCCCGTGTATCCGCTTATTACCAGTCCTTTACACTTGACTGACAACCGTTGATAACCGTTTCTCTATTTAATCACGTCGCAAGAATTTTTATCCCGAAGTATCTAATCTTCATAGCATTCCGTAATCTTCACCGGTTCTTTTTCTTGTATAAACCCATCTTCTCAATACTTCTATGTGCCTCCGATGAACATTTATCCGTTCGCTGGTTTACAAATGTATGTACTGTGAAATTTTCGGTTTCTTTCTGGCTGTGTTCGCAGACTTCCATTTGTTGATGTAGAAGGACTGGAAGGATATAAAAGGTATTCAACTGATTGAGATCACTGAAGAAGCAAAGTTTCTTTGGCGCCAATTTCTTGCAATTGACGCAGGGAAATTTGTGTAGAGATCTGCAGCCTATCAGCAACGTTTGCGTGTAACAGTGTGTAATTAAGACAGCACAATGTTAATAGCAGCGCTATTATGTGATCCCGAGCATAATGATTTTGATCGGTAGCTGGGATCAGTTTTCTAAGAGACTGATGCAAATCTCCGGACCAAAGCATCGGGGGTTGACGAACTATAGAAAGAGGGATCTCCGCTACACCGTTGTCCGCCGAATGAATAGGACACGGTGAAAAGAAGCAGTTCTCCTCGTGTTTCCTCAGGTGTAAGAACGCGTGCACGAGTGTGTGAGTGAAGCGTGAGTCAGCCAGGTAAAGACGCCCGGCGAAAAGGAAGAAAGGGGGCCAAAGAAAAACGATCAACATTCCCGGAGCAACCCCATGAGTCACCGGGTCGTCATCCCCGGTTAGCTACCTGCTGCCACCTGTTGCACCTACTTTCTAGGTCGCGTTCACTTTTCAACCCGTTTTCCATCCGCCACTTTCCACCTTGCGCAAGTTTCAATTCACATCGCTGAAAGCGACCAATCACGCGTTACGGCATCTTCCACGGAACCAATTAATTCCACACTTTTGTAAGTGGCGCGTTACCCTATGGACAACTTGGACAAATGCCCCCGGGCCCCAAGCAAAAGAGGCCCCGAACACAAACCAAGATCTAACATCCAAATTCTACGTTTTTCTCATAAAGTTATTTAGTTGGGGATAGGCATCCTGAAATTCTACTTTGCCCAAGGCCCCAACTAGTTATAACGCGCTACTGATAGTGACCTACATAAAAAAGGCGACATTTCCAACGGTTTGCCAATCAACATTGCAACGAAGACCCAACAAAATGCCAACCATGAATGCTACTAGAGGGCCTCTCTCGAATCAGAGGACGAGAAACGGAGCGAAACGCGACGAGGAACCGGACACGATTGGCTAAGTTTCCACCGTGGAAGAACCACGAAGAACGCCGCGTGCGCGCGGGTCCGATGACTCATGCTCGCAGATAAATTCTAAGCGGCTAAGTGGTTCCCGTGCAGGAAGTCGCTGACTCTCCGCATCGATTGTCGCGTTTCATAGGAAAATTTTCCTGGAAACACGAGATCCGCAGCGTGACTCATGGTCCCTCTGGCCGAGATTCAAGGTCGTCGGACTGTCCGCCAACGCCAGAGTCGAGCGGTGGGACGGGAAAATTCGAAAAGAGGGAAGATGATCCGGATAGCTCGGAGAAACCCGGGACATATTCCGGTTCGTTGATCTCCGGTCCACTTTCGCTTGATGTATATCTATAGCCGATCGATTGTTCCCGAGATTCGTATTGTCGAATTATACATTCTCCGTTAGTAGGAGGAACGCCAGAGCAGTCTAGAAAAGATAACAATTTCGTTGGGAATAGGGTTTGCAATCCCACGCCATTATTAATCCCGCGGGATAGATGTGGGATTTATTTCAATCCCGCTGGACTAAGGATTTCGTTCTTCAATCTAATCCCAGATAGCACAGGTCATTTACGTCTATTTCAAGTCTGGAAGTCTTACGTCCGTCGTAAGAAGGACGTCTTTAATAATCTAGCAGTACTAGCGGTGGCATTATTTGTTCGAGTTAGTGTTTTTGCTTCAATTGCAACTCTTCAAATTGAACTTCAATTCCAATTTTTCAATTTCAGCTTCAATTTCATTTTTTCAATTTCAGCTTCAATATCAATTTTTCAATTTCAGCTTCAATTTCAATTACAACATTTGAACTTCATTTCAACTCTTCAATTTCAACTACAATTTCAATTTTAATTTCAACTACAATTTCAACTTCAATTACAATTTTTCAATTTCAACTTAAATTTCAATTCTTCAATTTTAATTTTCCAATTTCAGCTTCAATTTCAATTTCAACTCTTCAACTTCAATTTCAACTCTTCAACTTCAATTTCAACTCTTCAGTTTCAATTTCAACTTCAATTACAATTTCAACTCTTTAATTACCATTTTGCAATTTTAACTCTTTAATTTCAACTTCACTTTCAATTTCGATTTCACTTTCAATTTCAACTTCAATGTCAACTCTTCAATTAAATATAAGAGTAATAATTAAAATTTCGAAAATATAGGATATTTCTATTTTTATTTCATAATAAAATATCGTCTGCATCGAAATTTTAAGCGTCCGGTGACTAATGGAGGGGTGTGTACGTTACTCCTAGACAGCGATCTCTTTATGCAAAATAAGAATTTGGTACCTGAATCGGAACAAATCGGAGTGAACTAGAAATTTATTTTCTTTCTCACTATGTTAAATAGTAGCTTACAAATAGTTATAAACTACGCCTACTCATTTTTGTCATAAATGCATGAAATCCGCTGTCTAGTTATGACAAACTGAAGCTTGAAATGTTGAGATAGCATGCAAAAAAATGGATTATGTAATATTAACCCTACCGAACGCTGAAAATTACTTGCTGTATAAAAATGACAAGACGAATTTATTTCGATGTTTATCACAATATGTGCTTGAATAAAGAGGTTCGACCATTCCCTATGTAGAGATCTTTATAATTTCAATAATTGTAAAATGAAAAAATGTATAAAGCCGGGTATTTGATCGGTATTCAGTCTTAATATTCTAAATATTATTTCAGAACGATTCTTTTCGATGGAAGCCGTGTCTATTAACGAGGAAATTAAGACAAGTATTCATTAATTGGTCAGAGTCCTTCAGCTCCGTTGATTGATCAAAGTCAGCGAAAATAATCTCTAAGATGAGAGATTGAGAGCTTCAACAATTGGATCGCGAACAGTCGTTTTCTCGGCAGCCTTTTAAAGAACACCGTTTCCCTATGAGATAACGTCGATACATTGGACAATCCAATACCAATTTAAGACCAGTTTCCTCCCAAGGAATGTCATTGTACACTCGAGCTCAGACGCGTACGAACAGACACATACAATGGGTCTACAAAGTATTCGTACACCTTTTAAAAACGAATAACTTCTTCGAAGGATTAGTTTACTAGCTATAGTGCGTAAAAGACTTTTTTAACTTCCCGATTTTATAGGGAAGTTATTGTAATTACCCCGAAAATCGAAAATCGATTGTTTAGCAGATCTTCACGTTTCATGGTCATTGGAGTCATTTTAGACTATTTTCAGCAAAATGTTCGTGTGTGTGTGTGTGTGTGTGTGTGTGTGTGTGTGTGTGTGTGTGTTCGTTTAAAAACGAATAACTTCTTCGAAGGATTAGTTTACTAGCTATAGTGCGTAAAAGACTTTTTTAACTTCCCGATTTTATAGGGAAGTTATTGTAATTACCCCGAAAATCGAAAATCGATTGTTTAGCAGATCTTCACGTTTCATGGTCATTGGAGTCATTTTAGACTATTTTCAGCAAAATGTTCGTGTGTGTGTGTGTGTGTGTGTGTGTGTGTGTGTGTGTGTGTGTGTGTGTGTGTGTGTGTGTGTGTGTGTGTGTGTGTGTGTGTGTGTGTGTGTGTGTGTGTGTGTGTGTGTGTGTGTGTGTGTGTGTGTGTGTGTGTGTGTGTGTGTGTGTGTGTGTGTGTGTGTGTGTGTGTGTGTGTGTGTGTGTGTGTGTGTGTGTGTGTGTGTGTGTGTGTGTGTGTGTGTGTGTGTGTGTGTGTGTGTGTGTGTGTGTGTGTGTGTGTGTGTGTGTGTGTGTGTGTGTGTGTGTGTGTGTGTGTGTGTGTGTGTGTGTGTGTGTGTGTGTGTGTGTGTGTGTGTGTGTGTGTGTGTGTGTGTGTGTGTGTGTGTGTGTGTGTGTGTGTGTGTGTGTGTGTGTGTGTGTGTGTGTGTGTGTGTGTGTGTGTGTGTGTGTGTGTGTGTGTGTGTGTGTGTGTGTGTGTGTGTGTGTGTGTGTGTGTGTGTGTGTGTGTGTGTGTGTGTGTGTGTGTGTGTGTGTGTGTGTGTGTGTGTGTGTGTGTGTGTGTGTGTGTGTGTGTGTGTGTGTGTGTGTGTGTGTGTGTGTGTGTGTGTGTGTGTGTGTGTGTGTGTGTGTGTGTGTGTGTGTGTGTGTGTGTGTGTGTGTGTGTGTGTGTGTGTGTGTGTGTGTGTGTGTGTGTGTGTGTGTGTGTGTGTGTGTGTGTGTGTGTGTGTGTGTGTGTGTGTGTGTGTGTGTGTGTGTGTGTGTGTGTGTGTGTGTGTGTGTGTGTGTGTGTGTGTGTGTGTGTGTGTGTGTGTGTGTGTGTGTGTGTGTGTGTGTGTGTGTGTGTGTGTGTGTGTGTGTGTGTGTGTGTGTGTGTGTGTGTGTGTGTGTGTGTGTGTGTGTGTGTGTGTGTGTGTGTGTGTGTGTGTGTGTGTGTGTGTGTGTGTGTGTGTGTGTGGGCGCGCGCGCGCGCGCGCGCGCGCGTATGGCCGTTTCTATGTAATCAAATTTTTCGTTAACGTTTTCTGAAAAAGTAACAACGCGATCAGAATGATGAATGATGCAATCGATGTGCCCCGCTGTAACTTAGAGCTGATTAGATTTAGGTCCATTTTGGTCAAGTAGTTTTTTAGTTTTTTTCGAAAGGAGTTGATTAAACATTGCAATTTATACGAAAGGCGTATCCACCGAAGAAGTAAACGTAACTATATATATATTTAAAAAAAATGTTTTTTCCAATTATGCAACTAATGCTAATGTAACCGCTTACAATAATCGAAAATTATTCCAATGCAAGAGTGAGTTAATCATCGCCGAGAATACATTTTCAAAGAATATCGATGAAAGTACAAAAACATTTATATTACAGTCTTTAAATAAACAATGAGTTCAAAACGAATTGTTAACTGAGATTAAATTGAAAATTAATATAAAATATATGATAATTAATAACATTGACGTTGAAGACGAATTGGTTAATGGAGCATGCGGAATATTAAAATTTATTACTTTTCAAGAAAATACTAAAATTCCGTCTATATTGTGGTTAGATTTTCAATTGGCCAGAGTAGGAGTGAAAGTAAGAACTCGTTATCGTGATTATATGAAAAATGCAAATATAAATCAAAATTTAACACCAATAATAAAAAAATATCGAATCAAGTAAATATTTCGAGTGAAGAAAAATAACAAATCACACGTAGTCAATTTCCAGTGGTTCCTGCTGAAACGATTAACGATTCATAAAAGTCAGGGACAAACATACCAGAAAGTATGTATGGATTTTAAAACATCAGAAATACGAACTTTACAAATGTTGTATGTAGCACTGAGCAGAGTTTCAAAATTGAGCGGTTTATATATTTTGAGAAAATTTAAATTAATAGTATCGAAGAAAACCAAAATCAATACTGCAAACCCGGATAATGATGAGTTGTATCGTTTGCGAAAAACTAATTAAGACAATTTATTTTGCAACATTAGTATGCTATAACAAGGAACCAAGCGAGCAACGAGCATACCATATTGGTTTAATGCGACGCCATATAGCAAACATTTTGATAAGTAGAAAACTATTGAATTTCCCTGAAAACGTATAATCTTCTTAAAAGGTACACTTAATAAATAATAATAATAATATACAGCAACTAACGAATCGGGAAGTTCTTTATTGTGTGGCTCGTGGAGAGTCACACACAAAATGAAAGACATTAATAGCTGTGGGCCCTACTAGCCATGCGTACCACTAACATTCTCGCAAGAGCAGTCCTGCCCGCGAGCTCGCGAAGCGATCGAGCAACAATAGCCCTCTAGTTAAAATTGTTATTGGTCACAATTGCGAAGGAAAAAATAAAGGTTACGATGTGCAAATTTTCTATTTGTACCTGAAATGAAAATTTAAAACATGTATTTTGTAAAACTAAGTAAGTTATATACATGTACAAAGTACATATCATTGAAATTTATAGGCATTGTTTTCATTGAAATCTATAGGCATTGTGAGATATAACAATCTTTGAGTTTAGGGTTTTCGATACATTTAAATCGTAGGTTCTTATAATTTTTGCTACTTTCAATCAATTATATTTCATAACAACCTTGATCGATTTCGACGAAACTCTGTACATGTATATATAACTTACTCAAACCTACCAAAGGCACCTTCTAAATTTTCATTAGAGGCACAGATAGAAAATTTCAAAATCGTGACCTTAACTTTTTCCTTCGCAATTGCGATCAATAACAATTTTAAGAAAGTTATTTACACATTAGCTAGTAAACTAATCCTTCTAATGTCTCAGAAAAAAAACTAAAGCTGTTGGGTCCAATTTTGAAAAAGTTATACGTTTTTAAAACGTGTATAAATACTTCGTACGCCCACTGTGTATATGCGTTTTCACGGCGAACCGTGTGAGAGAGACAATTTCCTTTCTTCTATTTCTACTGCGGCTTTTACCTCTGTCCGACGAGATACTATTGTTTGGATACCTAACAATGGTCTTGCTATTTAATTGTGTTATACACCAATGACTTTATGGAAATAATAAATACCGATAAATTGGAGAGGATGGTGTAGTAGCAAAATATGTATAAATTATAATTTATCGTTTAGAATGTTGAACACCCTTATATGTGTACTTCTATTATATGTACTTCTTTTAAAATTTAACTATTTTAATATTTCAATTACGCACCAATTTGTTGTTTTTGGTGTTGTGTGCTGCCATCTACCAAGAGAATACTGCAATCAGAATGTGAAACAAAAATTGTAGGTAATTATATTATCAAACGATTCGAAAGGAATTGTGTTGCCATCTGTAGTAGATCTGACGAACTCTCAAGTGTTGCAACGCAAAAGGTGTCGGTGCCTAAGTGCCAGGGTAGTGTCACTCAATGTATTATTCTGTTAGCACGGAAATCCAGCGCCATCTGAATTTTGTGTTACACAACTAACGGGTAAAACGCGGGGATTCAAAATCCATACTACCCATTCCTTGCTAATTTATAATTTTTATTTAAAAATAAAACAAATTAAAACATTTTAATACATTTTAAACATAGTTTATTGAACATTAAAACAATTACAAACAGTATATGTACAACTTTCTACTTATTAATAAATTGAAACCATATTATCGAGCGCGATAACAATGTTTCATTACAAATATTGCAAGTTATACATTATTTACAAACTTTTTGATAATAAGAACACATCACATGCATATCACAGCAATTAACAATCAACTGGCTCAAAGACAAGCGCAAAACAATGTATAACACACATCTACACACATCGAGATCGTACAACACACATCGCATATCGCAGAACATACGTCGAGATTGTATAACACACATCCACACATCGTACATTTCGTAACACACACCGTAGATCTCGTAACACACATCGTACATATCGTAACACACATCGAGATCTTATAACACACATCGTACATATCGTAACACACACCATAGATCTCGTAACACACATCGAGATCGTATAACACACATCGTACATTTCTTTAATAATAACTTCGAAATGTGCGATGTGTGTTATACGATCTCGATGTGTGTTACGAGCTCTACGGTTTGTGTTACAAAATGTACGAAGTGTGTTACGAGATTTACGGTGTGTGTTACGAGATATACGATGTGTGTGTTGTATGATCTCGATGTGTGTAACACACAACGTAGATCTCGTAACACACATCGAGATCGTATAACACACATCGTACATACCGTAACACACACCGTAGATCTCGTAACACACATCGAGATCGTATAACACACATCGTACATACCGTAACACACACCGTAGATCTCGTAACACACATCGTACATATCGTAACACACATCGAGATCTTATAACACACATCGTACATATCGTAACACACACCATAGATCTCGTAACACACATCGAGATCGTATAACACACATCGTACATACCGTAACACACACCGTAGATCTCGTAACACACATCGTACATACCGTAACACACACCGTAGATCTCGTAACACACATCGAGATCGTATAACACACATCGTACATTTCGTAACACACACAGTAGATCTCGTAACACACATCGAGATTGTATAACACACATCCACACACACCGTATATATTGTAACATACATCGAGATCGTATAATACACATCCACACACATCGTATATCTCATAACACACATCGAGATCGTACAACACACATCGGATATCGCATAACACACATCGTATATCTCATTAGACACATCGAGATCGTATAAGAGACATCGTATATCTCATAACACACATCGTATATCTCGTAACACACATCGAGATCGTACAACACACCTCGTATATCTCATAACACACATCAAATATCGCAGAACATACATCTACATCGTATAACGCACATCATATATCTCATAACCAGAGTAGGGCAATAATCAACTAATATTTCAAAAAGACTATTAGTCAGTTATAGCAAAATAGTCATTAGTCAAAACTTTGTGATTAGTTAGTGACAGTTAGTCACAGGTCTAAGTAATCGTTAGCTATAGCTTATTAGTGAATTAGTAGTTGATGATCAGTCATCTTTAGTCATCAGTCACTATTATGCGATTAACATACATTAATATTATTAATTATTTATCACTAATTAATCAGAAAGTTTTGATGACCATTAGTTATTTTTAAATATTAGTTGATTATTGCCCTACTCTGCTCATAACATATATCAACATCGTATAATATACATCGCATATCGCATAACATACATCGCATATCGCATAACATACATCGCATATTGCAGAACATACATCAAGATCATACAGCACACATCGCATATCGCATAACACATCATATATCATAGAACGCGAGGGTCATCTGCCCTTCCTTTGCGCAATCAACGATCGGCTCAAAACACTTACCAAAGCCACAGTTGCACCAAAAGGAGGTCATAGTGATAATTTGGTGGTCTGTGGTCAGTTTGATTTACCACAGCTTCCTGAATCCTGGTGCATCCATTACAGCTGAAAAGTACCGCCACCAAATCGACGAAATGCACGAAAAACTTCAAGGTGTGTGCCCAGCACTGGTCAGGAATGGTCTTATCCTTCTCCACGACAACGCCCAGCCACACTTTGCCCGACCGACCCTTCAAAAGTTGAACAAATTAGGCTACAAAACTCTAAATACCTCATCCACCATACTCACCAGATCTCTCGCCCACCGATTACCACTTTTTTAAGCACCTCGACAACTTCTTGCGTGTGAAATGCTTTAAATCCCAGAGAGATGCAGAAACGGCATTCAACGAGTTTGTTGCCTCCAGGACTCCAGAATTAAATTCAACCGGAATAACAAAACTTTCCAACCTATTTCATTGAAATCGTATATTTTTGTTTACAACATGCACCAAAATGTTGTCATCAATTCCATCTGGCGGACACTTTGAGAATTACTCTTGCAAGTAGTGACATCTTTATTTTGTGTTACGGTACTAAACTTTTGCTAACAGTTCTCCTATTAGAGTGACACTACCCTGGTGCCTACCAGTGCCTACAGACTGAGCTGAACTCAGCTGATGAGTCTAGGGTTTTTACGTTTTTGGTGGGCAGTTTTTCACGGTGCGCTGCGGTGCGCCTTCTTGCACTGTTTGGTTTATGGTTTCACTCAGTATCTGACGTGTACAAAAATCAAATTGTGCGATCACCAGTAGGTTAGATCACTCAGTGTTGAATGAGAAACATTTTTTATTATTAAAATATAGTGCGACAATGCTCGACTTATTTACCATATTCAGTAAAGGGGGGATTGTGCTTTGGTGTTTCCAGAATACCTCGCAAATATTTGCTCCTAGTGTTAATGCGCTTATACGAAGTGTCATACTGCAAGTAAGTGTTTCTGCTAAGGTTTCTCGTTTTTTTTTTAAATTTTCGCTTCGTCCATATGGACTGTTATGACAAACGTGAGCCACACGTGAAATATAAAATTTATGTAGAAGAATGTTGATGACCCTTCATACAATGAAATGAATGTACATTTTGATTTTAAGTTCTAGTATCAATATCAGAAATTTCTTGATGAACTTTGATCCTTACACTGCAACAAATGATAATTTCATGTATCTTTTACTATTTGCCTTATTTTGCTGTTTTCTAACGTATAATAAATATTATTCTTGTTTTTATTAACGATTTATCAACTTCTTTTTAGGAACGTACAGGGAATCATACTTTTGAACATGACTCTTTGCGTCTACAGTATAAACTTGACAATGAGTTCGAGCTGGTGTTTGTTGTAGCATACCAGAAAATACTACAATTATCTTATGTAGATAAATTTTTAAATGATATTCATTTAGAGTTCCGAGACAGATTTAAAAATGAATTGGAGAAGTCTCAATGGTTTTATAAATTCGAGTTTCAATGTAATTATGAGAATGTGCTCGCTATGGCTGAACAATGGGCACGGACACAGGCTAAAATACCCAAACAAATGCGCACGTTCGATGAGAGCCAAAAGTCTAAAAAGACTGTGGCTAGTATGATCGAGCGGAAGGATGATAAAGATAATAAAAAACAGGGTACGTAATAGTAATAGATACTATAGTATTTTAATTTTTTAGTCGCACTTGTATTTATTTCAAATGCCTTGCCGAAGGATCTTTAGTTCTGGTACAATAAGTCCTCGACTTACGCGGATTCGTTTTATGCAGATTATTAGAATCGAATCAGGAAACCAATTCCGAACTGTGAAATTCATTTTTGATTGCCAGAATGCAAGCTTTGCACATATGCGATAGAAGCGAAGATAAGTGTTTGCTTATGTACAGCATAGGCATTCAGCTACTTATAAGTGATAAATTTTCCATGGATATAGTTGGTTTATTTGTATTATTCTTTCAAATGGTTTCGAGAGATGTATACTTTGGTGTTGTGAGTTTTTCTTGTAGGTGGACGTGTAGAAGAGATAAGAAGGTCATCAGTATTTTTTTAAATAGGATTGTATGTTTTTTCCTGCACCAATCAATGAAGCTCCATATTCTCTACGAAAAAGTATTAATCTATTAATATCGAAACACTATTAGTTCAGGAGATATTTTATTTTTAGTGTTGTTGGGAAATCACAACTCTCTTGATAATGTTACGAATTCAAATAATTATTGCATATTCGAAAAACAATGCGGCTCCAACAGGATGGTTGTCCTGCACATTATGAGAGAATAACAAGAAATGCATTCAATCAAATATTTTCAAATCGTTGGATAGGACGAGGTGGTCCCATTCATTTTCGACTAGATCACCTGATTTAACACCCCTCGACTTAACTCCATAAGGAATTATGGAGTTACTTGAAAAATAAAGTATATGCAGAGACTCCGACTACAATTGTCACCAGTTTTATCACATAATGTAAAAAACAATTCAGAAAATGTCGTGATGTAAACGGTCGCCACATTGAACCTTTTCTGTGAATAAAATCATTACAGCATTATTAAAAGAGTCGTGACTTCATAACAACGTTAAAATAAAAATGTCTCCTTAACTAATGGCTTTTCGATATTAAATAGGTTAGTACTCTCTTGTAGAGAATATGAAGCTTCATCGATTGGTGCAGGAAAAAACATACGATCCCATTTAAAAGAATACTGATGACCTACCTCTGATGCCCACCTACAAAAAAAGTCACAACACCAAAGTATGCATATCTTGAAACCATTCAACCTTATACATATAAACATTCCTCGCTACGAACAATAATAATGGCGAAAATCGAGGAGGTAATATCTGGTGAACCACCGTGTATAGTATGTACAAAGTAGATCGTATTAAGGGAATAGACTCATTTCTAGGATTGCAAGGGTGCAGGATGAACCTTCTCATTTCTCGATAATGCAAAGATGGGGTTTTCCAATAGTCAAAAGCGCTAGATAAAAGATCAATCTAGATCGTTTACGAGGCGTAATTTACATTATTTGACAACATGTAGCTGCCGCAGCTTTATTAAAAATAGGAATTTTTCTTTACTTTTATTTAGCGCTTTTAACTACTGAAAGACCCCATCTTTGCATTATCGAGAAATGAGAAGGTGTATCCCGCACCCTTGCAACCCTGTAAACGAGAGTCTACCCTCTTAATAACCTTTCAGCAGTGGCGCTCAGGCACTATTCAACTTATGTGCTGGAAATCTAAGCTATCTAAGCGCAACTAAGCGATGGAACAATGAACCGCATAAGTCGAGGACTTACTGTGTTATTATTCTTATATTATATCAAGAAACTCTAAAGGGATAGTCTGTATCTTTTCTATAATTCATAGAATAATTTGCAATTCACGAGGTTGAGGATGATTTCTAAAAAGATATTCACTTGCTTCTAACAAGTTCTCGAGGAAGTCTGTCGATGACTTTAGAATCACAAGCGGTTATCATTTAGGTAGTATTCTTTCTAATGTGGGTATCACTAACAGGATTTAGGGATCTTATTCTTCGCTTCTAGGTAAAAGGAAGAAGGGAGTTAATACTAATAAAGACGATCAAAGTAAGTGGTTTTGGATTTTATAGGCAATGCGTTACTTGCATGAGCTATTGCACGCTTGCATGCATCTGTAATTCATTATTCAAAAGAAAGATTTAACATAGACTCCATAAGTCACCAGACACTTATCGATGCAGACGATTTTTTGTTATTAAAGAACCTATACATTAAAGTCGTGATCTAGTTCCCTGAGGATCTCTACGATCACTGTCCCTTCACCTACCCCTTCCATTGGAATTGGGGCATCCCTGCGAAGGGCCAAGAAGCTCGAGCTGCTTCGGTCGCTGCGCAGTCATTACATGCTGTTCTTTTCTCGTGTTCGACATCCTTCATACGCTGTCATAAAAAAATAGTTTCCCTACACGATCTCCGTCCCTGCTCGGAACAGGCGATGGGAGCTAGTCGCGACTTTACCGTATTATGAAATAAAAATAGTACTTACTAATTTTTTCTAATGTAGAGAACATGCAAATCAAATCTGACAAAAATATCCTATATTTGTCCATAATCATCCCACAATTTCTCAATCTATTGTTTCAAACAGTATATTTAATTTTGCATTCGAATATTATCGTATAACTGCATCTAATCAAAATAAAACAATAGAATCAAGCTGGAAGCTTTTATTCTTTAATTACCATTTTGTTGAAGATCAGTAAGTGTTCGGTGATTTATAGACGGAAGTGTAAGCTACTAGTCATAATGCCTAACTGCACTAGAACCATCTCAAACTGATAATATGGGTGCTTGGAGTAAACAGTAGAAGCAATTGGCAGTGTATCTCACTTCTCTTCTTTTGAAAAAAACGATTATAATAATATTAACAAAAGCTACATTTCTGCAAGGGTTGAATTGTACAACATAACTAACTCTTTGCCTTTTAACATAACTAAGCTATTTTGGTCAGAATTTTTTTATTGTATGCTTCGTATTTCATAAAATTAACTACTCTACTTAATCATTTTCATTTAATTCTTTAGTAAAAGCTCAGGAGGTCCCAAAACAGGATGTACAAAATAACCAAACAAATAATCATAATCATAACGGGGAAATAGATGAGGATATTATAATCGCGAACCGTTTAAAATTGGCTCAGAGCATGACCTCGCAAAAGAAGAAACTTGAGAAGCAGTAGGTTCATTATACTAGGGATTAAGAAAATTACTTTGAAAATCAGAGTACTTGCAATTTCTACTCCATAGGAAGAGCCGTAAAATGGAGAAAGCTGGCAAAAAGCCTCGTGTGTGGGAATTAGGTGGGACCACCAAGGACCTAGCTACCTTAGAACGTACCAAAGATAAGCCAGAAGAAGGTGGAGATTATGTGGCAGCTGATACAACAGTAATTTCGCATCTTTCAATATTTCAGTCTTTCAATTCAACTCACATTCATTCATTGCTCCGTTTAAAATATTTTCTCTCGTATATCATCAGTAGACTACGGATGTTTATGCAATTTTCAATTTGTCTAAGCGAATTTTAAGAAAGTATTATTACACAAGATCCCATTTCCATTGGTAATAGCATTTGTAGATCCAAAATAAATAAAAATCGTACTAAATTCTATCGAATTGCTCCAGCATTTCTTTTTAATCTTCATAAGCCATAAATACATAAAGATCCGCAGTCTAATCATCAGAGGTAATAGTAATTTATTTGTAATATAGATTCTATATTTTATTGTACTTGCCACGATACTGTTTAGGGAATGAAATCACTTTTTGAAAGGAATGCGAAATTTTCTTTCCCACATCGTGAAAATAATGATACATTCAAAAATTAATTTTTTTAAAATTTTTTATGTCAGTAAAACAATGTAAAAATTATTTTCAAAAACTCCGTGTTTTGTTACACGCGATAATTTATTTTATTTGCACTCGAAGCGTCATAATATTCTCAGTTTCCAAGTTTCTCAACTTTCTTTGCGAATGGCAAATTAGGAAATTGAGGAACGAATGAAGATCAATCATTATCGAATATTAAAATCGATTTAACATTGTGTTCTAGTTAGTGGGCCAGATGAAGGGTAGCATCCGCGACTTAGAAGTAGAAAGTGAGTCGGAGGACGACGAACCCAATCAGGAGATTGTAAATTCCAAACCGCAAGTACAAAAGAAATCCAGTAGTATGTTTTCCATGTTCAAGAGCCTGGTTGGCAATAAGAGCTTGAAGTTCGACGATATGGCTCCGGTTTTGGAGAAGCTTAAGGATCATCTGATCTCGAAGAATGTGGCTGCCGATATCGCCCAGAAATTGTGTGATTCCGTTGGTGTGAAATTAGAGGGGAAGGTGCTCGGCACGTTTGACAGCGTGACGAACACTATTAAAGTAAGCTTAACGGACGCATTAGTGCAAATATTGTCCCCGAAGAAACGTGTCGATATTTTGCGAGACGCGATGGAAGCCAAAAAGAATAGGAGACCATATGTGATGACCTTCTGCGGCGTTAATGGCGTGGGAAAATCGACGAATCTGGCGAAAATTTGCTTCTGGCTCATCGAGAACAATTTCCGCGTGCTTATTGCTGCGTGTGACACATTCAGGTATGATTGCTTCATGATTATTTTTATCGAGTATTACAGTACATTTTGAAAGTACGAGGTACGTTAGAAAAGTAATGAGACTGATTGTTTTGTTACCATGAATCGTATTCTTTTTACACCTGAAGGTTGTCACCTTCAAAATAATTCCCTTGGGCAGCTACGCAGCGACGGAGGCGTTGTTTCCAGTCTTCGTAACACTTCTGGAAGGCTTCTGCTGGAATATCTTTCAGCTCGTCGGTTACGCTCTTCTGGATATTATCCAAAGTGCTAAAACGACGCACTTTCAAGCGGTTTTTGATCCGGGGGAATAAAAAGATGTCACAGGGACTGAGATCCGGCGAACAGGGGGGCTGAAGAACCACAGGAATGTTATTTTTTGCCAAAAATTTATTAATAGAGATTGCCGTGTGACAGGACGCATTGTAACGCACTTGATAGTCAGTACTTCACTTCAGACGCTCTCGACACTCTTCTAGCAACAGTAGCAACTTGAAACAAGTATGGGCAACAAAGTCACGATTCAACCTAACTGCCTTCCGATATACATAGAAGGCAACAGCGATGTCGGTTGATGGACAGTGTTGCCAGTCTCATTATTTTTCTAACGCATCTCGTATGCCAATCTCTTAAAAATTGAACAATACGATCCTCTAACAAACGATGCGGTTTTATTTTTACTTTATCGACTTCATTGGCACTAAATAAGTAAATTTACTTACCTGGTGTAGATATTATTATTTAGAATTTAGATGTTTCAGTTTTCTTGACAAAGGTTCAATCACTTATGAAACTTCTGCTATTTCTAATGGCCTGAGAAGGTTGTTACTGTCTCGTATACACTCCTGTCCATAAATCACTGGACACTTACTTATCTTCAATAAAGTGGTAATTAAAGAATACAAGCTTTCAGCTTGATTCTATTGTTTTATTTTGATTAGATAATATTTGAATGCAAAATTAAATATATACATATACTATTTGAATAAATGTTGGGAAGAAGAGATTGAGAAATTGTGGGACGATTATGGACAACTCTAGAAGCTAAATGGAAAACAATAACACCACTTAAATTTTTAAAATTAGAAAATATAATATAAGATCAATAATTAAAATTTAAAAAATATAGAATTTTTTGGTAAGATTTGATTTTCATATAAAAATTAGTAAGTACCATTTTTATTTTATAATATAGGTCCTTTAATAACAAAAAATCGTCTGCATCCAAATTTAAATAAGTGTCCGGTAACTTATGGACGGGAGTGTATAAGAACTTGCATTTTTCTATGTTTTGTTTGGTCAGTAGGTCAGGGATTGAGCAATACAGTCAATTATCTCGTGACGTGTTAAATATATAAAAACGTTTCAAAAATTAAATGATACAGAGTATCATGCGGATCTTTTTGTAAGTATGGCTTTCGAAAATTTAAAAAAAATGCTAGGATATAAAATATGATCTAGTTTAGTACGACTTCAATTTATTTCAGTTCTAAAAAGGCTACTACTACAGAAAATAAGATTTTATTTGATTCGAGTTTCTTCAAAATCGCCTACAAAAATTGCATAAACATCCGTAGTCTAGATACAACCAAAAATATGTAATTCCATTTAGAAAATGAAACTTGATCGTCTTAATTATCAGAGCAATGCAAAAGCCTACCGTATAAAAATTTGATTATTTTTCTATATTACGAAATAATTGATTGTATTGCCTGGACACTTTATAATAATAAGGTAGTACTGTACCAAGATTTTTATAAGAGAATTTAGTATAGCGTTCGTTAAAATTCGTTAATTGCTAATTTCATTTCAGAGCTGGTGCGGTTGAACAATTGAGGACCCATACACGCCATTTGAATGCTTTGCACCCGCCGGAGAAACACGGAAATATACCTATGGTTCAATTATATGAGAAAGGGTACGGTAAAGACGCTGCTGGTATAGCTATGGAAGCGATTCGGTTTGCCAAGGACTCAAACGTCGACGTGGTTTTGGTAGACACTGCTGGCAGAATGCAAGACAATGAGCCGTTGATGAGAGCCTTGGCCAAGTTGATCAAAGTGAACGAACCGGATCTGGTGCTTTTCGTTGGTGAAGCTCTCGTTGGTAACGAAGCTGTTGATCAATTAGTGAAATTCAATCAAGCGTTAGCTGATTATAGTCAATCCAGCAATCCTCATATCATTGACGGGATTGTGTTGACTAAATTTGATACAATCGATGATAAGGTAAGGTTGCGTTACAACGGTGTAGTCTGTTATACGTTTCGCGCTCCAAATTCACCGTTTTGCAAGTCAAATTCAATCTTTTGCAAATCAATTTCACCCTTTTGCAAATCAAATTCAACCTGTTTCGAGTGTTGTCCTGTACAAGATTGCCGCTGGTTCAGGGGCAATTAATTCGTTTAATTTACATTCGTAAAACACACTTTCAAAGTTCAAGTTCAAATGCAACACTGTTCTAAAACGAATATCGGCAAATATGATTCTTTGTCGAGTTTAGTCTTTTTTAACTAGGAAAATCTCAGAAATCTATTGATGAAAGTTTCGTACAAGTGGAACTAATAATGAAGAAATTATGAAAATGAAACTAACAACGTCTTGTTGAGTGATCGGTTCTTTAAACAGCTGACAATGCAAAACTTGAAAGCGAATTCGGGTCTTTCAACGTTTCAACATCTCACTGTGCAAGGCCTGGAAAGGAATGCGGCACTGGAACTTTTGAACTGTTGTATTTACATAGCTCAGTTCTTTAAACTATTCTTCGCCGGAATTCGGACCTTTAAACAGCTCACTATCCTAGTCCTGGAAGCGAATTTTGACCGTTGAACTTCTGCGCGCCTCTTTCTTCCCACATGTTGTACTTCTTTGCGTTCGAAACTTTTATCGCTTATGAAACAAGTAAATATAATTGCAATTCTATCGTGTTGGTCTCGTTGTAAACAGAAAAAATTCACCAATCCGTCGGTAAAGGTTTCGTAACGAAATGTCTAAAAGCACCGATATCCGATCTCGGATCGTATTACTTTGTAGTGCGACCGACCGCCGAAGTGGGAATCCCGTAGTAGTGGGGATAAAATGTTTACACTATCCGTACAGACGAAAGTCACACCATGCGAATTTGACTTGCAAAAGGGTGAATTTGGAGTGCAAAACCTGTACTAAAGACGCCTCGATTCTGGAACTCATTAAGCCATTTATTGTTTAATAATTTTACAGGTAGGCGCGGCGATTTCTATGACGTACATTACCGGGCAACCAATCGTCTTTGTTGGCACGGGACAAACGTACACGGACCTGAAGTCGTTGAACGCGAAAGCTGTAGTACATGCTCTGATGAAATAATTGTTGATTCTAATAATAAAATATTGAACTTAACCATTCTGAGAGATTTCGTGGACTGTTATTGGCAGATTCAAGGGAATGAATCGTTGCTACTGATATTATTATTACAATGATATACAGAAACTTAGAATGGATAACAACACACCATCGAGAAACCTATTGCTCTTGATGCCTTGACGATGCAGATTATACGCACTCCGATTAAAATAAAAAGATACATATACAAGAAGCTTGGCGATCCGGTAAACTCCGCTGTGCAATTTCCAGACACATTCGTACATATATATATATATATATATATTATTATATCGAATCTGTTTATTTTACAAATTATTTATTATATAAATTTATAGAGAATTTTCTAAAAAATATAAATAATGTCAATAAAAATGTTGTACATATATTGTACGTCCGTTGCTGGCTGCTCTTCGATAAAGATTACATTTGTAATTGTCAATATGTGTTTGTCTTGAATGTTTTAGTTTTTAACAGTATTATTTTTCTGTATTGTCGCCTCCTCGCTTGTCGCGGTGTTTATGCTACTTGTTGATCGCGCGCCTCTGTTAGGTGTACTTCACACGAAAATAAAATGTATTGTTCGGTTCAGCAAAAACTCCGGTGGCGTTTGGCAAGTTACGATACTGTTTAATTAATGGGACAGATTTTTACTTCTCGTGCAGGTGGTAAAGAGTTATTCGCTTCAGATAGTGGCCATCGGCAACTGATCACCGGAGTTGGTTCCTTCTTTAACTTTCGATTAATGCGAAGACTCTTCTTCCAGCTCGCGATGAGCCTCGTCGTCGAATTTTAACTCCTCGAATATCGAACACAAACCGGAAGCCGCAGTATTAAGCCTGCAATAAAATTGATTGATTGATCACTACGTTAAGTTAAAAGTGTTTTATGTTATTTATGTAATTTATTTTAGAAAAGATCGAACTTTATTTAGAATTCAGATTTCAAGTGTTCTTTGTTATTTATGCCCCTGATTAAAAACAAAAATTAAATCCGAATTTATTTCCTGAACAAGAGCGTAACGTAGTCGATACCTATGGTATCTGGGTACCTGGGTACTTTGAGAGGGTAAAAGTTGAAGTTTTACCCTGGCCATCAAGGAATCCGGATTTAAATCCGTTTGAAAATCTTTGGGGAATATTAGCAGGAAAGGTATAACAATGGGAAACAGTATAGCACTGTTTCAGAATTGAAAAATGGTATTAGAGAGGCGTGGTCTGAAATTGAATTAGAAACAGTACAAAAATTAATTTGCAACCAAGTTATTTTTATTTTTTTAAATTTTTTATGTAAAAATACATAATGAACATACATAATACATTATTTCGGCCACTACAGTGCGACTTTTTTTAGCATATATAACATCAATGATATCTAAGAAGTCCGAGTCGATGACAATCGACGAGTTAACTCGTCCTCGGCGGATTAAAATATGAAAATCAGCGGTCCGTTCAACGACGAAACGCAAAACACAGCTTAGAAACCTTGCAAGGACGTTTCTAAATCTATCAATATTCGATCACAAGCGAATCTAATATCACAAGAAACTCGCAGAAAAACCGCAAAACGCGAACGCAAAACAAACATTGCCCCGTGGCGGATGATTCTGGCTTTTACAGTGATCTATAGATCTAAAAATAATCTTCTACTACCCTCATTCTCAGGAGAGTACTCATTACAAAGATTATAAACATTAAAAGTCTCTTTTCTTAATAGTAGATAATATATTGCCCCAACTTTTTCTATCACAAAGTCAATGATAAGTAGAAAATTGCCCCGTACGGCAAGTCAACGGCGATCCTAGGGGCCAAAACCTCTCTTACTACCATTGCTAAGAAAATTATTCTTCTCGTCCCGGAAACTAGCCTCCTTTTAGCAAAATTACAATTCGATTTCTTTAGTAGTGGATAACAAATTGCCCTAGAGGGCATGCAAATGTTACCAGGAGCCGCGATTACCCTTTTCGCTATCGTTGAGGAAACTAATCTGTTATTACCGCTAAAATTCTATTTCTTAAGCAACAATGAATAATATATCGCCATTTTGGTTTTGTTAATGTACAGAAATTACGAACCACGCAAACGTTCTAATTATTGAAACCGTAAAATAAATCGAACAGGCTGAAAATAGTATAAGAGTACTTCTAAATTCTCCTAATGTTTTTAATAAACGCATCAAATCCGCTGTCTAATCGTTATCCGTAAGAAAACTATTTTCCTTTTATCGCTAAAACTTGCTAACCCGGAACGTGGTTCCAATGCCAGATTTCCTCCTGGACGCTCTTGTGATCCTGTTCTTACCAACTTCATTTGCACTCTCGTACTGTGTGTCTTCGGACCAGTTGCTATCTGTGGTCGTGCAGCCGGCCGGTGATTTATCGGATTTATCCGAATACCCAGAATCGATGACGACGGTCTCGTCGATCTTGAAGAGGTTCCTGGACAGCGCAGGATTTTTTCTGAAGGTTGCTCCCCATGGAATGGAATGCGCGTTTTCGTTGTCACTGTTGTCGCTCCTGATGGGGCTGACGCACGGAGATGAATCGCCATTTGTTGAGAGTCTCGACATCATGCTCAGAAGGGAGCTAGTCCTGGGTAGTTTGCACCTGGCCACCGGAATCCAATAAACGGAGTCGTCTTCTTGATGATGTTTCTGCTCCGAAGCCTTGCCGGTGTCCAAAGGCATATCGAAGTCGAAGGTTTTGCGACTGTCATCGCTTTCCACCAAAACTGGAGACCTTCCTTCAGAGTCGCTGTTCTCGGTGTCGTTGGAATACACTGCCGTTGAGGAGGATTTGGCATCCGACTCGCTAGCACTTCCTAAATCGTCTTCATTTCTGATCGTCGAAGTGAACGATTCCTGAATAGTGTCATCCAAGAGCGACGAGTTCCCTTTCTCCAAAGCATCCACCACGGCCTTCACAAAATTCTGCTGTGCTCCAGGAACGTTGTTCTGCTTTCGCAACAGGGCTTTCTTGATAGCCCTCGCTGTCATAGCTGTGATGATCTCTCGGACCACGCTCTTCTGTTTAGGAGGCTGTTTGCTCCTCACCAAGTTCTCCAGCTCCATCGACTTCCTCCTCGAGGTCAGGAACCTGGTGCTCGGAGAGTTTGCCTGATCCGGATCCTGGCCAGTGTCCTTCCTCTTCGAGGACTCTTCAATGTTCTTTATCTCGCAAGACCCCCATGACGTTCTTCTCGAGTTGAAGAATTTAGTAGCGGGAGAGTCTGCATTATTTCTCTCCATCTCCTTCCTCTGTTGCGCAAGCATCTTTGAAGCCTCTTGAAGCTCCTTTAACTCCTCAGGAACTATCGACATTCTTCTGGAGTTATGGGTCCTGGCGCATGGAGACTTCGCATCCTTCTCCAACCGCACCGGAGTCTTCGGAGACTCTGAAGCCTCTTGAAGCTCCTTTAACTCCTCAGGAACTATCGACATCCTTCTGGAGTTATGGGTCCTGGCGCAGGGAGACTTCGCATCTTTCTCCAGCCGCACCGGAGTCTTCGGAGACTCTGCAAGATCCTTCGACTCCGCAGGAACCATCGATTTCTTCCATTCCAGTTGGGATCGCTTCACAGGAGTTCTCTCGCTGATACTAATGTTCTCCACCTTCTTCACGATCTCTCGAACCGAAGTTGATGAATTAGGAGAGTCCACTGGCTCGAAGAGGATTGGTTCGATTGACCGGATGTTCTTGTCTAACAAGTTTCTCAGTCTCTGGCTACCTTTACATGTCTCCTCGTAGCTGACCGATAGTGGTTTGTCACACTCTGATTTCAAAGTCGAAGTTCTATATTCCATACTCTGCGAGGCCTTATTAGAGTCATCGCGCATCGATGTGTCCTTCCAACTGTCCTCGAAGATTGAGAGTTTCCTCAGAATATTCTCCGAAGGCACTCTTTTTCCTTTTGGAGATTCTTCAAGGATCGTTGACGAGAGGAGGCTACTCGGAGAGAATTTTGGTGTTGAAGCTGTGCGAACTCTGAATTTCGATTTTGTTTTTGGTGTTACTTGAGCGTAGATCGGCTCTGGAGGTTGGATGTTGTCTTCCGGTTGCTCTTCTGTCTCGCTCTCTCTCTTGTTAGCCGAGCTTGTCTTCTGTGGAGTTATTTGAGCGTAAATCGGTTCTGGAGATTGGATGTTGTCTTCCGGTTGCTCTCTCTTTCTCTCTCTCTTGTTAGGCGAACGTTTTATTATTACGTATGTACCGTAATTGGATGCGTCAGGGATCAGATTCTCGTCATCTTGACGCAGTAGCTCTAAAGGAGAAGGCTTTCGACTGAGCACGATGTTGATGTTGTTCAACTTTCGAGACGGAGACATTTTTGGGAATGTCTTGCTGATGTCACGTCTTGGTGTTATGTGCGGGATACTTGTGTCCATCTTTTCTGTCCCTGTTGATGGAGGTTCCTGCAGTTTCGCGTTTGGAGATTTTTGGTGGCGTTGAATCTTGTAGGTGCCTGTAGACGGATTGTTCGGCTCTGACTTTTCCTGCGATTTGCGTGATGGTGCGTCTGTAAGCGATGGCAGAAGTTTGTTAGAAAAGAAAGTCAAATCGATATGACAAATGTGCCGATAATTGTGAAAGTGATTTAAGTCATATAATTCTTTTAAATCGAAATTCAAATTCAACTTTCCAACATTATATTTAAATCTCAATTCAAATTCAACTCTCAGCGATCCAATCTAAATCGAAATTCAACTTTCAATCATAATCCCACTTTCATTAAATCTCAATTCAAATTCATCTTTTAATCATTATATTTACATACAGTAGCGGGCAAAAGTTTAAGACCACTCTAAAGAAGACGATTACTTTTTTAATATTGTACTATACGATTTTAACTTTTTTGGGAAGCTAGAACAATTAGTTTACTAAAGGATGTGAAAAGAAATTTGTTCAAAAATTGCAATTGATCGGAATTGTTGAAGAAATACTAAAAGTTGAATTTTTAACATTTTTATGTGGTCCTATATTGAAAATTTAAAAAATACGTTTTGTAGATCTGTGTCAATTAAACATATTCTGAAAATTTCGTCAAAATCGGCCGACGTTGCAATGAGCTACAAACATTTAAAGATGGTAAAAATTGCAGATTTTCAAGATTTATTGCCGAAAATTGCAGATTTTCAAGATTTATTGCCGAAAATCTTGAAAATCTGCAATTTTTACCATCTTTAAATGTTTGTAGCTCATTACAACGTCGACCGATTTTGACGAAATTTTCAGAATATGTTTAATTGACACAGATCTACAAAACGTATTTTTTAAATTTTCAATATAGGACCACATAAAAATGTTAAAAATTCAACTTTTAGTATTTTTTCAACAATTCCGATCAATTGCAATTTTTGAACAAATTTCTTTTCACATCCTTTAGTAAACTAATTATTGCTTTAGCTTTCCAAAAAAGTTCAAATCGTATAGTACAATATTAATAAAGTTATCGTCTTCTTTAGAGCGGTCTTAAACTTTTGTCCGCTACTGTAAGAATTCAAATTCAACTTTCAGCGATCCAATTTAAATCGAACTTTCAACTCTAGTTTTATTAATTAAATTAGACGGCGATAGATACCTGATATAGTTAATGCGCTCAAATTCGTCACAGAAGTTGTTTCCCAATGAGGATGCTTCCAAGATGGTGGGCGACGATCAACCGGAGTGTTGTTCAAAATTTTAGGCGGGTTCGAGCGTTTGTTCAGATACCACTCCGGAATGGAGAAACTCTGTAGAGATCTCTGAAACTTCAATTCTGCTTCTGTCAATTGTCTCCCCTGTAGAAAAAGAATAAACATTAGAATGCCGTTCCGTTTTATATAATCAACTGAAGAAAACTCCTACTCTTCAAATCACGAATGAGAACTTTATTTTATTAAATAGCAATCTTGCGAGTTCGAGTATAAAATAAAAACAAGTTATTTTAATAAGAACAATGTCTAAGAGGCGGTGTCACTGTTTGTTTCTTTTTTCCATGTAACTCTCGAATACGTTGAACCTCGCGAACATCATGTTTTCATACACCTGTTATAGTCACAGGTAAACATAATCAGTATAACGATCACCCAGAATTTACGAGAATACTAATTTTTGGAGTTAGCCGGAAATCATTTCACTTAGAAATCACGCTAAATTTTGTTATAATAAACATAGTACATCGAATATTTATCTTTTAATTACTCGCGTACAATACTTTCAGCCGCAAAACTTTAAATTTAGTGTTACAACCGTGAACAAACGTGTCGACGACTATACTGACAAATATCCATTTCGCGCATTGAAGCAGTTATTCTATTTAATATAGAAATTATGTAGAAAGTGGAGTGCGAGTAACTGAATGTTAAACGATTGCAAATGCTACAAGAACTAATCCCGTAAAAATGAGTTAATTTATTGTTAGAAAGGAAAATATAACAATACCATGAGTATCAAGGTGAAAATTAACAAACAAATGTAGCAGTCCATTTACAATAGTTAGACTGCAGATCTTTATGCAAAATAGAAACTTTCTACCTGAATTGCAACAAGCTAGGGTGAAATTGTAAATATTTAATTTCTTGTTGAATATGTTTAATTGGTTAAAACTAGTATAGTAGTACGTTTAAATCATTCAAATTTGTTTACAGTGAGAAATTAAACCTACCCATTTTTATTATAAATGCATAAAATCCGCAGTCTAATAATAAGTATTTCAACAAACACTTACGTGTTGGTCGCAGTTCAGCATGTTGTTTCTAATCCACTTCACCGGCACAGACATTTCCGTAACAAATTCGAAGTCAGCACAATGCAACAAACGGGATAATTATCACAACTGGGAGTTCTATTTGTTAAACTATGAACGGCACGATGCTAAACTAAACGCGTGTTTACAAATAGAGTCGTCAGATCGCCTCCGTCATGTTGCTGTTTGAAAATCAACAGAGCCGCAACTTTGCCAGGTAAGTATGGATAACTAGTCGACCGATGAACGTTCCACAAATTTCGTGCCGCAAATGAACCGATCAACCCTGACGGACCTCATTATATACCCTCAAGGGTAGCTACCCCCACCACGCGCACTCTGGCCGCAAGGATTCAGATCCCTGCCTGTGCACAGCATTAGGCTACTCGCCGCGTAATTCATTTTTCATTACAATCTTCGCTCTTCTGCCAATGTTTCAGTTTCGGGATTCTTCCTAAGTGACAGCAATTTTGGCAACTGAAAAAGAACGGTAAAATTAAACAATTAAAAAATAAGTAGAAGTCGCATAATGTCGGAGCTTTGTCGATTCATTCCCCTAAGTTTTAAGAACAGGCATAACATTTTTAATATTGGACTATACGATTTGAACTTCCTTGGGACGCTAGAGCAATTAGTTCACTGCAGGATGTAAAAAGAAATTTCTTCAAAAATTGCAATTGTTCGGAATTGCAGAGAAAATACTAACAGTTTCATTTTACTTCATTTTTCATATTCTGAAAATTTCTTCAAAATCAAGAGAAACAGGATTTTGGAAAAAGAACATATTTTACAACTTTAAACAAACATTGTGATGTTATTATAAAACATATTGGATTGTTCTTTGCAGCAGAAGATTCTGTAGACTTTTTCGAATACAGTGATATCCAATATTAATACATTATGAATGTTTAAACATGTTTAAACAATTATTAAAGATGGAGAGCCACCACTTTTACACCAATTGTTGAGGATATTTTGAAGTTTACATTAAAGAATAAGGGCCCGGCGTAAAATCAAACTATACCACGCGATAGAGCAGACTTTTATCTTGAGAAATCACTCTTTAAAGTTTGGAACGACGACGTATTTTCGAACCAAAATGCAAAATATCTTCGCCCGACATAAGCTGCCGCCAGTGGCGCTCGCCATTAGTACGGCCGTTCGCGCGCCGCGCCGTATCCCGTCACTGGCATTTTTGCTTTTTGGTTCGAAAAAATGTCGACGTTGCAAACTTCAAAGAGTGATTTCTCAAGATAAAAGTCTGCTCTATCGCGTGATATAGTTCGATTTTATGCGTGCCCTTATTTTTTAAAATAAGCTGAAAAATATCCTCAACAATTGGTGTAAAAGTGGTGGCTCTCCATCTTTAATAATTGTTTAAACATGTTTAAACATTCATAATGTATTAATATTGGATATCACTGTATTCGGGAAAGTCTACAGAATCTTTTGCTGCAAAGAACAATTCAATATCTTCTATAATAACATCACAATATTTGTTTAAAGTTGTAACATATGTCTTTTTGTCAAACTCAAATTTCTCAAAAACTGTACGTCTAGAAGAAAAATTAAGAACAGATTCAGAATCAGCGCAAAAAAACTCTATAAGAATCATCCAACGGTAATTGTTGAACAAATTTGGTGTTGGACACTGTAAATCAAATGGGAAACTTTCTTCCAGCAGATCTATTAATAGGTCTATTAACTTTTTTCCGTGTAACATTTTGTTTATTTTCTCGTTTCTTTGTTATGATAAATGGAAGCTTATGTTAATTTGTTGTTGTTCACTCTTTAACAAGCCCCTTTTAATGTCCCATCAGTTTTAACTCCATAAAGTAATATTTTATGCTTCTGAAACATGAATGTTTTCTGTAAAATCCGTATCAATGCCTCCGGATCGGAAACTTTCTGCCAGGGGTTGTATTAATTCGAGTAACTGTAACTTTTTTAATGTTGGACTATACGATTTGGACTTTTTGTGAGAAGTTGGACAAATTAGTTTACCGCATGATGTGAAATGATATTTTTCCAGAAATTGCAATTGGCCGGAATTGTAGAGAAAATACTAAAAGTTGCATTTCACAACTTTTTTATGTGGGCCTATATTGAAAATTTAAAAGATAGTTATAATAATTAACCATTTGCAGCTGTTTTAACTCGAAAATGAAACATCTTGTTCTAGGTAGAATAATTTCGTTCTATACGATTCTTTTCATTTGATGGATATGAAATTGATATATGTAATACCTCATACAATAATTGAAGGTTTAGTAATTGATTAGCTACCAACATGTTTAATAATGTAAACAATATTTTGAATAATGGTACAGCAATTTTTCGTGGTGATTTCGAGTCACCACTGGAGTGCTAAGCGTTAAAGATGGTAAAAATTGCGGGATATTACAACAATGACAAATATTATAAAGCGGAAACGCAAAAGTTACCGTTAACGCGTCAGAAGGAATAGCTGCATGCTGCAAGTACAATTGTATAGAATTTCGGGGAAAACTTGAAAGAGGGAGGGTTGCCGGAGGATTAATTATGGCGTGGAAGAACCGACGGTGCCCGTAAGGATAATCACGGTCGCTTAGAGTGGCCGGACTATGGCAGGGTAAGACGACCGGCGACATTGAAGACAATATAAATCCTCGGAAGCGTCTATACCTGTCTGTCTGACCTTTCCTTGCCGTGTTACACGTTTGTTTCCATCCGAGTTGCCGTTTCAATCAACGTGAAACGCTCCCTAAACGCGAAACGGTTGACAGGAACCACAGTGTGTCACTGTGAGCGAGATATGTATCATTATTTTACCATGCATGCGATTTATCATAGACAAACACTCGAGCTCATTGTGCTCGCGTAATTGGAGGATCACGCGAGCAAAATGTTGCTCGGTCGCATAAAACAGAAGATAAAAACTTCGGAAAGGAGCAGATTCTGACGTTAAAAACTTTATAGGTTTTTGCCAAAATAATTTCACTCTTTTGCGAATCAATTTCACCCATTAAGAATGTATAAAATTGATTTTATTTATTTATTTCGATTAAATTATACGTAGGTCTCGATGCTCAATGGTGAAATTGATTTGCGAAAGGGCGACTTTGGAGTGCGGAACCTGTATAAAAACGAGAATGGGGGTTAAACGAGAAGAGAGAAACTGGAAAGAGGGGTCCCACGATCGGGAAAATCGATGTTGGTCGCGTTAACGAAGAAAGTGGAGTCGAAATTAGAGTTGGAGTGAAAGGGAGGGCGTGAAGAAAGTGGTCGGGTGGGATGCTCTTCCTCGTAGCGGGCCCGGAATTCGGAACGTTACCCACTTGGTGGGCGATCAATCGCGTGTGTGGAGGGGAGAGCTGGACGGGGGGCAAGATCCAGTGGTCCCATTTGACGTCGAGTCTCGCGCGAAGTGCGTTCCTCAACGAGAGGAGATCGCATTAGTATAATACATCACGATTTTCGCGACCTGGTTCGATCTCGCGTCCCTGGACAGGTGCTAAAAGCTAAGCTCCCGGACCCACGTCACAGGCCCAAGAGATTAGAATGGTAACGCGATCGGGCCCGATTTACGATCGTTGACCACGGCGAAGCGAAAAGAACGTAACGGGACAGGGAACAAAGGGGGTTCGGAACGGACGAACACGGACCACTCGATGGATTTATGGTAAGGGTGGAGTTCTGGAGATTCATTGCGCGCCCAGGTAACCAATTGGGCCCAATTCCACCGCTCTGTACGGTGAAAGTTTGAATGCGTTGGAGCTCGGGGTTTTATGGAGTGTACCTGCACGTATTGCATTGAAATGTTGCTTGCGCATCTTCGAGCGAGACGATGGGAAATTGAATTTGTCTTGTGTCGTAAACGAGGAGAATCGATTTGGTAAAAAATTCAGAAATGATAAAAATTGTTCGAACCAATTGCAACTTCCTTTTTTAATAATTGTCGTTTCAATTGTAATTGAATAAACATTTATTGATAGCTGGACGAAAAGACGAAACGGAACCTTCCCGAAAGAAGTAAAGAATGCCATGGCACGTGAGTAATTGAGAGAAGAAAATTGTCAGCGTGTTTCTTGCAATCGCCGCATGATTGCATCGAGAACAAACTAAAGTTCGAAGTGGTACCGTTGGATCACACGCGCGCGGTTCCCCTTGGCCATCAAACAACTCGCGAGAACGACTGGTTGACAAGCATGAGTTACACCAGAGATGACATGCTAAAATATTTGATTGTTCTAAACACTGCGAGATTTTGGCGAAACTTTCGTACGCGTGTGCAAACACCAGCTCTACAACCGCATACTGTTCGAACATACATCACGCCCATCGAAGTGGTCACCGTCGATTCCATGAAAAGGTAATTACGGTTGACCTTACGCTTCGTGGTTCATACTATCGCAATCGACAGCCTTGCCTCGTCTAAATCCCGAAAGACTCACCTGACTGACGAAAAAATTGATGATATAAATGATTCAACGAGATCTCCTTATCTTTTAATAACATTTAATAATATCTAATAACTATAATAACATTTTTACATCATACACTCAATCGTGATTAGAAACGTGATTAGAAGTATGAACATATAATTGCGAACGATTTGTTTCAGGATCGAAGAGATTAAAACAGATGGAGAACTACCTGGCGACGTCGACAATGAGATCCGCAAATGGGTTTAGATAGAAGGTTTGCCGATTTGGAGATACAAAATTAATTGATATTTTTTAATGAATCCGACTAATTCTGTCAATTTATATTTTCAAAACAATTATGTTTCAGTTAATACGCTCCTACAAATTGGAGTACCCACCGCGAACCACTCAAACACAAAATCACGTTCATGTACGCTCCTGATGGTGAACTGAAGTTCAAGGTCATACGAAGATAATGAATAAGAATCGTACAGCGTATAGATAGATCGTCGAAGGCATTCGTTGAATGTGTAAAGTCACCTTGCTACTTGTTTTCTTTTTTTTTATTTTTGTACATATACCAAAATAAATAACTAGACGGCGAATGGATATGCAAAAATGTATAATCTAAAATCCCCAATCTAGAAATAATGGATTTATCGTTCCCTTCTTCTTCGAAACGGCCTACCTGTCGATGAATTTCAAGTTCAGGGGTCCTTCGGGCGTGTACATAGAGTTGATATAATAATCCAGCTTGTCGTAACGATATTCAGTCTTATAACGCTGGAGAATCTGGAACAAGAACAATTTTACAACAATCGAACATGAAGATATACCTTAAAAGAAGAACGTGTATTCAATTTCATTAAAAAGCAGCTTTTTTCTCACCTGGAAAATTAAATAATCCGATACTGAACTAAACGAATCGCACGATGTATTTATTTAGTTATTTAGTAGCCAGTTACAGAAATTTGTTATATGCACACGCCTGCGAGTCGTCTCTCCCGCTCTTCTTCGTTTTCTATAGCTTTAGACGTTGGTTTCCCTCGGGTCTCAATTATCCATCGGGCCTTAATTTGTCCGGGCTGTTTGTCTCTCGATCAAGCCGGTTCGTAGAGGTCCTCTACTGTACTTTGGAAATGAAATGGATGATTATGTGAAAATTTGCTTGTCAAACGAACATTCAGGGAAAAGGTTCAGGTAATTTCGTGCAGGAGTTTCATTGTGGGGAAGCACAGCGCGCGCAGTAAACAGAGTTCGAAAATGCAGGGTTGTTTTGGTAACTACCCAGGGTTTATTGGCCCCCGCGACGGTCAAAGTAATTGCCCAGTTTTATTGACGCTATTACCTCGTCGCGTACCCTGGTATAAAGCAGCGAAAGCAATTTAAATATCGTGGAACGTTTCGAATTTCTTTTATTGCTGTTCTTGGAAATTTTGAAAATGTCAACAAATATACGCAATCAGTGTCTGTACGTTTACTATACGTCAGTCAGTCAGCCAGATCTGCTTCGAGCCGATATCGATGCTCGAAGCTGATTGTGAGTGTGCTTTTCATCTACTTCATTCGTAAATAGATCTATGATATTCTGCTTGTACAGAGTTCTGTCCAATTCAAAGCAAATTCCGAGAATTTTGCTTACTGACAACGCGCGTTAATAATGGAGACGTACCTAGGTGTACTAAAGGTCCGCATTACAGCCAGGTATACGTCGGATTATCGCGGCACCTAGGTAGCAGATTAAGAGAGTCGACTCCTTTTTCCAGCATTGCAAGAGTGCGGGATTCACATTCTCATTTCTCGATGTAATACTAAAATGGGGGTTTTCAGTAGTCAAAAACGCTAGATAAAAAATCGATCTAGAGCGATATTTTCATAGCTACATGCTGCCGAATAATGCAAATTACGCCTCGTAAACGAAAAAGATAGAAAAACTCCATTTTTGTGTTATCGAGAAATGAGAACGCTAATCCCGCACCCTTGCAATCCTGGAAACAAGTCTTAAGGCACCCCAACAAGCCTAATCCTCCCCGGTAATAAACGGCGAATTCTCAGTTTATTGTTCCTGAGCATTTACAGTGACCACTGAGGACGCTAACGGGAACTGTACTTAACGAGTACACTGTAATAAAACTCCGAAATTCTGTTCCCCTCTTCACCAACTCCTTTTTCCTTTCCTCTTCTTTCCACCGAAAATATGATGTTATAATACCTAAAATGCAGTACAGGACAAAGCAAATGGCCTGAATGAAAAATCGAGCAAAAACGGCTCGGCACAGAACGTGTTAACCGAAGTTTTTCAGTATAAAGAGTTTGTTTTGTGGGTGAAAGATTTTCGGAGATTTTAAGGTCACCTTCATTTTCATTTATTAATTGATTTCAATATTTTCAGCATTAAGATAATAGGTATAATTACCTTGCTAATGACCACCACCATTTCCAATTCAGCAAATCGTCATCTCAAACACATCCTCCTCCCATAACCAAATGGAAGTGATGCAAAACTATGACAAACACCGTTGTGTTCATGCAACCATCGTTCCGGAAGGAATTCACTGCTTCGTGGAAAGTATGTACTTGTCCAGATTGCTTATCACATAATGCTGGAAAACCACTTGGACCTAATTGCATGGACAAGGTCGTTAATTGAGGAGAAACCTCCTCGCGTGTTTGTTGTTTACTACTCGTTGCATTGCTTTCAATTACATTGTGTTTCTTCTACTGAAACCTGAATTATGTTATCATCACTGTTCGAGTCTCCAGTGGACTAGAGATTTGATTTTATTTGAGCAAATATATTGTTGAAAGTTTATTTTATGTTTGCGGAAAGAATTGTTTCTTACTCTTTTTGACACTTGGTATCCACTGATAACCGTGTCCTTGGTCATACAGCGTCCATTCCCAATAATGACCGGATACATTCTAGTAACCAATAAGAAAATCATAACAATGTTATTATATAATTCATTATTTGATTTGATTTATAGAAACCTATTCGACTACTGCAGAACGAACACAACTACTCCCCAGATAGCACAGCCTGCCCGAGCCCACCACCCGACCAAACTTGCAAGGCCCCTGACCTACAGGTAACACAATGCTTGGATCGGCTCGAGGCCCAAATCGGTTGATTCATGCCTGGATTTTATGCGCGCATTGGCCCGGAAATAGCCAGGCATGGGCTCGAGCCCAAGGCCTGCCGGCCGTGCCAGATTTCAGCCAGATTTTGAGAGGGCAGCACGGTCACACTAATGTGGCCAATCAGTGCTTCGATTGAGCCCAACTTTTCTCGCGACATCTTCTCTCTCCACATCATGTTTAGCCTGGAACAGCTCCTACATCATCTTTAGCATGGAACAGAACCTACACCATCTTTAGCAGGAAACAGAACCCACTTTACTGTTATTAAATCTGCCTTAAATAAGACTTTTGAGGGCGTTTGCTGCCTAGATTGATCTTTATCTGGCATTTTTCACTACTGAAAAAACCCATGTTTGTATTATCACGAAATGAGAACGCAAATGCCGTACCCTTGCAATCTTGAAAATGGGCTGAAATCTGGCTGAAATCTGGTACGGCCGGCAGGCCCTGTGCTCGAGCCCATGCCTGGCTATTTCCGGACCAGTGCGCGCATAAAAACCAGGCCCAAATCGAGCCAGTGTACTGTCTGGGTCTCCACTCTTAAATTCTCTTTGAAATTGTGCCATAAGTGCATATAAAAGCTGCTGTCTGGTAATAAATAATTTGTCTAAATGCTTGAACCTTTGGGTTTCTTTGATGCAGGCCTTCAGGTACTTCAACTGATCCAAGTGTTTCCCTTCGAGCTGCATATCCTTACTTGGTAGCGTACTGCATATGTACTTCATTATGCATATGCTAAGTCTTACTTATCTGGATGCAGGACCAGCTGGTAAAGCACCGATGCCACAGAATTCGATGTCAACAGTAAGCACGTCGTTAAATATAATTATCGTTATACTTTGGTATAACATATATGGTGTTGACATATATAATACTATGTAACAGAGTCAATCCGAACCAGAAACAGGTCCAGTGAGAGCACAGTGGCCAATTTAGTATAAAGAAGGATCTTTGTCATTATCTTTTGCTTGCTGTATGTCACTGTCAGTTGCCGGGCTACGGTGTACTCGCGTACTTTGAGCGATCATGAAAATCACGAATCACTGTGATAAATCATCGTGATTGAGAACGATCGTGATCGAATTACGAGTGATCAACATAAAAGTAGCAGTTCACGCCATCCCTATGAGCATTCTCATTTCCTGTGTGGCGTAATCCAGCGTAATCTAAGTCATCTAAATAAACGGAGAACAAAAATAGTAAATAATAAATAAATCATAAATTGTAAACAAAAATAGATTTCCTGGCTTTATATTTCAAATTTTGCTCTATTGAATCTAACTTCCTGCTTCCTGCGTAGCCAATCTCTGCCGGAGTGAAACATGGGCAACTTTTCACATTAGCAGCGCGCCTTCTTGCACTATTTGGTTTATGGTTTCACTCATTGTAAGACATTTACTGTATTAGAGTCTGCGCATAATGATAGCATTTTCGCTCAATGCGCATATATGCCTCCACGTAAGTGACAGACAGTAGACAACATAACATCTTCAACAATTGTGAATACGTTTCGAATCTATACTGAACACAATACGATACAATATTGAAGAAGAAACGTTATAAAAATGGTGTCGGTCTTAAATACAGTAGACACCGGTCACGAGGATATGATCCATGATGCGGAAATGGATTATTATGGTTTGAGGTTAGCAACTTGTTCGAGTGATAATTCGGTAAAAATTTTTGATTTAAAGAACGGATCGCAAAGTTTAGTGGCTGATCTGAAGGGTCACGTTGGTCCTGTTTGGCAAGTCGCTTGGGCGCATCCTAAATTTGGAAATCTTTTAGCATCTTGCAGTTACGATCGGTATGTTACCATTTTTTTCATCCTTGAACCTTTAACCCTTTGCACTCGGTGCTATTTCAACTATAAAATTAAACATTTCTTCCGACCTGGAATAATTACATTCTATATCATTTTTAACATTTTACGGATATGAAGTTGATATAACACCTCATAAAGTACTTAAATGTTTAGTAATCAATTAGATGCCAACATATTTAACAATCTAAACAATATTTTTAATAATGATATAGCACTTCTTAATGGTTACTCTGAATCGCCACTCGAGTGCTAAGGGTTCACTTATCATTTTCAAATAATTCTTTATTGTTTCTCACCATAGGAAAGTAATCATCTGGAAGGAGTTAGGGGAGTGGACTAAAATTTACGAACATACTGGACACGACTCTTCTGTGAACTCAGTAGCTTGGGCACCGCACGAGTTCGGGTTAATCCTTGCTTGCGGTAGCTCTGATGGTTCGCTTTCTATTCTCACTAATAACGGGGACACATGGGACACGCAAAAGATCACAAATGCTCATACCATTGGATGTAATGCCGTGAGTTGGTGTCCTGCTATTGAACCTAGTTTCGACGCCACAGGAACCCAAAGGAACGGACCGATAAAAAGATTAGCTACAGGAGGATGCGATAACTTTGTGAAAATTTGGAAAGAGGAAGGCGATAGGTGGATTGAAGAAGATAAATTAGAAGCGCATAGCGATTGGGTAAAAGCTTGATTGTACATATCTTGAGTTAGCTCAGAGGTCGGCAAAGAACTAGTCACTTCGACCGATGTTTCGAGGGCTACGCCTTCTTCGATGTTTCGAGGGCAACACCCATATTAATAGATTTTTTTTGTCAGTAGCCCCTGTAGGCCTATTCCACTATGTCGCATGATCATTTCGGAAAATAAATTTGAAAAATAGTTATTAATTTCATCGCCAAAATTGTATTCAGATGTGGAGAAACTTCTTCGTGAACGTTTAGACGTGCATGGTAAATCAGAAATATCGAACGAAACGTTGGAAAGCTTCATCTCTATTGTCTGCGATGCGATCAGCGACGTCCAACCTTTCATTCGATATTTTTGATTTACCAAGCACGTCTAAAAGTCCACGAAGAAGTTTTTATACATCTGATAAGCTTTTTAAATTAATAACTATTTTTCAAATTTATCTTCAGAGTTTATTTTTCAAATTTATTTCCCGAAATTATCGTGCGACATAGTGGAATAGGCCTACAGGGGATACCACTGACAACAAAAAAACGCATTGACAATAGTCAATCGCCCTGATATACGCCTTAATCGCCCTGAGCTGGCTCGAAAACTGGGAAAGGAGGTGTAGCCCTCGAAAATCGGACGAAGTGTGCGCCTCTTTGCCGACCTCTGAGTTAGCTAAACCGAATGTGTCATAATTCATGGTACACATTAGGTCAGGTCGACTCTATGGCTGAAAATAAATATAAAATCAAGAATAACGAAACTGCGGGAGAGGCTACGCGTCCTTAACACTTTACCTACCGGAAGCCTATGTAATAGGATTTTGAATAATCGTGCTGTACCAGAAGGAAGCATAGAAATTTTCTTTTACTTTGGAATCTTAAATGAAGCTATTAGATGACGTTTATTGAGAGTGACTTGTTAGTTCACAATGAAAATTGCTGTTGCTATCGAAGGTTCCATTAAAAAGTGTCCAGCCATGATTTTTCAAAATTGTGCATTAATCACCGGTCAGTAATGTGTTAATAAATAACCGATGTCACGGATTTCACTAGAACATGCTGTTGCGACCGTGTTTGTACATGGTACAATGTCAGGGCTTGTTTACTATCAGAATACGATTATTACCGACTCGTATCAAATTGGAACGTTATATGCTCAAGTTGATAGTTTCTCTTAAAACAATGAACGAAGAGTACACAGATATGATTTTTGCATTGTAAACAAGCCCTGACATTGTACCATGTAAGTACGAACACGATTGCAACAGCATCTTGCAGTGAAATCCGTCACATCTGTTATTTATTAAGGACACGTGTACTCGACTGATGCCTGGCCACGCGATTTCGTTATTTTTGATTTTCGTCTTATTTCCAGTCATAGAACCAGCCTGATCTAATTTGCACCATGAATTATAGAACATCCGGCACAGTAAGCAAATTTTCGAGCTCCTTGAATCTTTGAATGTAGGTACGAGACGTAGCATGGGCACCTGCGGTCGGACCATCTAAAGCTGCCCTAGCTTCTTGTTCGCAAGATCGTCGTGTAATTATATGGACCTCGAACGATTATTCCAGTTGGACACCGACTATGCTGAATGTTTTCGATGATGTTATATGGAATCTGAGTTGGTCATTGACTGGTGGTATACTAGCAATTAGCGGTGGAGATAATAAGGTGTCTCTTTGGCGTGAAAACACAGAAGGACAGTGGACCTGTATTTCTGAGACGAATAAAGGCCAAGGAAACCTAAACAATACTGACCAGCGTACACTGTAATATCAGAGAATACAATATAGGATTATTTTGTACCAATAAGCATTATAAATTAAAGTAATTGTTCTATATTAATAGCAATCTTGTTCCTTACGTCTACACTCTTATCGCATATACCTATGTGCAAGGAATTAGTTAATACATACTTCATATACAATGTATAAGTTATAAAAATATACCTATACATCCGTCGACCAAGATTCAAAATGTTTCTAGAATTTACACGTTGAAAAATAAATTACTGTATAGAGAATTGTAACATATTTTTTTTATACAGTAAAATTCTTTTGTTTGACGCCTCGTTTTCGAGAAAAACTATGTGTGGTTGAAATTTTAAGAAAGATGAACCCAGATGAAACTTGCTCTGTAAACGGGGAGGAAAGAAAAAGAAGAAAAATAAATTATTGTACGTATGTGATTAATCTTGCGTATATAAAGAAGCGGTAAAAACAATGTCTCTCTTAATAGCTGTAGAAGCTTCTTCCATTTTCTCTTTCAAAACAGGATCACCGATAGTCATGGCTGCGTTTTTAACATCTCTTAACGTTTCATTTAATTGTTGTATACATCGTACTATAATTCCTTCTTGTACATCTGTTTTCTCCATTATTTCAGCGAACGACTTCGACTGTCCCCAATCGTACACCACCTCCACTAAACCGAAATTCAGTGGTTGCAACGTCGCTAATTGATAGTGCAGCTCTAAAGCTTCCAATTGGGTGTATATTTGTTTTATTTCTTCGCAACCCTAAATCAGAAAAATAAAAATAAAATTCGAATTTTCAGAAAGAAAGAAGAAAGGAAGAATTGCAGGCTTCGTTATGAAGCTATAAGGAATCATACCTTCTTTAATGTTGGTGGAACATTCAGTTCGACGTTTGTTCGTTGGTGGAATATTAAAGTGGACAAAAGAGCTGCTATTTCAGCTGGTTGAAGCACCGTTAAAACATTTTTAAGAATGAGTTCTGTAATCAGTAACTCATTACTTCCCATTTGCAGAGCAACTCGACCTTTTAGTGCAACTGAAAAAGATACGTTTCCAAGATTAATAATCATTTCTTTACAATAATGATGAATTCCCAAAGTGTTATACCTCTTTCGTCGTTGTCTATGTACCCTAATTCTTTGAGAAGAGCAACAGCGTTCGTATACTCGGGATAAAGACTTAATTCTTCATCGCTGAGTCTCAGTTGAAGCGTTTTCCTTTTGTTTTCCAATTCGGTCCGTTCGAACACGGACTCAAATTGTTCTTCGAAATTTGACATTTTTATACAGTTCATGTTGTAAACCCTTTGTTTCAACTGAAACAAGTGTTGCATTTTCATGTCCACGTCATAATTCAATTTCATTTCCACATACGGTTTCAAAATAGAGGGATCACGCGCTGCATTCAAAGACAGCGTCATCAACTCTTGCATTGCAGTTTCGTATACTGGACCAGGCGATTCGTTCCTACAAATTATGATCGATTTAAACATATCCTCTTTCGGTACTGACTATACCAAGAATGTAGAAATTAAATAATTAATCCTCTGTCAATTTTGATAAATTTCTTCGATCTTAGATACAGCTCTAGATGTAATTAAAAGTCCAAAATTAATGACCCTAATCCAACCTAATACTGAAGAAACATTTTAAGGCTTACGCAAATTGCCGAGAAATGCTAGAATATAAAATTCGATAGAACAAATGCTGTTCCCACTAAAGATAGGATTTTAAAAGATTCCACTTTCTTCAATTTGTCTAGAAAAATTGGAAATTGCATAAACATCCACAGTCTAGAGATTACTTAAGAAAGGAAGGTATTATTTTGGCTAGAAATATTGTTTGAAAACTTGAAAATATGAGAACAAGGGGGATACAAATGATCTACGAATGTTTCCTACCTAAATCTCGGAAGTTGCCTCCTCTCCCAATTCGACAAGACCATGGTGCAATCCACCTTGAGCTTGCGACTAGTTACCTCTAATATGTTCCACACAGGTATGGTCAATACTTCGCTGGCTGCGACTCCGATGGGCACGTATAATTTAGTCTTGGTCAGAGCAATAATATCGTGCCACCGTGAGTTTTTAAGTTTAGAAACTTCCAACGACTTGTCTTCGACAGATTTCAATGCTTCCGAATCTTTAAGGATCAACACCCTGTACTGTCTAATGCTTTTACTCAGAACGGAGGCCAGCAGCAAAGCTAGTTTATTATAATGATTCTCAAACGATATCAGTAAAATCCTGCCGGGTGTTAAACTTTTCCCCTCTTTTTTCTGTGTTTCGAATACTATGGGCTTCAAGTACTTCAAATATTCTATATAATCGATAGCGACTTTCTGGAAGTCGCAGAGCTTCCGCTGCATCTCGGTTAAAGGTGGTAACTTGGACAGTTCGTCTTCCACTCTTTGCAATTGGGCTTTGTAAGAGTTCTGTTGTATGGCTAGCGGAGATTCCTTAAAGGATCTACGCATCATAGCTTCAACAGACACCGACTCGTTTACTCTTCTCAAATTCAACACCATGGAGTACGTAACTTTGAATTTGGACTCTAACTTTTGAGCTTGACCGCACATCATGGCGTTCAGCTCGTTATAATGTGGCACCGACATTCTACACATGACTATAACCATTCCTGCCGTGTCGTGGCCTCTACGTCCTGCGCGCCCAGCCATTTGTATGTATTCCGTAGCGTGGAGTATTCGAAAGTTCGTACCGTCGAACTTTTTAATCGAGTCGAAAACCACCGTACGCGCTGGCATGTTTACACCCATTGCAAATGTTTCCGTTGCGAACAGTAACTACAATTCACCCAAAAAAAAAAAAAAGAAATGACAGTGAACGACTTGGAAGAATTCTAGCCACGCTAATCGTGAAATCTTAAAGTCAACGAACCTTCACAATTCCATTTTGAAAAAGCATTTCCACTATTTCCTTCAAAATCGGCAATATACCACTGTGATGGATGCCAATACCATTTTGCAACAGCTCTTGCATCATAAGAACTTGCGGTAACTGTCTGTCGCTCCCTTTCAAATGTTTTATATTATTTTGGAAAAATGTTCTGATAGCGTACTTCTCGCTTTCTGTTGTTAGATCAACGTTCTTCAACAGAACAGCGCTTATGTCGCACCGTTTCCGTGATAACATGAAAACAACCACTGGCAACATATTCTGCAATTTAATAGAAAATATATTGTATCAGCGCATAATGAAATAACTGATCATTAGACTGCGGATTTTCCTGCAATTATGGCTTTTGAAAATTTTCGAAACAATGCTGGGATGTAAAACACGACAGAATATTATTTGATTCGAGTTTCTTAAAATTCGTCGTCTATAAAATTTGCAAATTGCATAAACATCCGCCGTCTACTAATCATTGAACGAACACAGTTCAACCGTACTTGGCTTTTCAGATGACTTATGAAAGCGTTCCATAACTCTTGCTTCGGAGCGGACGTGTGATTGGCTGCTCTTTTCGCATCTTTATCTTTGCCTTTCGATTCCTTTGTACTCACTGCTTTGTTCCATCTGTAGACGTACATGTAAAATACGAATACACGAAATACAGTATTCTTTCGGATGATGTTACTTTTTTGTCCCCACTACTAGGGGATTCCCCTTTGGACGGTCGATCGCGCTACAAAGAAACACGATTCGAGCTCGGATATCGATGAGGCAATACTAATACACTGATAAATTTTAGTTGTTTCGTTATATAACCTTTACCAATGGATTCGTGAAATTTTTCTGATTAAAACGACGAGACCAAACACGATGGAATTGCGATTAACGAACGCAAAGAAGGGCAGCATGTGGAAAGAAAGAGGCGTAGATCAAAAGTTCAGCTATCAAAATTCGCTTCCAGGACTCCGATAGTGAGCTCTTTGTCGTTTACGCGTTGTCCGTCTCTATTTTCGGCACACGTCAAAGAAAGTAGTACCTCTACGCTCTCTGAGACTCCATACCACCGAGGTTGTCACATCATCCGAAGAAATACTATGTATATGTATACATAATTCGAAGCGAAAACAGTTATAATCGTTACCCATCTAATAAAAATTGGCCACGTTCATCCAACACTAAAAATTTATCGTTTCTTGTTCTGCCATCGGTTCCGGTGTATAAGTAATGTTCAAGCGGCACTGGTCTCTTGAGCGTGCTTATCACATACATCTTCTTCTTCTTGATACGACCAACCCAGTCAGCGAATACTAACGGATTTGGAACAGTCGCAGACAACATTACTATGTTAACTGTTTTCGGTAAAAGAATGACGCTCTCTTCCCAAACGTGACCACGCTGAAACAAGAAAAAAGTGGATCGAATTTGTATGCTAAACGAAAAAGATTCTTTTAAAGTCTCAAAATTCCCCCCGGACCCGGAAATGGGAGGTGCCTGAGATCATTTCAAGCGACATTTTCCTATGAAAAAATGTCGTCCGCGGCTTCGTTAACGAGTTATTAACGAAAAACACGGACCAATCAGAGCGCGAGCTAGACGCGTGCAGCCCGGCGCGCCGGCAGCCGAGTGTCGGTGGCACGCCGCGATGTCACAACGAACAAAAGTTTCTCGATGATGTGAATCCTCGCCAATTTCGATAAGCTTTGGATATGTTGTCAATACCGTGATTCTGAACAATATTTCTCTTTACAGTCTTTGTCGATCGGCTTTAGTTTACGAGATAATTGTAAAAACTTGTAATTGTAAATCGATCTCCCCGTCGATTTCGATGAGCTTTATTTCATAACAAAAAGATATTTAAAACATCGAGTTTATAACATATTTCAAAGTCATCGAAATCGGTGAGGACCCACATCATCGGCAACTTTATCCGAACGAGAGAAGAAGCAGAAATTTGTCGAATTAAAAACTCACTTATTCAGCCGTAAATCCATTTGCTTATTATGTACTCCGGTGAAACACGAAACACCACAATTTCACACAATTGCTGAACACGTAGCACACTTTTCTAATACGTATCGATAGCGAATGAAATTACATACTCCGACGCGGAAAGAGTTCCATGTTCTTCGTGATTCCGCGCGAAATGAATGTATGAAGTATGTTATAAATTCGATGTTTTAAATATTTTTTTCTTATGAAATAAAGTTCATCGAAATCGACGAGATCAATTTACAATTACAAGTTCTTACAATTATTTCGTAAACTAAAGCTGACCGACAAAAACTGTAAAGAGAAATTTTGTTCAGAATCATGATCTTGACAACATATCCAAAGCTTATCGCGATTGGCGAAGAGATAGTACATCGATCGATTTACAATTACAAGTTTTTACAATTATCTCGTAAACTAAAGCCGACCGACAAAAACTGTAAAGGGAAATTTTGTTCAGAATCATGGTATTGACAACATATCCAAAGCTTATCGAAATTGGCGAGGATTCTGCACGAGTCTAGCTCGCGCTCTGATTGGTCCGTGTTTTTCGGAGTTAATAACTCGTTAACGAAGCCGCGGACGACATTTTTTCAAAGGAAAATGTCGCTTGAAATGATCTCAGGAACCTCCCATTTCCGGGTCCGGGGGAATTTTGAGACACCCTGTATATATACCTACGTCGTCGTCATTAATATAATGTACTTCATCGAATATAACAAACTCTAAATCCCTTAAAACTTCAGACGCACAATACAACATAGCTTGTAAAATTTCTGTAGTCATGATGAGACACGAAGCGTTTAAGTTAATCTGTAACTCTCCGGTTAATAATCCAACGCTGTCAAATTTTCTCTTGAACTCTCTGTATTTCTGATTTGATAGCGCCTTTATAGGAGATGTGTAGATCACCCTGAAAAACAATTGCAATTTATACAGATATTCTAAACCAGGGACTTAATTACCGGTATTATGCCAAGAGGCTGTACTGAAACCGAAATCGTTAAAATACCGGTGTATTTTACAGTTTTTCCAATGCAAAGGATGCTTAAATGAAATGGAACTGCGTGCCACGTACCCCAGAACCTTAAATTAGTTAAGTATACACAATATAAATACGTTACGTCGTAAAACCCTCCGTGCGAAGGAACAATCGCGAGTCCGAATTCAGGTAAGCTATCCACCGACAACGTATCTAGTATCTACCGTAGCCGTCATAAATCATTAAGTCAAAGACTTTTCAGATGTGCCTCCCAATTAAGTGATTTTTAAACATATTCAATAATTGTATTTTTGATAAATATATTTTATTATTATTGATAAAATTTACTAAAATTTGTATCAACGTTAATTATTAATAAAACATGTGAGTCATGGAATACTTCATTTGTGATCGTGAAGCAGTTAATGTATCCTATACATTGGAAAATTCGAAATTATTACCGGTAAATATATGGAAATATACTGGTATTCCGATATGTCGGTTTCTTTAACAGTTAGGAAGAAATAACTGAAGAATACCGGTATAAATCTAAACGACGAAACAGCTAAATAATACCTCGTCATGTGCTTCTGACTTAAAGCAATGGCGTATTCCGCTACCGTTGTTTTTCCAGCCGATGTATGTGCCGCAACGAACACGTTGCAGCTCTCCTCTAACTTCAGAATCGCTTGTTTCTGGAAGATATCTAATTCATAAGGAAAACTCATCGCTAGCTCGGGAATACGTTTCTCAAAATCAGTTACTGGAAGGGACACATCTAACTGCTCCGCCCACTCTGACTTCATAGTCTCCACAGGTTTCTCGGAGATTTTCAAAACAGGAATATTTGTTTCCTCTAGCAATGGAACAACATCATCGAACGATGGTTCTTGTACACTTGAAGGTTCTTTAATCTCTTCTTCTTTCGTTTCCTTGGAATCTGGTAACCATAATCCCAAAACATTTCGCTCTTCGTTTACAATAGACATTAGATTAATTTTATCCGCTACCTCTTCAATTTGACTTTTTTCTGATTTCGATAATTGTTCCTCTTGAGCACTAGCTTCTTTCGGAGTGCAATTGTCACTCTTGAACTCCATACCGACGCTAAACCCTTTCGCCAAAGTTCTTAAATTATTTTCAAAGTCGATTTCTTCTATCGACGAGTCTTCTAACATTTCAGGCTCGTCGAATCCGCCAGGAAAAAATGGGATGTTGCTGGTATTTCCTATATAAAATGTATATATTGAATTTAAGGGGGTAGGCTTGTTCCCCAGATTGCAAAGATTAGGTTTTGCAGTAGTAAAGATTGGAACACTGCATTAAAATTACTAGCGAAGAATATAAATTTATAGCTGCGACAGCTACATGCTGCCGAATAATGCAAATTACGCCTCGTAAACGTAAAAATAGGACTTTTGAGGGCAACTGTGGCCTAGATTGATCTTTTATCTAGCACTCTTGACTACTGAAAAAGCTCATCTTTGCATAATCGAGAAATGAGAAGGCGCATCCCACACCCTTGCAACGAACTCTTCTCTAATTTTATAACATCAGATGACTGTATAAGTTCGTGCCCAATTTGAAAATAAAATTCAATGGTTAAATTTTAAAGAATACAGCTTTATTAACCAATTATATGTATAGCCACTATATTCTTTTCTACAATTAGACAAGAATTGTGTCTATATCATTTTTGTTTTTACACTCCGTTTTTACACTGTACGCCGTGCAGTACAGTTTCCAACATCTATGAAAATCGGGCAAGAATTTATGCAATCATCTAATATTTTCGACGAAGCTACGATACTAAATATTTCTCGATTACCTCTGATACATTCTGAAGCAGGTCCCGGTGCACGAGTCATAGACATAGAATTTTTTGAAGTTTCTCCAGCCGATTTCAAAGCAACTTCACACATTTTTTCTCGTTTTCCACTTATAGGATCGCAATCAAATTTTAAGGTAGTGCTGACCGGTGCTATATCGAAGTCCAGAAGGGAGAGAATATTCGGTTGTCTTGGCCAATAACATTGTGCATTGTCAAGTTGATATATTGGAAAGTTATCCAAACAGACAACATATTCTCTCAGCTCAGTTTTGATGTCGGGCCAAATAGGTGGCAATTCCGGTGAAAACTATAAGAGGAAAAATAAATACGCTTACGTTGCACTGATGCTATCAATTAAAAATTATATAATTAATAGTAAATACCTCTGTACTCATATTATCCATTACAACTCTATGACTATTCTATATACATTCTGTATAGTTATTTGCATAAAATAACTAATTTGCTGTAAACTATATAAGATTAGGTTTTTCGAACCTATTTACTTGTTTACGATAACAAATCGATTTGATTTGAAGTTGTCATTAGTTTTGTTCTGTGTGTCTGTCGTGTCTGTGGCTCTGTCCCTGTCTACGCTATATAAAAATTAATTTACTATATACCGACGTAGTTTAGGAGAAACAAATTATTCAAAATTATTAATTCTTTGTAGTCGTATTATGCTATTTTTTTATTTTTTTTCCGCAATGTATTTCATATCATTACGGAAAATTTAGGATAATAGAGACATTTTGTAGTACTGTCATATTTTGTTGGCAACGTATTTGAATACTTTGTTTGTACACTAACCCAGACAGCACAGCCTGCTCGAGCCCACCGCCGGCCCAAACCTCCCGAGGCCCGTGACCGGCAGGTTACTACCTAACACAATGCTTGGATCGGCTCGAGGCTGATTCCGTTGGATCCGTGCCTGCTTCTTATGCGCGCAATGGCCCGGAAATAGCCAGGCATGGGCTCGAGCCCACAGCCTGACGGCCGTGCCAGATTTCAGCTAGATTTCAGCCAGAGTCTAATGTGGCCAATCAGTGCTTCGATTGAGCCCAACTTTTCTCGCGCATACGCGTCACAGTGCGGGTCGCGTGGAAATGAGGATTGCAAGGGTGCGGGATTCACGTTCTCATTTCTTAATAATACAAAAATTTGATATTTCAGTAGTCAATAACGCTAGATAAAAGATCAATCTAGGCCGTGATCGCCCTCGAAACTCCTATTTTTACATTTACGAGTCGTAATTTGCATCATACGGAAGCATACAATTGCGCATGTAGCTATTTTCATAACATATATAATGCAAATTACGCCTCGTATAGGAAAAAAAAAGACTTTTGAGGGTGTTTGCTGCCTAGATTGATCTTTTATCTGGCGTTTTTGACTACTGAAAAACCCCTTGTTTGTATTATCACGAAATGAGAACGCAAATGCCGCACCCTTGCAATCTTGTAAATGGGCTGAAATCTAGCTGAAATCTGGCACGGCCGTCAGGCGAGCCCATGCCTGGCTATTTCCGGGCCATGGCGCGCATAAAAAGCAGGCTGAAATCGAGCCGGTGTGCTGTCTGGGAATGTACACCCACTGTATTTACACACTGCCGCGACGCGAGAAGCAATAAAATTCCGGATAAATACTATCTCTTCATTTATAAAACGTATGAACAATTTATTCGAATATATAGAGTACGTACAGGCATGTTATTAATTATATATTTACATTTGATATTCGACTCTGGACTAATTATTATAGACAACTCTTACTCGTCAACTTCCGTCTTCATCTGTTGCTGGAATTTCAACACTGATGTGTACTTCAACGGCAGTCGGAGTTTCCAGCTTCCCGTCAAATTCTTCCAAAAGTTTGTATAATCGTTTACGCATTGGGAGTCGATAACTCTTACAATTATAATTACTAGACTGCGCGGATGCATTTTTAAATTTATATGTCGACAAATTTTAAGAAAGGTGAATTAAATGAAATCCTACTTTTAATGGAAACAGCGCCGTACAATTCTAAAGTTAGAAGAATAATCTGAATTGCGAACTCTAAATTCAAAGATTTTTACATCTTACAATGCTTGTAAACAAACTTATTATTTGTACGCCCATTGTGTACAAAGTATTATTTGAATAACTCGAGTTATGAGTTCTGAAAGATCTTTCAGAATTCGACCCAACAGCTTGAGTTTTTTCAGACATTAGAAGGATTTGTTTACCAGCTACTGTAAATAATTTTTTTCGAAGGAAAAAGTAAAGGGCGAAAAAGTAGTACCATTGTAGTTTCGAATATTTCACAGTAGATGGTACGCCCGTTTGTTTATGGATACGCGCTCCAAAACTGCTCGCTGTCATTCACGATTTTCAGTGACCGAACTGCCTGAACGTAAAATCGATTGTCGTAATTATGGAGAAGCTCGAGAAGCCACAGATCATTTGTCACATAGAGAAATCGGTAAACTATTCTTTATTTGATGCCAAATGGATACCCTGCAGTGCGAAGTTTGTGGTTATGGGCTCTCGACCGCGTGGTAGCGGTATCATACAAATCTACGAAGTTTCCAGCGGAGAATTGAAACACGTGAAAGATATCGAAAGATCGCAGCCAGTCAAATGCGGAACTTTCAAAGCCTCTAGCTTAAAGGATCGATGTTTGGCGACTGGCGATTTTCAGGTAACATAGAAACTCTTATACGACTCAAATTGACTTGGAAGGCTACTTACTGTACCGTAGAACACTGTTGTAGCGAATTGAAGTTCTCATCGTAAACATGCTTTCAGAAGTAGTTTTCATTACGAAGAAGAATTAGACAAGTATTTAACACGTTCCGTGCCAAGCCCTGTATGCGCTTTCTTCTATACTGCATCTTTTATAACGTCATTTTCTTTCAGCAGAAGTATAGTCTATAGCAGGGAGTTCCGACTTGTAGCTTGTGAGTCATGCGCTGCACCTTCTCCCACTCTTATACCTCATTGTCACGGCAGGACAGGGTTTCTCAAACTTTCTCTCTGATTGAGCAGTTTAAGGGTCTTTGAATTTTGACGGAGCTCCTTGTGTAATTTGACGGGTAGGTAACTAGACTACGGATCTTTATGCAAAATAAAAATTGTCTGCATCGATTGCAAGAAACAGAAACCAAACTGAATGTTTTAATAGAAGAGAAATCATACATCTTCAATTTTTAAAATTTTCCAATGATTTTTAATTCCATCAACTTAATTTTCCTATTAGTGCACAAAGATCCACAGTCTAGTAATGACGCATAATCAATAAATCTTGGAAAAATAAAAAATACTTGTTTCTTGTTGCATGACGTTTTGTGGCGCCAACATGAATGTCGTGAATTATTCATATGTAAAATTATTATTGTCAAAATGTAGGAAAAAGCTTCGTTATTAATATTTCTTCGCGTAGCACCTGTTATGTACCTTCCACAAAGCACAGTTTGAGAAACCCTGCTGTAGAACTTTGTCCCTGTTCCTGTGCCGCTATGCCACACACTCTACGGTTGTATGTAGTAACAGGAAGTGGTTTGACTAATGGTGGGGACCTTGCGGTTTTCGGAAGGGAACTAGGTGGAGCTCCTGCTCTACAGTATTAAACTTGTTATAAAATATGTTTTTAGCACATATATGTCAGCCACTGGTGGTGCACATGGCCTGAATGGAAAGTTTAATGCGTACCATTGGATGGTACATATGGCATGGAACGTGTTAAGGTGGAAGTCGGCGACTGCAGGGAATTATGCAAGGAACTAGAATCTGACTAGCTTTTGGATCAAAACATGGGTTTGCGGGCCTCGGATTTTTATCCTTATACGAGCATATTTTGAGCTGCACATAGGTTCATTTGATAGACGAAGGTTCAGCGCAGCTCGCTGTGCCCCATCATATCAGTCAAACAAGTCTTTTAGAGACAGAAACATACACTGGAATCTGCAGGTGCTTTTCTCGATTTTTTTTCTACTTTGGACACTCATATTATTAGATATAAACATTTATATCATTAAATGTTAAATCATTTGTTGAGCAGGCTGTATTTAACCTTTCTCTTTAGAATGGACCATCATGCAGCCCAAAATCTTCCCTGCAAAATTATTCCCTGCAGTCGCCGACTTCCACCTTAAGGGTGTAGTCTCGTTTCCAGGATTGTAAAGGTACAGGCCGCATCTGCCTTCAAAAGTCCTATTTTTACGTTTACAAGATGTAATTTACATTATTCGGCAGCATGCAGCTGTCCCAGCTTTATGAAAATAGCTACATGCACAGCTGTTTATGGGTATCGATGCTAAATAGTCCTCAATGTACGTGCAAAATTTAGATAATTCTGGTATAATCATTTCCATTTGTTCCGCAGAATGTTCACAATGAAAATGTTCTATTAACCCTTTGAGTGCCGGGAGCCGATATATCGGCTCCTGCTACACTGGCGAGAAGTGTCAGAGCCGATATGTCGGCCCGCGCCTCGTAGCGCTTTACTATTCGCATTGCAGGAGAAAAAAAAACTAACAAAAAAACTAGTGTCATTGTTTAGTTCTGTATTTCATCTATAATACGCAGCTTTTTGAATCATGTAAATATCGTTTCTCGTTTGGTTTTTATAAGCATTTTCCCGAACCCTTGTAAAACTGTGAAATTCGGCCGGTTTTTCTCGTATAGGCACCTCTATTTCGCCCGGCACTAAAAGGGTTAAACACCTCCAGTAGACTACATTCTCACTGGTCAGTTTATCCAGTGGAATCAATTTCGTTTCCGTGTTTATTGGTAATTGTTGTATCAATGTGATTACTGGACTCTTCCTAAAGAAGTAAAAGTTAAATGTGATTTAATATATAACATTAAGGGGACAGACTCGTTCCCAGGATTCTCATTTCTCGATAGTCAAAAACGCTAGATAAAAGATCAATCTAGGTTGCAGTCGCTCTCAAAAGTCCTATTTTTACATTTGCAAGGTGTAATTTGCATTATTCGGAAGCATACAGCTGCGCGTGTAGCTATTATCATAAAATTTATATCCAACTCCTGTTTTCAGTTGATGCACGAAATTTGTATAATAAATATTATAATTTAAGAGAAGGGAAAGAGTTCTTCGTTTGGTTTGAACAATGAATACAAAGTAAAGGCGAATTTGATGTACGAGGTAAACCGGATTTGATGCATTTATGACAAAAATGAGTATATGCAATTTAAAACAGTGAAAAGATTGGAAGACTTCAAGAGTGTTGATGCATTATTTTCACTGCATTAAAATTAGTAGTGAAGAATATAAATTTATAGCTGCGACTGCTACATACTGCCTGCAAATGCAAATCACTTTTGAGGAAGACAGCGGCCTAGATTAATCTTTTATCTTGCGCTTTCGACTATTGAAAAATCCCACCTTTGTATTATCGGGTAATGAGAAGGCGTGTCCCGCACCCTTGCAATTCAGGAAACGAGACTACCCCCTTAACGAGTCACGATTCCTATATTCGGAAGACTTAAAGTCATCTTTATTAGGGTAAACTCAATATCTACAACTTAGAAGATCCTTCGATACCGATTTACACAGCCAATGCTCATAACGAGATTATAAACAGCATTGACGGTGTGGGTGGACAAAGTATCGGATGCGGGGCACCTGAATTGGTAACTGGTTCCAGGGATGGAAGTGTTAAAGTCTGGGATCCTAGGCAAAAAGGCCAACCAGTGGCCGTTATGGAACCTAAAGAAGGAGAAGCTCGTAGAGACTGTTGGACAGTCACCTTTGGAAACTCTTATAATTCCGAAGAAAGAGTTGTAGCTGCTGGTTACGACAACGGGGATATAAAAATGTTCAATTTAAGAACAATGTCCCTTCAATGGGAAAGTAATCTGAAGAACGGTGTGTGCAGCATCGAATTCGATAGAAAAGATATTCCGATGAATAAATTGGTAGCCACTACTTTGGAATCGAAATTCTACCTATTCGACTTAAAAACACAGCATCCTAAGAAGGGGTTTGCCTACCTCAGCGAGAAGGTACGTTTCAATTCACGCGAGAACAACTCGCAAGTGTAATTCGATCTGATATATTGAACAATTTCAGGCTCATAATTCAACGGTATGGCTTGTCAGGCATCTGCCACAAAATAGGGAAATATTTGTCACTTGCGGCGGAAGCGGAAGTCTTTGCCTCTGGAAATAGTACGTATATATTTGGTAGCTTTCTTTTCATTAGCGAGACGTTGTCGTTGAATATTTTGCTCTTTAATTTTAGCAATTATCCAGAAAATAGGAAACTGAAAGATGCAGAGGGAATAGAGCACGGAGTTGTTGGTAATCTGGACCTTCTGCAAAATGTTACTCTTTCAACACAGCCAGTAAGCTCTTTAGACTGGAGTCCGGACAAGCAAGGACTCGCTGTTTGCACAGCGTTCGATCAATGTTTGAGGGTTATTATTACCACCAAACTCAATACCTATTGAATAAACGGGCCGAATCAGCTGCAAACCTGTACGCGAAAGGGATTTTTCTGTCTCTACAACAATCTATCGTTGCTTTACAGTATATTATCCATCCGAGAGCCGAAGAACAATATTCAGAGAGCACTTTATCATTGAAGATATACCTGTGATTGTACATAATATTAGTTATCTTAATTTATATTTTATCGATTGATAAGTAAAGTAATAAATGTCTTTATACAAAAACACATTTATGCATTACTTGTTCAAGTATACAATTGATTTGTTCAAGTAGATAAGTTTCTAATTTGTTTCTATCAACGTTCGGAGTTCACTTTATCGTAGTTTGGCGATCATGCAGTTTCACAGGGACCGCGAGAGATAGCAGCACTATTGCCTTCAACGGCTATCGATTTTTCTTCATTTTATACGTTGCTTGCGGTTGGATGCGTTGCGCAACCTCGCACGGGCGGTCAGATAAAAGCGAATTATATGTCATTGGGCCAATCTATTTAGGATCAGACCCTTATTAAGTGGCAGCCATTCTGTAGAACGACGCGTTATGCAATGGGCTGCCATGTTGGGGCTCTACGCGAGCCCACGCCAAGTGCACTTATGCCACATTGCTCGAGGTAGCGTTCAACTGTACAAGGTCAGAAATACCGCGAGTTTAATTACATAAATTAGTTGTTGACTCTTCTCCTCCTGCCTGCCACTACGTTACGCATTTTTCATCTCCTGTTCTCCTATCCTTAGCAAAATCGTATTCTAATTGGATATCGTACTTTATAGTCTCCGGCCGCGTTCTCCAAAATGGCGCCCGGCTGCAACTCTTTCCAGCTGAAATATTTTTAACGAATGGTTACCTCTAATAATATTAATACTGTTCTGTATATGCTACTTCCAGAACGCCGTTTTACTTCAAACGATTAATAATGTTTTACAAAATTAAATAGAAATTGTAAGATAATTATTCAACAAAATGATAATTAAAGAATACAAGCTTCCAGCTTGATTTTACTGTTTTATATTGATTATATGGATATAGCTATTATACGATAATATTTCAATGCAAAACTAAATGTACATATGCATAATACTATTTCAATAATTCATCTCCTGCTCTCGTATTCTAATTCGATATTGTACTTTGTCTCTGGCTGCCTTCTCCAAAATGGCGTCCCGCTGCAACTCTTTCCAGCTAAAATTATGTTTATCGAATATTTACCTCTAATAATATCAATACACATCTAATAATACCTCATTCGAGTTTATTATACTTCTTTTAATGATTAATACAGTTTTACTGCCAGTACTGAAACGATGACCATTTAAAAGGTAGCTTATCGCAAAAAATTGGATAACATTCTCATTTTGGTCGATATATAGTCCGCAACGCAGTCGACCGATTGTCTTGGAAATTTTCCATTTCACGTGACAGGTAACAACTTCCGAGTTAAATAGCCGCGAGGTTGCGATACGTCGTAAACGTAATCTAATTACTAAACATACTTCCGTAATAGTCTTTCCGACTATTCATCTTCATCTTAGAAAAATTTAAATCATTTCCGTTGAAACTGAAGTTGAAGAGTTGATATCGAAATTGAAGTTGAAATGGAGAAGTTGACGTTGAAATTGAAGTTGAAAAATTTACATTGAAATTGAAATTTAAGCTGAAGAGTTGAAATTGAAGAGTTGATATTGAAATTGAAATTGAAGCAAAAACATGAAGCTGAAAAAACATAATTAACTTCCCGATTTTATAGGGAAGTTATTGTAATTACCCCGAAAATCGAAAATCGAATTTTTAGCAGATCTTCACGTTTCATGGTCATTGGAGTCATTTTAGACTATTTTTATCAAAATGTCGGTATGTGTGTGTGTGTGTGTGTGCGTATGTCCGTTTCTATGGTATCAAATTTTTCGTTAACGTTTTCAGAAAAAGTAACAACGCGATCGGAATGATGAATGATGCAATCGATGTGCCCCGCTGTAACTTAGAGCTGATTAGATTTTGGTCCATTTTGGTCAAGTAGTTTTTTATTTTTTTTAGTTTTTTTCGAAAGAAGTTCATTCAACAATGCAATTTATACGAAAGAACGGAAAGTTTCCACCGAAGAAATAAACGTAATTACACAACAAATTTTTTTTTCTATTTTTTTAAAATTAGAAAAAAAATTTTTTTTTTTTAAATCTTTTTTTGTACCTTAAGATGATGTTTCCGCTTACAATAATCGAAAATTATCCCAATGCAAGAGTGAGTTAATCATCTCTACTCCCAAAAATACATTTTCAAAGAATATCGATGAAAGTACAAAAAAAAATTTATATTACAATCTTTAAAAAAACAATCAGTTCAAAACGAATTATTAACTGAGATTAAATTGAAAATTAATATGAACTATATGATAATTATTAATAACAGTGATGTTGAAAACGGATTGGTTAATGGAGCACACATGCGGAATATTAAAATTTATTACTTTTCAAGAAAATACTAAAATTCCGTCTATATTGTGATTAGATTTTCAATTGGCCAGAGTAGGAGTGAAAGTAAGAACTTGTTATCGTGATTATATGAAAAATGCAAATATTGATCAAAATTTAACACCAATAATAAAAATATCGAATCAAGTAAATATGTCGAGTGTGGAAAAATATCAAATCACACGTAGTCAATTTCCAGTGGTTCCTGCTGAAGCGATTACGATTCATAAAAGTCAGGGATAAAAAACATACGAGAAAGTATGTTTGGGTTTTAAAAAATCAGAAAGGCCAACTTTACAAATGTTGTATGTAGCACTGAGCAGAGTTTCAAAATTGAGCGCGGTTTATATATTTCGGGACAATTTAAATTAACAGTATCGAAGAAAACCAAGATCAATACTGCAACCCCGGATAATGATGAGTTGTATCGTTTGCGAAAAACTAATTAAGACAATTTATATTGCAACATTAGTATGCTATAACAAGGAACCAAGCGAGCAACGAGCATACGATATTGGTTTAATGCGACGCCATATAGCAAACATTTTGATAAGTAGAAAACTATTGAATTTCCCTGAAAACGTATAATATTCTTAAAACGTACACTTAATAAATAATAATAATAATATACAGCAACTAATGAATCGGGAAGTTCTTTGTGTGGCTCGTGGAGAGTCACACACAAAATGAAAGACATTAATAGCTGTGAGCCCTACTAGGATTGCGTACCACTAACATTCTCGCAAGAGCAGTCCTGCCCGCGAGCTCGCGAAGCGAGCGAGCAACAACAACTCTACTCGCGAGCGAGCGAAGCGAGCGAGCAACAATGGCCCTCTAGTTTAAAAAATGTTTTACGAGTCCTACCAATTGCAATGAGAACCAAAATCTTTCTTTGTTCGTTCTCCAGCAAATTAGTTGGTCTAACATCTTCAAAAAGTTCAAGTTGTTTGGACCGATTATGTCCATTTAATATTGCTCCCGACTGTATATTAGATTGAACAACTAAATCCTTAGTCCCGCGGGGTTGCAAACCCTAATTAGGATAGTTGTTGCCCTTTCTCTTTCGCCATTCTTCGTTTCTAGGATAGTGTTGTAGAGATTTGCATTGTCTTTTGTCCTTGCGATGCTTACTTCCTTCGCTTTTTGAACGCGAGTATGTAGTCTCAGTTATTTCCTACCTCCAAGTACTCCATCTTCAGAAAAATCTGCATTCAGCTACTCCTATTGTATGAATCAAACTTTAAATAAAGTAAGGATCAGAGGTACAAGGGTATCGAGTGCAAAAATATCTTTATTAATTACCATATCTGAGAAATTGCAATGGCAGTGACAATGCAATGCGAAGGGTGTGTAACCAGCGAGGTTTTCAACAGAAACGATTAGAAAAGATCTTTACGTAGACACATACAATTATCGCAGACTTTGAATGGTTGGTTAACGAGTCCATGATAGATCGTTTTAACAAAAAAACAACTCTGTTTAAAATAGGATTTTCGTAAGTCACGTAGCGGTCGTACAACGCAGTTAAAATGCTAGTTTCTTCATCAGCAAGTACATATGTTGATCGATCTCGAAACCGTGTAGGTTGTTTGCATCACCCTGTAACCTCATCAGCAGTCCTCCGAATGATACGTAGGCAGATCTGCAACAAAAGGAAAAAACAGCTCTAAGTCACACCGAACTTGGCAAGGACGTCCATTGTTCCGCTATGAGAACCAATATCACATCGATACGAAAGTCGATGGATTGGTTAACTGTTTATAAGTGTAATTATGGTTACCCCGCCGCCATTGCATTAATTTAGCGAACGAAAATAGGCTTCTAAACGGAGTTGTGTTGGTCAACTTCTTCATCCTTTCTAGTACGAGTGTGGAACTTAAATCCAATCAATAGATTGCGGATCTTTATGCAAAATAGGAATGCTTTGCAACGACTGTGAGCAGCAGAAGTTAAATATAAAGTCACTTCATCCCTTTTTACATTTTTCTAATCTTTCACTGTGTGTTTTATATTTAACCCAATCAATTTCATAAAAAATGCATAAAAATCCGCAGTCTACTAATCAATTACTCCAGGTTCTCCGCTTGTTCTAAAAGTCTCAGCGCGATCAGCATTGATCCAGCGTCGATCGTCGATCAGCGATCGTCATATAATTGCAGTGCCGATAGCGGTCGTGTATAAAATCAGCCACACAACCAGCTAACCACACTGCCAACATGCCAATCGCAAAAATCTCCTCCCAAGAGTCGCTGGTTCTTCTTCAGCTTCTTCTTCAGTTCTTCGTTACGGCGGCGCAATAGGTGGTCTTCAAGTTCCGAAAATCTATTTAAGCGAATTACTGCTACACAATTTGGGCAAATGCCCGGGGCCCCAAGCAAAAGGGGACCCCGACACACAAACCAAGATCCAAATTCTACGTTTTTCTCATGAAGTTATTTAGTTGGGGCTCCGAAATTCTACTTTGCCCAAGGCCCCAACTAGTTACAACGCGCTACTACAACTTTCAGGTTCCGCAATGGCGCGGATATTTCCCAAAGAATTCGGACAGAAAGCGAATCGCTAAAATTTTCCGCGTCCAGGTGTCTTCAAGTTCCGCAATGGCGCGGATATTTTCCAAAGAGTTCGAATAGAACGCGAATTGTTCAAAATTTTCCGCGTCTAGGGTACAGGTACCGGTTACCGGTTACCGTGTCCCACCCGGTATTACTTTATTTTGAAAAATAAAATTGATGTTTCAAAGTAATTTTTTGATTAGCATAAAGAAAACATCCGTTGAAAACCTTATTCCCCGAGACAACGCAGTCTTTCGTTTTCGATTATAGAAAACGCTAAGAAACTGTGACACACCAGAGGATAATGAAATAATGATTTTATTGTGCTACTATGAATTTGTTATCGCAAGTTTTTTTTTGCTTTTGAACAAAATCGTCCAGAAAAATTTATCGGAACATTGTCGTGCGACGATTAAAACAAAGGTGTTCCATTTCTTTTTCGACTTTGTCCGAGCATCTCGTCGGCCTTCCGCTTATAAATAAACTCGGCGCGGACGCTTTGCATCCGAGAGTGCGCGGCGCGAGTTGCGGATTTTGAAAAATATGCCGAACGCACGAGGATAGAGACTAGTATTCTGAATATGTATCATGTTTTTTTGATAAGTAGATTGCGATCGTTGCTTGTCAAAGGTCCTCTTGACTTTTCATTATGAAGATATCAATTAGCATACAAATTAGCAGTCCGATAGCAATAATGATGGCGGACACTGTCGGTGAGACACTTGTATCGGCTCGTTTTGATGTTTATTTAACAAATTATTTCGCGTCGGATCTTGATTGTCTTGATTGAGAATTGGGGATCTTTGTGCATTTACGATTTATAAAAATGTTCAAGAAATGCTGGGTATCAAATTCAACAGAACTTGGTAGGATTTTTAGTTATTTTGGACCTACAAATGTTATTATTAGTCTCCGGATCTTTATGCAAAATAAAAATGCTCTGCATTGATTGTGGGAAGCAGGGATAAAATAAAAATTGATTTCATCCCTCAATGATTTTGTTACACTTTGTTAAATTTTTCAAACCGTTCACTATTTTATGTTTCACCCAGAATTTCTTTATAAATTCATAAAGATTCGCAGTCTAGTTAATACCAATGAAAATTGGATTTTATTTGGTACCACTAATTTAAAATTTGTCTAAAAAAATATAACGCATTTATAGGAAAATAGAGTAGATAAAATAGAAAACTGTTGAAAAATTTTAAAAATTGAAGATGTCAATAATATGATTTCTCCTCTATTAAAATCATTAAAGAAAGAAAGTAACATTCAATGTAGTTTCGATTTCTTGCCATCGATGCAGTCAAGTTTCATTCTGCATAAGTAATAACTTATTACTAGACTGCGGACGTTTATGGAATTTTCAATTTTTCCAGGCAAATGTTAAGAAAGTAGAATCGTGCGAATCTTATTTTCAGTGGCAGTAGTCTTCCTAGTTCTGGAATGAATAAAAATCACAAAATTCTGTGGAATTTTATCCCATAAAATTTTTCGGATTATTTTTTATGCATTTATGAGAAAAATGAGTAGGTGTAATATAAAACAGTGAATAAATTCAAGGAATTTAAATATACTGTTGTGTATATTGTTTTCGATCTTCGCCCCGGGTTGTTGCAATTCAGGAAGACAATTTTTATTTTGCATAAACATTCGTCGCCTAGTTATAACGATATGGACGACTTTCGTAAATGATCTCTAATTCTAGCAAGATAAATAAATTATTGTAAAGGTTCAATCTTCCAATCTGTGGTGGATGCAGTCACGAAAATGTTCGTTAAATGTTTCCAGGGACGTCTCAATTTGTAAATAAAAATGGCTGATGGCTTACGAAAATAGAAGCTGCAAGCTTCGAAGCTTTAACTTGCTTTTCCAGAAATGATAACGGAGTAAATTTCGACGATCTTTTCGAGAACCAAAAATGTATTGTTCGCACGCTTCGTGGAGCTTCTAATTAAGTAGCCACAATTATTCACAGATGAGAATTCAGATAGAACGTTTTTGCTTTGCATAAAGATCCGCTGTCTAGTAATAAGTACAAGTAATATATTTATATACGTATTTAGGAAGTTGCTATCGATTGACCTTGCTCCCGAATTGCCGACCATTCCCTAGCCGATTATTTTTAACCGATGTGTATTCTAGGTGTTCGCTTTGCTCATCTGTTGGCCCCTGTGTTCTCGCCTAGGGCCTCGGCTGCAATTAAGCCCAGTTCTATATTAAACTGCTTGGTCGTCAATATCTGAAGCTTTCGATGCGACATTGGCAATGAAAGCTGTACTCAACTTGTCCTGTACCTCGCAATAAGCTTTCAACCAACCGATATCGTTAAACGTTATGTTCTCGATTGTTTTTAGGTATTCAACCCCTTGTCGCATTTCAACGAGACAGACTCGTGACGATGTTATGCTTTTCTTTTTCGACGAAATCAAATTTGATTCGTTCCCGATCAATATTTAAGCATTCAAATAAAGGTAGCCGTACAAAAAATATAAATTTTCTGTCCTCTTCTACCACATTTTTTGGGATAAATACGTTCTAGTCACTGTAACTGTAAAGAAAATGATACGGCAAGGGGTTAACGAACACTAGTAGCTAAAACTAAAGGCTAGTTTCGTTTAACCAAATTCAAGCTGAAGAATGCAACGCGTGGCTCGCGAAAGATATCGTTATACCTGTTCTCAAAACTGATTTGTCATCGATATCGACCCGATAAACCAGCGCTCGGATTTTTACTCACTCGCGACGGCCGAGTTTCGAAGTCTCGTTTCGAGTCTCGCTCCCCGTGATGATGCTATAGTTCAGAGCTCTTCAGGCGCCTAGGAGAACTAGGGTCGCCGCGAGGAGCGAGACGCGCGGCCAGGTCGAGGGGACGTAGCCTTCGAAAGTCAGCCGGCGCGAGTAAGTAAATCCGAGCGCTGCGATAAACGATCGAGAACGTTTCGGTGACATTGTCGGCGGTCAAGAAAAATGCTAATCAAAGCGTGAACTTTCGAATACGAAGAAGAAATTGCTGACGAGCTCTGAGGAGCCACGTCTGTAAAGGTGGGATTTATCTCCTAAGTGCGTCTGGACGCAGCGTTTTGCGATCTATACTCCGTTGTTTAGAAGCGGACGCATGTGTCCAGAAACAAGTGATCACTTCTGATGAAGTTTGACGAATAGAGTAGAAAGTCCAGACACACTTAGGATACTCAACCGTAAGGTGACGCGCAGTGCTGCGATTCGAGATGCCAGCTGGACAAAACCTTCTTTATGACGACCAGACTACGGATCTTTATGCAAAATCAAAATTGTCTGCATCGATTGCAATAAATAGAAATCGAATTGAATGTTATCTCTTCCGTTAATGTTCCGCTCAATTCTGAAAATTTTGCTATAAACGCATAAAGATCCGCAGTCTAATGATTACTGATACAAAGTGGGTAGATATTGGAAATATTAGCCCGCATTGATTTTTCTGCTGCTTCGCATAACGTATTTATACACGATTTCGCGAAACATATTTATATAGTCCGTTAATATGATTGTCTTTCCGAAAATATCTCCGAACTTCCAAAAATTCGGATCGTGAAACAGCGATCACTGTCACCAAAAATGTAAATGTTGTCAACTTCCGCAAATTTCCGCATTTTTAAATTTACACGAAAGGAAAGTTTAAACTCTGGTTCTCTGATGCTACCAACAAAAATTTGTCCGTTTACTGCCTACGTCAGCGCTCGGATTTACGTACTCGCGACGGTCGAGTTTCGAAGGCTACGCCCCCTCGACCCGGCCGCGCGTCTCGCTCCCCGTGGAGGTCCTAGTTCGGCGCTCCTCAGGCGTGTTCCATACTCGCTATTCGTGGCGCCTTATGGCTGCCACGGGGAGCGAGACGCGCGGCCGGGTCGAGGGGGCGTGGCCTTTGAAACTCGGCCGTTGCGAGTAAGTAAATCCGAGCGTTGGCCAACGTTGAGTTTGTTAAATATTGCATACACAACCTTCATAATATACATAATCCTTTCGCCGTTTCCACTATAAAAATTTACTTTAGAATATAGAAAAGTAAGTGGAAAACGTATTTCAAAAATATCGATTAAATTAATTAGTAGACTGCGAATTTTTATGCGAAATAAAATATTTATACGTCAATTGCAATCTATAGGAGCTAAGTGAACATTTATTTTGCTCATTAACAATTTTAATACGATGAAAATAGTATATCGACACTGTTCAACTCTTTTCATCTGTTTATAGTTTAGAATTACATCTACTCATTTTTGTCATATAAATGCATAAAAAATCCGCACTCTATTAATTAGATATAAGAGCCATTACGGACCTGCTTGCAAAATGTAGGAAAATATGAATTGAAAATCTGCTCACAGAGTTCTGTTGACAAAAAGGACTGGGAATTTTACTTCATATAGTTTTGTCCAGCTGATTATAACAGCACCGGTCGCAACGCTGTGTGACGGTACGAAATGAAATGATGGGAGGTGGGAGACTGCACAGCATGAGTTTTATTGGCATTACAATTACAACGAGCAGTGATCGAGACGACGACAACAAGGCAAGTGATCGTGTCACGGCGAGAGAAGGCGTGGCTTACGTACTAACGCTGTTTACGATACTCGAAACGCGATTACGAGAGCGGATTCGTCGGCGGAGGGTCCGCGAACAATCGCGAAAAGAGTAGCCGAAAATCGCGCGCCCGTTACATAATCGTTGAGAATCTGCTGCGACGGTATATATGCAGAGGAATGGCGATAAATTGCGAGTTAACGCGATCATTACGATACTCCGATCGAAGTGGGACACGCGTGTGTCTTACATAACGCGACGACTGAAGCGTGCCAGGCATGAAAGGGCGAACCAGCCATAAATCGGTCGCGAATGTTGGGTACGGTGCTCCAGTGAACCCTGCCGGGGAGCCGAAAGTCACCGAGCGTAAAATCGGCAAGAATCGTTCGCGGTTTATCCGCGTCGAATAATTCCTGCCGTCGATGATCTCACCGGATCGTGCGGCAAGGATTATTCGAAACCAGGGCTGTTACTTTTACAGCGCTCGGATTTACTTACTCGCGACGGCCGAGTCTCGAAGGCCTACTAGGGCCGCCACGGGGAGCGAGACGCGCGGTCGGGTCGAGGGGGCGTAGCCTTCGCAACTCTGCCGTCGCGGGTAAGTAAATCCGAGCGGTGTTGTAAGATTCAACTTTTTTCGCCTCTTATACGTTAACTGGGAATGAATCGAAGCTTCGAAATCTTCGAAGAAAAGTAACAGCCCAATCGGAACGCGCGCGTCGATGAAAACCGTAACAAAAGCCGCGGAAACGCGCACACGCGCACACGCTCAGTCAGTCGCTTTATCGGGCAGCCTGTCCGCGGGATTCTGAAACGACAGGACACGCACCGTGGAAATCCGCGAGACGATTTTTGCGAGGCGCGACGAGATTCTTTCCCAGCTGGCACGACGGATAGATTTATTGCGACATGCCGCCGCGCGCGATCCGCAAACAGGTTTCCTGCGCACGAACGCGAATATTCACCGAGAAAATTCACGTCGACACCAACACCTAGAATTTCGGCCGACACACGCGACATTATATACAGGGTGAGTCACCTAACGTTATCACCTCGAATATCTTTGTCGTTTTTAACACTAAAACTACCGAACACTGAGAGCGATTACAATGTTCCAGCTGCAATTTTTATTGCGATATATGCTTGGATAAAGAAACTTATCGAATCATTTTCCATGAAAGCAACGTCATAATTTCGATAATTATGAAATTAATAACGTAAGACCGGTCGTTTGACCGGCAGTGGTAGGTTTGGTGCTAAAGATACATTAAATGTCTCGAGGACAAAGTTGTTTTAGTTTCACACGTTTTTTCTGTCAACGACAAGATTTTTCCGCTCCTTTCAATGATTGAAAAGGCCTAATGGGTTTCCGGCAGATAAAGTGTTAATTAAAGTCTGCCACGTCGCAAGGTCCTACAATGATTATAGTAACCAGATGGAAAATGTCTTTATGGGATGGAGTCCTCAGTCTTCGACCGTCTTCGTGGTTCTACCTCGAATCTCGTGACGTTGGAGTAGCCATCGAGTCCACGCAACGAGTGCGCCGGCCATTTTGAATGGTTGTTGCGTTCCATGCTCGTCCGAACAAAAATAGATGCACGCAACAAGACTTTATTACCATTTTCACAACGACGAACTACATTCGGAGTAACTGCGAAGATATAATCACCGAAACAATGATCAGAATTGTTATAAACATGTCCAACGTGCCAGCGTGAATTCTTTTTATTGTGCCAATTAGAGAGTTTCGCGATTCCAACGGGCGGACACTGTACAACGGTTCAGTTTTAGATTGTAATTTCGCAATCTGAATCTACGATCCAATTTTAACTCGGCGGCTAGTACGTTGGGAAGCCTCGACGCCGTGCATCTTGGCACGGTGGCTAAATTTTCTACGCCATTTTTAATCGTGGACTATTACCTGATTGCCAAATATATCGCTATGCGCGTTTCTATAGAGAATACGTCGCTTCGTTTCGACAATACAGCGAATAAACGTATTCCGTATACAGTCGCGTGCTACCCTATGGGCAACTTGGGCAAATGCCCGAGGCCCCAAGCAAAAGGGGGCCCCGAACACAAACTAAGATCCAAATTCTACCTTTTTCTCGTAAAGTTATTTAGTTGGGGTTAGGGACCCCGAAATTCTATTTTGCCCAAGGCCCCAACTAGTTATAGCGCGCTACTGACAGTGGCGAATTACCCTATGGGCAACTTGGGCCCCAAGCAAAAGGGGCCCCGACACACAAACTAAGATCCAAATTCTACCTTTTTCTCGTAAAGTTATTTAGTTGGGGTTAGGGACCCCGAAATTCTACTTTGCCCAAGGCCCCAACTAGTTATAACGCGCTACTGTTCGTATAAATAAGTAGTAGCCCATACTTCGAACGCGGTTACATTTTTGTCATCGACTGACACGATGCATTCGATGCCGAGCTCTGTTCTTCTTCGACTAAAATAATAAATAGACGACGGATGTTTATGCAATTTTCAATTTTTCCAAGCAAATCTTAAAAAAGTGGAATCATGTAAAATCTTATTTGCAGTGGTACATAGTAGTCTCTTTGTAGTTCTGAAATAAATAAAAATCGTACCAAACTCGGTGAAATTTTACATTCTACCATTTTTTGAAATTTTTCAGAAGCTACAACTGCGTAAACATCAGCAGTCTAATAATAAATATCTAGTCACTGCGGATCGGTAAATAAAAACACTGTCGTGCTACTTTCAACTGATTCGAATGATTAATACAATCTACGGAGATATCCTGCAACTTGCAATTAAACAGTTTTATTTGACTTAAGAATCCGCAGTCTACCGATCGCGCCTCTTTTCGAGGTCAATTGAATAATTAGACCTGCAGGGGCGAGCAACGGTGTCAGTCGATTAGGCGTTCGTAACAATTCGTGCAACGCATAGCCAACACTAAACCTACCAAGCATTCAAGGTAAATATTGTCCGACAAAAATGGCATCTCGAAATTTATCCAGTTTGTTTGTAATTGTCAATACGATAGATTGTATGATTCTCCATAAATGAAAAATTCATTAAATGAATTTTTATAGTTTAAATATTACTGCATATAAAATATTGCTTTATAAAAATGGTAACTTTAAATTCATCGAGATTGTCTGTAATTTTCAGTACAATGAATTATATGATTCTCCATAAATGAATTTTTATAATTTAAATATTACTCCATATAAAATATTGCTTTATAAAAATGGTAACTTTAAATTCATCGAGATTGTCTGCAATTTTCAGTACAATGAATTGGATGATTCTCCACAAATGAATTTTTATAATTTAAATATTACTCCATATAAAATATTGCTTTATAAAAATGGTAACTCCAAATTCACCGAGATTGTCTGTAATTTTCAATACAATAGACTCACTGATTTTCAACACAATAGATCGAATGATTCTCCAAACCTGAATCTTCACAATTTCAATAATCCTAAAAAAATGAAAGCGATCGTACGTCTTGATTGTAGGTTCAGTGTTGAGGCGGGAAACGCGACCGCGTCCGTCGAATCGTAACATTATTGGCTATCGTTATATAAAAGAACGAGTCCCCGGTAGATCCCGCGAATAAACAGTATCAATATTGTAACAGACGATCGTGTAACGTCGTGCGCGCACCGACGACGTTACACGATACCGGAACTGAATACGATACACTCTGGCTCTCGAGAGCAATGCAATCCTTGGTTCTTTACTCGCGACATGTCTCCCCGATTCCGCGAGCGTGACGTGACGTGATGTGACGTGACGTGACGTGACGTAACGTGACATTGGATCCCCGTAATGTTTTCAATGACACCGCGTCGGTATACTCTGATCGACGTGTGGATTTTTCTGCTGGGATGACACATAGACGAGGATAAAGACGCGATCTTATTGACACACGCAATCTGCACCCTCGTTGTTCATCGCGGTATCGTCGTTCCACGAGTACTACCCCCCTCATCCCCTCCTCCGCCACTCCGCTTTTATACGATCACGGTCACGCTTTTTTTCCGATCCGATCAATATTTTCTACACTACGATGATCATGTCTTTGCTTATAATGTAATGTCTGAATTTGTATAGGGGAGTCTCGTTTCAACCCTTCGAGTCAGCCTGGACTGTGGATCTTAACCGTTTGCAAATTGCTATACCATTATTCGGACTACAAACATTCAAGCAGTGGCGCATTACCCTGTGGGCAACTTGGGCAAATGCCCTTTTCTTTTTTTGTTTGAGAGCGGTGGGGGAATGTCATTTACGCACACCCCCTCCTCGGATGACGTCTGGAGGGGGTAGTGTGGGACTCGGCTTCCCCTATATGGAAATTGGGGGAAACGGGACTATAGGGACTATATCCCTACCCATACCCACTAAACCCCCACCGCCCAAGGTCTCCTGGGCCCGTCGCCACAAAATCGTCCGCAGTTAACGGAGGGTGCGCGACCAGCTCTTCGCATTACAACGCCCCACCTACCACGGAGTTAACCGCTCCTTTTCTTGGCTTTTAACTTGGACAAATGCCCGGGGCCCCAAGCAAAAGGGGGCCCCGAACACAAACTAAGATCAAAATTCTACGTTTTCCTCATAAAGTTATTTAGTTGGGGTTAGGGGCCCCGAAATTCTACTTTGCCCAAGGCCCCAGCTAGTTGTAACGCGCTACTGCATTCAAGTATTGTATTGTAATTAGAACAATCACACAGAATGGAATTGTTCCACGAAGAAATGTTTAATTTTCTAGTTAAACTGGCTCGAGTGCAATGGGTTGATTATCCTACTTGCGTTATGCATCTTGCACACGAGATCTACCGAGCCCGTCGAGATTTTTTCAAGCACATGTTTCCATAATAACCCAATGAAATAATAATTCTTACACAAACCTGATATGGAAGGGCTGAAAATAATTTATTGGGTTGGCGAGAAAGTAATTTTTCGGTATTCGAAGGCGAAATGAAACCGAATTTCTTTATCCAAGCGATGAACTTTAATCAATATTTATTCGTTTTGGCGAAAGATCATCGAACAGGAGGGAAAATATCTTATTCGTTAAAGTTCATTGCTTGAACAAAAAAGATAGGCTCTATTTCACCTTAAAATCCCGAAATTACTTTCTTGCCAACCCAATTATAATGTTGCGCAAGAATTTAAAGTATATCCCACGAGAGAGTAACCCCGTTTCGCGCAGCTTGGAAGATGGTGAGGATGCAGCGAGCCTATCATCTCTCACTCCACTACCCACTCCCCAATTTCTTGAACCAATGAGGGCGAAGATGCGCAAAGACGAACGAAAACTGGTCTTTCCGCGGGGATACTCTCTCGTGGGATATACTTTGGAAACAATTTACGCAATGCAAGCTACATGTAAATAACTGGATAAAGAGCTCGGTTTAAAGCAACAATAAATAAATAAATAGATTATAAAGGAATATAAATCGGTCTCGACGGAGGTTCGGTAGATCCAGCGTCAGTTCGAATGGAAAGCATTGTAGACGCGTGTGAAAAATGCGCGCTCGACCCATATAAGAAATTCGGCCGCGTAATCGGTCGCTCGAAGGGTTAAAAAAGTGGGGTCGACGTTATCTCTGCTCTTTTCCGAACGAAAGGACAGAGCGCGGTGAAATGGAGAACGTCGTGTGTCCATTTCACAAGCGCGCGACCGAATCAACTTTTGAGTTTTGTGTTTATTTTGATTGTCGTGTCGCACCGCCGAAAAGTAGCAGCAGCTCGGTGACCGTTACTGGTGGCGGCGACAGGAGAGATGTCGTACCAGATAGTGCATTTACAGTATTCACGGCCCGTGTAAACGCGCATCTGGCACGAGCCCCAACTGCCCTGTAATCTCATATTGGCTCGCTTCCGTTTGCTCTCGTTCGTGCTCTCTACCGTCTCGTTTGATCCCTTTTATCTATCTCTTTCTCCCTCTTTCTCTCTCTCTCCCTCTCTCTCACGCACACACACACACACACACACACACACACACACACACACACACACACATTCTTTTTCGCGCACTGTCTCTCATCTTGCCTTTCTTCGCTGTACTTTCGTTACTCTTACTCTCCCAAGCTCCCTTATAACCCCTTAATCGCACGGTGATCACGTGTTCCACTGAAATCGAACACGTCCGTTTCCTCGATTTAGGTAATCGATCATTTATTGTTTATTAAATTTTATTCAAATTTAAACCATCCTTCGAAAGATATACTTTTATTATTGAACCGAAAACTTCTTTAGGCGGCATCGCGTATACAATTACAGCGAACGAGTCTGATCCGTCACGCTCCGAGGTGAAACGCCAATCGCCATATAGAAGTTTTCTGTTTTTCAATTGCTATTGTTAGTACACGATCGATGGAAAACTTTCTTAGACATGTACCGGTGATCTGTTTAACAATTTGTATTTTCTTTCAGCATTTTTACCCGCAACTTCAGCGCGCTCTACGAACATTTTACAAGGGATGATTAAACCTGACCCCAACGTCATCGTTGTTTATCGATTTAATCGTATATATTTTTAGTATAGCATTTATGTTAGCGTGAAAAGTGGTAGTCCGACCGATCCTGTTAATTTAACACTGTACGAAGTGTGTTTCAGTCCGGCGAGGAGCCTGATTGACAGAGAAACGTGGCCGGGGCAAATTGGTTTTCATCTGGACGTCCCCCGCGTGTTTTATTCGCGAGCTCGCGTTCAACGACAATAGGGAAAGAACGAAACAAAGAACGCGGCCATTTTCGCGTTACCGGGCTGCAATGGCTCGAGCACGCCGGACTAATTACTTCGCGCCTTCCAATACCGGGTGGTCTTTATTTTTTTCAACTACGTCGTCGTCTATAGTCAAAGTGCGATACAGTTTCCGACCTGTCGAGTTTTCCCTCTGAATTTCAATTAAGCCGTCGATACCGCCAGCTTAAGCATTTCAACGATTTCGCTGCGAGCTGTACGATAGTGGCCATGGGAACCGCGCCATTTTGAAAATGCCGATGTGCGTATCAAACTATCGAAAAGGCTACCCTAAAACAATTTGCCATAGCTGTTAACCCTCGTACGCAAGCAACAATCTAACCTTGGGTTTGTAATTTATTGTAAAATCGTGTTTTTGTTTTAAGAAATGTCGGACTATCCTCCCGGAGAATGTATCAACAAAAAAGATATACTAGGAACGTAATTCCCTTTCCGGAACAGCTCGGAATAATTAAGGAAATGTGGAATAGCTATTAGTGATTTATTAGACTGCAGATTTTACGCATTTATGACGCAAAATTAATGCAAATGAAATACCTTCACCGGTTCCAAATGTTTTTTCACAATTATATAATACATTATATAAATAAAACCAAACATTTTTTATCTTACAATTATTGAAATAATAAAACTGACTTCATAGGGAGCCGCCCAAGGCTAGATAAAATCAATCTTGTCACTTCATCTATTTATTATGTTTATTACTTACTATTTATTATTTATAAAAAATAGTATAAAAACTCAAACATACCATTACGTTATTTTCAACCTACTGAACGTAATAGGTAAGAAAATAGATTTCTATTTCAGCCCAGTTTCTTGCAATTCGGTTAAGAAATGTTTATTTTGCAGAAAAATCCACAGTCTAATAATTATAATAGATTGGGGAACAATATCCGCCTGGAGATGTTGTTGGTCTTAGCAAATGGGTATAAATAATTGTAATGTAAATTGTAATGTAAATAAACAATTTTTTGGCAATGCACGAGGGATGAAATGTATCGAGATAGTCCGAGATACAGGTATGCAGTTACCGATAGTGGAATGGAGAAGCGTTTCGACGCGTTTGAAAATCTCGAGACGATTCGAGATGCGATATTCGCTATTGGCTGACTGTTCAAGTAGCCGTGTCAGAGTGGAAAACTGAAAATCGCGTTGAGAGTAAGGGGTTGAAGAGCGGAACGAGGAGAAGAGTCGTTTCTAATAATAGATAAACTGTCCTCGGTGCCGCGACGCCCTGGCGTCGAGACGCGCTCGTTAGTTACACTGAATGTAACACCTTACCGCGTGCAATTAAAACCGTTGTTCGAGAAAAAACATCTCTTCCACACGATTCCGGAATTATTCGAATTTATTTCCGAGTCGTAAACCGGATTACTCGATGCACTTTGGGAACACGACTTTACGCGTGACGTTTGATGCGAGCCATGTGACGTCACGCGAATACACGACGCACAGTGGTTCAACTTAACAATTTGACAAAAATTAATGAAATTTTATGTCAACAGCTTCATGAATGTACAGACTAATGTTTAGTATAAATATAAACTGCTACTTATCTTTTGAGAGAGGTTTGAAGACGTGCAAAAATACAAGTTTTGGAATGGACCGCGCTTCTTCCCGAAATTAACGTTGTTTGCCTCATCGTACTTTTTTACGAGTAATAATTCAACAGCGGATTTTATGACAAGTATCAATAGGAACAATTTAAAACGGTACAAACATTCGAAGAATTTTCAAATACTATTCTATTATTTTCAACATATTAAACATATCAATATAGAAAATAAATCCCTGTCTCACTCCAGCTTGTTGGAATTCAGGTAAAAATTTATTATTTTGCATGAAGATCTGCTGCCTAGTATTAATAAATACGGGGATACTAATTTTCAAGAAAATCTGACAATTTTTTGAGTAACAACACCTGCCATATTGATTCCGCCATTTTGTTTTGAAATTTTGACAACACATTCATATTCAGCGACCCAAAGGAATACTAATTTTCAAGGAAACCCAATAATTTTTTTGGATTTTGGAATTTCAATAAAATTGTTTTCAACCACTGTGCGACGGTACCACGTGCAGTTCGTTCCCATTGCGAAAGAAATTCTCGTTCCCTTCAATGAAATTTTATTAAAATTACACGTTGCAAGATCCGGAGAGGTTTTACGGTCGCGTATTCACGTTTAAGTCACACAGGATTACCGTGGTTTCGACTCGTCGAGAACACATGGATTTACTTTGACGGCACCAGGACTATAAAAATCCGTGAACACGGTGTTATCGAGACATGCACTTCGCGGTGCGTCCGAAACGACGATGTATTTAAGCACAGGTTGTTTCACAATCGAGAGTGTCTGGCCAGGTGACAAGGTTTCCGAATATAACCCTACTTCACGTCGAACATTCCGTTCGTGAATAATTCCCGTTGCGATAGAAGCGGTCGGAGAGGAAACCACTGGAAGATCATCCGCCGTGAAGATGAAGATTCCGTTGACACCACTTATCTCGATCGAACTACCGAAGACATTTCCGGAAGCCGATAGTTACCGATCTGATTACTATCCAATTATCTTCGGTTACGGTCACGTCCAATTAACCTGTCGTCCGACACAGCACGCGCGAAAAATCCGAATGCGTCTCGGACCGTGTTTTTGCAGTGGAACACACATCCTCGCGGAGAATCTACGTTACCGACGGGGCAAGTGCAATTCACGCGCGTTACGCAACCGTTCGAGTGCTCGCTATTTCCCTCGGGAGAGGCAACGTATCGATTAATAAACTCGAGACAATTATAGCCGGGTTACGTAATCACGAGATGTCGATCCCGAGATAAAGATCGAGACGTGCGGAACGCAAACCCGAACGGAACAGAGACAGAAAAAAACAAAACGAACCAACAACAAGAAAGAGAAACAACAAGAGTAGGCGCGCGATCTTTCGTGACACCCACCATCCTAACCAACACAACGAGCGGACAGCACATAACTGCAACTCATGTTCCGTCTAGCGGGGAGGCAGAGCGCGTCGCTAACGCGCTTGTTACACAATTACGACCTTGAAGACAGAGGCGTGTGCAGGAATACGTTCGACGAAATCAATTTGGAATCTCACGGTCTTCCCTCTACGTTATACACACTCTTGCTTCTCCGTTTGTTTGTGTTGCGCGCACACAGAAATCACGCTCGATACAATCTCGATATAACCGGTGTGTACAGCAGACGACCTACAATATTTCTTAATCGATTCGAGATACATATTTCACTGTGGTCGTGCGTGGATCGTTTTACGATCGACCATCGCCGACCTTGAAACTGCGCCGACTCCGACACTATAAGATCATCACCACAATAGAATGCGGATGAATACGATACGAAATCAAGTTCGAACAAAAAAGAGAGAGCTACGTCTCTCTCTCTCTCTTTCTCTCTCTCTTACTTTTTCTACACTTTCGGACACGTGTACCGACCGTCGGTAAGGAAGATTAACGGTCGCGATCGGAAACTTCGATCGATTAACACCCATGGATATAAACACACTACAGAATCGGAACACATGCGCCACGAATTATGTACCACTCTTCGCTGCCCTGGCAGAAAGAGGGACAGAGAGAGAGAGAGAGAGAGAGAGAGAGAGAGAGAGAGAGATATGTACGCGAGTACACACGTGATACGTGATGCGCGACGACTAGACGACGACTAGAGGCTCGATGCTGTTGCGAGCCACCAACCAACTATGAGACACTCCAAACGGCGCTGCACTCTCTCGGCTCTGTTACACAATCTCCGGCGTATATATCGGGTCCTTCTCGCGGACCGGAGGACGGTTTTGGACCCAGCACACGCGGCCACCACCGAATTCCATCGATCACTGCAACGATCTACAACCGCGATGTCCAACTTCTAGCCCATCCCCACCCCTAGTAGCATTTATCGTTGGCGGTTTATTGGGCCATGACTGCGATATTGGTTGCCCGACCGTTGGAAAATTGGTTGGCCGTCTTTTTATGCAAGTTTAAAATACGTTAAAGTGTTAAGGGGCCCCTAGACGATCAACAATATTGTCAATGTAGGTTGACAATTATATTGAAGCTCCTGAATTGACATTGAATTAATTAATTGACAATGTATCTCGTCACTATTATTGAAAGGCGTATTGGCAATATTATTGAGCGTCTAGGGGCACCTTTATTCTGATATTCTCTTCTACGGTTAGTATTACAGTATGTATATCCTAAATAATATGTAAACTATGGATTTTCCAGGTACAAATTCGGGAAAAAAGGGATAAACTTAATTATCCACGTCGAGACTCGTAGAGGTGACTTGCACGCAGATATTATGATCTGGGCCAGGGCTGGGCAAACTATGGCCCGCCACGAAAAACAGGTGAATATAGTAATTTTCTACAGGGTGTTGCACGTAACTGGAACAGGCTGTACCTCCTAAACGGTCGGGAATAGAGGAAAATGTTATAAGAAAAAGAAGTTGAATGGCATCAGACGGTGCATACTACGCAACTAATTTTATGTACTTTTGTGAATCGGTGCATCAGAAAAATGCAACTGCACTTTTTTTAAAAATTGAAACCTACATTTTTGACTGCACCAATCAATGCAGTTTGTTGTGCTCTACATAAAAGTTATGCCCTAAACTTATTTGTTACGAAGAATTATTCCATTATAAATCAGAGAACTTTTAGCTTCGATAACTTCCTAACGAATAAGTTTAGGGCACAAGTATGTTAGTACTTTTATGTAGAGCACAACAAACGGCATCGATTGGCGCAGTCAAAAATATAGGTTTCCATCTAAAAAAAAAGTGCAGTTGCATTTTTCTGATGCACCGATGCACAAAAGTGCATAAAATTAGTTGCGTAGTATGCACCGTCTGATGCCATTCGACTTTTTCTTATAACATTTGCCTCTATTCCCGACCGTTTAGGAGGTACAGCCTGTTCCAATTGCGTGGGACACCCTGTATAATAGAGTAATCTAAGCTGTGTGTGTGTGTGTGTGTGTTTGTTTGTTTTTAGTTGTAGGTAAATGTAGGTAAACACTGGTTGTCCAATGGTAGCATTATACGTAAATTTCTTGTTAATTGACGAACTATAATGATTGCAGGCTCAACGTTGGATATTCTCGTTGGTAAATTGTCATAAATTTTCGTCATTGACCAACCACGAATACAACTAGGAGCCACCATGAAATTCCATCGATCGAAAGAACGATCTACAACCACGATATCGAACTTCTAGGCAGTCCACGAATGTTCTACTCGAACACCGTTTCTAGCAATTCGAAGTCAAACGGAAATTTTTACGTTACAACTATTGAATCTTTACTGCTCGATCACGATATGCTCGAAGTCGTAGATCGTTTCGAGAAACGAACCAGAGTCGACTGTCGATAGGGTAGGAAGAAAACGGAGGATCGAAGCTACCGCTGACCGAACCTCTATTTATAACTGCGGAGATGGACCGATGGCAAGCAACCGGAACGTTATTAATAGCAATCTGCTGTTGTTATGGTTTAGCGAAGATCTGTATCACTCGGACACGGTCGGTAATCGGTAGTGATGGTTTCAACCCCTATGTTCCGCCATAATCGATTGCAACGAACATTCAGAAATCTCTTTCACACGACACCTTGATCATCAAAGTAATATCGACTTAAATATGAAAACGGAATGACCACAGCAATAACCATTAAAAATATTACAACCATACTTGTGAGAAGGTTCCCAGCTTAAATGTTGAGTACCTCTTCTAGAACAATAAACCTAATTCAGAGTGTCGAACAACACTGAAAGGAATCAGCAGATATTATAAATATGAAAAGAGAATGACCACAGCAATAGCAATTAAACATTTCGCAACCATACTTGCGACAAATAGGTTTGTACCAAAAATTCCGAGTACCTCTTCTACGTCAATAATCCTAATTCAGAGTGTCGAACAACTAAAACACTAAAAGGGTTAAGCAGATATTATAATGTGAAATTAATAGAAACAGTTGAAAAGGAAAAATCAACCGGATCGAGAAGATCTGTTTTCTTTAGCAAGTAAACATTGGAAACGTCTCGGCGACTATATCCGCAACGTCGCAGCAGCCTGGTTATTTGCATAGAAACTGTTATGCTCTAGCGACTCCTAGGCTATACGCTGTCCGGCAATAACGCAGGAATGATTAGATCAATATGTAGAATGGAAATAACGAGCCAGTTCGTGTGGAAGAGTGGGACGGTGTCAGGATAAACTCGAGCCGAAGACAATTTAGGAACCACTGTGCTAGAAACTAGCAGCCGATGCGCGTGCCAAATCGGGCCTCCCATAATGCGTGTCGGCGGCGTCCGAAGATAGAAAACAAATGGAAGAAAACACACGCGGACTGCAATCGCTGTTGTTCTACCGTGCCCGATGGCGTCGATCTGGGGTCGTTGTAATTATTTCATTTTCTTCTATCACGAATCCTCTCTTACGTCTCCATCGTGCTAACGCTAAAGCTACCACTTGAAATAATATCTTTCGTGGAGCGCGTATTACAATAGGAGCCGCACAATCAGCAAAAAAGAATTGAATTTGGAAATGATTTTAGCTAAAATAACACGGTTCGAGGAGAGCTGCAAGCTGATTGCAACAAATTTCTTGTCAACTCTTTTTTCCCATAGTTATCAAGGTCACCTTCAGCTCATTATAGGCCTACCATTTTTGTACGATGGTTGTTTAAAAGGTGGTATTTGGAGGATGCTGGGACCGCGACATTTTTTGAAAATTTTTATAGACCATAAAAGCATAAAAATCTGCAGTCTATACACGAAGAAGAAGACGAAGTTTAATGAACTTTAATGCAAATTTTCGCATCGAGGAGACAGCTCGACGATAGAAAGAAAACTTGTTCGACATTATTCCGTGAATTTCGTGAGAATCGGAAATTGTCAGTTGAGCGATGCGTCTCGAAAGCCGACGCTAATCTGTATATTTGAGTTATCGGAGAAACCGGATATTCCGGAGGAGAGAGAGGAGGAAGAACGAATTTATCGGTCGTCGGGCGATACGGATGACTCGGGACGCTTGTAAATCCTCGAAGAAGATGGCAGAACGATACGAGGGACGAAAATGGGAGGAACGAGGGCGAGAAAAATCCACTGACCACCGGGCCGAGTGGTTTCCAAACGAGGTAGAAGCCACGGTGAGGACGTCGGTGGTTGTAATTGGACCACTTTGTCGTTGGACGAGCTCGACGATCGATTCTGCCTTCCATGTGCGATGTCATAATGCCGAGGATACGAGCGAATGGCTATCTTCTGACCGATGACGTTATTCTGATGCAGTGTGATCGATTGATCTCGCGGCGGCGAGATTCGAGAACACACAACTCAGTCTATGATGAGACTGCAATCATTAAGATTGCACACATCGACGATCTTTTTCCGAGATCGAGAATGATCGTAGCTTCGAGGTTTCGAGGAGAGATCGTGGAAAGCAACGCCGAACGAGCGGCCGAGATCGAGAGGACACTAATTTCGCGAGTATCAGCGACGAACGTGCAGACGACGTTGAGGGATTCCTCCCGGAGGAATTTCCGGGGGGAGAGCCGACTGCCAAAGGGCTAACGAATAGCCGAGTGGTTTTCGGTTGTGAGTTACGAGACACCACGGTTACCCAACAGGCTGTTTCCGAGTGTGAAGAGTGTTCGGCGTAGATATCGGGGTTCGTGTATAGCAACCCGAAACCAGTCCTCGAACACGAGGCCGCGGAGGAAACCACAGATTCGACGCTCCGTGCACCGAAAGATCTCGACAAGCTGACGATCGTTGGTTCTCGGGTTGCAACACGGTGGACAAGATCACGAGAGACGAGAACCCGTTCGTAACCGCCGCCGACGACGACACTGTTATCGGAGTTTATCGAAAGTGACTGCGAGGGTAACGCGACGTCGAGACCCGGAAAAATGGTGTCCGATTGGTTGGACCTCGCGATGAGAACTAGCGGTCTCGCGACTAGGCGAACGGCACCACAATTGCGCTAGTAAAGCGTGGACGGGCGGCGGGCCACGGCGGCGGTGCTGCTAACGGTTACACAACGATGGCCGAAAAACCGGTGCCAAGCTGCGTGGCGCTGGGCCACGGCGAGTACGTAAATGCGTGTGTCCAGCTAACCTCGAAACAGAGGAGGCACAAACTGGCACACACGAACAAGCACCGATGCAAACGTACACAAGAGCCAAGGGATTGAGACAGAGAGACACAACGGGTGTGGTGCGGTACTCTCTCGTCGTCTGCTTCGTGTCCCAAAACATACATGGCTTGGGGTTGCGAAAAAGCCCAGGGTTATTTGGAACCCGTTCGACTACGACCGTCTGGGAACAGAACTCCCAGCCGCGCACGTGGGACGCGCGACCTTACGCGGGAGGCTCGGGTCGGGCCAAGACGAGAATCGGGGGCGAGAGATGCTTGGAACCAATTGTCGCATCCGTTGCCATAAACCAAACCACGGTTTCACGAATGCTCGCGCGAGATACATTTTTCTCTCTGTTTCGATTTATTCGAGAGATCAAGGTCCACCGATTCTTGCAACCGGGCTTTATTTTAGGCTGCTGTTAAATAGGAAATGGCGGATTTTTCAATGCTAGTGTGGCGGGGCTTGAGATATACTTCTTGTTAGGTTACTTCACCTTGGTCAATCGAGAAATATCACTATCGTCTGCAGGGCTTTCATGTCCTATTTTCATCTTGTTTGTTAAGTACTTAAATACTTCATCTTGGTCATCAACAAATACTTCATCTGGTTCATCAACAAATACCTCATCTTAGTCCTACTTTCAGTAGATATCTAATTTTACGAAAAGCGTTTTCGAGACAATTTTCCAAAAACATGGTACGAATCATGTCAGTCGAATAATGGTTCACTCGGTCTTCTTTTTTCGCCGTTAACACCGTGACCGAGTTTTCGATAGAAATTGAATTTTTTCATCGTTGCCCCGGACGGTAAACGTCGTTTCGTCGTCCTTCGTGGCCCCGTCAACTGAATTTTTAACGCGCGGTCATTAAAGTTTCCGATATCGTTTATCTACCGCGCGCAGTCGGCGAACCTGAAGATGCTCCGTTCGATCCGAGAGACACACGTTTTATACGTGTACATAAATGTACCTATTACGGCGGTATCTATTCCCAATCAGATTAAAATTCGCGAAAAGAAGTATTTCGTCTGGAATTTAAAGTCCTACTAAATTCTGTCATATTTTATACCCTAGAATTTTTTGAAAATTTTCAAAAGCCGTAATTTCATAAAGATCCGCAGTCTAGGTATGACATTAATTACAACAGCTGTGTGCTAGATCTGACGAAGCGTCTTCAAGTTCCGCACGATTAAAGGTAAACATTGGTCGAAGGTGAATCGTTCGATTTTAAATATTTACGCGGCAGAACTAGTTTAATAAAGTTGTCTGGGAATATTTATTGATATCGTTATTTTAAAAAAATTGTTACTGTTAAATGCATTTGATTCCACGGTATTATTGCGACTACGCAATCATTAGACGAAACGAATAGAACTGATAATGGAGGTAATTTACGACTGGGTTGTTCTTGCAAAGCAAGCAATGCACTTCCGAACAGTTGCATCATACGATAATAAAAACCAATATTGAAAGAGCGATCGGAAAAACGAAACTTGACGTAACTGGCTTTGCAGCTCCGTATTAACTAGCTCTTCATTAGTCCGTATCAGCGATGAATACGTGTAGGCACCACGAGCCAATCTGTTATTTCACAAATCAACGTAAATTGAACGTAACAAGTCTTTGAAAATTACGGGTTTCGGATCGATTATTGTCGCCGGGAATGTTACAGAAGTTTTAACGAGTCGTTCCTGTATGGAAATAATTTTTTATCGAGATCTTTTTACAGGTCACCTTTTAACAATTATTCGGAGGAAGAATGAGAACAGTGGGACGTGACCATGTTCAAGAGTTTCCAGGATCGAGCAAACACGAACGAGTTTTTCAGAGAGAAGTGGCCTTTGTCCTTTCGATTTCAGTTTTCAATTCTGAGTCTAAAAGGACTCGATGTTTCTTGGAATTTTTCCGTAACGTTGTCGAATGAATAAATTATTGTGCACTGGGTATATGGTTACTATTAAATCGATAATCTATCGATTATGTTTCTTCCAATGCATGTAGTCCCGACAAAAATGGACGAAATTTGTTCATTTGATATTTTTGTTAGTTTGACCAGCCTTGGAGTAATTTTAATAATAAATTGATTTTGAATTTCAATTAGATCGTAGTCGAATCGAATAAAGTCAATTCATTTGAGACGAAAACATCGAGATACAAAGTTGAAAATAAATTCGGAAAATTTGATTTTGAATATTTTTGTTAGTTTGGCCAATCTTGGAGTAATTTTAATAATCGATTGAGTTTGAATTTAAATTGAGAGTTTCAAGTTTTTTTTTTAATCGCACCGTAGTCGAATCGAACTAGAGTCAATTTTTTTGAATCGCAAATATCGAGATACGAAGCTAAAAATAAATTGGAAAATTTCAATTTTGAATACTTTTGTTAGTTTGACCAATCTTAAAGTAATTTTAATAATTAATTAATTTTGAATTTAAATTGAGGGAGTTTCAAGTTTTTTTTAATTGCACCGTAGTCGAATCGAATTAGAGTTAATTTTTTATTTAAATTTGCAAAATTTTTGTTAAAATTTGTTTTTTAATATTGCATTGCCATCCAGTTCTGATTATGTTTAATGTTTCAAGTCTCTAGCTCATCCGGGAAAATTACAAGATTTAATATAATCTTTAATACAAGATTTAATATAAGCTTGTTAAAAATAACAAGATTAAATTTATTTATATTTTGTGCGATTTTTACTATAATATATTATACACAAAAAATAAATTTAATCAATTCCCATGAAAGCACCTATACGATTTCATCAATTGTCAAATAAAAACTCTAAAATGGGTCATCCGACCCCTCGTGGTAGGTTTATCGTTAAAATGTATAAAATATAAATGTTCCGCTCGGTGTGCTAAAACCGAGAAGATTGTTATTCCGCCTCGAAAAAATAGGTTGTAGGTGCAGAATAAAATGGTGTCGTAAGACGCGTTGCGTCGGAGATAAATCGATGCTACTGAATAGTCAATGTCCGTGTATGACTTACCGTTTCTACTAACTGCGAGCTACGAAAGTTTCGAGGCAGCGATCATCTCGCGAACCGGTCGCCGCACGTTAGAAAAACGGATGTGTGTAGCGGGATTAAATTCGCGACATATTCTCGACGTAATTTTACGTCAGCGACCGCGTGATTGGACGACGCGAACGTTTATATTATCTTCGCAAACCGGAATACGAGAACCGAATAATCTGCATAAATAAATTCACTGTGCGGCGACACGTTATTTCTCTCTCTCGAATAGCGAAATTATTTAGTTGAGAGACTTTGAACAACGGTAGAAAAAGCCAGAACAATGAAGGGTCCGCCAATAGGGACGCAGTAAAGTGATTGTTAATTTAAGGATGTTCTGGAGATACAATGGGAGACAAAAGTACAAGAAATTCGAAATCCATCAATATATTGGCAATGAAAGCCGTTCATGAGTATATTTTCCATTAAAAAAATAGATTCATTTGAAAAGCTTTCGTTTAAGTAATGAATTTCATGTTATATTTATTTTTTAATCAAATTGTCTTCATATTATAACAAATTGTAAGTGACTTTTGCGAATAATTGTAACACGACAAATAACAATGACAACATTATCATTTTTTGCTCTGTAACTGTTTAGTGAATCCTAATAAATTTTGAACATAATTAAAAAATTACATAATTTTTACTATGTATAAAAAGAAAACTGGAGTTTCTAGTTGCGTTTTTTCATGGTTTAAATAGGGTTTCAAGTGGAATTTTATCAATTCTCCATAAGAAGGCGTGTTAAAATGTGCGAACTTGTAAGTTGCTGTAATTCTAAAACGGTGCAGTGAATCGAACCCAAACTTTGGTAATTACATTCAATTCAGTAAGAATTATATCTTGTCAAATTTTCAAAAACTTTGTTGCGTTTTTATATACCTCCAGAATATCCTCAACGCGTAGACCCTGTATATTTTATTGCGACGTGATTGGTTGACGCTTTACAATAATTGATAGAGAGTTGGGATCGGCGCGAATCACCATGCGGCTCCTGCGTTCTATTTCTTTCGCGACGTGGATGGGCTCGACGCGTCCCGGGATCGATATATAGGTCACTATCGGGACCGATCGATCCGCCGGATAGGCATCGAATCGCGTCGAACAACGCCGGTCCCGCTTTTACCAGTTTCCGTGGGCGACCTTCACGCGAAATATAATTAGCGATAATTATTGAATGCGCGGCGCGCACCGACGTCCCTGAATTTCGATCGATCCTCTCGGAAGAGAGAAGTGGAGAGAGAGAGAGAGAGAGAGAGAGAGAGAGAGAGAGAGAGAGAGAGAGAGAGAGAGAGAGAGAGAGAGAGAGAGAGAGAGAGAGAGAGAGAGAGAGAGAGAGGGAGAGTAAAGCCGGCGCAAACGCTGACTGACATTCGCCACACACGTGTGCTTTTACTTTTAACATCCGCGCGACGTATCCCATACCCATCTTCGGTTCGATTAAATCGAGCACCAGTCGACCAACACGAACCAATCCGTTGCCAGGTGCACCAATCAGTTGTCCACCATTTCTTTTCACCTGTTCACCCTCCGCACACCTGGCTGTCACCTATTTTCAACCGCGTCGACGCGATACGTGGCTCGCGCAATCGCCTCCTCCGATTTCAAAAATTCATTTTTTAACCGATGTATGTATCTCGATCATTTCAAACCTGCCAGATAGGGATTGTAGCATTGGAAGTGTTTCATAAAAGATGAGCTGGTTCGGAATCGATGCAATAAATCTCTGCTCTGATGTTTTATTAGATTAGCTCGATTTCGTGGACTTCGAAGGGCTGCTGGGAAATGATTGACGCACTGGAAAACTAGAACGACGATTGGAGCGTTGAATTTTTCGGGAAATATCTTGGGAACTGTTTTAACTGGGTTACTGTTGAAACGGTAAAAATGTTAGAAGCATTATAATTTAGAAGGAATACCTGTTTCACACTCCAGTTTGTTTGAATTCAGGTGGGAAATGTTCATTTTACATAAAGAGCTGTCTAATTCTGACTAAATTGCGGATTTTATGCATTTATAACAAAAATTCGATTTAATTTAAAACAGTATGAACGTTAGAAACACTAAAAAATACTATTACATTATCTACAACCTATTAAACATATTAAGAAAGAATATCTTTCTAAGCAGACTGCGGATTTTATGCATTTATAACAAAAATTAGATGTAGTTTAAAACAGAAGAAACATTAGAAGCATTCAAGAATACTGTAGAGAATTTCAGATATATTACAGTAATGTCTTGATCTAAGAAACATCCTCGGGTCCGTGCTGTTTCTTAGATCCCACGGTTTTACGTTCGGCGAAGTCGCAACGAAATAGTAGAACTACAGGATCTAAGAAACAGCAGGCACCCGATGATTTTTTTCTTAGATCAATGCTTTACTGTATATGGTCCTTATTAGCACGCGGATTTTATGCATTTATAACAAAAATTCGATTTAATTTAAAACAGTATGAACATTAGAAGCACTCAAAAATACTGTTACATTATCTACAACCTATTAAACATATTACGAAAGAATATAAATTTCTGTTTCACTCCACAGTTTGTTGCAATTCACGTAGAAAATGTTTACTTTGACTTATGAGAAAAATGAAGAGACCAAAAGGACAACAGTTAAAAACGTTTCAACAAGTTAGAAATGCTTCTGTATAAGTTATTTCTATCATCAATCTTCATCTAACAATTAATGCTGACATTTTTTATTTTACAGAAAAATCCGCAGTTGTATGTTTTAAATAATATAGTCCTCATATGCTTGCAATATCCGTACACCTGATGGATTACTTGGAAGTAGTTATTCATGATCGTCTTTTTAAACGGATTTCTGTGGATTCGTGATGTTTGCCCTTAGAATGACGAACATGTATGCTGCGCTTTGTAAACTGTTTGTCAGAAAGTTGATACTGGTCAATATTTAGGGTATCGAATTTCGCCGACTGAAGCAACAAGCGTCATCCACGGAAACACGTAACAACGTATGGACTGGACTTATTCGTTAGGGTACTCTTCTAAATTCAGCATCAATTTAACACGACAATATTTCTTTCGGTAACAGATCGACTGGCAAACAAATTTAAAAAGCGTTATCAATTAAACTCATCGTTAGGGTACTCTCTAAATTCAGCATCAATTTAACACGTCATAACATTTCTTCGATCGATTGATAAATATTTAAAAAGATCGACTAAAAATGACGAATTTGCATTTATCGATTGAGTACGATGTAACATCCAGTTTCAAGACTTCTGGCAAATAAATAATCGGTATTGTTCGCGGCCGAACTCGGATTCCATTAATCTATTATAATTCTCCTTCGACTTTGATTTCACGATACCGTATTATCGCGCAACGAAGAGGGCAGATCTAGATCTGAAAGTAATCTAATCAAATAATCATACGTGCTTAGCATGGCGTCAGCAGGGCTCGTTGATGTTCAGCTGTGTAATCGACGCGCCATGTTCGCGTCGAGTTCTCGACGTAGGTGAAATTGTAAAGAAATCCGAGGAACCATGTCAAGGAAGGGCTTGTTCCATTGCCATAACGCGGAACCCTGAACTCGAGGATTTTTCGTTCTGGCAGCCACGGAGTTGCTATTAATAAAGGGATGGAGAGTGTGGTCTAAGTGTGCGCTCGAAGGTGATCGAAAGAAATGTTAGGTGTACAAATAAGTTCGGTGCCTTTACATATATTCAGTTGTGATCGCATTGCAAATGAAAATTTTCGCAAGAAAATCATGCAAGAAGCATGATTCGCATCATGGATCATCAGAAGCATGATCAGAAGCATGTAGTGGAAAGTTTGATCCCGATGATGGAGAACGCAAGTGGAATCCTTGAAGAAAATCCTTGTCAAACGCGACAGAAACTTGGTGAGGAACTTGGTGTAACTCAACAAGCAATTTCCTTTCGTGTATCCCTATTTTTATAAATAAAGATGAAAAGTATACTCGAAAGGCACCGAACTTACTTATACACCTAATACACGTATAAACCTCGAGCACGAAGGATCAGAAGAAGAAGAAGAAGAAGAAGAAGAAGAAGAAGAGGAAGAAGGCGTTGGGAGCATCACAGGGATGAGGAGGAGGGCACTGTGTCAAGAAGAAAAAGGTTAGGGGTGGGGGATGGATTGAACCTCCCTTGGCAGGTGTACGGAACCTGGGCCGACTTAAACTTAGAACACCTCTACTGGCAGGCTGGTCCACGTCCTCTCGCTGCCACCGTGTGTCCCGTGCGCCGCTGCCATCACACACATACACGCACACCCACGTTTATTCGAATGTGCCATACGTTCGCGTCTGGTTCCGCACACGAAAGCACGCGAGGAGTTCGGACGTCGCGGTGGTGAAACGGCGCGCGGAACGAGAGCAACACGCGGCGGTCGACGGGAAATGGACGACTAAAGTGATGCGAGGCACACGCAACGAGCGACGCGAAAACACGACCTGCGATTATCTGTCGCCGCGACAACGACGACGGACCGACGTAGTCCAACAAAATCACCGAGCAACAACGATCGAACGGCAGCGGGAGACTGGCGAACGCGCGCGCCGAGGGGCAGAGGGAGGAGAGCGGATGGAAAGGATCCTGCCGCGTCTGGACGCCGTGTAAACGCGCCTTAAAGTATCTCTCGCGGTTGGATCCTCTATCCTTCGTCCTCCCTCCTTCTCTTCCTCCTCCCCCGCCACCCCCCTCTCTCTCTCTCACGTTTGCTCGCGCGCGCGTCACAAAAGCGGAGAACGTATCGCGCGGAAAAGCGCACCTGCGCGCTCCTGCGTCGTCGTTTTCTCGGTCGCGGCCCGTCTGTCCCTGTCCTCCCCTCCCCCCAGCCAACTCTTTCCCCACCCCTCCTACCCCCCCGCAATGTCCTTCTCACACCTACGCCTCTTGTCAGCCTCTCTCTCTCTCGCTGGAGGAGCGAATGCTAGCCTCCTTCTACCTCCTCTTTCAATTCCTCCTCCTCCTTCTCCTCTTCTCTCTCTCTCTCTCTCTCTCTCTCTCTCTCTCTCTCTCTCTCTCTCTCTCTCTCTCTCTCTCTCTCTCTCTCTCTCTCTCTCTCTCTCTATCGAGAACTACACTACCTCCGCCCTGCGATCCTCTTCAACGATCCAACATCCACGACGACCCTGTAACACCACCCACCCACCTAGCGTGCATTGTTGAGAGTAGATTATTGCTGGGAGGACCGGGAACCGACCCTTCCACACCAGATCCAAGGGACACCAATATGGCCGATCGAATTCGACCAAATGGTCGCTGCTTCTGGGATTATGTAAACCCACAGACATATCGTAAGGGACGAAATTGTTTCTTCTACTCCCTGGGTAGCTTTCCAGGGCAACCAGCCTGGGTACTGTTAGGGGATCAAGGTTTGCACAGGAACATAATACAGGAAGAATAGTGTTTTAGCTACTGGTTTGATGGTTAGGTGTTTGGAAATTGTTTCTTCCCTGGTCTATCCAGCCTGGCTCCTGTTAGGGGATGAAAGTTTGCACAGGAACAGGTCCTTTTAGCTACTGGCTAAAGTTTGATGGTTATATGCTGGAAAAGGTCAACCATTTAGTCCCAGCTGTTTAACCAGTCGTGTCACAGAAGTTTTGTCTACGGAACTGTCGATAACTATTATTTGTTACTTTCTAATGAATTTTGCACAATGTATTATAACGCAGTTCGTTCCAGAACGAGTAAAGTAGCAATCTGTGCTACTAATTCGATCACAATCGCTGTAAGAATGAGTCTCATTGGTCTGCTGTAAGTAGACCTGCTGGGATTATGTGTAAAATAATTGTTTATTTCTGGATGGAATAAATTATACTCCCGACCAGTTTTGATACTTTGAACTTGGAGAGTTTTAAGGTTGTAACATTTATCTTGGCCGCTAAACACTGAAGCAGTAAACGAAAATTGGATTGGTGTTATTGGTATCAGCAGCTTTTATTGTTTTCTCCCACCAAATGCTGCTCGTTGTTGTTTGCAATTTCAATAACTGGATTGTTGGCTGGTGCAACGTTGGCTGATACAGAGTGAATATTTTACAGGAGAGCAGGATTGCTGGGAGAACGATACCTTAAGATCTATTAGCTTCTATTGTTCTGTAAAATGTACAATACAATTTTTGTTTATAATGTTAATAATGGAATCGTTGGGTGATAGAAACTGCAAATTATACAGAAGAGCAGGATCAGATGAGAGGACAATAAAGCTGATAGATCTTAAGGAGATCTCGCATCCGACGTTGCTCCAGCCACTTGTCCAATTATCGTCTTTTGTCAAAAGTATGCACATTGCACAATGCAAGCGCACTTCGTGAGCCGTAATCGGTTTCCAAAATCATCTGGAAGGTTACTCAAATGTTTTCCCAGGTGAATCGAACCCTTTTCGGAAGAAGTAAGTTTCGCATCGAACGCGGCGAGTGATCGAGCCTGTTTGGTCGATAGCGCGTGTCCTCGTATTTTCTAGTCGGAGCAAATGTACCGTCAAACAGCCTTCGGTTCCACCTGGAACCATCGGTTCAACGATTCTTTCCCACACGGTTCGTGTAGGTTTCGCCGATAGGCCCGCGGCCCGAAGGCGGCACGAAGCTCTCGTGGCGCAAATCTAAAATTAGACACTGCCAATCACCGAGCACGATCTATATATTATCGGGACAATCGATTGCCTCCGGAGAGAGACCGAGTTCCCGAAGCCATCGGTCTACACGATATTAATCGACCGGCGGCGTTGCGACGATATTAATAGTTCGATTAGGAAGGACCAACGCGAGGCGACTCGCTCGTCAGAGGTCGATAGTGTCAGCGAAGAGAAGGTTAATGCAATTCGTTGTCAATTACGTAAACCCTCGAACCGCAGACGAGGCAGCTCACAGAAAGAGAACCGTGCTTCTTTTTCTTCGAAACACGGATCGCTCTTCCGAGAGCAATGCCAAGGAGAGAGAGAGAGAGAGAGAGAGAGAGAGAGAGAGAGAGAGCGAGAGGGGGGGAGAAAGAGAGAGATAGAGACCCTGTCATAAAGCAGGCATTGTTTCACGCGTGTAAAATTGCATCGTGAGCTTTGGCTCGGAGACAAACGTGAACTGCGCAGTTGGCTCGTCCGCCCATATAAAAAGGACCCACAGCGACCGCAAATCGTCAACGGGACCGTAACGACTCGCGTCGAGCTAGCTAAAATTAATAATCCCAGCTAGATTCGATATTCGACGTTCCTACAATCGTCGTTGAATTTCATGCAATTTCCTCAGCCTCTCGAGCTATAACACCTTCACTGATTAACGAGGATAAAATTCGCCTTTACTTCGTATTCATTGATCTAACCAATCGGAGAATATATTTGTAAGTGGACTCCGGATCTTCATGAAAAATAAATACTTCGTGCGTCGATAGGAAACACAGGAGCTAAATATAAATTTATATTTTTCGCTAGTAATTTTAAGTGAGAATAATTGAACTTCGATACCTGTTATGAGTGTACTTAACAATACGAAACTGTAATGGAATTTCAATTGTAAATATCTCAAAAGTTATTGAGTATCTGACCCTATAATGCTATATTTTCACAAATAGGAGAACGAAATCTACCAGTATGTAAAGTTTCGAGAAAATCTGAGATCCCATGACCGTGCCTTCTCATTGTTCGGCATTAATTATTAGTCACTTTTGTAGAGCTTATGAAGTTATTAGTCAACAATCATAATTGTGACTAGCGTTTGCCCAACTCTGATCCCGCACGAACAGATGTTGCTGCTACTCCTTTGTCGGAGTGGACGTGGCGGGGACTGTCTTATCGAGCAAGAGAAGGAGAGAAGCAGCAACATTGTGTTTTTCGAGTCAGCGACGCCCAGGTCTGCCTTAGATTTACGGAATAGCATATACCCTCAGCGAAGGATAGACCCGGTGTTGACGCATCAGGGCGAATCGTAGGCGGTAATACGTATAGTGGGTCCCTACGATCGTCTCACACCGGGCTAGGGACACAACGGGGTTGCGAGTCCCCTGGCGGTGGGGGTTTAGAGGGTATGGGTAGGGATATAGTCCCGGTTCCCTCAATTTCCATCTGGGAGAGAGCTGAGTCCCACACTACCCCCCTGAACTTCATCTCAAGGGGGGTGTGCGTAAACGCATTCCCGAAACCACCGTCCCAAAACAAAAACAGGTCTGGTCTGTCTTAGATGAACAATGCTCAGCTGGAGGAGCAATGGTGCGAGAATCATGGTTCGCGAAGGCCTGGCCGTCCTGTCTCCTGTCTGACCACGAATCGAACTTTTCTACTTGGTAACCGAGCGAGCCGAGGATGCACGAAAGGGTACGAGGCGAGTCGAAGCAACACGTGGCCCCGGGAATCAAGACGATCGCTGCCCCACTCCTGCCGTCCCGCTACAGCACAGTCGATTATTCTAGCTTACGAAAGTCCGGAAGAACGTTACACGCCTCGCGCCGTCACGTCGTCTCAATGTCACGGCTCTAGCACGAGCGATTATCGCGTTGCATCGAAGGGAACAAAAGCCAATGCGAGTCGCATGAAATACTGTGCCTCTATTCTATAATTGTACCTCGACGTATCGCTTCCGTTTTTCGAGATGTCGGCACCGCGATAAGAAACCGAATCCACTATCTGTCGACGTTGTCCTGCGGACTCGCGTTTTGTAATAAATGTTCTAACTAGGATCACGGTTTTGGACGTGTATCGAGGATACACGTGTACTATCCGTGTATTCGAGTTCAAGAGTACATGTGTGTCGATGTAAGGTGTGACGTTATCATCTGCCGGAAAATGTAAACGCTCTTTGGTATTTCTTCATCAGTACAAACAGTTAATTGATTAAGGTCTATTCACAGAAATTCTGCTGTTTAGTCCAGTCAATGAATGCTCATAAGGGGGGTGTAGAGGGAAATGGAAGGAACACAATTTTTAACTTTGGGACTTTGTTTGGACTAGTTAGGAGGTAAACGTGCAGGGATGCACGTAGAAGGCCCTTTTTTCGGTTTTCCGCTTATATCTCGGAAACTATGCGTCCTAGCGATAACACCATTCTATACAAAATTAAAGGTTTTTCGCTATCTCACATAGTTTCCGAGTTTTTTGCATTATTTGACTAGATAACTCTTCAGCACAATTAGTGAACTTTGAGCGCAGATATCTCGGAAACTATGCGAGATAGCGGAAAACTGAATGGACTCAATCTTGTGACACATTTTGTCAGCTTTAATTTTGAATGGTCTTATCACTAGGATGCATAGTTTCCGAGATATAAGCGGAAAATCGAAAAAGGGGACCTTCTACGTCCCCCTGACTTTTAGTATGTTTACCTCCTAACTAGTCCAAACAAAGTTCCAAAGTTAAGAATTGTATTCTTTCTATTTCCCTCTACAACTTTTCGTTGATTGGAATAGTTTCTTCATTTTCGCAACCTATCGTGTTAACTCTTGTATACTTTAATGTACTTGAGGTACGTGGGTTTTTTCCAAGTGGGTTTTAAACTCCGGAGTATCCGGACTTCTGCACGGATTATATTAATTACACGTGTATAAGTGTATCGAAAATGGGAAATCGGAAATGGGTATCTCTAGTTTTAACGTTAAAAAGCGCCCAAGGCTTCCAAATGGGAACGATAGAACTTGATGAGGTAGCACGTTCTATCACCTCGAACGATCATGCGAGCGAACGCACACGCAGTTCATCAAGATAGGCAGTTGGTGTAGGTACCGAAGTGGGAGCCAATCGGATTATACCAGTGATATATCCACTGGACAGCAGCAATTTTATAGGAGTTGAAATTTCGCGATCAATTTAAATGACCCACATTCGGCGCGGCGAGATACAATCTACCGGGTGCCAGAGAATTTTACGATCAGCGCGTTTTGCCTTCGAACATCATCTCCACTAAACTGAAGGGTCTCTCAATAAGAGCGATAGATCTTTCAATTGTCACAGCCGCCAATCAGACAGCGGACATTTATGTAAAATACACACTCTACTATCTTGATAGAACCAGGGACCGAAGATAAGAGCTATTCTAAAATTTTCTACGATAAAAGTCATTAATAGAAAGTTGATTATTATTGAAATTTAAGATAATCTACACAAAATATAAAGAAAAAAATTCGAAGAACAAAATGATTAAAAAATATCGATTTTTATACTTTTTGGTTACAAGTAACAGTTATTAGTGTTCAAAAAATAGGATCTAACTCGACACCTGTTTTCGATGAAGAAAAACTGTTTCGATTGGTCAAAGCAGTTTATCGATGAGAGAAGTTAATTTCGATCACTCATAACAGTTATCAATGATCGAATTTCTTTACCATTTGAAAGTTGTACTATTTAATAATAACTGTTACAAATTTCCTTCATCCATAACTGTTATGAGCGATCGAAATGAACTTCTCTCATCGATAACTGTTATGAGACATATTATGATAATTGCGGATTATTTAATAGTGTGGCCCTTTACCGGGGTTCCACGGAATAATTTTGACATTAACAGATATTTTTGCTAAAAAAAAGGTCATTCAAATTCGTGTTCAAAATGTTTCATCTGTTCACATTCTCATGTTTCAAATTAAGTCTCAAGAACTACGTGCAATGCCCAGGGATGGGATGGGGTCCGCAATAAAAAATGTTGTTCAAGATGGGGGCCCCTACATAAAGATGTTTGCCATTATATCTTATAATTATACTGGGTACTTCTTTCTTCTGCACAGTAGTGTATATATTCTACCGGTTGGCTACATCAGAAGACCGTTCACAGAAATGAGGTTTAGAGAGGACCAGTTGTCCCCTATCTTCAAAAACGAATGATCCATCAAAATTATGCTCGAGCGATCCGTCGTATCGAATTGTGTCAACAGAGTTCCAGGTGGGAATGCTCTCTGGACCCTTTCCGCGGCACTCAAGTCACAATTATTCGACACAGCGTAGATGGGACACGCGCGTGAATAACTCTCAGCGTTCCCGAGTACAGGACAGACAGGTCGAGTAATTGGATCGAGCAGCCGCGCTGCTATTGGCAGCCGAGTAACCGGCCTGTTTCCAACCCCCATCCAGGAAGTGGCAAGGGCTCGAGATCCTGAAGCTCTGCTTAACTTGACCTTAATTTCGCGGGATACAATCTGATTGCCGTTTATCAGTTCCTGGGAATTCCGACAGGTTCTCGCTTCTTGACGAAAGGGGCGTCGCATTAGGGGATCGCTATTTTTACCGACCCCTCTAATCGGGTTTTCAATGAGCTCTGAATGATCAGCGACGTTAAGGTGGTATTCTGTGATTCTGGGACCTAATTATACTCCATTCGTCAGGAACGCAAACTTGTGCGTCCAGGAGCACAGCAGGAAGTTACGACGAATGGAGTATGGATCTTTCAAGTTCGCTTAGGGATCCCACCTTTATGGGGGTCATAGAAGACCGGCAATAATAGGATTAATTCGAAATGTAATTAAATATTCTTGAAATGGTAGCAAAGATTAACATCGTTGATCAGGAGCAGTGTAGCCAGATGAGGGGAATCACGATGAGATGATGTACCCCCTCTCTGATGACCAGACCAGTCTACGGCACGGGCACCCTGGTCTACGGCATAGTGGGGGACGTTGGAGTGTGCGCATGGTGCTTGAATGGGATAGTGGAAGGGGTAAGGAGGAGAGTACACGAGGACCGTTTGGTCCTCAACCTGGCGACACTGATCAGGAGCAAATTTATTGACCAATGTGTACCGTTGAGTGCTGACAAGAAAGTCCCCGGGGGTCACAGAGGCAAGAGGAGTCTATCGTTCTGCATAGCAGTAGTAGATTGTGTGTGACCGCTTCGGCCACACCTCGGAAGGCACCTCCTTCCAAGCCAACCAATCGGGCGCGCATTCTTTGCCTACGTCACCGCATTCCTGCCAGGGACCTTTTTGTCAGCACTCGTCGGTTCATTAACGGGAGTATTCTCCTTTCCAGGATTACAAGACTGCTCATTTTAGTCAAGAAATGCCATATGGTGATTGGTCTACTCTTATACCTCGTTTGTGACAGTATACAGTGGTCGGCAACGGCAGTGTCTTTTCAGCCCGATCTCGGCTCGCTACGCTTCCTTTCGTCTCGCTCCCCGTGACGGCCCTAGTTCTCGAGGCAGCTCAGGCGCGTTCCTAACTGGGAACCTATTGATACGGATGTCGCTCTAATGCGCCACGCGCAGTTCATACGGTCTGAGTTAGGTACGCGCCTGAGCTGCCTCGAGGACTAGGGCTGTCACGGGGAGCGAGACGAAAGGAAGCGTAGCGAGTCGAAAACTGGCTGAAAAGCGACTGTCGTTGCCGACCACTGTTCTAGATTGATCTTTTATCAATTTGGAGACCTGGAAACAAGAACACCCTCTTAAGAAAATGATTCCCGGAGTTATTATCATTTGCCGCTGTAATAGCCCATTAGAACCATTAGATCTTACAAAGTAACACGTGCTCGCGACGCTGGTCAGCCTGTTAAGCTAATTTCATCCCGAAGAATTTGCATGAAGAGCAATCCGAAACAAAGAGTCGTTACCGTTAGAGTAGTTGTTCGTTTACTTTCGCAAAATCCTTTCATCGGGAGCACTTTCGACGCTCTGTGTGTTCTACGGCGAGAACGGTCGGGAGACGTTTGAATTGGCGATTATAAAAAGAGAAATCCTCACCAAACACAGGTCGGCTAATTTCGACGGAGACAAAGGAGGTGTTAACAACCGGGCCACTCTTCTCACAATGTTCATGGTTCCGCTTCGCAACTCCGTTCGCGCATAATTTCCTTTAATCCGTCACCCTTTGATCCTCGTCCTTGCCGTTATGGCGGAAAGCTCTCGCGGTATGACGTCAGTCGTTCCCCTCTCGCGTCCTCCTGTAATCCCGGCTGGGAAACGGGGTAGGGATAGGACACGGGGGTGGAAAGTGGCACCTTCCAGTCAATAGCAGCAGCCGCCGAGACACTCGAACGTTTTCCGTGTTCGAGGGGCAACTTTCAACCTCCGGAAACGGTTCTCTCTCTCTCTCTCTCCTTCGTTCGAATGTATTCACCGAAGTCCTATGACGTACTTCTCTTCCTTTTTTTAGTTCTCGCGACGAAGCAAATTGAAGATTCGCATGCAAATCCGAATTACCCTTCGCGACATCTTCCGCATCGAGATTCGAAGATCGGAGATAAAGGCTGACGTAACTGCGGAAGGACCACGTTAGACACGTTCTTTGCATCCCTTCGAGGACTCCGGGGACGTGGACACGTTTTCGGGGAGGAATACTACGTGATCGTGAAAATCCCTGCTCGATTACCGTGCAGTAGTCGAAGGATAGACTCAAACGTTAGGACAAAATGTAGACCTATGATAATAGACTTATACGTTAGGACCATGTGGATATAATACATGATCATAGACTTAAAACGTTAGGATAATGTAGGCACACGATCGTAGGGTCCAATGTTAGGATCATGTAGACACATGATCGTAGACTCCAATGTTAGGACCATGTAGACACATGGTCATAGACTCAAACGTTAGGACAATGAAGACACATGATCATAGACTCAAACGTTAGGATAATGTAGACACACGATCGTAGACTCCAATGTTAGGACTCAAACGTTAGGGCAATGTAGACACGTGATCAGAGACTCAAACGTTGGGGCAATGAAGACACATGAACATAGATTCAAACGTTAGGGCCATGTAGACACGTTATGAGAGACCTTTGAGCAAAATAAAAATTGTCGTCTTTTTTTACTGACATTAAACCAACACGTTATTTTTAAATTCTTCTGATCTGCCCATTGCTTTAAATCGCACTTAATTGTTTTTGCGATAAATTTCATAAAATTCACAGACTAGTAATGATCATGCGGTAGTAACTTCAGAAATTCCGTTGCTTTAAAGGTGACAGTGTGGTTGGTTTAATTGTAACGACGACATTGTTACATCAGTGTAAAAATTGTGCAATGATTATTAACAAGGTGGCATTTTCACGAATTGTTTAATAGAGTTTGTCACAGAAGAAACGTCGCATAGAACGTGCGAATACGACAAGCGTGCACGGGAACGCGAAAGAGGAAGCGGCGTGACACTATCGATCGTTGATAATTAGCTTCTACTTCTTGAAGGACGTCTTTATACTAACCAGGAGTTCGACCTTGTCGCGCATTAAGGGCACCATAGTTCGCTCGGCGGGAATAGGGCCAAGGACACGTCCTCCATGGCCCCATTCGCTTGAATAAATGACAAAATATTGACAATTTGTTCACTCTGTCGGAAGTTTAAGCGCCCCACTGTATGCAGACTGACTAATTCATTCACTGACCAATCTTGTCGATCGCGTTCCCTCATTTCCGAGTAATTAACACGTCCGTCCACCGCGTACAAATCCGACGAAAATGAACTAATTGATTTCACTACACTGAAGTTCCGTCCGCGATGTAGGTTGAATGGCCAATCCTCAAATTTGGATGGACAATTACTAGACCCGACCCGAAAATGTCGGGACCCGTTGCTACCCGACATGAACTACGAACAAGACTATGGAGAAGACTATGAACAAGAGAGATATACAGAAAAACAATTGAACTGCACGGATTGATACTGGAGCTTCAGATCCGAGCGAATCTGTTCGGCGAGTAATTCGCTGATAGATGAGAATCGAGAGAAAAGAGGAGCTAAAGAAGAAATCAATTTGCCTGGGGCAGAACGAAGGAGAGCAATTGGTAATTACCGCGCGTTTCCGTTCCCCTCAATTTATCCCGACGTCCCTTATTCCGTCTGCTCCGGAGCGTAACCCATTTCTTCCCACCATACGCGGCACCCACGCTTTCAGAAAGCCCTGAAACCTCCTCCCTACTCCGTGAGCCGAGCAGGGTAGACTGTCTCTACATAGAGAGGCCGAGATAGTGGGAGAGGGAGAGAGGATTCATGCACGAGCGACCGTCAGGGGTTGACCTAATTTCGCGCGGCGTAGGTCAGCCTCTCTCTGGCTGTCTGACCTTTTCCCAGGAGAGTTCCTGGCGAGGCGAGGGTTCAGCGTGCACCGGCCAAGAGAGATCAAGTGGAGGGACGTTAGGCGTCGTGATGCACGTGTGCGACCCTCGTATATGGGTGTAGAGCGGGAGGGAAGGAAACTGTGTGAAAACAACGGGATTACGGACGCGGGGAAGCTTCGCGCTTTAAGGGGGTAGACTCGTTTCTAGGATTGCAAGGGCGCGGGATGGTCCTTCTTTTCAAAGATAAGCTTCTTTCAGTAGTGTTTAGCCATTGAGAAATACGAACGCGCATCCCGCAGCATCCTTGCAATCCTAGAAACGACTTTACCCCCTTGAGGTTTCCGCTGGGAGCTCGTTGGCCACCGTTCAGCCGGAGGAAAGTCTCAATTCATTTAAAATCGACATGATCGAACCGTTTCGAAAGGTGGTAGACCAAGGTAGGAATGACTCAACGGAGTCACGCTCCACAACTCGGATTCGAAAATCAAATGCCATAAAATGCTGACGCTGGTTGACATCAAGTATTCCCACGCGCGCAAGCAACCGGAAAGCCCAGATTGATCGGTCCCGATTTGGATTTTAGGATTCGATTATGTACTCCGCGTTTCTACCACGTTCCTGTGCACTCTCTTCCTCCGGTGTCGTTATCCCGACATTAGATAAAGAAGAAATGAAACACTACGGTAGAGAATTCAGACAGTGATCGTTGAATTCGCTGCGAGATTGGAATTTTAATTCACAGCGTTATACGAGATTAAGAGAGTATGCGGCTTAATGAGTTTCTCCATACCGGGAGTTCCACACTTGGCGAAATTATGTCCCCGCTGGTCCAATTACACACGCTCTTGACTGAATCGTTCATGCCAAATATTTCCGAGTACATTTCACCGTTTCGCGTATTAACGATCGTACGTGTAACTGCAGGAAATTGTGCGTCGTCTTAGCGCCGCTTCGTGGAGTCCTCTGCCTGATGCATGGCCATTGAAAACTGCAGCTTTGGGGTTGCTTGCGATTTTTCGAAGCAAGGATGTTCATATCGATTCAAAGGAGCTACGAAACTGATTGGACAGAGAGGATTCAGGGGAACAATAGGCAGACCAGGCTGCGTCCTGGCGAAGGCTGCTACGTGGGCGTAGGTGGTGGAGGTTCGCCAGGCAGGTGCTAGGCGACTGTGAGGGGATAAATGAAACTGGGTCACCCCTGGGAACCGTCGAGCCTGGGGCTCGTGTCCGGGTACAACTGGTCAGAGCCTGCGAATATCGGCTTCGCAAAACGGAAGCTGGCCTGCCCGTGCTATTTACAAAGGAGCCTCCCTGGAAAATCCTTGCAACCAACGCGCCCACTAGCCAGAGCCGATCCACGTTCATCCAACGCGGTTCCAGGGAAACATGTACTCTTGGTACGTCATCCACGTCTATTCGTCGTTAATTCACGGCGAATGATTAATCGCTCGAACATGGAACATTATCTGTGGCCTGGTAGCTCCAAGTTATTGTCTCGAAGGGTGCAATGAATCAGCCTTTCTTACAGTTTTTCACTTTTATGGAAGGAACACTGTTTCCCAAATTGCAAGTTTAACTTTAGGTTACATCGCTGAACCTGATTGGAATCCTTGTTTCTTTTTTTGACACAGGGACGTGATACTAGGGACACAGTTTTACCTTACCGCAGGTGAAGCAATTAGTTTAGGACAGATAACACAGGAACTAAAGGGCACGGAGACCTAACCCTAGGGACACAGAGACCTGACATTAGGAACACAGGGACCTGACACTAGGGACACAGAGACCTGACACTAGGGACACAGAGACCTGACACTAGGAATACAGGGACCTGATCCTAGGGACACAGAGACCTGACACTAGGAATACAGGGACCTGATCCTAGGGACACAGTTTTACTTTCTCACAGGTGAAGCAATATTTTAGGGACATATATCACATGAATTAAGAGACACAGCGACGTGCCATTAGAGACACAGTTTCATCTTCTCGTAGGTGAAGCAATATTCTAGGACCAGATCGATGAGAAATAATGGCGTCGTCGAGAGATACTCTGTTCTCGTCACTACACGAGTTCGCGGTTAACGTGGAAGGGGTCGATCGAACGCTATCGCAAGCATGTCGGCGACGTCCAAAAGGAAATTAGTGTCTCAGAGGATGCAATGAATCAGCCTTTGTTACATTTTCTAACTTTTATGAAGGGAAGACCCTTTTGCAATAACATCGCTGAACCTGATTGGAATCCTTGTTCCATCTTCTCGTAGGTGAAGCAATATTGCAAGGAACAGATAACACAGGGACATAAAGCAGATGTCCGACTGTGTGAATTGCAAGTGAGACACGCATCTTCATAGCTATTTTTTAACTTTTAAAGGAAGATGTTCCCCAACTGTTTTTTAATGATAATGGAAGAGGACATCATTCATTTCTCGCAGGTGAAAGGGGTGATTCGATGAGAACTTATGGCACCACGAAGAAGAAATATTCTGCTGGAGAATCTGCGATTCTTGTCACGATACGAATTCGTGGTTAACATGGAAAGGGTCGATCGAACGCAATCGCAAGCATGGTCGGCGAATTCTGAGAGGACAAAGGTAGAATTTACGTGTCGTCGGTATCTGGAGCTCTCTGTCGCGGCGAAGGGGTCTCTATCAAACGACAAAAGGAAATATTAATAAACGCGATATCGAGGTTATATGTCGCGGCGAGAAGGGATCCATGGATATCGCGGATTGGATCATGGTGCTTGCGTGCAACGCGATCGCGTAGGACTTCGAGAGGAAGATATCTCTCGTCAAATATCATCCACGCGCCTGTTGACCCACATTGTTTTTAACGAATAACACGTGATTCGATTAGCGGGACAATCCCGCGCGTCGCACGCATCGAACAATCCTGATCGACGGGTATCATTTTCACCGCTGGAGGAGTTATTACAGTGACGTATACTGCCCGCTCGTAAAATACGAGCGCGGTCGTAACTTTTTCATCATTTCGTACACGTCAATGTCGGTTCCCATCGACACATATAATTTAATGTGTAACGTTAAAAACACGTAATTGCTAATTACCGGCTGTAATTATTGTTAACGTAAGAGCTCTCGTAACCGGGCAAATAAGACGTTAATGCTCGCGGCGCTTTTCCGGAATGATTGAAACGAAGTGTTTAATTAAGCTAATTCTGTCGCCTTTGTGTTCAAAATTCTACAATCGCAAAACTGCGCGTGTCTGTTCAAGGACGTTGGTAATTGCAAGAAAGACTGACAATTTCGGAGGCGATGTTATTATACTTATTGGTGCAATAGTGTTGCTATTTCAGGCTACACAGACACGCGGTTACGTAACCTATTTGTGTCCACGTTATCCGAGTGAGCAATTGAAAATACGAAACAGTCGATACGGGCATATCGATCTATATCTATTAATTATACAATAGCCTGTATCCTTGGACAGCAAATGGAGACGGCCAAGTTGAAGATGCGGTGAGCAGAAAAATTGTGTTATTCGTTTGATCTCGTGCAACAAAACCTGATAAATTACAAAAACGACAGGAATTAATTTATTTACACTTTGCGCGGTCGTTAGTGTGTGACATGTGCAGTAATAAATTGCACCATCATATTTATAATTTCAATAATTGTACAAAAAGGTGTAATTCGAAACTATAATTGATCGGTTCTAAGAACAGCTGGTTTGAACGCGGACGAGTCATAGGAAGCTAAAAAGGATCAGCTGTTCGGTCGGTATAAAGCCGGGACTGGATTGCATAATGCTTGCATTACGTGACGATGCATTCCCTTCCTCTTTCCGCTCTTCCGACTGTCTATGTGTAGACTGTGTATAAAGCCTCTAAAGTACAAGGCTACGAGCTGCCCAGTAGCGTATAGAACGCTGCCGTCGGACGGCTGTTGTAACAGTTTAACGCGAGCCGAGTTAACATCCAATCGTTTCCCTTGCTCTTTTCGCCCCTATTCTAGTTTCAATCGTAATGCCACTATTGACAATATTACTGACCATATAATTATATAATAATAAGTAGACTGCGGATCTTTATGCAAAATAAAAATTGTCCGCATCGATTTCAAGAAGTAGAAATTAAATTAAATGTTATTGCTTTCCTTAATGATTTTAATAGAAATCATATATCGATATTTTTAATTTTCGTAATTTTCAATTTTTTTAATTTTCCAACAATTTTCAATTTTTTTAATTTTCCAACAATTTTCAATTTTTCTTTATCTTTCAACAATTTTCAATTTTTGTAATTTTCCAACAATTTTCAATTTTTGTAATTTTCCAACAATTTTCAATTTTTGTAATTTTCCAACAATTTTCAATTTCATCTACTCAATGTTGCTATAAACGCATAAAGATCTAATAATAACTCACCTTAAAACTCACCTTTAAAAAATAAGAGGCTCTAGAGACTAAGTAGGGGTGGCATTAAGAACGATTCAATTATAGATCACACGCGTGAATTTTTATGGCGTTATGAGGTCAACAAAGCTGGTAATGATCCATTTTTGCAATTAATTAAAGATATTAAATATGTATATTCTGGAAATTAATATAACATGTTTTCAAAATTCGAATTGTTAACTTCGCCCTTTGTTCGTAGAGTATACAGTGTGTTCACACGTTTCGAATTTGAATAAAGTACAGTCAATTTGCATAATTAAATTGAACGAGGAATATTTTATTGTTTAAAAATTTGTATTAAAACAAATATCAATAATATTTTAATTAAGTAATTTTAAAATAACAACGTCAAAAAGATATTACAAAATTTTTCTGAATGTCCATCCTTTACTCGCTACATAATATATTAACGTTTATTTTTATAATGGGAATTACTGCAAACATGTTAAATACAGAAAGCTTTGAAATAATCTATACATTTTGGTCGACTACCAAAGGATCAACGAATCAAATTACACAACAATGTTTTATTTACATAATGATTTTCTTTCTTATCCCCATCGCAGTTTCCGTACTTATCGACGCCTGTGCGTCGCGTTTCCTGGCTCGAACTTCTCGATGCCGTAAATACATCCGCGTGCGACTCGCCGGAAAATTTAACCGTCACGTCACTGGACGCAGCGTTGCGAGAAAACTCGCGTTAGGTGCGGGGAGAGCAGGGGCGGGCAGCGCGTAAAAATGTCGTGACTAGACCCGTCGGGGGTGGGAGTGATTGCGTAACACTCGGTTGCAATGACGGGAGAGAATTGTAGCACGCGTTTTTGGCAGAGAAAAAGCTTTTCGTTCTGCGCCCCGACGGACCTCGTGTATTATTGGCGTTCGAGCACAGGTGCGCGTGTACAGGGTGTTCGCGTTATTATCGGCCTGCTTTTTTCTTCTCGAAAATGGTAAATAGAACGGAACGATGCTGTAGCGCGCGCATAAGCGTCCGCGGTCGGGACCGAAGGCGGACACTTAAGCGGGCGGGTGACTTTCAACTGAAAGAAGGGGAGGGGATGTACACTCCCGCTCGTAAGTCTTAGATTTGAGTTGATTCGACATCGACTTGATGATCACTAGACTTGGTCTTCCCTCAATATGATCATCCCTAGACTTGGTGATACCTCAACATGATCACCATTCAACTTGATCATCCTTCAACTTGATCTTCCTTCAATTTGATAATTCCTAGACTTGATCTTCCTTCAATTTGATAATTCCTAGACTCGACCATCCTTCAACGTGATCTTCCATCAATATGATAATTTCTAGATTTGATCATCCCTCAACTTGATCATTCTTCAACTTAATCATCCTTCAATTTGATCATCGAGAACGAGAATAGAATAATATAACAACAGAAAGTACCAAAAAATTAATCACGTGGATGTCAAGAATAGTGGAAACATTTCAAATGAGGAAAAATTTGTTCGCATCCTTCAACGATTATTTCATTTTTGCTGAGTTCAATACAACTATGATCACTGTCCTAAGACTCATGAGCGGGAGTGTACGTGAAATAGTACACGTGTATTCAGAATAAAACGTGAAATAGGGATTTCTAATTAAATTTACGAATTATTATTTATTCATTTTCAACCTGAATGCACAACGTTTGTGATATACAGAGCGTCCCAAAAATGTTGCACTCAGGATGGTCTCAGGAATCATTTCTGAGACGTCCTGTACATATTACATATTGCCTTATTAGATCTGTCCTACTTCTGTTACTCAATAAAATTATTGCTTCGCTTATCTTATTATTATTATTATTTTTTATGCAATTATTTTTTATGCTTTGCAAATGTTAGTTGTTTCTCAACGTAATCTTTTCCCGAGTTCTCAAGGTCATCGTTATCTTTTTTTCTTATAACTGCATATATTTTTCCCTGCATATTCTAGTCGAATGCATTAAAATGCATTCAGAGACCTTGAAAAGTCCGGGGAAAAAAAGACCTCGGGAGAAAAAAATGACATTTGCAAAACGTTCACCTTGCGATCACCATTTACATTACGTTAGAAACATTTGTTATGTCATCACTATACAGCGGATCTTTATGCAAAATAAAATATACACCGACGCGAATATGAAGCTAAATAAAAATTTTAATTGATTGAAAATAACGTCTCCGTGTTTGTACATTTCTTAAACAATTTCTAAAAAATCGCTGTCCACTAATCAATTACGAAACATTCATGTACTGTATGAGGTATTATACCAATATATAGTATTATACCAATTTCGTATTATATCCATAAAATTAAAAAAATCATAGGGAATGGAAATATTTTAGCTAGGAAGAGATGTTTCACCTTCGAGTTAAAATAGCACCGAGTGCAAAGGGTAAAAATAAATATTACAATTTTTTGTCGACTATGTTCCCCAAATGACGGGCCCCAAGTGTCCGATTTTGATTTTGATAATTTTTTGTGAGATGATGGTATATGGATTCCTAACTATGTATGCAAAATATTAGGTGCAGTTACTCAATAGTTTTAAAGATATGAACAATTAAAGTTCAACCTGCTTACAACTTGCTAATGTAACAACAAGGTATGAAACTTTAATCGTTTATACCTTTAAAACCATTGAGTAAGTACACCTAATATTTTGCATACATAATTAGAGATCCATATACCATCATCTCACAAAAAATTATCAAAATCGCAGTCGGACACTTGGGGTCCTTCCCTTGTTAGACGAGATGCATCGCCGCTTTAAACCAAATCAGACAGATTAGATAAATGAAGAGGAATTCGATACGATGGGAAGCTGCAAGACTATATTGACTATATTGAGACTATATTGACTATATTGACTATATTATACGGAGCCGGGTCTAAATAGACCCGAGGGTCAATATCAACTAAGATTAACCGCGCGCGCGTGAGCCAGTCCCTCACGCTTTTCTGTCAAAGAAAATAGATTTGTACCGTTTTAGTCATTCGGATGCTTCCAACTACAGTCTCCAATCGTACAGCAGATAGAATTTAGCCCAGGCGATCGTTAGGTAAGACTTCGAGAGCCTGGGACCAGTCTGACAAAGCCGGATTACCGGGAGGAAAAACTTCAGGAAAAGGATGGAGGACGTATTAGACGACGATTAAGCTAAACGGTTGCGAAGAGGATCGTTAGCGAACCTTGCGTCGGCAGAGTAATGCGATGTTAAGCAATTATAGGAATTATGGTATCGCGTCATAATTATTGGAATCGCGGGGGCTCCGTCGACAGATAACAGGAAATATGGCGGCGCTCTGTATCGCGTCTGGGACAGTAGCGCGTTATAACTAGTTGGGGCCATGGGCAAAGTAGAATTTCGAGGGAAAACGTAGAATTTGGAACTTGGTTTGTGTTCCGGGACCTGTTTTGCTTGGGGCCCGAGTTGCCAATAGGGTAACGCGCCACTGGTCTGGGATCCGTATTTTCCGTCCCGGTGCCTTGTTAATTATTGGTCAAGTTGCCGCGGATATACTTCTTGCGTTAAAACCGCAGTACCGGTCACCTTGCTACTTTCGAAGCACCCCGCTGCTGGTTTATCGCAAGCCGAGAGACGCGAATAAACAAACAAGCTGCGCGAGGCTCGTTGCTCCATCGCTCGGGTGGAAACGCGGCATAACGTTTCACGGATTACTTTCCTCCGGACTGGGAAACATTTAATCGCAATAATGGACAAGCCTGGACTAGCTGGACAAAATTATTTTTCCTCTCGTGTGTAGAACGTGTGGAGAAAGTGTTGAGAACGAACAGATCCTTATGAAAAATTACACAACTCTACCCTTTAGAATTTGATATTTTCCGTCAAGTATTAAGAAAAGTAATCGTGAAGAAGAATTGTAAATATCCACAGTTTAATAGTTAACTTCTGGAAAATGCTTTCCACGTGTCAGAGACAACAGATTAGGAGCGTCTCTTCCGGAGAGCTTAAGGATCAGCTGATTCACAGGGGCGTCAGCTGATTTTGACAGAGCGGACGACCTTGTGCGCATCCTATCGCGTCGCGCGGCAGCAACTTGAATGACACGAGTGCGCTCGCATATCGTAAAAAGCGATGGACGGACACTTACCCGTATCCCACTTGAGAAACTATCTATTTCGAAAAAAAGAAAACTATGCGAAGATATGATCAGCAAATGTGTAGCTCAAGTGTTAAGAACAACGATAAGATTCGCAGTAAGAGGAAATCTGTTTGTATGTTTACCGAATGATTATTTTTGTGAATGCTGAAGTCTGCAGTCGAAGTTGAGCATGATGCGACCTTCGTGGAGCTTCGAAGATACTTCAAAAGCGTTTTACTAGCCTGTTATGCGAATGTTCTTGAAATGTACAGAAATATAAGAACAGCAAAAGGCAAGGATAATTAATTAGACTGCGGATTTTATGCATTTATGACAAAAATGGGTACGAACAATTTAAAACAGTGGAGGTGTTAAAAAGCTTTAAGGCCACCGTGTATTAGTTTCACCTTAACAAGATCATCAAAAGAAGAATGAAATTTTTAGCTGGCTTCTGTGTCTTGCAATCAAACATTTTTTATTTTGCATGAAAATCCGCAGTTTACTAATTTATTGCCAGCAACCTGGCAGTTTTCCATGGGGAAAGGTCCTCCGTGTGTCAATTATTCTATTTAAATGGGAATGGGCATTGGTCAGAGAAAGCGGACGTTGAAATATTAAAATGGTACATGTAAGGATGCCCAGGCGGATGCGGCTATGGCGCCTCGTGCGTGCGCGTTGTTCCGCTCGTCAGAGGATTAGCTATATCTATCCTGGGGCCACCAGCGACCTCGATCAATAATTCATTTCCCAGCTGTCACGCCCTTGTTTGGTGAATTCGCATCATCAAAACAGGCGTACGCGGTCTGAGCAACGCTGGATCGCTGGTAGATCCTGTCTCTGATGGCGCGGATATCACGCGGGTACGCTGACGTCGCCATTTTTCTGGGAATCAGCAGGTCGACAGTCAACAATCGGACGTGGAAAAATTCTCAATTTTTCTATGCTTCGGAGAAGCGGAATTGCTGACCAAATTAATCCTATTGATACATCCAACCTAAACAGCAACGACATCTTTTCACTAGACTTAAGGATCACTGAACTTGATCTTCCCTTAACTTGATGATCACTGGACTTGATCTTCCCTCAACTTGATGATCACTAGACTTGATCATACCTCAATATGATGACCATTCAACTTGATCTTCCTTCAATTTGATTATGACTAGACTTGATCTTCCCACAACTTTATGATCACTAGACTTGATAATGTTTCAACTTGATCTTCCTTCAAATTGATAATTCCTAGACTTGATCATCCTACAACTTGATCTTCCTTCAATTTTATCTTCCGTCAACTTGATCATCCTTCATCTTGATCATCCTTCAACTTGATCTTCCTTCAATTTGATAATTCCTAGACTTGATCTTCCTTCAACTTGATGATCCTTAGACTTGATCATCCCTCAACTTGGTCATTCTTCAACATGATCATCCTTCAACATGATCACCCTTCAACATGATCATCCTTCAACATGATCACCCTTCAACATGATCATCCTTCAACTTGGTCATACTTAAACATGATCACCCTTCAACTTGATCATCCTTCAACTTGATGATCCCTGGACTTGATCATCCGGATTCTGGAATGAAATTGTCTCCATTTGTCCCGCGAGTGAAGACGTAAACACACTCTCATTAGTCTTTTCATCGTGATTCAGCGAAGTAGAGTCCGAGTGGCTTCTCCTTTTGTGCGGATCGCAAACGTGGCCTACCCTGAGGGATTTCGCTTTGAATGGATCGTTTCCGCGGTCGCTCGAGTGTCGTCGGAAGGTATTGTTCTTCCTCAGAATTACAGGTGGCAGCAGGTAACTCTTTCTCTCAACGGGTTGCTAACGCCCTCAGAAAACTGAGTAACCACCAGCTGTGTTCACCCACTTCATTACCTACTGAGTGAACGCAGAGTGGCTCCCTGTCCTCCGAGAGCTCGTTCCGGTTTCTTTCCGTTCCGTTTTTACCGACCGAGCCAGTGGAATGATGGGCGCATGCGTCTCTTCTAGTCTCGTTCGAAAAGTAGAGGGATACTTGTCTCATCCTCGACGCTGCATTGCACGCTTATTTTTACATTTAATTGATCGAGCTAGTTGTTTTTCATTTTACTGAGTTCATCAACAGCATACACCTATTTTTTTTCCTTTTTTTATAAGAATGAGTACATTGACCTTGGCCGGTGCTGTTGAGTCTGCGACGCCCTTTTCAACCCCTTGCCCTCTACAATGTCGAGTCAGACTCGTGATCAAGATTCTGAACAGGGTCTAATACATATGTATGCTATTAATTATTAAGTTGTAGTCGACATACAGCCTTCGGAAAAGATAAGGCGTATAATAAATATAAACTTTCTTTTTTTCTATGAAATTCTGAACAGAGTCTAATAAATATGTACGTTATTAATTTCTTTAGCTATTAATTATTAAGTTGTAGCCGATATGTAGCCTTTGGAAAACATAAGGTACAAAATAAATATAAACTTTCTTTTCTCCTATGAAATTCTGAACGAAGTCTAATAAATATGTAAGTTATTAATTTCTTTAGCTATTAATTATTAAGTTGTAGCCGATATGTAGTCTTTGAGAAAACTAAGTCCTATAATAAATTGTATGAACAGTAAAATAAATATTAGCGTGAGGGGTTAATCGAGATATTTCCAAAATCGACTGCGGACTTTATGCATTTCTAAAAAATTCAGTTGCAACTTAAAACAACAGAAAAGTTGAAAGAATCGAAGCTTCCGCTTCCTGCGAAAATATTTTCATTGAAATCCGTCTTTCAAAGTTTGAAAAAAAAATGGTGATTATGTTGCTTGTTAATTCCAGAATTCGATTATGGCGATTAGATAAAACAGTTGAAAATACAGATAAGAAGCTGCAGATTCGTGAGCCAAGCGCGATGACTAATCTCCCGAGCAAGCGAGATCTTTGGCTCGATAGGAACCGGCGAGGCATGATAAAGTATCGTTTAGCAAACATGTGTACCGAGATAGCGAGACGAAGATTACGTGCAACAAAGGGATCGATATACGAGAAGGCGGCTATCGGATAGAAACTATGTAGTATCGACGTTCGGTCGACGTGAACCGCGAGCGCCGAAAACTCGCAATATACGGAACGATAAATTGCCGATCTGCCAGGGCATAATCGATTTTGCAATCATTGTCCGACAGGGGTGTCTAGCGGACCAATTAATTCTACAACGAGAAGTGCTACCAGGTGGCGTTGAATGCTAGACAACAACGATGGGGGTTGCAAAGAATCATTATAATTGATAGACTGCGGATTTGATGCATTCATGACGAAAATGGCCACGTAAACCAGTGGACATGTTAAAAAATATTTACGGACATAATTAAAAGAAGAATACAATTTTTATTTTGCTCCTGTGTCCTGCAATCAACGCGAATTTTTTATTTTGCAAAAAATATATAAAAAAAACTTTTTAAAAACAACGCTTATATTAAAATGCACTAAAAAGGAGAAAACAATTTTTTTAGACATTAGTCACTATAAATTTAAGCGTGGAGCGTTAAACTATATTGACATAATCTTCGTGGACGCTCCACGCTTTTATTTATAATCACTAATGTCTAAAAAAATTATTTTCTCCACGCGTAGTGGAGTAGAGAGCGCTGAACGCGATCACGTACTACCGAGCATCGCGCGACGAGGTGTGACGGTTAATATTAAAATTTTTTCTTTTTCCTGAACGCAGTTTTTTTAAATTTGTTTTTTAATATTTCATTGTCATCCAGTTCTGAGCTGTGTTTAAAGTTTCAAGTCTCTAGCTTATCGGGAAGTGGTTTAAAATTCGATTACAAGATTTGACGCATACAACAACAACGACACCTCGGCAAGCTAATATAAGCGTGGCAAAAAAAGATCCGCAGTTTAATAATTAGTCAGCGGATCTGTATGCAAAATAAACATTTTCTATCTGAATTGTAACAATTTAAAGCGGTGGACCATGTTAAAAATATTTAAGGACATCAGTGTGTTAGTTTCAACTTCCAATAATTAATTCGAACAGTCCAATAATTACACAGCGGATCTGTACGCAAAATAAAAAATTTCCACCTGAATCATAACAAACTGGAGTGAAATGAAAATGTATTATCTCTCGTAATGCGTGCAATGAAATAATTCACCGACCCAATTTTTGTCATAAATCCACGAAATCCGCTGTCCACGAACAATTAACCACGGCAATAAATCATCTCGGGTATCTCGAAAAAAGATTCCGGTCGTTACTGTTTATAAACACGACCAGTTTCCTCGTGGAGTAATTTTTTGTAGCAAGAAATATTCATATATCCGACAGCTTTAATTAAAGCTCGTCGATGACAAATTGTTGCTAATTTCCTGGTCCGAACCATGTTCCATTCTCCTCTCGAAGACGGTTTAAAAAGGAAAACAGTATTAGTGGAAAAATACGAGAAGATGAGCGCGCGCGCATGCGTGCATAAGAGAACAATTACATAATCTCGGTGTCCGCACTGTTTAAAAGTCCCTCGCTCGCGCGACGTGTCGAGTTTACGCCGCTTTATCTTATCGAGCGTTGCTGCACTCTGCCATCCGCAAACGCGCGACAATAGCGAGCGCAAACAATGCAGGTGGGAGCATCTCGTTCGCAGCACCAACCTGCACTGATCAAACATCAAAGCGGCCTCTGCAGACCCGCACAACGACGCCAGGCGTTGAGCTTCAAGGTTACACGATAAGTCGGTCGAGTCAGGGTTTCCTCTTTTCCACAATGCAGCTCACTCTCTCTCCCTCTCTCTTCTTCTTCTCCCCCCTAACAAGTGGATGCAACTGCACCAGTGCATCATTTTACAATTTTGACAGTTGCTAAATTTCTTTGTTGCTTGACCTTGACAATTTTTAGTAATAAGCTTAAACCATCCTCGCCTCTACAATGTAGCTCTCTCTCATAATCTTTTCTTCTCCCCCCTAACAAGTGGATGCAACTGCACCAGTGCATCATTTTTCAATTTTGGCGGTTGCTAAATTTCTTTATTGCTTGATCTGACAATTTTTAATAAAAAAACTTAGACCGTCCTACCCTCCACAATGCAGCTTACTCTCTCCCCCTCCCTTTTTTTCTTCTCCTCCCTAACAAGCAGATGCAACTGTGCATACCAGTGTATCATGTTTCAATTAAACTGCTCGGCAAATTTCTTTGGTATGTGACCTGGACAACGTTGAGTAAAAAGCTTAGACCCTCCTCTCCTTCACAATGCAGCTCTTTCTCACTGTTTTCTGCTCCCCCCTACTAAGAAGTGGATGCAACTGCACCAGTGCATCATTTTTCAATTTTGCTGGTTGCTAAATTTCTTTGTTATTCGACCTTGACAACGTTGAGTAAAAAGCTTAGACCATCCTCCCCTCCACAACGCATGAGCTGCAGATCATTCTCTCTTCTGCTCCCCCCTAATGATTCACCAGTGCAAAATTTTTCAATTTTTGTCGGTAAGAATTGCCAAGCGTGGTCGGTAAATTTCTTAGTTATCTAACTTGGACAATAATGAATGAAAAGGCTTGGACCATCTGGCACAAATAAATTACCAGATCCAATGCAAATAATAATCATTTAACACTAGAACTACGGAGCACTAAACGCAATCGGCATACATTGCCTGATAATTAGACAGCGGATTTTATGCGTTTATAACAGAAAATGAGTAGGTGTAATTTAAAATAGTAGAAGCATTAGAAGAAATAAAAATTCGGTTATCTTATTCTCAATCTATTTACCATATGAACAAAGAAGATAAATTTCTATTTCACTCCAGTTTGTTATGATTTGGGTAAAACATTTTCATTTTGCATAAAGAAAAGTCTACTTATAATTCTGACAAAATTGCATTTTTGTTTAAATATGTACTTCAATAGAGAAGTTCACCAAAAAAGATTTCTGACAAAAACATATTTATAATTTGAACCCTCAGCACTCGAATGACGATTCTGAGGCGCCACTAAAAATTGCTACATATACCATTATTCAAAATATTGTTTTCATTTACGTATTGTATGAGGTATTATAAAATTTTAAAAATTGTAGGGAATAGAAATATTCGAGATCGGAAGAAATGTTTAATTCTCAAGTTAAAATTGCTCCGAGTACAAAGGGTTAATATTGTTAAAACAAAACAAATCAGGAGCAAGCCATTTTGACTCATCCGGTAGTTCTAGTGTTAAACCATATATTATTATATATTATTTAAAGCAGACAACTGTGGGAAATTTATTGTGCAGCAACAACGTTAAATTCGATTGCCTTACAATAATGACAAAATTGCATATACATACGTACTTCAACAGAGAAGTTCACTAAAAGAATTTCTAAGAAAAACGTATTTATAATTTCAATATTACTAATAGAACAAATCAGGAGCAAGTAATATTGACTCACCCGGTATGGTTCCAGTGTCAAACCATATTTATAATAAATTATTTAAAGTAGAAGACCGTGGGAAGTTTATTCTGCAGCGACAACGTTAACTTCGATCTTAGTCTCGCATTTCAACGAATCTTAAATTCCAAGAAACGCTCCTGAGTAGACAGTGTTTGTTTGGCTCTGTTTTGCTAGCCTATTGTTTACGTTTCGTACATTCTCCGATAACACGTACACATGTGGTATCTTCGTCGCAGGAGAATGTGCTTCATACACACTGCGCATTCGAAAAATTCACGCGAGTCTTCATTGAGCAGTGGAAGCGGGCCAATCAGAGATTCACAGGAGAAAGAGCACAACGCGATTACGCACTTCGACGCGTGCGGATGACGTCACTGCGTGACGCGACGAGCACGCACCAGATACGCGCGCCGCGATTACGGTGGATCGTAACAGAATAAAATAGTGTTGGGAATGTGGCACGCATTCCGAACATTACACATCCCGAAAATGTTCGTCGATACTTCCGGATATAGAAAAAGAAAATGGTACTTACAGTCTGCTGCTGGGCTCGTTGCTGGCTTCGTCACCCTCGATTCGATAGACCTTGCCGGACATCACGTACTCGAAACTGTCTGCCCTGGAGCCTCCTTCCTGTTCCGTGGCGTTCCACTCCCCTCCATCGGGATATCCGTCCTCCCTCAAGGTCGTGGCAAGCACCAGCCGAAATTTATCACCTGCAACCAAAATGGAGGACAACCTCCGTGAAGACAGCTGTGCCAATGAAAATCGTTTCATCGATTCGGGGATAAGTGTCGATGCGGCGAACACTGCGACGGAAACGGAAAAACTAACGTTCGAAAATAAACCGCGACGCAGCCGCATCGAAAATAAATTGGGGGCGTTGCAGGCCAGCTACGTTTAACGAGATCCACGGTTGATCGCGTAAACCAGTGGATCTGTCATGTCGGCTGGTTCCGCGAATACAGAGGTGGGCATTATTCGGCGAAACAAATATTTCGAATACTATTTAATATTTTAGATTTTACTTTGCTTAAAGAAAATAGTATTTTAAATAAGATATACAATTTCGAAAATAAAATATTTCTATTTGAACAATCTGAACCTCAAGATAGAAGATTTCTATTTCAACAATTTGATCCCCAAAATAAAATATCTTACTTTTTGCATTGTTATAATACTCTGAGAAAAACATAAACTAGTCTATCTTATCGTTAAGAAACGATTTACACCTATAAATAGGTAGGATATAAAAAAATCCAAGAATATTGTTCTTAACATGAAAAAATTATATTGTGATTATTAGACTGCGGATTTTTATGCGTTTACGAAAAAATTGACTGGATGAAACATAAAAAAATTTTTTTTTATAAACCACCAAAAATAACCACTTTTGTAAAAATCAATTTTTACTATCGTTTTTCACAATTCCGTCCAAATGCATTTTTTCAACATATTTTTTACACATCATTTATTAAACTAATTCTTCTAGCCTTACAGAGAAATTGAAGTCGTTTCGTCCATTCACAAAAAAGTTGTTCTGATTTAAAGTGTGTGGAATCAGTTATGCTCCTTACTGTAGTAATACTGGTACGAAATAGTAAGATATAGAAACGCAAGATATGCAAATACGCGAGATGGAATGAGGGGTTGACGCCGAGGGACGGCTTCTCTTGATGGAGTCCGAAATTGTCCGAAGTGCAACTGAATGGACGGAACACCATAACCAAACTGAGCTTCTTCGGTGCGAAATGTGGAGTGGGGATGAGTCGGAGTAGGGAGCGCTGGCGCGCGGAGTGGGGATCGCTGAACGCGATCACGTCGTCGATCACTAGAGCGTCGCGCGACGAGGTGTGACAGTTAATATTAAAATTTATTTTTCTCCTGAACGCAGTTTTTTTTGAAAAATTTGTTTTTTAATATTACATTTTCATCCAGTTCTGAGCTATGTTTAAAGTTTCAAGTCTCTAGCTCATCGGGAAATGGTTTAAAATTCGATTACAAGATTTGACGCATACAACAACAACAACAACAACAACGACAACTCGGCAAGCTAATATAAGCGTGGTAAAATAGCGAAGAAGAAAGAATCCAAGAATATTGTTACGATGTTTTCAACGTAGAAAGAGGCGTGAAACGAATTTTTATTGATCTACTATTTCCCGCAATCGATGCAGGATAAATCGAGGAGCATTAACGAATTTTCGGTTGTGTCGTGTGTCATGCACATGTATCGCAGAAGTGTCGCACGAAAACTGTTGTAAGTCGCGGGGCGATTATCCGCAGCCACCGTTGATTATGCAAGAGCGCGACGTAAGGTAATGAAAATGCAAGAACTGTTACGAGCAAATGTAAACCGAGCGAACAAGAGCAATCGAACTTCAAAAGACCATCTTAGACAAACATGCAAATCCAATTCAAAGTATAAAAATCCGTTTCCCTTTGTCGAGTGCCTCGAACATGCACGACAATGGCTGGCTTGTTTGAAACAATGTACATTGAAACACAAAGAAGGAAGAATTTATTTATAGATATTATCAAGCCGGAATTTCCATTCGGAAGATGATAAATGGATTCTACGACGAAGACATAAAACGCGGAACATGAAAAGGGCTTCCGGAAAGAGATTAGCCTCGTCGGATAAAATGACGAAATACAACGGGAATGCTGCCAACGAGAGACGCGGAAGAGCATCTAGCAAATCCGTGGAAAGGTACCAATGTTTGTAACGAATCCGCAATATGATACCCCCACTCTAATCTCCGTTCCCGACGACACTGTGTCCCGGTGACCTTTCCTTCGGAAAATATTCGGTTTACCGAGAAAGTAAACTAAATCGTTCCTTCTTTGAAACCTTTCGTTTCGCAATTCTTTTATCGTATCGTTGTAACCTGGTCCAGTGAATTTTGCGGTTAACTTGATATAGAACACTCGTGCTTAAAAATATATATATAAATTTTAAAAGGCTACGAACTTCAATACATTTCACATTTTCCATTTAGTTCGATGATCTCTCGCCGTCATTAAAAGACTGATCCAAGCGCGATTTCAGGTCACCATCGTTTCACCTTAAAATACCGCGGCGACTTTCTTGCCAGCCGAATATTTCCGTAAAACGCGAGCACTGCGTCGAACGTGCCAATTGGCCGAGGCGACCTTGATACGCGGTGCTCCGCTCAAACTAACAAGAGTCCTCCGCGCAAGACTCGGAGAACAAGGGTCAAGGTTGAATCTAGGCTACGCGGAGGATAGATATAGCACGGTGATCGATAGCGGCCCTGGCAATGCCGAGAGCGGAGAAAGAAATACGGAACGGACTGAAACGAACTCGGCCGCGGATCCGCGTAGCCAATTGATGGTATTGCGAAGCGTAGGGTCAGGCTTACATCATAATAGTGCTAGAACGATTATAGATTATCTAGTTGAGCGATGCGCGACCGTATCCCCGGGCACATTAACGGGCTCACGTGATTTACAACGGCAACCTTGACAGTGACGGGCTCTCGCGTATACCGGTCATTTGCTCGGTTGAGGCGCATTTACGTTCCGCGATAAACCGTACGCGTCCCAGTGCCAGTTACGAACAGGCGGCGTAAACGTGTAACGTTAAACAAGACTAGCGACGCGCTGATAACAATAATACAGCGTAGAAAAAATTCGAATTAAAACGATCCAGTTCATCAAGATTAAGACGGCTCGCGTACACCGGTCATTTGCTCGGTTGCGGCGCATTTACGTTCCGCGACGAACCGTACGAGTGCCAGTCGCGAAGAAGCAGCGTATAACGTTGAACAAGACTAATAATAATAGTACAGCGTAGAAGGAGACTGATCAAAATGATAAAATGTAATGATATTGCACCTGGTGTGTAGTCGTCCAGGAACGTCGACCATCCGGGCGCAGGGAGCTTTAACAACTGTCCCGGGACTACCGAAAACCGCCATCTTGTCTCGTGACGTCAAGCACGATCGCGGGGAGAGACCGAGCGAGAGAGAGAGAGAGAGAGAGAGAGAGAGAGAGAGAGAGAGAGAGGGAGGAAGAGAGAGATAGGACGAGGATAGTTTATATCCATTCTTCGCATGATGCGCATCCGCATTCGCGGCGCAGGACGTCCCGTTCTCGTCCTCCTCGGGTGTATATGTTCCACGCACCTGTCACGACCTTGCCTCCGCACAGGCGGTTCCCGCGATGCGACACGATAACGCACGAACCTCTCCGACCGACTGGCGCATCGGTTTCGTACTCCAATTGTCACACTTTTGTTTCTCATTTTTTCTGAAGAGACACGCACGACGACCAGTCCCGGCCCCGAGTTCTCGATGTTAGTTAACGGGGTTAGTAGGGTTAGTTGACAAGAGGGAGAGGGAGGGAAGACGGAAGAGCAGTACGTGCGAGGGAGGAAAAAGCCAAGGTTAAACGCGAGAGAGCACTTGCGCGCGTCGTGCGGGATTCAACGCGACGGAACGGTGGACGTGCCGATGAGAGAGCACACCGATCAGAAAGAACACGGAGAGAACACACACACGACTACATTCTTCTTCTCTCGGCGAACGACGAGTAATATCGCGCAGAGACCGACACGGTTGCGAGCTGTGGCCGTTTTGACCTTGGCATTGAACTTATGGGAGCTGCTGGCTGAGGTAGGAGGGCGGAGCGGGACCGCTGCTCGAGGGAGGGGATGATTCTCCGTAGAATGTGGCACGGGCTGAACCACCGCGCGGTGGGAGAGATTGCGTCATCTCGCGCAAGCCTGTGCGCCGCGCGTCAATACAACCGGACTGCCTGGCCCTACCGACTAACCTTCGCTCTCACCTCTCCCACCCTCTCCTACCCGGCTCTTCCCCTCCGCCGCTTTTCCTCCTCTCTCTCTCTCTCTTGCGAGCGAGAGAGAGAGAGAGAGAGAGAGAGAGACAGAGATCGAGTTTCCTTCCTGCAAATTCGATCTTCCTACTAGCCACCGCACGAAATATTCTCGCAAAAGCTTCTTCTATAGAGAATCACGATCGCCCTGCACAAGTGACCTTAAGGGGCCTATTCAAGCATTTTGCGCAACAATGCCTATTGCGCAACGTGATTGATCGTGAATGATAGTGACCGACTAAATAATACCATGTGGATTTGCGTGAACATCATGCTGCGCAATAATTGTTGCGCAATATGCTTGATCTTGAATAAGCCCCTTTAATAATGATCGGGATGTGTAGCTCTTCTCGTTTCAGCGAAAGTAGGGTACCAGGGTGCGGAAGACGCCCAGGATCAAATCGGAGATGCGGATGCAAAATGCAGCTGTTCAACTTGACCCAAAGCACCGTGGTGCTAGGAATTGATAAAAATGACTAGGTTCTATTCACTTTCGATTTTGTGCAATTTTCAGTTCTGTGTGTGCTTGTAAATCATGTACAGTGTTCCCGCGATTGTTGTGAGAACTTCGGGGTATCGAGTCTCAGGAAACGAAATGGTACTATTCCATACTTGAGTATGATACATCGAGTATCATAAAACCTCAATTTAAACACCCTAATACCTTAATTTCTTTGTGGCGCGATCGACCGTCCAAGGGGGAACTCCCTAGTAGTGGGGATAAAAAAGTCACATCATCCGCATACCCGAAAGTCACATCAATCGGGGGAACACTGTAACACTTCATAATTTCAATAATTGTAGATTGTAGAGCTATCCTAATTCGGAAACCGAAGACAAGGCTCTGCTAATTTCGATTTTGTGCAATTTTTAGTTCAATATGCGGTTGGGTAACAGATTTTATCGAATCAATTTCCAGTTTATAATTTCAAAAATCGTAGAGCTATTCTATAATTCGGAACCGAATTTTTCTTCCTGATTTTGAATTTTGTCGATATTATAAACTGATGTAATACCTCGTACAATACTTTCCGTGGTTCATATAAAATATTGAATGCAAATTTAATAATGCAACAAATATTTTGAATAATGGTATAAAGTCACCAATCGAGTGCTAAGGGTTAATAGTGAACGAAACTTTAATCCTCTGCACTTGGACCTCTATTTTAACAGAAAAATTAAATATCTCTTTCGACCTAGAACAATTTTACTGTACATGATTTTTTTTCATTTTATGGATATACGTTCATAATTACGAAAGTAGTCTACGTGAAAGTTTAAAAAGAATGAGTTTATCAGTTACTTCACATCTCGTATTATCTCAAATGAATTCGATATAATTTTTACGATGTTGTCAAAAGTGAACCGTTAGACAGCGCTTGTTATTTCAACATTATGTGGAATTCATTTAGCGTTAACATCCTTTTCCTTCACGCATCTCGAAACGAGAAATATATGACAGACCACTTTCAGAATTATGGGCGCATATTTAAATCTAAATTCAAATTCAACTACTCTCAGCAACCCAATTTAAATCGAAATTCCACTTTCGATGATAATATTTAAATCTAAATTCACATACAACTTTCATTGAGTAAATGTGCCCATAATTATGAAAGTGGTCTAAGTCAAAATTAAAAAAGAAAAAGATTATCTCAAACTAAATTAGTTCAATGTAATTTTTACGATATTGTCAAAAGTGAACCGTTAGATAGTGCTTGTTATATCAACGTTGTATGGAGTTCATTTATTGTTAACATCCTTCTCCTTTAAATATAATAAAACAAAAATAAAATAAAATATTTCTCGAAACAAGAAATACACGAGTGACAGACCACTTTCATAATTATGGGCGACATGAGAGATTGATATAATACCTCGTACGTTGCTTAAATGTTTAGTAATCGATTAGACACCAATAAATTTAATAATGGAAACAATATTTTAGTGGTGGTTCCTGAACCAGAGAATGTAGTTCACGTTAAAATAGTTCAACTATTGATTAGACTTTCCGAACAGCAAAATCGTCTGGACCACTGTCAAACCTTGAAAATGATTCACAATCGGCGACAGAACCGCGCGAGAAAGCAAATGGCGATTACTACCGCGCGGAAAATCTTCATAAAATCTGCACTGGCAACTTTCGGTGGATTTAATCCGAAAAACTCGAGATGCAATTCAATTATCACCGAGTAATCCCAAACTCACCGGAAGCGGACGGTAACTGCGTTTGGCGGGGTACGTATTCGAAACGCGCCTTGAAAGTCGCGCATGGGAACGCGGAACAGGAGAAACTGTTTTAGCGAAAATAGGAGGCAGGGGAACAGGACACGAATCTGTAAACAGAGAGAAAGCAGGTTGGAGGAGGTGGATCAACGATGCAGTGCGCCCCACCCCCAACCCCCCACCCCGAGTGGGTGTGACGCACCCCTGCCCCTCTGCAGCGACCGAATCAACGGGATACATCCAGAATTGTCCGTGGGGCGAGTTAGAACGACGATATTCCAGGGGGTTGCTTTGCTGCAGCGTGACGTGGCCTTGGGCACACTTACCACCCCCCTCCCCATTCTCCCCGATTCTTTCTCTACCTCCTTTACGAGCTGACGTAGGACGAAAACGGAGGATTGCGATGTTGCGAAATTTTTAGTGCTGCTACGTTTTAACGTTTACAATTTACAAAGCTTCACAACAGGGCAAACGGGGGAGAATAAAATGCCAATTCCGGAATTAGCCAATTCTGTACCTGAACCAAGAGTAATTAGGATGTTCTGGAGGTATATAAAAACGCAACAAAATTTTTGAAAATTTGACAAGATATAATTATTACTAAATTACTTAATGCAATTATCAAAGTTTTGGTTCGAATTTTGAAATAGCTTTGACCGCACAAATCGGACAAACAAGCCACTGTGCGTCGTTCCTTTCTCGACTTACCGAGGTGGAAGTCTCTTTTCGATACCGGCTCATCGGCGCCGGGACATAAATAATCACTACTGTTTGCTGTACTTTTTAATCATTTCGCGACATCGTTGGGTAGAAAATCGGCTCAGCTCCCCCGAGTTTACCCGAGCAGCGTTTCACCTCGGGGCGTGACCGGTCGGATTGATTCACTGGCCAGGGAAAGTCAGCTACGCACACTGTCTGTTTCTCGCTTGCTCGGCGAAGCTCGGCTTCCCCCAGTACCGTTTCGCCTCGGGGCGTGACGGACCATCAATTTCCAAATTTTTATTGAAAAAATCTAGGGTAAAGATACCAGTTACCGTGCCCCTTTTTCGAAATTAATAAAAAGAACATGAAGTACCTACCGTATTGCTTTATTTTGAAAAATAAAATTGATGTTTCCCCTTTGCATGTGAATCAAAAGTATCACAATAATATTTTGTTTAAGATATATATTAGATGATTGCACAAGTTCGCGCCCGATTTTCATAGATGTCGTAAACTGTACCGTCACCATACTTTTTTAATTGTACTGTTTTAATTAATAAATCTGCATTCTTCGAAATTTAACCATAGAATTTTATTTTCAAATCGGGCACGAACTTGGGCAATCATCTGATAGACGATTAACATTAGTTAAAAACCTTATTCCCGAAGACAACGCAATTCTGCGTTTCCGGTTATAGAATATTCTAAGAAACTGTGATTTATCAAATAATGATTTTATCTTTTATATATATTTATTAGATTATATATTATTTATAATGATTTTTTATTGTGCTGCGGCATAAAAGAAAAATTAATTCATTAATTTCTTGTCGCGAATTTCTTGTGTCCGATAAATAGTACCAAAACTTCGGATTAAAACTTCATTGATATTTCGTGTACTTTTGAACAAAATCGTCCTAGAAAATCAATCAATCGTTCACCATAACTAATGCGGAACAAATTACAGAATGCCTTGAAATTAATTAAACATCCGGTAACTGGTACCTTTACCCAAGAAAGATTGTTCGGCGAGGAAAATAGTGTGTGAAAGTCGCGGAACACATTTGGCACGGACGAAAGTCGGGGTTTCTACTTTCCTAGTTCAGCGAATTTTCGAGAGCTCTCCCGTGATGCATCGCTCGTATCCGGTCGGGACGCGCATGCCAAAACCATCGACAAGCCAAGATTGCTTTTCTGTATCGCGAGAGGCGTGCGCGATCGAAACGATCGATGCTCGATGGTCGGGGCGCCCTTTGGCGAACGTGACACGTGTTTCACGCTTACAGACACACGTGCTCTCTCGGGCTACAGTCTTTTTATTCCCGTCGTCCTTCCGCTTCTCGGCTAGACGTCGGAAGGGCAACCTCGCTACGTAATGGACACTGGCGGAACGTGTTCCGCTCCGGAGCAAGTCGCTTCAACTTTATAACTACCTCAAGGTGACTTCCATTGCTCTTCTCGCAACGCCGAGAGAGAGAGAGGGGGGGGGGAGCTTCGCGGGACACGCGCCGTTCCCAATTTCGGGGTTGTAAAGCCATGGTCTGAATGCCTTCAAGTGACCATTCTTTAGCCTCCATCCTTCACTTGCGGAAAAAAGAGTAACTCGTCTATTCAGAATGCACGCTTGGGGCTGAACTTGTTATTAAACTGCGCGCACTTAATGGCTCGGAACTTCAAGGTAACGGACAAACTTGAATAGACTTTCACGCGACTTCGTTAACTCGATTTATATTCAGATTTTACCGTACACACGTCGGTCCCTCGGTTGTTCGAATTTGCCTAACGATTTTTCTGCTTCTCCCAAACTGCCAGACTACTTCGGGAATTTCCAGGTACACGCGTCGTTTCGTCAGCTGTTGTTCAAATTTACTTGATAATTTCTTTGCCTTTCTCAAACTTATATAAAACAAAAAACTATTTAATTTAGGTAAATATGGTAACAATAACTAATAGTTGAATTCGTTGAGAAATGAAAGTGTGGTTAACAGAATTTCAAACTTCCGCCAAATCTCAGTGCTTTATGGATACATTAATGGGAGAACGAATGATGGGAGATTGTTCCTCAAATATTCAACCAACTCGAGCAACAATAATTTTACAATTTACAAACAGCCCACTGTGCGACGAGAGGTTCGACCGGAAATTACAATGTCCCTCGGGTGTGCGCGAAAGAGAAGGGGCGGGCGCGGGCGCCGTGAAAAATGAGCCTCGGTTTTAATTCGTAAGATTATTTTTCTCCGGTTTGGCGAGACTGTTAACTGAAACGCGACGAACCCCCTAGTAGCTCTGCAAAATTTACACTGCAAGCCGTATCGATCAAGTACACACGGTGCAACTCGCGAGACAGGCGCCATGTAAACAAACACACACGGGAGTCGCGACAGCGCCGCTGCGATATGGCAAACAACATTTTCATGCAACGCAAGCCGACCGTCGACGGCGAAAAGACAGTTTAATTACTTTCCTCTTACGACGAGTCACGGTTGTGAATTTCTAATCCGACACGCGGATCCCGTTTATGGATCGTCTCTCTACGGGAGAAATGGCGGCGAGAATCCGTGGACACGTTGTTAATCATCACCTCGTGACACAAGGTCGACACTGCCATCTTGAAGAAGCCAAAACGCGATCATTGCAGCTGTGCTATCCCAACACACATTAGCTGGTTAGTTCTTTCTCGTCGATAATAACTCGTCGTCACGTTAACCTCGATAGAAATTCGAACTTGTCGCTCACCCCCACCCTCTCTGCGCCGTTATTGCGGAAACTGAAAAGCGATACCGTCGTATCATCTCGATAAAAGATGGTCGTCTCTTTCCCTTGTGGAAGAAGCACTCGATCAAAAAGAAGAGTAGCATTCTATGAGCTGTTACATTCATTTTCTATAATATTTTAACGCAAAACCTATCGAGCATTGAACGCGATTAAAATGTTTTGGCTTACAAGAAAGACAAAACTCTGTTTATTTAAATTCTGCGCAATTATTATTGCAATACGTTCTTGGATAGAGAGATTTGTGGAATCAATTTCCAGATAAGCAACGTCATAATTATAATAATTGTAAAATGAGAAATATAAGACTGGTCGTTTGACCGTATGAGGTGGAGTGGGGTAAGTCCGTTAATTGGTTATTTTTACTACGTTTTTATTAACTCGCTTTCTTGTCTGCCTGTCTGTTCGGTGCAAACTTTGCAATTGATTTTAAACGGACTTCCCGATGAGCTAGAGACTTCAGATTTTAAACATAGCTCAGAACTGGATGACATTTTAATGACGACATTTCTATGATATTTCAATATCATCGACAACAGTTTCAGATTATGTACTTCGAGATAGTTACGAAGCTCGTGAAGTGAGATCAGCACGTAGAACGAGACGTTGAAGATATTTTTCGAACCCGAAGTGACGGGCGAGGCTGTATCGCCGCCTAAACTGAGCCGTTCATCTTGTTGACAGGGCCTAATGAGTACCAGATGATCCTCTCCTAAATACTCACCAAAGTATATTTTTCAAGGTCCAGAAATCGTCGCTAGTTAGACTTCGGAGGCGGACGATATTCGCGAACTATTTTTTCGTTTACATAACACGGTTCTAATTAAAGAAACGGCGTTTCCGGGAACGTCGTCTGACTGACAATTTAATTGCCCGGTAATAAAACCGAAATAAAATACGACAGTCGCAATTGTAATTTCTGAATTAAATTCGACACATCTTCGTATCGATGGTTGCAGCGTAATGCATAAACAGCTGATTTTAAAATACAAGCCAGAATTGCAATTTTTTAATTAAATTCAATACTTCTGCTCATCTATGGTTGCAGCTTTATGTACAAACAGCGGATTTCAAAATAAAAGCCAGAATATTGCAATTGTAAAATTCTCAATTATCGATGGTTCCAGCGTTATGCACAAACAGCTGGTTTTAAAATTCAAGTCAGAATTGCAATTTTTTTAATTAAATTCAATACTTCTTCGCATCCGTGGTTCTAGCGTTATGCGAGAACAGCTGATTTTCAAATACAAGTCAGAATTGCAATTGTAAAATTCTTAATTAAATTCGACACTTCACTCAGGAGAATAAAAATGGTTAGCATCGGTTGCAGGATACTGGAACCAAATAAATATCCGTTTCAAATTCATTTAATCCTTGCACCGTTTTATATATTTCAAATCCTGATCTCTACTGCATAGAATCCGCAGTGTGTATAAAAGGTCTGGAAGGTGCGATCTCTGCATAGATAATTGGAGAGGAAGTTCGGTACGAATAAATAAACACTCACCGAGATCCATGGGGTAGAGCCAGCTGTTGATGTCGAGGATCAGGTCCATCTTGAAGGACTCGGACTCGCAATGGAGCCTGCTCACTGCATCCCATCATGATCGATACGCGCGCGCCACCGGAGGAACCGGAAAAACAAGCAAATGGAAGACGTGATCGTTAGACGTCGTCTTTCGGAAAGATGTATCCGGCGGAAAGTAGACTGGCGGTTTGCTCGCGTGGCCGAAAAAAAGAGGAGAATGAAAAATAAAGAAGTAGGAAGAGGTGGTAAAGGAGGAGGAGAAGGAAGAAGGCCGAGGGTCACGTGGTGCAACGTGACTCATAAATCGTCGTGAGGTGCTCAATCGCGCGTGTTCGATTGGAGGCGGGTAGGAAGAAATGTGAATTTTTTTACAGGCCTCCACGAAACACGACGCAGCCGTGCTACTTGACGGCCGGCCACCGGCTGCTTGACGTCACTGTCAGTCGGCCAATCGCATTTGATTCGCGCTACGAATTTATCGCCGTGTCGACACTCGCGGAACTCACCCACACTCGCCGCTCGAGAGCTCGCACGTTCGGAAATGCGCACTCGTTCGCATACAGGGTGATCGGGAAACGGTGATCGAACTGTTCGACGAGAATTCTGAATTTGTTCTAATCTTAAGAACATTCCATTGCGGATGTTCATGCAATCTTCAATTTTTCTAGGCAAGTTTTCAGAAAGTGGAATCATGTAAAATGTTATTGCCAGTGGTAGTCGCCTTTGTAGATTTGAGATCAGTGTTGGACAAATTTTATTTTAAATAATAAATAAACGTGTGATTTTAATTGCAAACAATAATTAAACTTTTTATTGAAATAGATTATCATTTCTTATTTGCAAATAAAAGATTATTTATTATTTGGATTGAGGTGGAAATCGAATAAATAGTTTTTGGTTTTCTCTTATCTTTTGTATTTTTTTATACAATGAACACGTGCGCGTTTTTTGTCTGCTATAGCAACCCTTTCAGGTATACTAGCTGTCTATAAAAAAGTAGAATTTAATTTATTATTTGTCAATACAAATAATAATTGAAATTATATTTGTAAATAACGATTAACTGTATTATTTTAAATAATTCATTTAGACTTGCCCAAATAATAAATAAATTATTTTTGCTTTTTATTTGAATATCCAAATAACAAATAACTTGTTATTCAAATTTTTATTTAAATGATTATTTATTTAAATAAATTTATTTATTGCCCAACACTGCCTGAGATTAGTAAAAATCGTACTAAATTCTGTGGAATGTTAGTTTCTAACATTTTTCGAAAATTATTTCAAGCCATAAATGCAGTCGATTCATTGTATTCGAATATAATATGGTAGGAGGATTTAATCAGAATTAAGGGGTACATTTCTCGATAATGCATGCGAAGGGCTTTTTCAGTAGTCAAAAGCGCTAGATAAAAGATCAATATAGGCCGCAGACGCTCCCAAATTTCTTATTTGTGTGTTTACGAGGCGTAATTTGCATTATTCGGAAGCATGAAGTTGCGCAAGTAGCTATTTTCATAAAGCTGCGACAGCTACATGTTGCCGAATAATGCAAATGACGCCTCGCGAACGTAAAAGTGGGACTTTCGAGGGCGACTGCGGCCGAAGGTGATCTTTTATCTCGCGCTTTTGACTAATAAAAATCCCATCATTCAATCCCGCACCCTTGCAATCCTGGAAACGAGTCTACCCCCTCGAGAAGGCAATCATTATGACGATTATTACTAGACAGCGGATCTTTATGCAAAAAGAAAATTTTCCAGCTGATTCACAAACAACTGGAGTGAAATAGAAATTTGTTTTCATTGCTAGGGTGCAAGACGCGTCGTCTCATTTCTCCATAATGCTAAAAAATCCTATTATAAGGCTGCGCAAGTAGCTATTTTCATAAAGCTGCGACAGCAACATGCTGCCGAATAATGCAAATTACGCTTTCTAAACGTGAAAATAGGACTTTTGAGGGCGACTGCGGCCTAAGTGATCTTTTATCTAGTCCCTTTAACTACTAAAAACCCCATCATTCAATCCGGCACCCTTGCATTCCTGCCTACGAGTCTACCTACCCCCTTAGGAACACTCATTATATTCAAATTTAATATAGTAGGAGGATTAAATCACAGTAAAACCACTGAATGGGAACTCGGTGAGTAAGCTAACGTCGACTAAATAAATAAATATCGCAGGTCGATCGGCACGGTATAATTAGGCCTCGTATATTGTGCATTTATAGAACAATATAAATACAACGACGCGTCGAGATTTTGTACCTCGCTGCAAGCTTTAGAAATCGATTTACTAATATTTCAGTCATTCGTCGTTCTATGATAACGCCAAATGATCTGCACCAGGAACTTTTTTACAACTGGTCACAATGACCCGTTTCAGATTTTTTATTTTACCATCACTGAAATAGTAAAACTCAGGGACCCTAACTGTGATAACCGAAAAGAAAAAAAGTCATGGCATAACAAGTATTTGATCGACTAATTCGTATTGGTTACAAATAAGGATTATAAGTAACCGAACATTTTTTCTCTTGCTGGTAAATCGTTGAGAGAAATTCATTTCGATCGCTCATAACAGTTATTGATGAAAGAAAAATAGTAAAACTTTCAAATGGTAGACAATCAATTATTTCATAAAATTAATTGGTATAATCAAAATTTAATGTGACAAACATGAGTTTTTCTAAATTTTCTCCTGACTAATTACACCGCAAATTATCTAGCGTTAATTTTATAGCAGAAAAAGCTCGTTCAACGCAAACCCGAGTTGCGGGCACAGCGTGAATGATGCACGCTAGTTTTGATAAATACGAGAGTCTATATTTCTGATTTTCCCAGTAATCTATAATATTTTCGTCTGTATCGATACGATCGTCTGTTCCGATAGTTTTCAATTTCAACGTATGCCTTACTAATTTCGGGACAACTCATATTGTCCAATTCATCGTCCGAGGAGGACGAATACACTTCCATTGCTCTTATAGAATTTTGCAAGGAAATCCATGTACGAGTGGAACAGAGTCGTCCGTGAACAAAGACAGTCAACAAACAGATTTTGTGTTGTTCTTATGGTCTGTTGATTCGTCTTATTGTACGAAACCTTCTCAATGAATTTCACAGGGTTGCTCCAACCGGAAAAGTGTAGACAACTCAATAATTAAATAAGCAACCGAAATGAATTTTCTCATCAATAATTATTATGAACGAGTGAAAAGAAATTCGATCATTGATAACTGTTATAAGCAATGGAAATAAATTTCTATCATCGATAACTGTTATGAGGGATGGAAATAAATTTCTCTTATTGATAATTGTGATTAGTGTTATTGTGGTTAGGTTTAGTGTTCAGGTTGCATAAATATTTGTTGAAGAACCATGCGATTCTATATTTATTTTCCGATTCACCCTGTACATGTACGTGCCCGAGCCAACCCTTGTAAGCTTGCAGTACATGCCGCACAATTTTTCTCTATTTTTATTATTCTTCCATTCTAGAAACTTGACTGTACAGCTCCCAACAAATGCACAAATTCCATCCCCTCCACCTCCCACTCGTCTATCCGCCGTTCCATACGCTGATCTAACTCGAAAGCGCGGGTCTAACGCTCTTCGTTTAATTTACAGAGCCAGTTACATTCTGAATATCACATTTTAATCCCTTGCCGTACCATTTTGTTTACGGTTACAGTGATTAAAACAACTTTATCCCGAAAAATGTCGTAGAAGAGGAAAGAAAATTTATATTTCTCGTATGGCTATTAACTTTAATTAATTGTAATGCTCAGATATTGATTACTAGACAGCGAATCTTCATGCAAAATGAAAATTGTCTGCTTGAATTGCAGTGAAATGGAAATTGATTTTCTTTCTTAATATGTTTAGTGGGTTGAAAATAATATAACCATATTCTTAAATTCTTCTAATGTGTACACTATTTTCAGTTACAGCTATTCAGTTTTGTCGTAAATCCATAAAATTCGCAGTCCATTACAAACGAATCAAATTTTATTTCATTGGAAAAGAAACACATAACATTCATATTTGTTAGTGAATGTATGAAATTTTTACATTACTTTTCTTTTTTTTAAATAAGATTATGAGAGTTTTCTTGCAACCACGATTTGAGTTTGAGTTTCTACTTGAGTTTGAGGCCCCCAAATTTTTACCGCTTGGGGCCTCTACTTGACTGGAGCTGCCACTGGCAAGGGATTAAATTGTTTCTGGCTGAATTTATCAGCTCAAGCAAAGTCTCTATGCGTGTCCGGTGATCTATCGGATCATTCTGGAAATACAGATTTCATTTTTTCCTCGATGGAGGCGTACGACCGCATGATTTCCGGAGTCATCCGACTTTTTTTTTAGACACGATGACGAGCGTGATCGGTAACCGACTAACGTTACGTAATTCGTCCTCGCACGTCCGTCTTTATAGTCGTCGTACCCGCACCATTGTAGTCGCGAGCACGGCCAATGGAGATCCTTGTCGCGTCGCCCCGATCATCGACAATGGACCCGTCCGCGTGACGCGCAACTTCGAACGATCGCGCCAAACCGAATTCGGGCGGGCCGATCGATCGAACGGGCGCACAGTGTTGCGATCAATACTAATTAGCTAGACAAAACTCACAACATAACATAATTCCGTAAAAAATATTGGTTTCTTCGGAAAGTCTTCGGCGATTCTCAATTATTTTATAAATGTTTGTCATTATACATTTGAAAGGTGGCACTTACGCCAATACTTGCATCTATTCACCATGAACATGGTGTTTCGTTTATCTGATAACGAAAATATTTTGTGACGCACTGAAGTTACAAAAAAATTTGTTTACAAAAATTGTTCGGTATGAAAGGTACAATCATATAGTCTAATTTGTTTGAGGACTAGAATGGTGGGGAGGGGGGATTTCAAAGTCAAATGAAGTTTTTTAAATGGAATGTCCTACTTTTTATACCGTAGATCGATAGAGTATCAAATTCTGAGCATAATAGTGTTGACTTTCATATGACCTAAACCTAATAGTTAACGAGATATTATCCAAAGAAGAAAGAAAATTGTTTCGATAATATGTCGTAAACTATTAGATTTAGGACATATCGTTAATTATTAGGTTTAGGGCTAATGAAGGTCAATACTTTTTTACTCACAATTCGACATTCTTCCATATTTTGGTATAAAAAATATAGTATTTCATTTAAAAAAAAAAACAAAGTCGACCTTCAAATCTCCGAAACGCTTCCACCTGTAAAAATATAAATACACTACATAATGTACCCCTTCAGACCATGCAACTTCTGTATACAAAACTTTTTCGTGCAACGCATACTTTGGATGTTATACATACAGTCCCTGCTCACTTTATTAGACCCACCTCTATAATTATGATATTCTGAGTTTTACCATGAATAATGGGTATGCCTTATGCAAATATCACTTAATGATAAACAATGAATTTTCCATATATTTATTTTACAAAAACAATGGATACAAACACAAATAGATCAATATAATTCTTAAAACACTAATATTTTGTTAATCCTTAGCTGCTCTTAAAGCCGCAACTCTTCTGGGCATGCTATCTATGCAAGTTTGTGCAATTTCTTTTAATATAACGTTATGGTGCCAGTGATAGATTATTCTCTCTATCAACTTGGTCTTTGTTGTTATATTTTCTTTGGCCAGTTCTCTTTTCAGGCACTCCCAGACATTTTCAATCGGATTCATGGTTGGTGAATTGTCGGGCCATGGTAAAAGGGGGATTTTTTGCTCTTGCAAGAAAATTTTACATTTCGATAGGCAACCTTATATGTAGTACGAAATCATTACCCCATAGGTTTAAAACAGCGTTGAATTCCTTATAAGATTTCAAAAAGCACCAATTCTTCAGGTGAGTCTAATAAAGTGAGCAGGGACTGTATAGGTGTGCAAGTTGCTTGAACCATCCTGTATATTGTGAAGGTTGTGCATGCAATATTCAAGGAGCTCCAAGTAGGCAACAAACACCAATAAACCGACAAATTTTTGTTGGTAGCTTTAGAGTAGACTTTAAACTTTCTTTCCGTGTAAATTTTCAAATGCGGAAACGAGCAATATTTATATCTTTAGTGACAGTGATCGTGGTTTCGCGCTCTGAATTATTTGGAAGTTGGGAGGAATTTTCGGAAAGACAATCATTTTAATGGACTGTATAAATATGTTTTAGAGAAATCGTGTATAAATACGTTCCGTGAAGAAGCAGAACAATCAATACGGGTTAATATTTCCAATATCTACAAACTTTGTGTTAGTAGCCGTGAAGAAGGTTTTCCAGTCAGTACCTCGAATCGCAGCACTGTGGGGAAGCGCGAAATCGCAGAAATGCAGTTGCATCCAGGGGAAAAATACAACCGGAATATATTCAGAGATCTACAACAGTCCGGAGTTGCTCGAGCTCGGAAAAAATTATCTACACGCTGACCTTTGAGTTATTGCACGGTGCACTGGAGATCCCGCCATTTCTGCTTCGAAGCTGACCGAACGCAGGCTGACCCACAATTTATAAGTAGACTGCGGATCTTTATGCAAAATAAAAATATTTCGCATCGATTGTGGGAAGCAGTAGTTAAGTGAAAATTCATTTCCACCCGTAACACTCTTTTCGCGTCGAAAACAACGTAACAATGTTTTTAGATTTTTTATACTTTTCACGGTTTTATATTTCCCTCTATAAATTTCAAGTTCAGTCTTACTTCAATAATTCCGACAAGCTGGCAAACAACAGATTGGCATTCTTAAATTATTTTAATTTCTCCTCAGTTTTGAATTGCACCTACTTATTTCTGCCATAAATGCATAAAATCCGCAGTCTAATGATAATTGTCTAAGAATTGAAATTCAACAATTGAATTGTTATTTTTTTTTATTGTTAGTTCTACAATGCTTCGCTTCAATCGCACTTTCTCTGCGAGTCCACCCCATAATGGCTTCAAAAGGATACTAATTTCAGAAATAAAAATTTTCCACCGGGATTGCAATAAACTGGAGTGACGTACAAATTTATTTTCTGTCTCAATATGTTTAGCTGACGGAAAATAATATAACAGTATATTTAAATTCTTCTAATGTGTTCACTGTATCAAATTACACCTACTCATCGTTCCCATAAATGCATAAAAACCGCCGTCTGATAATCACAAAGGACTTGATAATCAGAACAATTACAACGGCTGCTTTGTGCGCGCGTTGGAAAAAATTACGCGAGCGTGGATTTCGCAATGGTAGAACGTACCCATATGGCGAGCGTTCGGGAGTCGCAAAGGCCAAGGGGCGAGCCTAATTTGTATGTATCGCATTGCCTACATCGAATTCGCGTGAATTAATGAAGTATCTTTCGCCGTGACTCAGTGTACTGCCGGTGAAATATGCATAGCTGCTTTTTCGAGTCGTTCGAGCAGGGAAATTCCCGCTAGATCCCGATAAATCTCGCGGAGAAAGCGATCCACATACGATATCTAATAATAAAAAAAATCATGTCTCCTGTTGAACCGTGAACGTAAATCTTTTTGTCACCCCACTGTTTTGCGAAAGAGCCCCTGTACTTGTTTGATCGGCAGTGCGCTCGACGTGGCCCGAGTTACGGGCGAGCTTCAAGCCGTAAATGTTAAAGTGGCCGACAATTATTCCCCTCGTGGCTTCATCCAGGAAAAAGCTGCGCTTTCGATAAACATTTCTCTGTAGCCAGAAGGAGTCTCTAGAATCGTTGCGCAACGAGAATTATTTCCTGTTATCGGATCGATCAAATAATTCGCTGATCCAATTATAATCCTTGTACCCAAGGCAACGAGAGAGAGAGGGAGAAAGAAGGCTCTTCGAAACCGAAAATCTAGGCAACGGGGCGGAAAGTAGGGGAGGAAAACGGGGAGACAATGCAGCGCAAATACGCGCGGCGTAGTTGTGCCGCCGTATTTACACGGCTAATTCGCGTTTTCCGGTTGCGCAATCGTTCCTCGAAAATGTAAGAAGGAAGAAGAGCCGCGTCCAATATGAATGCAGCGAAGCGGAATACGAAATCACGACGAGGAAAATCGTTATCCCGGATGTCCCGCGGCGTTCCAGACAACAAACTTGCCGCGAGAGAATCGGTGCCTCGTGTCTACCGTTCACCAGTTACAGCCTAGGCCCTTTTGTCTCGGTGGTATCGAAAAACGAGGGAAAATAATTCTCATATTAAGAATACAACGGTCGCGATTGTGATTTCTGAATTGAAGTCGACTGTTCTAGCTTTACGTACAAACAGCGGACATTGAGGTACGATAAGTCGGAATTGCAATTGTAATTTCGTAATCGAATTCGACACTTCCGCGCAGAGAAAACGAGGGAAAGTATTTCGATTCCGTTCGATTACTCACGGGAATCACAGCGGCCGTAGGACGTCGATGGACGAGGGCGTTTAGTCGAGCCAGTGATCGTGAAGGTTCCTGCGACCGCTCCATCTTCTCAGCTGACATTCCTCGAAAACGTCCTTTCCCGGTTCCCGCATCCCGTCGTCCTCCTCTTCCTGCTCCATACTGGTTTTCCATCGATCCAACATTCGTAACAAGTCGATGAATCTGTTCTCGAGCAATCGTTTCTCCTCGTCGTCCGCCAGTTTCGACTCCATGACGTCCGGAAACCAAGAAATAAGTCCAAAGTATGGAGAAGTAGCCCGACCGGATGACGGTCAAAGGATCCAGTGGAGAGTGATCACGGATTCCGGGTGCTGGCACACAGCGGACTGATTCGTTCCTCGTTGCTGACGTTGCTGCCAGCTGCTCGACTACTGTGTGCCCGATGAAGAGAGAGAGCGACGACGACCTTTACGGTCGCCCGGTGGTGCGAGTTCTCCAACGAAACGCACGGAACCTGCCTCCATCCCCCACTACGTCGACTCTCACCACCCATGACCCCTACCCCACCCCGTTGATCGCTCTACGCCACCAGCTACCCTCCTCTGTCGCTCTTCGGGGCCGATCAACAAAGCTCTGCCTTCTCCTTCGCTACCCCGAAATCCTCCCCACAACCGTGTTCCTCCACCTGTCGCACTCCAGCTCCCTCTGTGTTTTCGTTCCTCTCCTTCCCCCCGATCGGGAAAAGGTCAAGAGGGTGGCTTTCGCCGCGGCGGCGGCGGCTGCTGGTCCTGGCGAGCCTCCCGGTACAACCCATGTAGCCCGAGATATTTCTCCATCGGTTGTCCTTCACCGCCCCGAACAAACGGATCTTCCATGCGAGGATCGGCGAGGCGTTGCGCAACAACACCGGAAACAGATCCCTTCAACTTGCTTCTCCTATCACAATTTCGGTTCTTTTATCGGCATCCATCGAAAGCGTCCTTCGCAGAGTCGAGTGGTTGTCACGGCTCGTCCAGCACCGCAGGATGACAATACTTTGCGGACGTCTAATGGTACTTCCCCGACGAATTGCAAGGAACCCAGCCTCCATTCTCTCCCGCCCACCCTTTATCCTTCAGTTGCCCTCTCACCTTCACCGCTTCGAGAATACTCCTCTCGTCCCCCCCTCTCGACCCTTGAAATTTTCTTGCGCGTGACCGATGGGGGATGACACATTTCCCAGACTCCCGTTTCCGGCCTCTGTGTTACCCGGTTCCTCTCGACCACCCCAAGGACATCCTCGTCCTGGCTGAGTCTTATCTCCCGGATGCCGATACTCCATTTCGAGAAACGTGATACGTACTGTACCAAGTGTCTATCAGTTGACCAAACGTGTACCTCGTGGACGGTGCACGACGTACTGATCCCTCCTGACGTTGCTACCAGCTGGTTAGACTCGTTAAAGGACACCGAAGAAAACGGGGAGGAAGAAACCAGCCAGAGCGAAAGAGACGACAACGGGTGACCTTTATGTCCGAGCCAGTAGTTCTCCAGCAAAACGCACGGGACCTGCGGTTCTCTCTCACTCTATCCCGCGCTCTGCGGTTCCTCTTCAGTTTCGCTCCAACAGTTCTGTCCTTCTCCGACCACCCTCTCTCGCTGGCAAACGCCGCCGCGTCTCTTTGTTCGGCTAAACCAGCTTCTGTCCCACTCCCGCAGAAACCGCCCACGCTCGATCCATCCCCTTCTACTCTCCCTCACCGCGCCTCTGACCTTGTCTACCTCGGAACCATTAGGAGAGGGGCTGACAATCCCTGATGCACCCCGGCGAGCAGAAAGGGATGGCAATAGATTTACCCCCACCTCACCTGGGCGGCGCTCGACAACCCTCTGACCTCCCTATCCTCCTCTCTAGTTGTTTCTCTCCACCCTCGCTCCTTCTCTCTCTCTCTCTCTCTCTCTCTCTCTCTCTCTCTCTCTCTCTCTCTGCGGCAGGTACACACAAGCTGATACGACGCTTTTCTCCTGTCCTCTAACCGGGTTCTTTGTCGAACCACCAATTCTCTTTCTCTTTTTCTTCGGAGTGGACAACGTTCCTCGTTGTCTTTATTCTTCTTCATTCTATCGGCGATATTTCCTTCAGGTGCAAGGTTATTTTGCATTTCGGCGGCTCTGGTGTTCGCAAACGGTGCTCCTCTGTTTGCTTTGTGTAGTTCAAATTGATGTTGAAACGGAAATTGTTAACAGGAGGTGCACACCTCAACCGAGTTTGGACTTGATCGCGTTCGCGAGGCCAATAGATCGAAACTGATCAGCACGAGACGATCCGAATCTCACTGGTTCGCGACTTATCGCGAATCCAGAACGCAATACCTTCGTACACCCAACCCGGCGAAGGAGAACTTTACAGATAATCCATCTAAGAAACAGGATAGCTGACCGCCTCCCCCCTGGCAAGGTCGAAAACATGTCGGCATCCTGGAGGCAGCATCCGAAGCATCGCGTCGGCCCGCTAAAAACTTCCAATCAATATCAATATCGACTCTATACTACCCCCAAAGCACCCATGACCAATATCCCGGAGGAAAGATCCCTCTCCCCGGCGGGCTGTCCTCGCGCGACAACACGTACCCTCGACCGAGAGAGGGCGGACAAAAAGAGGAAAAAAAAGAGGAACGAAGAGCGGAGGAGGAAGAAAGAATTGAGTTTAAAAGAGGACCGTGTTACAGCAGGCTACGAAAATAAAAAGCGGGGAGAGAGGGAGAAGAAGAGGGAGGGAGGGAGGGAAGGAAGGAAAAAGGAAGGAAGAAAAGAGGAAAGAGCCTTGACGCGATAGAGGAAGAAGCAAGAGGTCGGGTGAAGGATGGTCGGAGAGACAAGGACGGAGGCCGAAGGGATGGTAAAGAGGGTTGAGGAGTTCGGTACGAGGGCTTCCCAACTGCGCAGTGTCGCTATCCGCTATCGACCGGTTCGCAAGCGCTATAAATACTGGGCACCGGGCTCTCGCCACCCCTGGCGCACACCCCCGGTCACCCACGCGCGTCCCCGTCCACCCTCTCTCCTCTCCTTTCTTCTGCTCCTCGTCCACCAACACTTGTACGCCTGCAGCGATTTCCCTCCCTCGTCCTCTCGCGTAATCCTCTTGCCTCGCGAGCTGGCTAGCAGGCGCGCGCGTGCGTAACACGTACGTGCGCGCACACACGTTCATGTCCGTACCACCCCGCAGCAGAGGGGTGGAAAACCTTGACCTTCAAAAGAGCCACGGAGGGCGAGGGTGGTAGCCGCCACCTCCCGGTGACGCATCTCTCGCCCCCCAACCCCTCGACCGACCACCCCCTCCCGGCCTTGCTCGCTCTTTCCCGGTTCTTCCGTGTCGGAGCTTTTAATTCTGGCGTGCGGGAATACGCGGGCTCGCGTATACACCCTTTTTCTTGCCTCGATACGCACCCCCCGCCTTTTTATTGCTCCGTATGCTTCTCCTGCTTTCTTTTTTATCCGTGTTTTCGTTTAAACTCTCTATGCGTTTTCATGGGTTTCTCCCTGTTCGACTCTCCCTCCCTCTCTCTGGCCCCGGCCAATTCAGGGGCTTTCGTTTCATCGATACGTTCGATGTGGAATCGATTCCGCGAGGACGACGCGTGTTTTAATTAGACCGAGCGTAATTTTGACGGCTTTCGGGCTTTCCATCGATCCGTCCCGTCCCGGATTAGGGGGTTTGTATTATTGATGGACGTATTACGGGTAGCAGCTGAATGATTTTTGAACGAGCCATAATTCCCTGTAAGCCGAACGCGACCATCTCGATGGTAGATAGACTGTGGCTCTTGTTTCTGGGCTGAACAGGTTCTACCGGTAATAATTCATTCTGTTTTCCGGTTTCGAGGATTCTCAATGAGGAATTAGCTTCTGTAGGCTTCCCTTACAATTAGGTGCTCGAGTTCTGACTGGGGTACTTAGTAGCAGGAGAACCCGAAAGTCTATGACATTGGGGTACCAGAACATTATAAATTTTCGGATCCCCAACTCAGCTTCGATCCCAGGTACCCGAATGTGTCCCGAACCCGAATTTTCGGTTCGCTAACGCTGACTTCGCCAGTCATCAGTCTGTTTAACAAAAGTGACTGATGTGCAATTGTTACTATAATATTGCATACAGGGAAATGTGAAATTGATGTTTCAGACAACATTTTTTGAGGTTGGGGTTCATTTGAAGGTCATTGCGTTGTCACTGTTGAATTCGTCTCGACGTCAGCAACACTCTTATGACGTCCAAAACATATGGTGTCATTTCGAAAAGTCAAGGCGACATTTACTTTTCTACGTAAACAGCATTCTTCCAGATTTAAGAATATGTGAACATGTAATTCATCAAGTACTGACAAACTTTTGTCTAAAACATTTTTTAATTGCACGGGTACACCCTGTATACTGGAGTCAAAAAATGTATTCAATAAATTCCCATGAAAACACCTTCACAATTTCAATAATTGTCAAATAAAAATTCTAAAATGGGTCATTTGGACCCTCGTGGTAGGTTTAGCGTTAATGTAATCGTAAAATGATTTGGCGATTCTATATTCATATGCTTAAGGATCCTTGAATTTAATTCTACCATCAACATTAGCGTATGCTGTACAATATTTGCGTTCACGGCAAGATAAGTCGCTTAATCTGCGTGTTGATTAGCCGTGTAGAATTAGTTTCTACAGAGAAGATCTACACGGTAACAGAACCGTACGTGATGAGATGAGGCAGCTCTTCTGGGTCAGAGAAATACCCCGAAGATCCTATCAATGTAAACTAAGCTATGGTGTTACGGAGTGGTGGTCATATGCAATTCATAGCGTTAATTGTGCGAGAAAAACGCGTTTTGTAGTTGCTATGCGCAAAAAGGGAAAATAATACGTTTAGTCCAGTAAATTAATGCTCATGGGGGGCGGGGGGTGTAGAGGGAAGTGGAAGGAACACAACTTTTAACTTTGGGACTTTGTTTGGACTAGTTACGAGGTAAACATATTAAAAGTCGGGGGCACGTAGAAGTCCCCTTTTTCGGTTTTACGTTTATATCTCGGAAACTATGTGTCCTAGCGATAATACCATTCTATACAAAATTAAAGCTGACAAAATGTGCCACAAGATTGATTTGATTCAGTTTTCCGCTATCTCGCATAGTTTCCGAGATATCCGTGGTCAAAGTTCACTAATTGTGAAAAAGAAATTTTTGCCTCACGTTTTTTGCCTTATTTGACTAGCTAACTGTTCAACACAATTAGTGAACTTTGAGCGCGGATATCTCGGAAACTATGCAAGATAGCGAAAAACTGAGTCGAATCAATCTTGTGGCACATTTTGTCAGCTTTAATTTTGTATGGAATGGTATTATCGCTAAGACGCATAGTTTCCGAGATATAAGCGGAAAACCGAAAAAGGGGACCTTCTACGTGCCCCCCTGCTCACCTCCTAGGAGTAGGAACTTTTAGTATGCATGTTTACCTCCTAACTAGTCCAAACAAAGACCCAAAGTTAAAAATTGTGTTCCTTCTATTTCCCTCTACAACTTTTCATTGACTGAACTAGTTGCTTATAACAAAATTAGCTAAATGGAAACAGGATCTGTAAAAATCGAACGCGTTCGTTGTTTTTGCGGTTCCATTATTTCAGCCTCGAATAAAACCGTTTTGGAAAGGACAGCGAAGTTTTCAAGGTCTAGCGACGAATCGCGTGAAATATGAATTTTAATCTCAGCCTCGTTTCGTTTGCCCGTTCGCCGGGCTGCGATCGATGATACGGGATGATTCAGAACGAGGAGCGCAAGCCAGGAAAGATCGAACACTCAACAAAGCTTTCTACCGTGATCACTTTAAACAACTAAGTTTCCTTGCACTTTCCTACCATTTCATGCTCTGGTCACATTAATACTGAACATTTCATTGAAATTCAATTTAATTTTAATTGTAGAGTAAATTTGTACATTGAATGCATTCTATGGTCACATCGCGTGTTTTTAATGTAACAAGCATTTTTCGAATACAGACTTCTCTTTCAAACGGATAAATGAACTGCGGATCTTTATGTAAAATAAAAAGTGTCCAGCTCAATTTTGTAAGAACCCGAAAAGTTGAAAATTATAACGTTCTCAAATTTCTCTAATGTTTTTTCTGTTTTGTATTTGACCTATTCAACTTTGTTACAAATGCATCAAATCCACGGTCTACTGATAACTATTAACACACCATTTACAAAAATCTTGCTTTAAACATTCGAATTGCGTTCCTAAGGGCAGCTTGTTATGATAAAATTACGTAAAATTAAGTGAAGTTTCAAATAACATGGATTCATTTGAAATTGAACATGTTGTTTCAAATAATACTAGAATTAAATTAACAGGTTATTCAAACAACTCTACAATAACATGTTGTTCCAATAATTCTAAAATAAGACAACATGTTCTTTCAAATAATTCAAAAATAAAATAACATGTTACTTGAAACGATATTTCAAATAATGTGATTTCCAAGACTGTCGCTAACGTGTTGAGAATCGTTCTAGACTTGCAGAACAGCCGCCACAGGATAGACAGCGAATCGATAGGTCATCTTTAAAAGAGACTGCATATTCTCGAAACACACATTAATAGATCCGAACACGGAGCTCGTTGCGATCGATTTAATAAAAGAACTGGGCGTGCATCGAGCCGAAGACTCGTCAGCCGAATCAACGATCAGCGAAGCCACTCTCGATGAACCGAAGGTCGCGCGGCACGTAACGAATCGCGACGTACTTCCTCTTCAGGGTCGATTCGAATCGCAAGCCCCCGCGCCAAGGACGCTCCAAAGTTTTTTTAATTAGAGGCTACGACTTTCGCCGATAATTAAATATTAATGGCAAGGCAAAAAAGAAACACACGGAGAAAGGTGAACCGAGAGACTGGTCTAGGAGAGAGAGTTCCCCAATAAAAATCTCTTCAGCCCTTGGCGGACCTCTCGGCCGCGCACCTGTCGGCGCACAAACTCTTCATTTGAAGTTTTAATAAAGCTCGATGGGCCAGCGAGGGAATTAAAAGAATCTTTGCCGCGAAGGTTCACAGACTCCCTTAATTGCCACTAGAACGTTGGTTTACATCGACGTGGAAATAGGGTCTGTACATAATGCGACGACGAAAAACGACGAATCGTCGTCCGTATAAAATTTTTCCACCGTAACTGTCGAGGCTCGATTTCGTTCAGCGAACGCGATTACATACAATGGAAAAATGCGCATAAATTAACCGAGAGAGAGAGAGAGAGAGAGAGAGAGAGAGAGAGAGAGAGCGCGCTTTCTGTCATCGCGTGCGTAATTTCGAGAGCAGAAATTGAACGGAACCGGGCTCTCCCGGCGAATTGCGTCGATGTTGAAAATATTCACCGCTGCAATGCCATACGGGGTCGAACATGTCGAATAGGGTGGCTCTTATTCACCCTTGTCGACAATTTTTATTCCGAATAATTAAAAAAGAAAAATCTGTGCAACGTTTCTGTGGAAACGTGCCCCAAATCGATTATCCATTCAAAATTAATGCTCATGAAATCGTCGAACTTCTCTAATAGATAACTGCTTTGAACGATCGAAACAATTCATCTTCATCGATAACAGTTATCGAGGAGGATCCAATTTTTGGACACTAATAACTGTTACTTGTAACCAAAAAGTATAAAAATCGATATTTTTCAATAATTTTGTTCTTCGAAGTTTTTTCTTTATACATACTTTGTGTAGATTATGTTAAATTTCAACAATAATCAACTTTTTATTAATGATTTATCCTAAAAAACTTTTTAGAATAATTGTTATTTTTGATCCCTGCCTGCAACTCTTGTTCTAAACTATTTTTTAGATACAGGGTGTAGAGGATGTTACAGGTAAAACACCATGTACATGCACGGGCGAGTCCACCGACCGAAAACGGTGTGCAGACCACGTCGTTAATACCTCATCGAGGGACGATCGGTATGAATAATCTCGTGGCGCTTGAGAGTTCGCTGCTGACCGCGATTTCGCATAAATCTCATGTCTGGTGAAGCCGAAAGGCTTGCACGAAAATAAATTCGTCCGTCGGACAGGCCCGACCATTCGGCGTAAAAGATACAAAGAGACCGGAATCGACGAAACGAGATAGAACCAGAGAGAGGAAGAGAAAGAGAGAGAGCTTGTGCGAAAAGAGAGGACCAAAACGTTCGTTCACGTTTTTTTCCCCCGTTCCCTTCGCCGCGCGCCGCTCCGTTGAGACAAAGGGGTACCCTGAGAGAAAGAGGATGTAGCAAGGGTGAACACGACGATGGGCGTTCCAATGTCACGGTATTTCGAAGCGTTGCGCAATCCCCCCGGTTCTCGTGCGATCGCGTCGCCGCCGCGCCGTCGTCAACTGCTTCTTCTTCTTCTTCCTCGGTTTGTCAGCTGGTCTCAAGGTCGACTGGTAAACCAGACCGGTCCGCCGAAGCAATCTCCTATTCGAGGAGGCCGGGACCCTTGCGCGCCAAACACTTCCAGATTAGAAGAACGATCTGCGAGGTCTACCGAAACGGGTTCTCCACCATTAACGAATCCCAATATTTTTTCGTTGACTTCTCTTTGGTCCGAGATTAACACTAAACCTACGAACTGCCGGTCAAACGATCGATTTTATATTTTTCATTGAAATTATAAAGTTGCTTACATGGAAATTGATTCGATTTTCTTTATCGAAGCACATATCGTAATCAAATTTGCACAAAATATAAATAAATAGAGCCTTGTCGTTTTTCTAAGATAAAATATTTTAATCGTTTCTGGTGTTCGGTAGGTTTAGTGCTAGCGTATTCTCCCGTCAAGCTACCGTACACACCGATTTTCGGATATCAATTTTTTTTTTTGAGAACCGTGGCTTACTATTAGTTTGTTACACGAAGAACAAGCTTCTTTGTGTGCCGAGACGCGCGGGCTACTTCCTATTCTTTGATACAGGGCGTTCAAAAGGTCAGGGCCGAACTTGTACCACGGGTTAGTTAGGTCAAGGTGAAAATAGTTCACGTACGAAAATGATTTATTGAATAGTTATAAGCAGACAGCGAATCTTGATGCGAAATAAAAATTTTCTAACCGAGCTGCAACAAACTGGAGTGAAATGGAAATATGTTTTGTTTTCTAATATGTTTAACTCTTTACACTCGGAACTATTAGATGATTCTTTTCTAATTGTGGGAAAGAATGGTGACTATATGATCGATTAATAAAGCTGTATTCTTTACAATTTAACCATTGAATTTGATTTTCAAATTGGGCACGAACTTGTGCAATAGGGTGGACCTTATTTTTTGACCAAAGAATTTTTTCCTGGGCACCCCCCAGAATTGTGACAACTGTTGAGAAAATGATCTGGAAAAAATTTGGGGCCGATTGGATCATAGGAAACCGGCGCTCAACGAATTTGAAAATTTTTTTTTTTAATCTTAACATAAATATACGTTGTAATATATCGTTGAATTTGTCTTTTTTTTCTCTGTAAGAATCCATATATAGCATAATCAGTTGTTAATAGAAAAAACATCCGTGACCTTGAAAACTTGAAAAAATAACCTTGAAAAATTTTTTTTTCTCTGATGCTATATTCACCTCCTTATATACTACAACTTTTGTTTGAAAAGTTTTTTCATATATACATAACTGACAGAGATATTAAATAAATTCATTAATACGCTCCAATCTACAATTCACAATTTTTGAACGCTACGCGATATTTCTCTGCAAGTTTTTCTCGAATCCTCGTGCGTTGACGTCGAATAGATGTTCGATTGATAATTAAGTCGTCTAGATCATGATTAAGAGCTTGTGCTGTTGCTGTTATTATACGAACAGCATCACGATCGCTTACTTTGCACTTGTCAAGTGTTGCAACAAGTTTATCCGTAATGAACTCTTTTTGACCACGTCTCTTTTTAGGGTTGCTTGGACCAGGTTTATCCACAGGAATATCAATTTCAATATTGTCATCCTGACTTGACACGTTCTCTTCTTCGCTGGACGATGATATTTCCATTGTTTCACCTACATTTAAAAGATATCAACATATAAATAAAGATTAAAGAATATTTATATCTAAGATAATGATCAATATTTTGGCTTTTAAAAATAAACTGCAAAAGAATATTTACCTGGCACAGAGTCTGCCTTATACTTTGCTAGTCTAGATTCTTCTTGCTCCTGTCGCAACGCTTTTCTCAGTTCTTTTCGATATAATGCACGATCCGCTCCAATCATAGAACCAGGACGTCCCCGTTGCCGTTGACTTAACAGAAACAGTTTGTCTTCCTCTATTTGAATCGTTTCTAATGCATCCGCATGTGCAATATCAAAAAGATCTTCCAGTTTGTCGACAAATTCCTTTTCACGATCTTCTTGAATTTTAGTACGGCGTTTGCAATTTTTATGCAAGCTCACCCATTCTTTATACAATGATTCCAATTTTTCGATGCAATTCTTAAATACTTTCATGGGAATTTTGGCTTTCTGCCAAAACACTTGAACTTCCTGGATAACTAAGTGAGCACTACCGCGAACACTCAATTTCACATTGCGCAAATTGTGAAATAGCACTCTTAAAACTTGCCCGTTGGATGGCAATTTTGCACCTATAATTTAGGTTTCTGCGTGCCCGAGTAAAAATCATTTTTTCCTCGTACCTTCCATTTGAAATTTACTTTCACCACGTATTTGAATGTCACCACGCCGAAGACTCAGAACCAGAACGTACTGTTTTCTTAACTGTTTGCTCGCGGACGCGTCGGTTCACGAATTTGTTCGAGTGCTTGGACTGAACTGAACGTGAACTTGACTTTCGAGGCTCCTCTATGGATCGAGAGGGCGGCTTTTTACCGATTGTCATAAGCAGAAGATACCCTGATTGGTTTGCTGGATTTTGGATTTTCCAATCAGGACACCTTTAGTTGTTCAAGTCTTCTACCGATGATTCTAAGGGAGGTGTTAAAATTCTAAAAAAATATACGAATTAACTATTTAAGAAACTGTAGTATTATCAGAAATACAACTATTATATATTTTAGATAAAATTTAAAATGTATCTTAAACACCTGGGTACTTTGGTTCATCTTTCTTCTACAAGAGTATTTACGAACGTTTAAAATAAACTCTATTATATCTCTGTCAGTTATGTATATATGAAAAAACTTTTCAAACAAAAGTTGTAGTATATAAGGAGGTGAATATAGCATCAGAGAAAAAAAAATGTTTCAAGGTTATTTTTTCAAGTTTTCAAGGTCACGGATGTTTTTTCTATTAACAACTGATTATGCTATATATGGATTCTTACAGAGAAAAAAAAGACAAATTCAACGATATATTACAACGTATATTTATGTTAAGATTAAAAAAAAAAATTTTTTCAAATTCGTTGAGCGCCGGTTTCCCACGATCCAATCGGCCCCAAATTTTTTCCAGATCATTTTCTCAACAGTTGTCACAATTCTGGGGGGTGCCCGGGAAAAAATTTTGCAAAATAATTTTCATCAAGTATAGCTAAGGTCCACCCTATTGTGCAACCATCTGATATTTAAACATTGAAAACTGAACATTTCTTCTAACCTAGAATATTTCCATTCTACACCATTTTTTTCATTTTATAAATATTAAACTGATGCAATTTATCCACGCAATACTCAAACGCCTAATAATTTATTTGATATGAAATAATTTAATAACGTAACAATTATTTCACATTACTGATACAATGCTAAGTGTTAATAGGTTGCAACAATAATGTTTTTACTGTTTCAAATTACACCTACTCGTTTTTGTCTTAAAGGCAAAACTCGTTTACAGTGTTTCACCTCGGAGCGTGACGGATCAGGAACTTTCCCCGTTCCCTGATACCGCCGGTTCAGGCGGTGTCACGCGGAAAAACGCGGCCGGCCGTTTTAATTACGGCCCGACCAGATATAAACTAGTCTTCAAGAACTGAAACGGCGGAACTGTTGTGGAGTTCGGAAGAAATGAATTTCGAGATTGTCCGGCTCGTAATGTCCCACGGTCCGAGGGCAGCGGTAACCAGACGCGTTATTAACTTCTCCTCTCGGAAAAAGTGCGCGAGAACGGCTGTTCGGTTGGTCGAAACGTTTAGTTAATTTGTCGGGCTCCGCTTCTTTTTTCTTTTTCCAAGCGAGCCGGGTTCTATCCATTCCACTTGTTCATGGGAATTAATTGTCGGTAACGCGGCACCGGGATTCTCGAAAGTGGCACCGTTTCACCGAAGAATGTGCTCAGGCGTCGGCGTACGAGAAATTATTACGGTTGAAGAGAGAGAGAGAGAGAGAGAGAGAGAGACGGCGAGATCCGCAAAAAAATTTCATTAGACCTGACCGCGGCGGAATTATAGAGGAGTCGCGGGAAGCGATAAGCGTTTCATTTGTCCGGCTGTCGAAGGGCTTTAGGCCGAATAGCTGTTCTGACCAGGACCAAACTTTCGGAAACGCTGATCCAGCGTACACCTCGCCATTTCCGATTTCGAAATTTTCCACGAGTCGTACAATTTTTGCTGTCCGACGTAGTTTCTGCGTTTATCGACAATTAAGCAAATTTATGTGCCAATCAGAGTTGTGCAGAATTATAATTGAATTACTCCAGAATTATAATTACATCGTAATTCAGTTACATTGTAATTTATGATTCCGATTTTCATTCAATTAAATTACAATGTAACTCGTAATTGCAATGGAGTACAATTATAAAATACATTGTAATTGAATTACATTGTAATTCGACGAGGTGTCACGGTTAATATTAAAATTTTTTTCTCTCCTAAACGCACAGTTTTTTTAAAAATTTGGTTTTTAATATTTCATTGTCATCCAGTTCTGAGCTATGTTTAAACTTTCAAGTCTCTAGCTCATCGGGAAGTGGTTTAAAATTCGATTACAAGATTTGACGCATACAACGACAACTCGGCAAGCTAATATAAGCGTGGTAAAATAGAATTTTATTACGATTCAAAGGAAATGAATAGCATACATATTTATCAGACTCTATTCAGAGTCTTCGTCACGAGTCTGACTCGATATTGTCGGGCAAGGGGTTAACGTGTTTCTTCCGTTTCGCATTCACAGACAACTCAATTTTATGTTTATGAGGATGTTTTCTTATGCGACGACGGCCAACCAATCTCAGTGACAAGATGTATGAACAAACGAGTGTTCGTTAAGATTAATTTAAAACTTGCTGACAATTGCCATCAGCTTTTCTTGTACGTGAGCAATATGTTTGTCACCTACGTAGAAAATATTAAGAAGTCTGTCGTATTTTAAATTTTGCTTGTAAATGAATTGACAGGTTATCTGAGAGATAACAACAAATTGTTAAAAATAATGGAAATGATATCATCGAATAATATTAAACACATCATTTTATAGTTTTCTTTCAAATACGACAGAACTTTCCCTCCAACCTAATATTGTTTTACAAGAATGTTCGTACGAGCCGTTTAATCTCAAAATGAGTTCAAGTTAATCATTGCATAACGAGGGATTAAGTAAACATTATAAAATTGTATTACTATTATTCTATTTGATGATTTTATTCGAGGTACCAGAATTGATGAGATAGAAGAAGAAACGGGTGGGTCAGGAATCCACGTGCTTCCTCTGTCTCGTTTAAGATGTACTTTCCGCAAATTAATTAATATAAACATATCTTTCTATAAATTTATTCAAATGTTTTCTTTCAAATACGACAGAACTTTGCAACCTAAGAAATGAAAGGGATCTTTCGTACGGATAGAACAGCATACCCGGTACATTGCAATGCGGCCACGTACGCTTGTTAGTCGAACAATATTTCTACACCGGAAATATTTACGAACCACCCTAATAAACGTTGCCATACGTATATCGTAGTGAATTAATTATTTTCAGGATTTACCCCGTACTAGTCGTCTCTCCCCTTCGCCCTCGTCACAATCGAGCGCAGCAGGTTAACTATCGATTATCGTGTTCCGGTGTGCGGCGTCCGTTATACTCGTAATTTCACTCGGCCATCACTTTCTGCCAATCGAATCACGATCACAATCGGTTCACGATCACAATCGGTTCTTAAATCTCTGGATCATTACAAAGTATGTAAGTACCTGTCCTCGGTTGTTCCATCTGCCATTTCGTACGAACGTGTTCCGAGAGGTTCAATCTCACGCGGACGGCGACGGTTGGGTCTGCTTCGACCCCAATTGGCATACATTAACTTATCGGTGTACGATAAGCTTCGTATATATTTAAATGCTTTTATCAAACTTCACAGTTCGCAGAATAATTAATGAACTTTGGACGTTCAATTAGGAGACTGCCGATTTTTATGCGGATTCATGAAGAAATTAACTGGGGGAAATATGAAACAGCGAAAAGTATCGCACAAAGTTGGAACCAGGGACCAAAAATAACAGTAATTCTAAAATTTTCTACGATAAAAATCGTAAATAAAAAGTTAATCTACATAGAATATAAAAAAAGAAGAATAAAATGATTAAAAAATATCGATTTTTGTATTTTTTGGTTACAAGTAACAGTTATTGGTGTCCAAAAAATTGGACCCTCCTCGATAACTGTTATCGATAAAGAAAAACTGCTTCGATTGCTCAAAGCAGTTATCGAAGAGAGAAATTCATTTCGATCGCTCATAACCAGACTGCGGATGTTTATGCAATTTACAATTTTTGTAGACAAATTTTAAGAAAGTGGTACCATGTAAAATTCTATTTTCATTGGTAATACATATTGGGTTGGCAAATAAATTCGTTCGGTTTTTGTGATTTATTCCACTCGAAAAAACCGAACGAACTTATTTGCCAATTCAATAGCATTTGTAGATCGAAAATAAATAGAAATCGTACTAAATTCTGTTGAATTTCATAGCCCAGCATTTTTGTAAAATATTTATGAGCCATAAATGCATAAAATCCGTAGTGTACCCGTTTCTATGAGAAGTTCTTTGATTTTGACACAGAATTGATCGGTTTGTGCCACTGTGTGCCGCACAGGGCGGTTACGTTTCAGAGAAAGGGCCTAGCCGATTAAGATGGTCAAATCTGCCCTTAGAGCTTTTTCAATGGCTATTGAACCATTCAAAAGCTGACCAAGAAAAACCCCTCTGAGTAAAATTTCAGCCCCCTAGCTTGCCCGTGAGGGTAGTTACAGGGTAAAATAGATTTTGCGCTTTTCGGCGCATTTTCCGGTCTCAAATGCGTTCTAAAATTCTGAAAAAAATGTGACACATTCCGGATCCTAAGGCGCATTTTTGAGAATTTTTTCAGATTTTTTTGTTGCAAACTGTGGTAAAAAATGAAAAACCTCAAAAAAATCGGAAAAATATTTTTTTCTCAAAAATATGAAAACATGCCATTTTACTGTTTGGTTCCCTGATAAAGTACTATAACAGGCAATGTCGTCAATTTTTTTAAGCTTTTTTGTTCGGCTGCATCATTGTCAAAAACAATAAAAACCGAATTTTTTCGACGTTTTTGCTGTGAGGAGGGAAGTTACACTTGTTGGCTTTACCGTGGGTGTATATTAAGTAATTTTTAGCGTTATTACACTGAAACAAGCAATTATTTTAAATAAAAAATGTGATTTGAGAGAAAGAAAAAATTGTATTCTGTGCAATATATACCTAAATGTTCGCAACGATTACAACATCGCCGGTTGGCACAGCGTTTAAGGCGTCGGACTACGGAGCGAATACTCTGGGGTTCGAATCCTGTCGATAGCAATTTCTTTTCCATACGTCAAACTTTATTTTTTCAATATTTTTACGATATTTTACGTAATTTTGATACGATATTTTTTGTTCATGATCCAACCCAAGCGTTGCCGCTATAAGATTGTTAGAATTCCCCGTTCGTAATTTAAATAAAAATACAGCTAATGCTTGCGTTACATCACGCTGTTGAGAGCTTCTTATTGATGTCATCATTTCACGGAGTTCGATGAGATTCTCCCATGTAAACCCCGTGAATACTTTGAGTCTCTCAGATAATGTGAAATCGCCAACTCTATCATGAATAGTGGAGTCGTTAGTAACCGAAAGATATTCAAAATAATCTTGAAGTTCGTTCGCGTCAATTGAACTACTGTTTGAATAAATTCTTAAATTCGGAATTACATCTTGAATGAAACGGTTTTTTATTAAATGTCCTGGACAGCATCGATTTTCTTTGGAAACATATAATCTTCTAAAAAGAAACACCTGTTTTCTAGCTTCGGATGGAATCGTAGAAATATTAGTTCTTGAGCCACAGACAAAACAATACGCGTGCATAGAAACCACTCTGGAAAACGGCATTTCGATGTATTGAGGACATACTGGTCTAATGGGACGGTTAGAAGTTATGAATGATGGGTCACCTGTCGTTGAGGACATACTAGAGGTACTTTCGAGTGATGACAAATGTGATTCGTTGCTAGACGAGGAAGTTGATGTCTGAACCCCGGGGGACTTTGAAGCGAATCTGACGGGTCCATGGATGTGAACGCTGGAGGTAGTGCCTGATCCGAAAGGGGTTGAAAAGGATCTGACGGATCAAAAGATGTGGAGGCTGAAGGTGCCTGAACCAAAAGGGGTTGAAAAGGATCTGGCGGATCAAAAGATGTGGAGGCTGAAGGTGCCTGAATCGAAGGAAGTTGAAATGAATCTGACATGTCAAAGGATGTGGAAGCTGAAGGTGCCTGAACCGAAGGGGATTTAAATGAATCTGACATGTTCAAGGATGTAGAGGCTGACGGTGCCTGATCCGAAAGGGGTTGAAAAGGATCTAACAGATCAAAAGATGCGGAGGCTGAAGGTACCTGATCCGAAGGAGTTTGAAACAAATGTGATTGATCCATGGACGTGGAAGCTAAATGCGTTTCTATTGTTGTTGGCCGAGACCTCAAAGCTCTCTGATGCACACTTTCTTTACAGAAAAATACCAGAACACGGCAACTTTTACATAAAACATCACCCACTTGCACCACTTTTTTCAAAATGTTTGTGTAGTCTACAGCCTGAACTTCAGTTTTAATTATTTGCTTTCGGCCACGTATTGCACGAATTAATCGTCTACACTTAATACACCTTGACTCGCGATCAACAGTTTTCGAAATAATGCCAGACATTATAAAGATCTGCAAATGTCCAAGTTCTCTGGAATACCGTTAAAGACAGATTTCAATTTTTGTGCATTTCCTTGGACTTCCTTGGGTTCCTTGGAAAAACTCTCACAAGTAAAGGGAGGGGGAACTTGCAAAATACGCGCAGCTATTGGTAAGGGAAGTAATATCCACACTTCATTGGTTGGAACCGAAGGGTGGGTGGTCTTACACTTGCGACAGGTGCCACCACCCTCCCAAAAAAGCTGGGATTCCTTGCAGGCCAGTTTTTACGACGGTCATTGTATTCCTCGTCGCTGATTTTTGCGCGGCCAGAATCATAAACTAATAAAAACGTGGTAAAAATTAACTACCTCTGCACCTGCAAAGGTGAGTTCGTTCAGGTATATGTAGTGTCACATTGTCCTTTCTCGTTTGGTTGGAAGGTCGGGGAAAACGGTCAACTCCGGGATTTTATAGGCACTGAGACCGGAGTTGACCGTCGCGTCGACGGTACATGCATTATGCTAGAGTTTTATAATACATTTTATGATCCAAAACTATTTTTGTATGTATTTTGCTTAAAAATGTTACTTAAATATTTTTAAAACATTAAAAAAATATTGTTAAACTCATATGAATAAATCATATACATAATAAGAAATTGAAAAAATAAAGTTTGACGTATGGAAAAGAAATTGCTATCGACAGGATTCGAACCCCAGAGTATTCGCTCCGTAGTCCGACGCCTTAAACGCTGTGCCAACCGGCGATGTTGTAATCGTTGCGAACATTTAGGTATACAGGGTGTCCCAAAATTCCTGAAAATCCCGGAAATGGGAGGTTCCTGAGACCATTTGAAGCGACATTTTCCTTTGCAAAAATGTTATCTGCGGCTTTGTTTAGGAGTTATTAAGGAAAAACACGGACCAATCAGAGCGCGACGTAGACGCGAGTTGGCACAGTCGGCCCGGCGCGCCAACTGTCGATTGGCCGCCTATGCCAACTCGCGTCCAGGTCGCGCTCTGATTGGTCCGTGTTTTTCGTTAATAACTCCTAAACAAAGCCGCAGATAACATTTTTGCAAAGGAAAATGTCGCTCGAAATGGTCTCAGGAACCACCCCCTTTCGGGAAGTTCACGAATTTTGGGACACCCTGTATATTGCACAGAATACAATTTTTTCTTTCTCTCAAATCACATTTTTTATTTAAAATAATTGCTTGTTTCAGTGTAATAACGCTAAAAATTACTTAATATACACCCACGGTAAAGCCAACAAGTGTAACTTCCCTCCTCACAGCAAAAACGTCGAAAAAATTCGGTTTTTATTGTTTTTGACAATGATGCAGCCGAACAAAAAAGCTTAAAAAAATTGACGACATTGCCTGTTATAGTACTTTATCAGGGAACCAAACAGTAAAATGGCATGTTTTCATATTTTTGAGAAAAAAATATTTTTCCGATTTTTTTGAGGTTTTTCATTTTTTACCACAGTTTGCAACAAAAAAATCTGAAAAAATTCTCAAAAATGCGCCTTAGGATCCGGAATGTGTCACATTTTTTTCAGAATTTTAGAACGCATTTGAGACCGGAAAATGCGCCGAAAAGCGCAAAATCTATTTTACCCTGTAACTACCCTCACGGGCAAGCTAGGGGGCTGAAATTTTACTCAGAGGGGTTTTTCTTGGTCAGCTTTTGAATGGTTCAATAGCCATTGAAAAAGCTCTAAGGGCAGATTTGACCATCTTAATCGGCTAGGCCCTTTCGGAAAGAGTTCGAAAATGGAAAAAGTGTTCGGTGGCGAAAGGAGGACGGGCAACCACCGTCTGTACAGTTGCCAGAAATGTCCACCTTCCGAGGATTAATTAATCGGGCGTGATTCGACGGGCGCCGATAGAGCAACGCGCGCCGATCTGTTCGCATAGCCTCTATGCCCGGGTAGCCCGTAGCGAAGAGTATGTCAATAACAGAACATCGGCTGCCCTAAAGGAGAACGCGCGCGTTGGTTAACAATGACGGTGCTGACTAGCTTTGTGCGGTCGCGGCCGAAAGGTCAAAAGATCGTCTGGGGGATTATGGCGTTACGGTGGAGTTGTTCCATAAACAGGCGTGCGGTTAACGCATCGAACGAAAATTCTTCACCGGAGATTGAGCAACCAACATGTTTGCATTAGGCTCGCTTCGCCCTAGGGTTGTTACTTTTCCGAAACTTTGACTCTTCAAAGATTCGAAGGAGCGAAGGGAACTTGGAAGTTTCGAAGCGGTTTTCGAAGGTTACGCTCCCTCGATATGGTCGCGCTTCCCGTGGCGGTCCTAGCGATGCGAAATTGCGAGAAGGTACGGTCCTAACTTTCGAAAATGAGCGTCTTCATTCGCGCAGATTCAATTTTTTTCGCTTCCTATCCGTTAGCTGAAAACGAATCGAACAAATCAAAGCTTCGAAGTTCCTGAAATCGAAGCTACGAAATTCAAAGCGTCGAAATCTTCGACCTTCGAAGGAAAGTAACAGCCTTACTTCGCAACCCATCACTGCGAGTTTATCCGGTGCGCGTGCACTCGTGCGCGAGATAAGTAGAAACGGTGCGAAATGATCAGACGCGGCGATGCTGCACGTCGCGTCGTACGCATAGTCGAATTCGTGTCATACTGTGTGTCCAATTAGTTTTCCTTTCGCGTTGCGCACGCGAACGTTTGCGAAACGGAATACGAGGTAGATTCAAAAGACTTTGCATACGGTGACTTCAACTAATATTCGGAAACTCTGAGCCTTCGCTCCGCGTATAGGGGTGTAAAAGCAAAAACGAGCAAATCTCTAAAAGACTTTTTGTCTTAGTTTTTTGGTCCCCTACACGCTCCTGAAGTTTTGTCATTTAAATTCGGGACACCCAGTATAATATCGCATTATTGCAGACTCTAACGCTCTGTATAATCGTATTGAGTTTTTCATTGAGTCTTTGCACATGTTTAAAAAACAATTACGCAGAATTATAGGATAATACCATATAGTTAGTACCATTAGTTTTTGTGCATGTCCCTTCTATGTTACTATACGAGTAGTCCTTTATTGTTTTCTATTGTAAACATTTATGTAAGAGGGCTTCGGTCCGTTTATAATAATAACAATAATAATAATATACCACTCTGTCATCGCCGGCTCCCGTTGCGAGATTATTTTCATACGCTACAATGATAAGCGTACCAAAAACACGCAGATTATCAGATAAAATGTGTGAAATGCTTGTTGTATTAAAAGGAAATTATACGAAAAATAAATAAGTAACATGTTCCAAGGATTTTCCATGCAAAATATTCGCAGTGTTGTTATCACAACAAAAGTACAGATTAAATCATAATCAAAAATGTAATCATGTAATGATTTATTAATTAACTAGAGGGCTATTGTTGCTCGCTCGCTTCGCTCGTTCGCGAGTAGGGTTGTTTTTGCTCGCTCGCTTCGCGAGCTCGCGGGTAGGACTGCTCTTGCGAGAGGGTTAGTGATACGCATGGCTAGTAGGGCCTACTGCTATTAATGTTTTTTATTTGGTGTGTGACTCTCCAAGAGTCACACAAAGAACTTCCCGATTCGTTACTCCTTCGCCAACATCGCTAACATCGTTTTTTTTGTACTTTCATCGATATTCTCCCAAAATGTATTCTTGGGAGTAGAGATGCTTAACCCACTCTTGCATTGGAATAACTTTCGATTATTCCAAGCGGTAACATTAGCATCAGTTAAAAATATAATTTCATCAAAATGTTCAAAATCGATTGTAAAATTTCACACATACAAGACTAAAAAGCAGAAAATAATTATTTAAATAAAAATAAATTTTTTAAAAATACCACGTTTTTAAAACGGACTAAAAAGTATAAAATAAATTTTTTAAAAACGCCACGTTTAAAAAACGGACTAAAAAGTATAAAATAATTTTTTCTAGCCCCATACAGATTTCTAACCCCTGAAAATTTGTGATTGTGAATTTTTAATAGCTAAGAAAATACTTGTAAGATTTAAAACGAAAAACGCGGGGCGCATGCAATAGATAATTGATGCATGAACACTAAATCACTAACAACTTTATTGCACTGCAAATGATATGAAGTGTTGTACGAGATTTCTCAGCGGCAGCTACTCTCTACACTCCTTACTATGTATTATCTTGCACCCCACGTTTTTCGTTTTAAATCTTACAAGTATTTTCTTAGCTATTAAAAATTCACAGTCACAAATTTTCAGGGGTTAGGAATCTGTATGGGGCTAGAAAAAATTATTTTATACGTTTTAGTCCGTTTTTTAAACGTGGCGTTTTTAAAAATTTTATTTTATACTTTTTAGTCCGTTTTAAAATCGTGGTATTTTTAAAAAATTTATTTTTATTTAAATAATTCTTTTCTGCTTTTTAGTCTTGTATGTGTGAAATTTTACAATCGATTTTGAACATTTTGATGAGATTATAACAGAGACATGTAGTAAATTTCAGACGGTATTGCGACGCGTCATATCGAAAACGAACGCCGTGGTAAAATGTCAAAGATAAAGGTTCGACGGAGAATTTCGGTGTAACTGTCCTTTCGCTTGGTAAACAAACATTATAGTATACTAATACGTAGTAACTTTGTAAACTCCGCACAGAGCTCGAACGCACACTGAACTCCTTCGGTGCGAAGCAGGTCAGTGGAGTGGGGATGAGTCAGAGTGGGAACCGAGTGGGCACTACCGGTCGTCGCGCGGGGACGTGTAACGGTTAAATTTTTAATAAGTTTATGTCTCCTACACGCGTAGGCTGTTGTAAATTAAAAAAATTTTTTTTTAATATTGCATTGTCATATAGTACTGAGCTATGTTTAAAATTTCAAGTCCCTAACTCATAGAAAAGTTAGTTTAAAATCAGTTGTAAAATTTGTACCGAACAGACAAACAGACATACAAGAAAGCAACCTAATAAAAACGTGGTACAATATTTAATGGCATACCTGGTGATTTGGCGACTTCTGTGTGAAAATCATCATTAACGAACTGCTCCTTTTTTGTAGACATTATTTCGAGATTATAACAGAGACATGTAGTAAATTTCAGACGGTATTGCGACCGCATCATATCGAAACGCCGTGGTAAAATGTCAAAGATAAAGGTTCGACCGAAAATCTCTGTGTAACTGTCCCTTCGATTGGTAAAGAAACATTATAGTATAATAATACGTAGTAACTTTATAAACACCGCACGGAGCTCAAATGCACACTGACGCACACTGACACACACTGAGCTCCTTCGGTGCGAAGCGGGTCAGTGGAGCGGGGATGAGTCAGAGAGGGAACGGGTAGTGGAGTAGGGAGCGCTGTCGCGCGGCGTGGCGATCGCTGAACGCGATGACGTAGGTTTCGCGGGGGTGTGAACAGGTAAATATTTAATTGTTATTTCTCCGAAACGGATAGACTTTAAAAAATTTTTTTTTTTAATAATGCATTGTCATCCAGTTCTGAGACATATAACCGACTTCAAGTCTCTAGCTCATCAGGAAGTTAGTTTAAAATCAATTGCAAAATTTGCCACCGAATAAACAAACAGACAAACAAGAAAGCGAGCTAATGAAAACGTGTAAACAAAATTTTTTTTTAAATCTAAAAAAAAATTAAGAAAAAAATTTTTTTATGTAATTGCGTTTGGTTCTTTGGTGGAAAATTTTCGTCCTCCTTTATAAATTGCATTGTAGAATCAACTCTTTTCGAAAAAAAACTAAAAATCTAAAAAACTACTTGACCAATATGGACCAAAATCTAATCAGCTCTAAGCTACGACAGGGCACATCGATTGCATCATTCATCATTCTGATCGCGTTGTTACTTTTTCAGAAAACGTTAACGAAAAATTTGATAACATACAAACGGCCATACGCACACGCACACACACACGCGCGCGCGCGGACATTTTGATAAAAATAGTCTAAAATGACTCCAATGACCATGAAACGTGAAGATCTGCTAAAAAATCGATTTTCGATTTTCGGGGTAATTACAATAACTTCCCTATAAAATCGGGAAGTTAATAAAGCAATCGCGAACATTGATTACAACAACTTCTGATTCCTTTCTTAATCATTAATTTGTGCTGAGTATAATTTAGTAATCAGTAGCCACGATTAATTAAGTAGAACGATTATATTAATATAAAATTGGATTTTATATTAATCATTAATTTTCAATTATTATTCCGACTACGTTTTGCCCAAGTCTGCCTCAGACTGATAAGAGCGTACATGAAAAGTTTACAAATGGAAAATTTCCAAAATTCTCTTAGAAATTATGTCTGTGACATATTTCACAGAAATTCATAAAAATGGAGATTATTAAATTTATCATATTTATTCATAGAGAATTTTTGTATATTCAATGAAATTGTTTAGTCTTGTCGTACCCTAGGATTAAATCAGTATCGACTCGCGTCGTTGCTTATCGAAATCTTGAATATTTAAGTTATGCGTCGAATAAAGTCGGAGCGAATTTTCAATGAATTTTTCGCGGAAGAACTTTGGCGAGGTTTCATGCGAAAACAATATTTCATTCGTTTTCGTTGAAGGAGAATAAGTAGCTGTGCTTAACACTTACATAGTCGGCCGACCGGGTATTAGTGTCCGTTTATGAAACTCACGCTAACGGCCGGTCGGGTATTACTAGCCGTTTATGAAACTTACGTTGACGGACGGTCGGGTATTAATACCTGTTTGGAGCGCGGCACGAATTTTAATTACCTGCGGCTTGTAATTACGTAAATACGTATGAAAATTCGAACTGAGTATAGATCCTGGTTGTCGCTGTAGTCGCACCCGGTACCCGGCAAGAACACTAACACAACTCAAAGAATAACGATTTTGAAACAATAACGACGTGCTAGAAAAACGTCATATACACTACCGACCAAAAGTTTCGAATCAATTGCTGATTTTTGTAAAAATCGAATATATATATATATCGATAAATTTTGAAATGATAGTCCAGCCAACGAGAAGTTGTAGAGGGAAATGGAAGGAACACAATTTTGAACTTTGGGTTTTTGTTTAGACTAGTTAGACGGTAAATATACTAAAAGTCCCCACTCCTAGGAGGTGAGCAGGGTGCAGGGCGGCACGTAGAAGGTCCCCTTTTTTGGTTTTCCGCTTATATCTCGGAAACTATGCATCCTAGCGATGAGACCATTCGATACAAAATTAAAGCTGACAAAATGTGCCACAAGATTGATTCGACTCAGTTTTTCGCTATCTCGCATAGGTTCCGAGATATCCGCGCTCAAAGTTCACTCGGCTGTCGCGAGTAAGTAAATCCGAGCGCTGGTGTATATGTCCAGTACTGACAAGAGGGGGTAACTTTTCCCCCTCGATTCGTGTTTCCTCCCCTCATATGGCTACATCCATAATATCATTTTATTTTTAGCGTATCGAGATTATCAAAATCTAGGAAGTCACCCAACCGAATTTTTCCAACGCTATATTTACGAGAAATTTCATTCGAAAATAGCCAAGTTTCTTTCAAGAGACGAACGTATAGACTACTCCAAATGCAACGATAAATATTTTTAGCGTATCGAGATTATCAAAATCTAGGAAAATCACACAATCGAATTTTTCCAACGCTATATTTCTGAGAATAATATCATTTTATAGAGTAATTCTATTTACTTCCGAAAATATTTTCCCGAGGGATTAAAGATGCCTGTATAGGAAATTTTACAATTTTCTTAAAATCGTTATTGCGAGAGTACTGTATTTTTCAGTTATGTAATAGATTTGTGTAGATTTACCCCCTGCAGTATTGGCATGTATTTATGAATCACTCTGTATAACTAACACACATACCAACACTAACAGTATTTTTAAAATTTCCAATATTTACCCACACAAAGAAGTTGAAAAGTACAACTTTGGTATTTTCTCTAAAATTCGAAAAATCGTATACTTTTCTAAAAATCATTATCGTGAGAATACATTTGCATTTTTTAGCTATATCACTATTCATGGGGCGCGATATGATCTTATTAAAAAATGTAGACAGAAGATATAAGTCGAAACTCTCGATGAATCATAAAAGAATAATCGTGATTCGGTACACGTGCGTTTCACAAGAGTTGAACCGTGCACGCAGAACTCGGTTGATTTACGCTTATTCCCCTAATCGCGTTAACGGGGACACCTAGGCGATTACCGTCCTCCTCGGTAGCCAGATCAGGGGGATACAACCCGCTAACTACGCAATTTTCTTCAACACACTCGTCGGCTGATTTTGCGTCGCAGTTCGCGTGTAACACGCGGTCCCTTGTGTTCGCTGTACCTACAACGTAACTACGAACACGTCACGTCACGTCACGGAAACGTTGTGCTCGTTCGCTCATCGAAACCGAATCTCGCGTTTATCACGTTGATCCACGACAGAGTTGGGCATTAATCGATTAAAATTTTAATCATGATTGATTGATTAACGTGTACGATTAAAAAAAGAAATCGTCGAAAAATCGACGATTGATTCAATCGATTGCGCTGGAGCGCGGAGTGGGGATCCGAGCGTGGCGCGACGAACATGTAACGGTTAATATTACATTTTTTTTCTCCTGAACGCAAAGTTCTTTTTAAAAATTTGTTTTTTAATATTGCATTGTCATTCAGTTCTGAACTATGTTTAAAGTTTTTAGTTTCTAACCCATCGGCAAGTGGTTTAAAATTCGATTACAAGATTTGACGCATATAACTACAACTACACAACAACAACGACAACTCGGCAAGCTAATATAAGCGTGGTAAAAATAAAGGGTATAGCCGGATAAGCATGGGCCAGCGGCCCCCGCTCCGATTTTCCTGATTCCTGTCTTAAAACATCGTTTTATGTCTAAAAAAAACATTGTGTAAAATTCCAAATGTCTACCCCCGCCAATAGGGGTGATATTGAGGTAAATTCCCCCGCACTTAAATGCAATTTGCGCTAAAACGAGAAAAGATATCGACATGGGATAAACGGCAAATAAAAGATATAGATACACTCTATATTTCAGATTTTTTAAAGAATTTTTTGCTAATTATTTATAGTTGAAAATAATTAATTATTTTTTGGGAATTTTTTTAACTATCTTCCCCTAGGTTGATTCCTACCAAAAAATTCTAAAATATTGCTATGATTCTAACCTATTTTGTAAAAAAATCTCAAAAGTGTCCGTTTGGTGGAACAGTGTCAAAAGAAATAAAGTATGCCGGCGAACGCTCGGTTTGATCAGTAACGACGCAGCGACCGATTCCCCTTGCGGCGGCTAGTGACGGGAGCGAACCCATCGACCCTGCGTACCAATCTGCAGGAAAAACTAAACATGTGATTGCCATAAATCTTACAGCGGTCCTTCTCGTATCCTGTTTTTCGTCTAACCGTCCCGTTGTTTTCGTAAACGTGCTACAGCGTGCATTTTGAATTTCGACACTCTAAATGCCCTTCCTAAAATCTTTAGCAAAATCTTGCGGAAAATCAGTGTCGTTCGAGCCGCGGTAGAGAGAACATCTCCAAAGATTTGTCAATTCAAAGCTAACGGTTGCTATTAGTTGTATTTTTGATAGTGATATTTAAACTAATCACTAGACTGCGGATATGGCAATTATTATTAGTGTATAACTATGTGTGTAGACAAATGTGAACAGTGATTGTGAGTGTGGAAAAATTTCAAGGCATCTGTGTGAAATAAACATACGAATTATTTATCGATTCGAAAGTGAAAGTGAAATTCTGGATCGTCGACTTGACCGCGCATCCCTTAGGCCTTATTACTATCTACCACCGGCTGTGCAGTTCGTCGACCTGGCCGTACGTCTCTTACCTTTCGGTACTGCCGTATACCCGAAGACATCTGTGCAGTTCGTCACCGAGTGACCCAGTGACACACATTTCGAAGCAGCAAATAGATTTACAGCTGAATAAGTGAGTTTTTATTACAATCAGTTTCTGCTTCTTCTCTCGTTCGGGTAAAGTTGCCGTAAGTCGGGTAAAGAGATCCACCCATATGAATTGACAAGTAAAGTTTTTCCGACCGCCAAAAAGTCTAAAGGAAATGTTGTTCAGAATCCTGGTCTTGACAACATATCCAAAGCTCATCGAAATCGGGTAGAAGATAGTACATCGATCGATTTACAATTACAAGTTTGTACACTTATCTCGTAAACTAAAGCCGGCCGACAAAAACTGTAAAGGGTAATGTTGTCCAGAATCATGGTCTTGACAACATATCCAAAGCTCAGCCAAATCGGGGGGGATTCACTTAATCTCGAAAAACTCTTGTTCGTTGCGGCATCGTGGCGTTACACCACGCTCGTCTCCCGGCGCGCCGGGCTGTTCGTACCATCGCGCGTCGAAGTAGCGCTCTGATTGGTCAGTGTTTTTCGTTAATAACTCCTACACAAAGCCGCGGCTGACATTGGTGCAAAGGAAAATGTTGCTTCAAATGACCTAAGGAACCTCCCATTTCCCGGACTTGAAGGAGTTTTGGGACACCCTGTATATCTTTTATTTGCCGTTTATCCCATGACGATATCTTTTCTCGTTTTAGCGCAAATTGCATTTAAGTGCGGGGGAATTTACCTCAATATCACCCCTATCGGCGGGGGTAGACATTTGGAATTTTACACAATGTTTTTTTAGACATAAAACAATGTTTTAAGACAGGATTCAGGAAAATCGGAGCGGGGGCCGCTGGCCCATGCTTATCCGGCTATACCCTTTGTTTGAATATTTCATCGATCTTTCGTGAGTAAGAGAAACTGTTATTGTCGCCCCTTTGCGGTAAACACTTTCATGTAACCCAAACAGCAGGAGTATTCGAAGTGAAAATAATAATATGGGTGCAAAAAACGTGAGGGACCGAAAAGAATTGACGTTGTTAAGTATGCGTAATACCCAAATGGGAACCATGGCAGCTTACGAGTTAACTAGGCGATTTTCTCAGAACGCACACCTACACAGCCATCGAGAGATAAAAGATATCCATTAGTATGGATATCGCGGTATATTTTCACCGGATATTCAGATTAAAAAAAATGCGTTGTTAATACACGAACGATATGGCAATCATTAGCAACGACGTGTCAACCGGCGAATGGCGAAAAGTCTGATAATCAAATAAAAGAATGAACTGGGTCATTTCCGATGCATGATAAGTTTTATTGCTGACTGCGACTCTGAAACGTTCAAATAAAAATGCTGTATCCTTGCATTAATTCGATAACATCAAAAGAAATAAATATTTACGTTTTATTTCAGAAAAAACGTTTTTCCTTCGTGTATGATTAACGTAAAATTCATAATTTGTCATAATAACATCAATAAAACTCTTCAGATAAGTACTGTGCAGTATCATCGAAATGCTTCTATGTATAAGCTAAATCCGCGAAAAAATGTGTCAAAAAATTTAATTCGTTTTTATACCGATGTTACCAATTGCATTCATGACCTAGAGATTGTGATAAACTTTTATATCGCCTAACGTGCCAGACTAATAACACTAAACCCAGAATAAATAGAACGTAACAATTTTAAGATTAGTTTAGTTCTTCGCGGAAACAACGTCGAAAAAATCGGTTTCTATTTTTTTTAACAACGGCGCACCAAACCAAAAAATCTGAAAATATTCATGAACAATACTTATAACAATATATCGCTACTGTAAAAATATAAATGTGGACACTCTGGAAAATTGTAAATTGCATGAACATCCGCAGTCTGGTTACGAGTGATCGAAATGAACTTCTCTCATTGATAACTGTTATGAGCGATCGAAATGAACTACTGTCGATAATCGATAACTGCTTCGAGCAATCGAAACAGTTTTTCTTCATCGATAACAGTTATCGAGGAGTATCCAATTTTTTGGGCACTAATAACTGTTACTTGTAACCAAACAGTATAATAATCGATATTTTTTAATCATTTTGTGCTTCGAATTTTTTTCTGTATATTTTGTGTACATTATCTGAAATTTCAACAATAATCAACTTCTTAGTAATGATTTTTATCGTAGAAAATTTTAGAATAACTGTCATTTTTGGTCCTCGATTTTAATCGATTTCAGTGCTTGGTAGGTTTAGTGTTAAGAGGTCAGCCACCTTGTCTAGCGTTATATTGGGTTGGCAAGAAAGTAATTTCGGTTTTCACTAACTGATGGCGTTATGTTTTGTTTGATTGGCTTCTGTTAACGTTGCGTTTGTTTTCTTTCTGACATTTCATAACTGCATCTTTTAGGTTACTTTTGAAGCAAATTACACGTAATTTTGATTAAAATTGTTAGTTCTGTGTCAATTTGAACATGGAGTGCAGAAACGAACATTATAGGCATATATTGCTTTTTTATTTCCGTAGAGGTAAAAAAGCTGCCGAGGCTCACAAAGATATATGCGAAGTTTACGGTGTAGATTGCTTAACAGAACGCACGTGCCAGAATTGGTTCAAAAAATTCCGTTCTGGAAATTTCTCACTTAAAGACGACCAACGTTCTGGTCGATCATCTGGAATTGATGATAACCAAATGAAAGCCATTATTGAATCGGATCGTCATATAACTGTCCGAGAGATTGCAGACAGGTTAAATGTCCCGCATACAACCATAGAATATCGTTTAAAAAGTCTCGGAATCGTTAAGAAGCTCGATATTTGGGTTCCACACGAGTTGAAAGAAATTCACTTAATGCAACGCATCAACATATGCGATATGCATCTCAAACGAAATGAAATCGACCCTTTTCTCAAGCGAATCATCACCGGTAATGAGAAATGGGTTGTTTACAATAACACAACTTGAAAACGATCATGGTCCAAGCGTGATGAACCAGCCCAAACCACACCGAAAGCTGAATTGCACCAAAAGAAGATCATGTTGTCAATTTGGTGGGATTACAAAGGTATTGTGTATTTTGAGCTGCTCCCAAGGAACCAAACCATCAATTCAGATGTTTATTGTCGACAACTAACAAAACTGGACATAGCAATCAAAGAAAAACGGCCAGAATTGGCAAATCGCAAAGGAATCGTGTTCCACCATGATAACGCTAGGCCACATACATCTTTGGTAACACGTGAAAAGTTATTGGAGCTTGGTTGGGAAGTGATGTCACATCCACCATATAGCCCTGACATTGCACCATCAGATTATCATTTATTCCGAAGTTTACAAAACTCTTTGAATGGTAAAACATTCACTAATGATGATGATCTGAAATCGCACTTGGATCAGTTTTTCACCGAAAAGGATCAGAAGTTTTATGAGCGCGGAATTATGAAGCTACCAGAAAGATGGAAAAAGATCATACAACAAAATGGAAAATATTTTATTGATTAAAGTTCATTGCTTTGATAAAAAAATTGGATTTTATTTCATCTAAAAATACCGAAATTACTTTCTTGGCAACCCAATAGTATATTTTTATTACCAACTGTACGCCCAAACACCGTAGAAAGTTGGCACAATTTTTCTAGCCTGGAGACCACGGCAGATTGTAATTCGATATCTTTTTGACTTTCTCGACGAACAGTTGTTCACCGTAACGCAATAAATTCGTGTTAATTGAATTCGCTGTGCTTTCTGTTTTTAATTAATTCATAGATTTACAGGTTGAAACATGTTCGACAGCAGCGTTGGAATAGGAAAGATCGAACGTTCGATCCGATCGTCAGAGATTTCATCATGCGCGCCGGTGTCGATCATACACCATTGTGCAAACTGCTTTAAAACGTTTTCACGTTTCGGAAAGGTTATTCAACTATCGGATAAGACGCGATACAATCCGTCGCATTAGCATTTTTACGTGGCTACGTCGACGGAACTCGCCGGGCTTCGAATTCGTACGATTCATCATAATTGTACCGTTATCATAATTGTCGCCATTTCTATTCTGCAAATACTTTCACCCGCCGATGCGCAAGAAAAACTATCACAACTCCTTTTCGTTCATTCACAAGAAAAGTGAACAAGTACAGTATTCCAGAACAAGTATAATAACAAATAAATAAATTTTTACGGAAGATAATTATCATTAGAGAAAACATAAAGGTACATCAATTTCTATAATTATCATTAAATACGAAGAGCTCTCCTCTAAAATTTGTGTATGTTCAATTTATTTTTTATTACGTTTTCCTTGAGCAATATTGCCGAGAAGCTATAAAACTACTGAAAGTAAAGAAAAACTCGAACGTACATGAAGAAGCAAGAAGACAAGACATCTTCACTATCCCCGCAGCAAGATCATGTCCGCGGATCGATACGGCGATCGAGAGTAACCGTTAGCTCGAACGCGGATGCCAGCAGCGGACACGCGCGAATTCAAGTTCAAATAATACCAGGGGTAGCCGGATACCCGGACCCCAAAAATTCGCGACACTGGGGTACCCGGAAGAATCAAAAACCCAAAGTGGAAGTGGAGAAACTGTGGGGTCGACTGAGGAACCTGAGAATCTTCGTGCCCGAACCCGAACTGACCGGGCCACCCCTAAAAATACTAAGTGTCCTAACCTCGTGGACTTGATCCGTGGAAGGTCTTGCTAGACAGGTTCTCCGTTGTTGCAGCCAGAATTGATGTTCCAGAATCCCGGGGTTTTCACGCACACACGCACGCAGACGCGGCACGAGGACGACGACGACGACGACGACGACGACGACGACGACGATGACGGCGACGACGCAGTGATGCCGAAGAGGCGGCTCGATCCGGCGCCGGTTCGATGTGGTTCGAAAAGTCTCGAAAATCCATCGGGTCTCGGGTCGCGTCTCGAACGGGCATGATCGACGAGAAATCGATGGAGAAACGACCGAACGGTACACCGCGAAGAGCGGAGGAAAAGCTGGCTCCCGATTCGCGGTCGCGAGAAGGTTGCCGGCTGCCGCCTTGGCACTGACAGTGGCCCTCGCGCCTAGCAACACCGAACGCCACCAAACTGTCGACTCGAAGGCAGCCGGCACCGCCACACCGTGCCCCCCTTTTTCATCCTCATGTCCCTCTCCTGCTCTAACAGTTTCTTTCTCAGTCAATTCGTTCCTCCGTAAGGCTGTCCTTCTTCCACCGCCCGTTTCATTCTCCTCTGACCGTCCCTCCTATGTCCATTTTCTTCTTTGTTAACTACCGACGTTCTTACTCCTTCGATCTCTTTCGCTCTCCCTTCCGTTTCGAAGCCGAGCGCGGGACTCGGAAATGTTTCGCTGCCATACCGCCGCCGCAGTCCCGATCGCGATTTTTACGTTTATCCTTGTCTCGTTTACATCACTGCTGCCATGCCGGGGCTCTCGCTTTGCCGCGCAATTGCTAGCGAAACCGACCCGCCGCGGACAGTAGCCGGGCGAAGGCCGGTTACCGGCGCGCCGCAGCAAATACGCCACCCCATTGGTCGGCCCGTCGAAGCTCGACCAATCCCATGGCTCCGGCGGTCGTCAAGTGGTACCCGCACTCTCTCAGACACGAGCGCACTGATGCAGCCACGAGAACCGAGCCGAGAGAGCTTATTATACTACTTCAAATATTAGGTTGTTGCATACGAAATGACCGAGTTTTAGCAATCTCATTAAACAAACGCAATTTTATACACAACGTATTGGATGTCTATGTAGAAATACTTATACTTCTATCTAGACATTTCAAGTTTCTTGATTGTATTACGATAAAAATAAGATATTATTGTCATACACGTTTGCCATTTACAAGATTGTTATCTTGATTTTGTGGTTCGTTTTTACCATCGACGATTAGTAAGTTCATTAATCCTTTACTATCAATAATTAATAGTAAAAACATTTTCACCAAAAATCATGTAAAAGTTATTTTTCACATTTTAAAATCGAACATTTCGTACGCAACAACCTAATTATGCACAATTGCTACTATCGGAAGCGAGTAAAAAGTTCGAACGATAAGTATGCTCGACTATTATTTTTTCGTCTGATAGAGTTCGTGAACATTGCAGATACTACGGACAATAGCTACTATCGGAAGCAAATAAAAATGGTCGAACAATATTCTCGAGAACCCACTCGAAATTGTAGTTGCTAAATGAACCACTCGGTTTAAAGCAATAATAAACAAAATAAATAAATATTCGACTATTATTTCCTGTGATAGAGTTCGCTAAAACTTCAAATATTATGGACAATAGTTACAATCAGAATAAAAATGGTCGAACAATATTCTCGAGCACCCAGTTAAAATTTCAATTGCTAAATGTACCACTTGGTTTAAAGTAATAATAAATCAGATAAATATATATTATATTTGACTATTATTTCCTCTGGCAGAGTTCGCTAAAAATTCAGATATAATGGACAATCAAAAAATAAATAATAGCTACAATCTGAATAAAAATGTTCTGCTTACAATATTCTCAAGTAAAATTAGTACTAACAAATAGAATTGGCTAATACTTCAACTATTATGCACAATACATAGCTACAATCAGAAGCGAATATTCTGATCCACTAAATAATATCGACTATTATTTTTTCCTGTGTAAAGTCGTGGTTATTTAGGTGTCGTTTCTCGTGAATCACCCAGTATATGACAGGTAAACTGGAAAACATGTCTTCTGGCAGTTTTTCATTAATATCTCAAAAACTAATTAAGACCCGCCATTGAAATTTTATATTTGGGATTATCGCCCTCCTCCTCCCCACTCCTTAACCCTCATCCGTTCCTCGTGTCAATTCGATACGGTTTTCCCGAAACTTCGTGAAAAACCTAAGATTGAAATGTTAACTGATCAATTTCAATAAAAAGACATCGGAAAATAACTGTTTACCTTGTTATTTCATTGATATCTTACTACTGTGTCAATTGGATACCTAGGGACAGATTCAGTTCGTGAAATGAGGGGCGGTTCAGGGTTTAAAGGCGATAGACTCGTTTCCAGAATTGCAAGTGTGCGGGTTGCGCTTCTCATTTCTTGATAACGCAAAGATGGGGTTTGTCAGTAGTCAAAACAACTAGATAAAAGATCGATCTAGGCCGCGATCGCCCTCAAAAGTCCTACTTTTACGTTCACGAGGCGTAATTTGCATTATTCGGCAGCATGTAGCTGTCACAGCTTTATGAATAATGAAAATTACGCCTCGTAAACGTAAAAATAGGAAATTTGGGAGGCGATCGTGGCCTAGATTGTCTTTTATCTAGCGCTTTCGACTACTGAAAACCTCCAACGCATGCATTATCGAGAAATGAGAAGGCGCAAGCCGCATCCTGGAAACGAGTCTACCCCTTAAATGTTTACTAATCCAATCTCTAACCAATATTTTCAATAATGGCACAGCAATTTGTAGTTCATAATTTTTCGTGGGTCATAGGCGCGCTATAACCGAGCCTACGAATTCCCAATTTCCAATGACCCGGCGAAAAATTCAATGACCTAACGAATGAACGATTAGGCGGCGGCGGCCATTTTGGTCCAGCGTTGTTCGGTGGAAATAGGTCGTGGAGAAAGGAGGCGGCTGGATGGGGCGAACTATGGCAATAAGGAGAATAACGGGGATCACGCGGGGTTTCGGTACGTGCCGTGCATCTGCTGCGCAACGGTGCGCTCCGTTTGCCGTCGGTTGATTAGCTTCGGCGTCATTTATCAGATTAAATGGATAATGCGAGCCGGCGCGGCGTCTGACGTAACCCATGCGCGCGCGGGCGCTCCAAAGAGCAGCCGTTTCTCAAAGATTCTTTATTACCCGCGGACGTTACCTTACGCAACGGAGCGCCCACTGGAAATTGGACGTCGAACAATCGGCCGCGTTAACGAATTCATTGTGTTTCCGGCCGAAACACGGAACGGGGAACGCGATGCGACGTTGCGCAACCGGCAGAAACGGATTCCAGGAAACCACGTGAAAACTGACAAATTGTCGGCCGCCGATCGTTATACATGTAGATCACCACGCGACGATTCCGAGGGTATGATCATAGGCGGCGGACACCGCGAGAACGAGATCTTCCGGGATCCCAGAATCGCTCTATCAATCGTGCTAGCGAGATCGAAAATCATGCTACTAACCGCGGCAACAATTATTCGATCAAACAAATCTATCATTGTAATTATTAGACTGCGGATTTTACGCATTTACGACAAAAATGGGTGCGTACAATTTAAAGTAGTGGACGTATTATATTAAATATTAGACATTAAAAAGATTTAAGAAAGCCAGTGTATCAGTTTCACTTTAATAAAATAATTAAGAGGAGAAGGAGATTGCTGTTTGGCTCCTGTGTCTTGCAAGCACTGCAAACATTTCTTATTTTGCATAAAAATCGGCGGTCTAGCAGCTGAAAGTTTACACAGCGGGAAAATCAAAAGAATTTGATAAGCTTAATACAGCGCACGGATTTACTTACTCGCGACGGTCGAGTTTCGAAGGCTACGCCCCCCCGACCCGGCCGCGCGTCTCGCTCCCCGTGGCGACCATAGTTCTCCTAGGCGCCACGAATAGCGAGTATGGAACGCGCCTGAGGAGCTCCGAACTAGAACCGCCACGGGGAGCGAGACGCGCGGCCAGGTCGAGGAGGCGTAGCTTTCGAAACTCGGCCGTCGCGAGTAAGTAAATCCGAGCGCTGGCTCTATATATCATCTTCTATTCAGCTCCTGTCTCTTGTAATTGACGCAGACAATGTTCGTTTCGCGAAATGTCTCAGAAAAGGTATCGGAGAAAGAAAGGTGAACAAATTATAGACCTTGTAGACTTGAACCTTCTTGAAGATTTACAGAGAATTTAGGATCCAATGAAAGTCTCTAGAAGAACACTCTTTACGAGTTTTTCCAGGATTCTTGAAGAGCCTAAGCACTCTAGAGTTCTCTGAAGTACGAACGACTCTTTCTAAATTTAATGTGCAATTAAACAGCATGCCTAACCTCATGAAGAATTGCTGAAGCTACTTGGCAGGGTTTCGTAGTCCCCAGGGGCTGCTGAATGCTGTCTATGTTCCCTGCAAAGCCTAGGGGACACCTGAACGCCGCCGAGTAGCCTGGGCGATTGCGACTGGGTCTCGATAAGCAGTTCGAGTCGAGTAAAAACGGAGTCGAACCGTATATGCATGATTCTTAGGTAGAAGGAGGAATCCATTAGGTTCGCGAGAGCGATCTGCTTGAGTTGTCCGAGCAAATTGCTCGAATTACCGCGCCACCACGGCAACGACAAGGTGACCCACTGTTAGGAACGATCTTTTCACATTGTGCAACTTCAGATTTCAAGCTTCACGTCCTCCTGGACTTCTCCCTCCGCTTGGGACCCATTACAAAGTATCCTGGGAGCCTGTTAGCCATTTGTTGCTCCGATTAAAGATTACGTTGGCGCGGTTCGGTTGACGTGAAATCGGAAAGCCTGATTGATCTCGAGGTAAAGCGACGCCTCGGTAAACATTTTATATATGAGTATCTTCAAGTGGTCCATTTACATACTGATACGTTATCGCGGTGAGCACACTTGACGGTATCAACACTGTACACACACCGACCATCGATGAACAAATATTGAGAAAGAGGACGTGCCTCATTTGTGTTGATTAATGAGTGCAGAAATTCTGCGCATCAGATAACCCACGTGTGAGCGAACCAAGTTATTATTTATTTAACGAGCGTACAGTTACGGTTTAGAAACCAATATGGCCGTCGAAGGCCACGAAGAATTTCGAGGGTGCGAGAACAACAGATCTTTCCAACCCTTCAACTAGAGGGCTATTGTTGCTCGCTCGCTTCGCTCGCTCGCGAGTAGGGTTGATTTTGCTCGCTCGCTTCGCGAGCTCGCGGGTAGGACTGCTCTTGCGAGAGGGTTAGTGATACGCATGGCTAGTAGGGCCTACTGATATTAATGTTTTTTATTTGGTGTGTGACTCTCCAAGAGTCACACAAAGAACTTCCCGATTCGTTACTCCTTCGCCAACATCGCTAACGTCGTTTTTTTTTTGTACTTTCATCGATATTCTCCCAAAATGTATTCTTGGGAGTAGAGATGATAAATTCACTGTTGCATTGGAATAACTTTCGATTATTCCAAGCGGTAACATTAGCATCAGTTAAAAAAAATTAAGAAACAAATTTTTTTTTATGTAATTGCGTTTGGTTCTTTGGTGGAAAATTTTCGTCCTCCCTTATAAATTGCATTGTAGAATCAACTCTTTTCGAAAAAAACTAAAAATCTAAAAAACTACTTGACCAATATGGACCAAAATCTAATCAGCTCTAAGTTACGACGGGGCACATCGATTGCATCATTCATCATCCTGATCGAGTTGTTACTTTTTCTGAAAACGTTAACGAAAAATTTGATTACATAGAAACGGCCATACGCACACACACACGCGCGCGCGCGCACACACGCACACACACACGCACACAGAGAGACATTTTGATAAAAATAGTCTAAAATGACTCCAATGACCATGAAACGTGAAGATCTGCTAAAGATTCGATTTTCGGGGTAATTACAATAACTTCCCTATAAAATCGGGAAGTTAACAAGCGCTCGTTTCGAACGAGCGACTCATTCAAGACAAATTATTAGGTTGGAGGGAAAGTTCTGTCGCATTTGAAAGAAGCAGGTAATTTTGCTTGTAAATGAAAGACACATGTTGCTAGTGAGTCATTGGGATACAGGAATAGACACGTTATCTGAACGAAGGCATGAGTTGTTACAAATATTGGAAATTATATAATTGAATAATATTTAAGATATATTTTTATAAATTCATTCAAATGTTTTCGTTCAGATACGACGGAATTTGTGCCTTTCTCCTATAAATTATGATGTATTTGGTATGTAATCCAGTAGATTTTGTACCCGAGGCGGCTGCAGATCGAAGTTTCAATCCTGTAGGATCAGTGGTTCAGGAGCTATGCTTGCTTAAAATTGAGCAATCTGCAGTGTTTTTGATAGGCAAGGGCGCCGCCATATTGGTTTATAGTGACGACCGCGAACTGCTCACCGAGCAGAACCGCCGGTCCTAACCCGACCTAATCACAACCAACTCGGTAAACAACGCGCGACCGTCACTACAAGCAAATATGGCGGCGCCTTTACCTGTCACAAACCATGCAGATTACTCAACTTTAAGCAAGCATAGCTCCTGAACAATTGATCTTACAGAATCGAAACTTCGATCTGCAGCCGCCCGGGGCTCAAATCTACTGGATTACATATCAAATACATAATAATTTATAGGAGAAAGGCAAAAATTTTGAGTCCGGTAAAGTAAAGAGCAGCCTAAAAGTCTACTTTGGTTTTGTTAATGTAGACCTATTGGAGAATATATCGAGTATACTTAGGAATATGTACTATTTCTACTTTTCAAAGTACTTATAGAGAGTTCGAATTCAAGCAAAGTTCGAACCTGTACTGTATGCGACTAGTCGAAAGTTAAGTTGCGGAAGAAAATGTTGTAGACGAACATCAAAGATTGGAAATAGGAGAGGATTGTTGGCGGAAAAAGACAGACAGAGCCAATGGGAAGGTTAAGTGCAGCATAATGAAACAACGTCGGATAAGAAAATTAGTTGAGAATGGAGGTGAAGCGAATCTTATCGGCCTCTATCGAAACCTTCCATATATATTGCCGACACGAATTTATCCGACTCGTTAAAGATGTAAAAACCTTTCACGGTGCAGTTGCCGGCCAAGGTCGTGGCCTTAATCGCGTATTGGCCGCCCCTCCCCCCCACTGTATACAGATATACTCTACAACTTAAAGTTTCTGGAACTAGCGCGGTAGTATCGACTTCGAGGAACTCTCTAGATAAACGATACGGCAGTGCGGAGGCTGAGACACGTTTTCTAACAATAGCTGAAAAACGAGTTCGAAAACTTTCGTGTCTGACGTTAAATCGATCGATAAACGACTAATCTGAATCTCCGAGGAGATTTATCCCACGGGATTACTGGGAAACAAGCATTCGTCGTGCAAATGTCTACATTAATTGGGCGTAGAAATAAATCATTTATTGGATTGGCAAGAAGATTGAATGTTGTCGAAGCAGAGAACCACGGTAGCTAAAGTCCTAGCTATTGTTTCAACGACTAGGAGCTAATTTTTAATGGTTTTGGATGCAATGTCCATCATAGATCTACATTTACTGTAGAATTTCATATCGGAGTGGCCACACACAAAAATTGTGATTAGAGTAACGTATCCGGTGTGTTCTATGGCGTCGCAACAAAGTTGGCCCACGAACGATGATTTAATCTCGACTATCCTTCGGATGATCGGCGACCTTCGCTCCGACTTGTACCAGTGGACCTGTCTTAAGGCCTTCGTGTCGCTGTTCTACTCATACAAAGGATGATACCCGATCGCGTTAGTCTTATCTTTCTTACCGCACGACCTGCTCGCTGAAATATACTTTGGATCTCGTCAGAGTTCAACCTTAATCCCTGTTAACTTGGACATCACGAGAGAAAAATAATGTTCCCAGTGAAAAATGATCAGAGAGATATGATCACCATATATCGGTGACGATATGCACCGATGATTATGAAATTAATTAATAAGATGCACGGAAGTATAGTTTGTTTTCCAAAAATTTTTTAGATTTTGTTTGTGTTTTGATAATAAATTTTGATACTATGATTAAAGATGATTACCTCATTAAATAAAGTCTGTTTCTTTATTATAGTATACAGGGTAGTCCACCTAAATGTCTCCTTTATTTGTGACGACATAACAAAGGAGATCTTTCGGTGGACCACCCTGTATAATATTAGATTGAAGAACTAAATCCTTAGTCCCGCAGTATTGAAATAAATCCCGCATCTATCCGGCGGGATTGCAAACCCCAGTGAAGAATTGCATCATCCTAATTTCCTGCTTCTGTTAATTCAAGTTAGTGTTACGAGAACACCTTCAGCTTCTGTATAGGTCCAGTCAGAAGAGAACTATAACAGCGGAAGTATACAGAGCATAGAACAACGAGGTCACCATCGAACCCTAAAACTGTATTATGTTAAATGAAAGCGCGATGGCATCCGCAACCTAAATTGATTTTCTTCCGACAGGCGAGCGCGGCAGCCGTGGAGGTTGGAGGTCACGTTAAGCCCCGTTCCCACAGTTCGATGCTGGTTAATCGAATAAGCGTTGATCAACGGGTGCCTGAATGACCAGTCAATCAGCGTTTTATTTGCGAGCCCTTTCCCGAACTGTCCGGTGTTTCTAGGTTGTTCCGACTTTTTATGAAATGTTGAAAATGCGATGGCGCGAGCAGCGACATATGTCACGGTTCGTTTGCGCCGTTGAATCTGCCGGCTCTGAAGAACCGTGCACCAATCATGAGTTTCCGAAACGATGGGAAGGTAATCGAGCAACATGCGTAGGCTCGGATGACGGGGGTGAGAATGATATTGTTAATTCGTTCCATGAATGCTGCCTCTTGTTTCTGACGGGCGTGTTCCGCTGGCGCGATGGTTCCGATGGAATCCATCCATCCAGTTCTGACATATGATAACGACTTCGCTCCCGATTTCCTGCATACAACTAATTACTCGAAATAGCCCGTTGTCAGTGGATTTCATTCGCGAGATGTATCCGCGAGACATAATCATGCGCATCTAGCCCGAAAACGTTCTGCCATCGACCAGCAAGCCGGTACACATTCCCCTAATCCCGATTCGTTCGAATTAGAGCTGTGACTTATGAGATAGTACTCGATACTGTCTCGAAATATCATGAATATTACTCGAGTCCTCCTTGGTCCGTCGGGTAACCGAGTATCGGATAAAACAGCGCTCGGATTTACTTACTCGCGACGGCTGAGTTTCGAAGGCTACGCCCCTTCGACCCGGTCGCGCGTCTCACTCCCCTTGGCGGTCCTAGTTCGGAGCTCCTCAGGCGCGTTCCATGCTCGCTGTTCGTGGCGCCTAAGAGAACTAGGGCCGCCACGGGGAGCGAGACGTGCGGCCGGGTCGAGGGGGCGTAGCTTTCGAAACTCGACCGTCGCGAGTAAGTAAATCCGAGCGCTGCATCGAATTTGGCGAACAAAACTAATGAAACCATTTTTTTCGTTGAAATGATTTCATTAGTTTTGTTCACCAAATTCGATTTTCTGCAAACTTCTCAGGTGGTAGACAAATTTGTAGTGTGTGTGGTGGTAGAAATGATGTACAGCATGTCAAGAAAAAAATCTATCCCGACATGGCATTCGATAAACCACAACTTTCTTGAGATTCTGCAAGTTTAAAAACGTTCGTACCATAGTATTTCTATTCTTCCCATATTCTGCAATATTTCAGCTTCAATTAAAAAGAAAATCATCGCTCTATCTCGTTACTATTAAAAGTTCTTTGATTTTGACACAGAATTCATCGTAACAGTTCTAGTAGCCAGTTCTGAGACCTCATGAGATACTTGAGTACCCGGATACTCGGCTGTCTCATGAGATGCCCGGGTATTTTTGCCCCATACGGGTATCTCACGGGTACTCGACTAAAGGTACTAGCTCTAGTTCGAATCGTTAATTAGCAGTTAGAGCAGCCAACCCAGTGTTTGACGAAGGAATAACGAAGGTACTAATGTAATTCAAACTTGGGTCGAGACACTTTCGATGGCTCCAGGCCAGCTGCGGACTCTTCCTGCTCCAAATTCCCGAGAAGAGGGTCGAGCGGCTAGGTGTGAAAGAGGTCCTTGTGATCACCGACATAAAAGTGTCACCGTTCCTCGTCGTATCTCTCCCGAGAACGAGTATGCCTCAGTGCGCGAGTACCTTTCTCCGTCCGTAACTGCTGCTCGAGACGGATGCATCGAGCTAGCCTGGACCGAGAGAAGACCAAGAGGACCGAGAGGAAACCAAGAAGACAAGGAAGAAGTAACTCTTCCGACCCGACAGAGGTACGCTGTCTCCTCGCACGGCCGGCTACTGCTTGATTTTCAATCTCTATTGCCAAAATGTTTTACTTTCTGCATTATTATAATACTCTGGGAGATCGCCATAGACGTACAATCTATCTTATCGTTAAGAAACAATGTACACTCATAAACGTATTGAATTCGAACCATCATTTTCAGCAATAATATTGAAAGTTGAAATGGAAACTGCAAATATTTTCTTTAAGAGAGCTTGGCTGGGAAGTTTTGATACATCCACCGTACAGTCCTGATATTGGACCATCAGACTACCATTAGTTTCGGTCTCTACAGAACTCTCTTAATGGTGCGAAGTCGACTTCAAAAGAGGCTTGTGAGGATCACGTGTCGCAGTTCCTCGCCCAGAAATAACAGAAGTTCTCTTCAGTGACAGGATTATAGTTTTACCCCAAAAATGGCAAAAGGTGGTCGATCAAAACGGCACATACTTGATTGAATAAATTTCATTTGAAATATGGCAAAAACTTGATTCATTTCTGCATTAAAATACGAGGAAACTTTGTCCCGAACCCAATATGTATCGTAGAATTATAAAAATTCGTTATGTTGCATCAGGACGTACAGCGTCCGTCGTTCGTCCTTATACGATAGATCGTGAGGACGTACACCGCACTACGTCCTTTGGGTCGGGTGGGGTGAGAAGCTGCAGGAGAAGCTTTCTATTACGTTGCAATTGCAGGAGTGCATGGTGGGAAGAAGAAGCGCGACGGAGATGGCGTCGGACGGATGGTAACGCAGGGCGGAAAAGAGAGGGAGCAAACAACGAGCGGAGAAGAGTGAAAGAGAGAGAGAGAGAGAGAGAGAGAGAGAGAGAGAGAGAGAGAGAGAGAGAGAGAGAGAGAGAGAAGACCGCACCGGCTTCCTCCTGAGATGACATCTCCCCGCGACCTTGGAACCGAGACTGACCTTGACCGTGTCAACCCCCACCAGCAGCCGCCCTAGCGCGTCCCGGGCGCTCTCCCTTCCCCCAACACCCAGCGACCTCACCACGCTATAGAGAGTCGTGTCGTATTACGCGAATGCGATGTTGCTCGGTGCTGGTGCTGCTGCTGCGGCTGCGGGCATCGTTGCTGCATCGACCGGTCGCAGCAGACTGCCAGTCCTCCCCTCGTCCTCCACCCCTCGAACCCCCGAACAAGTCGCGGTATCTCGTTTGCTCCCTGCTGTCGCCACACCCTTCCAACGACCACGACAGGAACGAGCTGCTGGGCGAATCGCGTCCCACCGCCCTTTTATTCCACATACCCATATAAACGCGCGGTCTATCTCCCGTGGGTTCGGTGAAAGTCCACAGGAATCGCATAAATAATGGCCACGAGCATCTACGGAGACCGCCGAAGCTACGCGACGATTCATCACGGACCCGGTGTCGATACAGACCCGCTGTCTTCATTGATGCTACTCTCACCGCTGTTTCTCCGGATTCGGAATTAATATCTGCTGGATGGTACAGCTAGCTATCTGATTACTAGACTGCGGACACAGGAGCCAAATAAAAATTGTATTCTTCTTTTGATTACACTTTCAAGTGTATTCTTCTTTTAATTACACTTTCAAGTGTATTCTTCTTTTAATTACACTTTCAATTACACTGAAGCTAATACATCGATGTTCTTAAATATTTTTAACATGTCCACTCCTTTAAAATGTGCGTGCCCATTTCTGTTAGAAATGCATCAAATCCGCTGGTCCATTCATCACAATGTCGCTGGACTTTTGTCTATCAACCGAACTCCTGGCGCACGTGGAACATTACCGAAATGGAAAGACGGACAGATTGAAACGCAAAGAGTTGCACGAAGAGCAAACGAACGCGAAACGAATCGGGATATCGCGGACACCATTCTTGAAAACAACACCGACACGCAAGGTCGAACTTGAAATCGTACCAACCATTCGCTTCGCTCTTGGTTATCAGCAGACAGCGGATTTTATGCGTTTATGACAAAAATGAATAGGTGTAATTTAAGAAGGTAAAAATATTGGAGGAATTTGTAAATGCTATCATATTTTCAGCCTATTGAACGTATTATATAGTTTGTTGCAATTCAGGTAGAACTAGTTACCAGAAATCAAAGTCGCGCGGGTAAGGGCGATAAGGGAGAGGCGTTCGATAAGAATTCGTAGAATGACGTCACACCCTCGACCTAGTAAACACGATTACCGACAAATCCTCGGAAATTTTTTAAACTGGCGGTTTGATTATTTTTGCCGAGAATGATATTCCAGTAAACTGTCGAATTGACATATAAAATATTATATAAGAGAGGACAATAAATGTCTCGATATTGCAGCGTATAGAACACGGAGTGAATCAATAATGGTTTCCGAAAGGACTGCAATCCTAGAGGATACTACGCACAGAATGCTGTCGTGTCGTTAATCGAAGATCTAATTATCATTACTAGACAGCGGAATTTATGCATTTATGACGAAACTTAGTAGGTGTAACTCGAAACAGTAAAAACATTAGCAGAATTCAAAACTACTGTTACATTGTTTCCAACCTATTGAACATGTTTCGAGAGAAAATAAATCTCTATTTCACTCCACTTTGTTGCAATGCTGGTAGAAAATGTTTATTTCGCATAAATATCCGCTGTCTAGTCATTATTAATCTTAATTACGTTTTAGCTGGATGTGCTGCTTGAGTACTGGTTTTCACTCTACTATCTGATAGAACAGTTGAAGCTGTGCTAAACCAGCAATAAGATACAGTGCTAACAGGAGTACTATGACCCAGAAAGTATGAAAGGCCCATCACATTTGATCAGACGGAAACTTTCATGAAGAACTAAGAATGAATGGAACGTACGAATTCGCGAACGCGTTGAAGAGGGTAGCCCGAATATGTTTACAACCTTCAAGCTACAAGATTTTTGGAACTTTACATCACTCCAACATAAAGCAAGTTTTATTCCATGGAATAGCTATATTGCCGTTTCATGTTTTCATCACTAATGCTTTGACATAGGACCTCGGTTAAATTGCATTATTTTTTTCAGTCTTTCGAATTTATAATATTTTCATGACTTTTTCTTCTGGTAAAGACGTAAATCCTATTAGAAAGTATCATATCTCGATAATATTCTTTGAAAATTTCAAAGGAAAATTCGAAATACTTTCGAAGTTATACTGAATGTAAGTAGATTTTATATGTGAAAATTCGTTTGTCATAACTTAAAAACCATTCAACCGATCTTTCTGAAATTTTAATATGTTCTTCTACACAACGATAGCCCCAGCATAGATTATAATAAATAAGGTAGGTTAATTTTTGCCACAAATTTAACGTTTCTTTTTACAGATAAAATGCTATTTTTGAGACCACCAACTTTGGAGGTCCACCATTTTGTGAACTTTTGCTCGAACAAAATAATCTGAAGTCCATCTAATAATCCATAATCATACTTTCTATAACGACAATTTTTTTTCAAACGTTCCAGTGAGCCGCAATCATGCACGCCAGCAGATCAACATTTTTAAAACGACTTCCATGAGGCTACAAAAGATCCCCATAAAAAATCATTTACAAAATTGTATAAAATTTTTTTTTTGTATTTGAAGACTTGAAGATATATGTCGAAAACATTACGGACTCGAAAAATGTTTTTTCATTGCTTTATCAGTCCCATAAAAATTATTAAAATTGTCGACCGAGAAAGTGTAAGGTCCCCTTAACGCATAAAGTAGAATTTGTTGAAATCGTGACATAAAAGTTAAAGGTTGATTTTGTCCTCTGTAGGATATCGATACGCGTCAAGGACAAAATTCTGTGCATTGTGCAGTTGGAAAAAGTGGCTTCGCCGTGGTAACCAGCCTAATCCATTCTTGAAACCGCTCCATCCAGCTTCCACTTTTTCCCACCCCTCCGCTACGTCCTCTTCCCCGCTAACCGAGATCCTGTTTTCTCTGTCGCTCGCGTAGCTCCACTAACACCCATCCGCATGGAACGCTGCTGTTCCAGCGGCCAGCGGAACCCTTTTCCCGGCGGTAATGTAGGTGAAAATATAGGATGACGCGATCTGCGCGCAGCTCTTTCTCTTTCGAATTACACCGCTCCGGTTCGAGATGATCGATGGCCGTCGCAGATTCATGTTAACCCACCCGCCATTCAATTTTTATTCGCCATTTTGCATTCTCGTTTTTCGTCCTCCCGGCTCCTAACTAGGGCTGTTACTTTTCCGAAGCTTCGACTCTTCGAAGTACCGAAGAATAAAGGAAACAAAAACTGTAATTTGCATTGTTATTTACTGGAGGGGCAAGATTTAACAAAAATAATATTATAGAATTATACAGGATGCGGCAATAACTATGTCCACTTTGAATATTGCCGTTAAATGTAATAATATTAAAAAATGTTATATACAAAACTTACACGGTATAGAGGGGGGCATATTGTGACATGAACATTTTCTGCGTGGGTGAAGGCATAGAGGAGATCTCAACATCTGTATCTCATTCCATTTAAAAAAATGAAGGTGACCTTCATATCTCTAAAAAAAATTACATAAAAACAAAAATTTTTGGTATCGTATGAGCCCCGTTTTACAGACATTTGACGTATCTTTAAAAACAACAAAGATATTTAAGATGGTCAAGTTAAGTGAATACCCCGTACACGAACTGTTATAATTTTAAAATATCTTATATCAAATATCAAATATCTTATAAGTAGACTGTGGATGTTCATGCAATTTTCACTTTTTATAGGCAAATTTAGTGGAATCACGTGAAATGCTATTTTCAGTTGTAGTAATCTTTGTAGACCTGAAATAAATAAAAGCCCGTACTGAATTCTCTGGAATTTTATTTTCTAGCATTTCTCGAAGCCATAAGTGCATAAAGTAATGCATGTATTCGCTAATGACCTCGCTGTTAATGCGACCACGTTAAAATAAACTGGAAAGGAACTTGAGTTTTCAAATTAAGCATCGAAGATAAAAATAAGGTATTTGTTCGAATGTTTATTCAATAACACGAGAAGTTACCTCGAAAATGGCAAAGGGTAATAGAACAGAATGGAAAATATGTTATTGAATAAATCTACGAATAAATATCTGAATTTTAGCTTTAAATTTTAATTTACAAGCGCCACGAACTTTCGTTCCAACCCAATAAATAGATTAAAGCATCATTATGATTTGAATAATTGTAAAATAAAAAAACCAGAGACCGTTCATTCGACGAGCAGTGGAAGGTCTAGCGTTAATAAAGTAATCACTTCAAATGTAATTATTAGAACAATTCTGTGGTTGTTCTTCCATCGTGAGAAGAAATTCTTGTTTAAACAAGCTTTCCGTGCGCAAGCCGCAAAAGCTTCGCCATATGGCTGCGGTGACGCCATTATTCTGGCATGCGTATCAATGTTTAAACGACCTTGATGCGTAATCGTATCAATGTTTAAACTTCCATCTACGATGATAAAACAAATGGAAATTAGGAAACGATTATTAAAGTGATAGAAAGAGAAACGGTTCTCGTTTAGCTTCGACAACGGTCGTTCGTTTCAATATATTTTTTTTTGTCGACGAACGTTTGCAATGTTTAGAGGCCGAGGTATATCTTTGAAATCCAATTTGCCGCGTTTCACGTGGAAATTTCAATCTCGCATAAAACACACCGGGATCATGGTCACGTTCAAATATTCAAATACGTCGATAAAAATACGGCCACCATTTTTCGTGAAATGCAAAGCAGTCGAGACGATAAGCGAACACGATAACTAGAACAATGCACATTGTTGAGTGTGACACACGTGACAACGATTTTCCGCGACTACGGTTGCGACGAAATCCCCGTCGTCGTGTCACCTATCGCAATTTTCGCGCTCGTTGTCGTGCCGAATCCGTCGATTTACACGGTGAACAAGAAAAAAAAGTGGGCTAACAGATCTGCAGTCACAGTTCAAGGTGACGAGAAGAATGGGGCTTGCACTGCCACAAAGCGCTGCCTTTCAAATTAATGTCAAACACACTCGACCCTACAGGCTTTTTTGTGAACGAACGTGATTGCGACAGATTCCCGTCGAATCTTCCCGACGCATCCAAGTACTTCGAAATTCACCCTTTTGCAAGTCGAATTCAACCCTACGCAAATCAATTTCACCTTTTGCAAATCAATCTCACCCTTTTACAAATCAATTTCAACCTTTTGCAAATCAAGTTCACCCATTAAGATTATTTAAAATTAACTATTTATTTATTTAGATTAAATTAGATTTTCGTAGATGTGTCGCAAACTGTACTGTATTTTCTAATTGTAGTATTCTTTAAAATATACCATTGGATTTTATTTTCAAATTGAGCACGAACTCGTGTAATCATCTGATATTTATTTAAACACACGTGAATGGTGTCATTACTGTGAAGGATTCAATCAGAAAACGGCTACAATAAATATTTTTTACGTATCTACACACAGTTTTCATACATTACAAAGTTAATGAATTGGTAATTACTTTTAAAATTTTGAATCTCTCAACAATTTATTTGTGAATTTGATTTGCAGAAGGGTGAATTTGGAGTGCAAAACCTGTAAACGAACCTAGTATTTTTCCCCCAATGAGATTAAAACACGTAAAAATAAATATTTCGCCTCGAATAAATTTGTAAAATTCAATGAGAATGTATTCTCGTTGATTATTCATTCCCATATTTTTATAACCTCAACCTTCATTGTAAATGTTTAAAATTTTAAACTCCGAATTGTTCTGCATTGTAATATACTTATCGAATCGTATAAAATTAAAGAAGACAATGTTGAATTCCACATATATTTTTCTAGATCGTTACGAAAATAAAAATAGCATCAAATGCAGCATCTGAAAATGAATTTGTAATGGTATCACTAGAGACAGCGATCTTTATACAAAACAAAATTTCTTTATGTGAACTAGAACAAATTGTTGTGAAATAGAAATTTATTTGAAAATGAAAATAATATAACAGTATCTTCAAGTATTTCTAATTCTTTCATTGTTTTAAATCACATCTACTAATTATTCCCATAAATGCATAAAATCCGCAGTCTAGGTATCACCAATTATTCTAAATAAATTATTCTTTACACATTTGAAGAGCTTCATTACTTTTAAATATGTTCCTTCCAAACGTATTAAAATAGATTAAAACATATAGAAAGCAACAAGGAATGATTTGCAATATGGCTTGTATTATACAAAATATATTGCACGCCATGACTATCGATAATTATCGGAAACTATCGATGGTGCCGACTATCGCAGCATTACGTATATTGTCGTATATCAAAAATCACATAGGAATGTTCCTAATACTAATTTAAAAATATTCTATTAGCATTTTTCTGTACGGAACGTTACTGTCTCGAATAATTTGCTAATGGAAAGAACACATAACAGTCGCTTGCAATGAAAGTAAAAAGAATTAAAAATGTTAGAGGCGATGTTTATTTTATTTGACCTTCAAATTTCCCGCCATCGAAAAAGCACAGTCGGTCAAGAAATGAGTAACACCGTTTCGCACGTCAAAGTAACAGTACAGGTTTTTCATCAATGGAAAGCTATCGAGCGCTCGACGCAGTAAACAATGCTAATAATTAACATACTTCCATAACATGTCCGCGTGTAGAACGCAGTATTTACATCAATCTGTCACACCATGTGCTTCCCGGTAACTTCCGCAAGAGAACGTCCATGGCACGTCGCGATTAGAACGGTTAGGATGTTTGCAATAACGGAAACTATTTCGACACAACACAGTTCACGAATATACGAAGATGTAAAGAACGTTTCAGACTCACCCCTGTCGAATTTCTTGCCTTCTGGATCGATGTCTTTCACGTTGAAAATATCCTCGAACAGCACGCCCGCCATTTTAGACAACTGTGACGATGTCTCCACCTCGCGGCCAATATTTCATTCGCGGATAGGAACGTAATTTTGGATCGCTACGACACAGTAATGTAGGTTAGTAATTTGGTAAATTACGTTGTGATTTATGAACCATGAAATATGCATATACCATTCAAATTGCATTCTACGAAAATTATTTTCGAATGGTGCTTGACATTTCAAATTCTTGTGTATATGTAAATAGGTTTGTACATTTATATTCGTATTTTCATGTATTTATTATTAGATTTAATGCATTTATGACAAAAATCAGTAGGTGAAACATTTAAAAAATGTAAACATACGAAGACGTTATTTTCAATGAATTGAAATTATTATACACAAGAGATAAATCTTTATTCAGCTTCATTTTCATGCAAATGATGTGTACACATTTTATTTTGCATAAAGATCCGCTGTCTATTTATTATATATGTAGATACGTTATTATTATAATTAGAAATACGTTATAAAATTGAAGTCTTCTCTAAATTTTTTTATCCAAGCAATGAACTTTAATGAATAAGATATTTTCCCTTTTGTTCGACGATCTTTTGCCAAAAAGGATAAACAAGAAAATAGTTCATCGCTTGAATAAAGAAATTCGGTTTTATTTCACCGAATACCGAAATTACTTTCTTGTCAACCCAACATGTTAGCTCGGACACATGTTGCATGGCTATTTATAATTTGAACGTGAATGACTAAACAATTTTTTTATGCTAATAACGACACATCAATACAATTAGGAACTAACGATGTTTATTAGATTGACAACTCGTATAACCTTGAAATTCTATCTTCCATCGAGTTCGACAGAGGGAGTCACTGTGCAGGTTCATGGTTTTACGCAGCACAATTATTCTTCTACGCAGCTTGAGGGGGGTTCTGTAAATCTGTAGTATTTTGTACCATGACACATGTATAGCCATAAGAGTACCGACATTATGACGCATATATTGGTATATAACGCGTTACGTAATATTAGGGATTTCATATTGTTGCGTAACCACCGAGAAATCTGCATATAAAGTTGGAGTTAAGTGTGGCCGAGAAGTCAAAAACAAAAACAATCCGGCGATGATCGAAATAATTCAGTTCACTGGAAGTTTATGCAATTTGCAATTTTTGTAGACGAATTTTAACAAAGCGAAATAAAATGATCAGATTTCTCTCTGTCTATGTGTTTTATGCATACCAAACTGGTTTTTGTGATGATACATTTTTTAAAATGGCCAGTGGTGCTATCTATGGAAAATAATTACGGACGAGATATAGGAGTAGACACAGTCACCGACGAGATACTATCTCGTCGGTGACACAGTAGATCAATCAACCAATGAACCAATGTATTTTTCTGTCTTGCGTTCGGGGAGCTCTTACCATTTCCGTGTCACGTCCTACCGTACCGACGAGAACTGATATTCTACAATGGCGCTGTTGCTGATAGAATTACGAATTTCATTTTCGCGGGGGAAAAGTCCATTGATCGAAAAACTATATTGATTGCCCAGATCGATACTACTCCATGCTTTCGAGAATTGAAATCAAGACGCAGCTTCGTGTCGTGCTTTCAACAAGCAGGAGAGGACGTGAGCGTGAGTAACAATTATCTCTTTAAAATTAAACGGTGTTAATGACTATCTCCTTTAAAACTATTAATGAACAATAAATAATAAAATATCCAGCTTAAATTATTTATTTCTTATTAATTCTGATTTACTCTTCTGTCGCGACGATTAATTATTGTATTTGAATTCGTGTCGTGCTATCAAAATCGAGTTTATTTAATTTCCGTGCAAATTAATTCTGATTTAGTCTCTACTCTTGGTCGACTGAAATGAATGAATCAAATTCCTGTTGAGATTAAATGAATTTATTCATTTTGTGTGTTACAGAGCCCTAAAGGTATAAAACATTTTAAGCCTGTTTGTCTGGACGCCTAATGCTGCCTACCTTGACGACCAAAGACGACATCGATAGCTGAGATCGAGAACAATGAGTCGCGCTTTCTTCAAGGGGGTGAGAATGTACCAACAAGTAGTGAGTGAACAAACAACAGTCTTTTTTATTACTATTTTGATTAGTCGTTAATTTTTACGAGTTCAGTGACCATGGAAACGCCAGGCGTTTCCTCTGGGAGCTTGTGATTCGTTTCGGAAATTGTCGATCGTTTTCACTGCGAGCACGTTTAGAGTTTCAGATGTTTGGTGGGCCGCCGATGAAAAAGAAGAGGCTATATGCCGAAGTAGTCCCGACAAACTGGCGCTCAAGAGGGCAACTACAATGGCCTCGCATCTTCGGATGCGAAGTCATTTCATTCATTACTACCTTGTCACTGAACTCGTCTGTAGAAGTAGTAGTAGTTAGTTGTTTACATGGGCAGGCCTCGCCGCCCCAACGATCAGCGGAGATGGGCATGTCCGCCATTTCCAGTAGTGTTGCGAAAAAACTACGTGTTTTGCATTAGTCGTTTTCGAACAAAGATCAAAGTTAGCGTTTCGGAGATATTCGCGATTTCCATTAACTTTAATATAGATTGTTTAGAGTGTAGCGTTGCGAATGAAATAATCGCGATTGAGATTAGATTTCATTTTGATTGCTGCTTGAAACAATATTTAAACGATAGCAATTTTATAAGTATTTAGAGTTTGTTTGTGTAATTGTTTTGCAAGAAATGTGTCGAGTTTTTGGATCATCTGTTTTTTAAATTAGCGTTGCGCAGGAAGAGGATTGCGTTTGCAATCGAGTTTTTCGGCATTTCAGGCACCCATGCTCCAGCCGTAACGATCCGTTGTAAAAGTGGTTGCACTCGATACGGCATTCGAGTGCGGAGTCCTCAGTGGTCTTCCGTACCGACAAGATGTCGTCGGTGGCCTTCTGCTTCATGCTTCAGCCACAATTTTTCCTAGAGGGCGTAAGTAACCGGCAAAATTTTTGAGATAGAAATTAGCTTTTTCTCTTATAATATATTGCATAGGTTGAACATAATATAAAAGTATTTTGCAATTCGTCGTATATGATTTTAATATCTTAAATTACACCTACTCATTTTTGTCATAAATGCATAAAATTCGCCGTTTAAAATTATTAAGGTAGGAAACAACATTCTATATTTGGTTTCTATGTGTTGTTTAATTACGTATGTCTAATTTTTATTACAAAATCGAAACGAAACGGTTGAATTTATCGTCCTTTAATTATTACGTCTCTGTATATAATGAAGATATGCAGTTTGAACGTTTGGGGTAACAGGAAAAAAAGAGAATCAGAACATACTAATTGATACGTCACAATCTCGAAAATGCAAACGTCAAAGTCTGAAATTTTTCGGATGTGAACGATTGAGTAAGAAAATAGACCGAGTGAAAAATTTACCCATTTTGGGTCGTATTTCGATGCTACCAAAAGATGCGGCAATCTATGAAACACAGATCATACCTCGATCTTGAAGGTAGCTTAAACTGGACATTTCGAAAGTCCAGATATTAACATTTTTGAGATCACTATTTTTACCTTGTGTGGTGTGTTTCTACTTCTGCAACCACATCTTCGAAGACGGTAAATAAACCACCATTATTTCATTTCTTCGTACAATCATTTCTCTTTCTACAGTGCTATTATTGCAATACATTCGATAATTCCTGTATTTTTAAAATGATCATAAAAGATCACATTTAATTTGTTCAATATGGCGGACAGGTTAATAGGGGACATTCTAGTGTAACATTCTTCCTTGAATCTTTATCATTTTGTCGAAATTTGTTACTTAACCTTTTAAATTACCCTGCATCCAAAGATTGAAGTCTCCCTTTTAGAATTACCTTGAGTTCTATGACTCGAGTCATCATATGTCGATGCTCGAACAATTGTGCGGACAAATTGAAAAATTGTGTATAATTTGTCGATAGAGAAGCCCGCGGCTCGTGCATCGTTTCTCAAGAATGCGAAAAGGTGTAATCACTTCCGAGACGAAGAATATTTCGACCGCGGGGACTTTTCTGACGTCGGCCACCCAATAAGAATTCGCGAAGCAAAATCCGCGCACTTCCGGCCCACGGATTGGAGTTCGTGCACCGAGTTGATCTCGCGCGATTCCAGAACCGTTCGGGCCAGTAAACATAATAGCGAACGTTCTGCCCTTTTCAAAAAAGGTGTTCTAACCCTAGCCGATATACTCGGCCGGTTCTTTATTCGCATCTTCGAAATTTCGTTGTAGGTACGGCTCGGTTAAGGTGTGCTGAGGGCACGTTTCGCGTGCACAACATATACGGCGATGGGAATTGTATGTTTCGAGCGATCAGCTACATTTTATGGCGAAACGAAGACGAACACCGACACCTCCGTTCCATGGTGCGCTCTTCTTTTCCCAATACAATCAGTTTGACCCTTTTTTTTCATTGTAAGGATGAGTGGAAAAAAATACATTTATGTACACCCCCGTATGGGGGTAGTGTGGGACTCGACGGAACAGGTGTTGGGTTCCCCATACCCAATAAAACCAACCACTCATCCAGGGTCGTTGGGCCCTATACTCCCATTCAACCAATGTGTCCGACGAAGGACAGTTCAGGGACCCGCTGTTTGCATCTGTGCCTGAACTGCCTTGTTATCTCTCAAATCAGTTTGACCCCTAGTGCATGGTTTCACAGTTTTCAGCCTTGTTACACAGGGATGTGTGGGTACCCGAAGTTACGGGCTCGGGCGGGCTCAGGTTCGGGCTGAAATCATGAATGAATTGACGAATTATTTAATTTTAATCCCATCTGTTCTAAATTTATACTGATTCTCAAATTCCTTGTTTTCATCGCAATACTTTCTCCAAGTTAAAAATGTTAAACTGTTGGTTAAAATGTTGGCTCTTGTCCCATAAGGAGTTGTTTCGATGGGGTCACACTTATGAGATACACGCGATGCAGTTCACGTTATATTTAATGTTCAATTCACGACACAGTAAGACCTCGATTATCCGAACCGAGCTTCCGCAACACAATAGATTTTTGCATAAATATCGTGTACATCTCGTATATCGAGACATTATGGGGGTAGTCTACCCGCTGGTTACAACTAGAATCTTACTAGAAAACATGGGTTTGCGCGCTTCGGTTGTTTGACCTTATTTGAGCAAATTTTGGGCTGGGTGTGGGCTCATTCTAAAGAGGAAGGTTCATCACACTGCGCTCTGGTCATGAGGTCAACGAGATTATGTTTAATATGTATAATATAAGTGCCCAAAGTAGAGAAAAAATCTAGGAAAAAAACCCGCAGATTTCAATGCATTTTTCTGTCTCCAAAAAACTTTTTGACTCCTCAGATGACCAGAGCGCAGTGTGATGTACCTTCCTCTTTAGAATGAGCCCTCACCCAGCCCAAAATTTGCTGATATAAGGTCAAACAACCGAAGCGCGCAGACCCATTATTTCGACCCAAAATCTATCAGGATTCTAGTTACTTGCTAATTTACTAGAATCCTACTAGATTCTGGGTCGAAAAAATGCGTTTACGCGCTTCGGTTGTTTGACCTTATTTTTTTTTTATGTTATTTTAACGTCGCTTTTCGAACTCCTTTCCGGAATTATTTCACGACGGGACCTACAGTTTTTATAAGGTGGGTTCCGAACCACCTTGGGCACCACAGTCTACAGAGCACATGGAGTATTCCAGAGGTGCCGGCGTCGGGGATCGAACCCGCGACCACGGAGTCCGTAGGCGCGCGCTCTACCCACTGAGCCACTGCGTGCCCCCTGTTTGACCTTATATCAGCAAATTTTGGGCTGGGTGAGGGCTCATTCTAAAGAGGAAGGTTCATCACACTGCGCTCTGGTCATCTGAGCAGTCAAAAAATCTTTTAGAGACAGAAAAATGCATTAAAATCTGCGGGTTTTTTCCCTATATTTTTTCTCTACTTTGGGCCCTTATATTATACATATTAAACATAATCTCGTTGACCTCATGACCAGAGCGCAGTGTGATGAACCTTCCTCTTTAGAATGAGCCCTCACCCAGCCCAAAATTTGCTCAAATAAGGTCAAACAACCGAAGCGCGCAAACCCATGTTTTCTAGTAAGATTCTAGTAAGATTCTAGTTGTAACCAGCGGGTAGACTACCGCCTTATGGGGGTAGTCTACCCGCTGGTTACAACTAGAATCTTACTAGAATCTTACTAGAAAACATGGGTTTGCGGGAAAACAAATGCTGTCCTTATTTCAGCAAATTGTGGGCTGGTTGAGGGCTCATTCTAAAGAGGAAGGTTTGACGATATTCGCTCAGGTCATTAGGCTAACGAGATTATGTTTATATCTAATAATATGAAGGCCCAAAGTAGAGAAAAAATCTTGGAAAAAACCCCGCAGGTTTCAATGCATTTTTCTGTCTCTGAAAGACTTTTTGACTGCCCTAATGACCTGAGCGAATATCGTCAAACCTTCCTCTTTACAATGAGCCCTCACCCAGCCTACAATTTGCTGAAATAAGGTCAGCATTTGTTTTCCCGCAAACCCATATTTTCGACCCAAAATCTAGTAGGATTTCTTATTTGACTAGTTATTTGCTAATTTACTAGAATCCTACTAGATTTTGGGTCGAAAATATGGGTTTGCGGGAAAACAAATGCTGACCTTATTTCAGCAAATTGTAGGCTGGGTGAGGGCTCATTGCAAAGAGGAAGGTTTGACGATATTCGCTCAGGTCATTAGGGAAGTCAAAAAGTCTTTCAGAGACAGAAAAATGCATTGAAACCTGCGGGGTTTTTTCCAAGATTTTTTCTCTACTTTGGGCCTTCATATTATTAGATATAAACATAATCTCGTTAGCCTAATGACCTGAGCGAATATCGTCAAACCTTCCTCTTTAGAATGAGCCCTCAACCAGCCCACAATTTGCTGAAATAAGGACAGCATTTGTTTTCCCGCAAACCCATGTTTTCTAGTAAGATTCTAGTAAGATTCTAGTTGTAACCATCGGGTAGACTACCCCCTTATTGTACTGTTCTACCAGAACGTTATTGAATACTAGGAACATTAGCGTGCACGCCTGCTGAATGCTTTTGCGAATTACTAGACTGCGGATCTTTATGCAAAATAAAAAATGTTCGCATTGATTGCGGGACACGTGTTCTTAAATATTTTTAACGTGTCCACTGGTTTAAATGGTACGTATCCATTTTTGTCATAAACGCATCAAATCCGCAGTCTATATGACATGAATGATATCGTTATAAATGATTTGCTGTGGTCCAACAGGTGGTCCAACATATCAAGGACAACTGGTATGAATATGGACCATTCGTGATGGCCGAGTGGAACATATCGGACCGCCAAGCCTATTGCGATTACATGAACATGGTCGGCACATTTGCCAGTGAACTGGAGTGCACAGTAGCCACAAAAATCAATTACACGAACCTGTCGATTTATCGAGAGATCAAGGACAGATGTCAACTGAAACGGGTGTTCCACAACCACGAGAGCTCCCAGTATGAAACCGTGAGGCTTCTGTTCACCGGAAACTCCGACAGCGGCCATTACGATGTGCTGATACTCGATTGAACTGCGCCCGTCATCGATCGGACCGAAATCATTTGATCAAACTTACATGTGACCGTGCCTATATCGTCCCCTTTCGTTTTTCGAATAAATTGTCTCGTTTTTTTCGTACGAAAGTGTTCTTCCAGAACACGCCAATTCATTTCAAGCTGTCCTGCACCGACAACCATTTTGTGTCATTTTGTAGCTCCTGCATGTCGGCAAAATGGAATACTTATAAAGTAGGAATTCACATTATCGAAACACAGTAGTTTTCATCGATGTCGGTATTTCAGATCGTGAGACATGAAAACTCGTATGGTTATCGGTCTTCTTCTATACCTCGTGGAACCACGTGGAACTTACAGTGATCTGAAATACCACGTCGCTAAAAGTTTTACCACCGACGAGATACTTGTCAAGTAGAAGAAAAATGATATAGTATAGAATGCTCACATTACCCATTCTGTAATTGCCTTATAATTCTATTACCAACGAGATGCTATCTCGTCTCTTTACCTAAATAGAACCAGACGATGTATGACATTGTTCACGCTCGGGCGAACCAGCTTGAATAATACATACATTTTGTTTTGAAGGAAGGTGAAATTGCATAATGTTATGGAAGCCAATAGGTATAGGAATAGAATTTACTGAAAATCAACATATTTATTAAATGTGCAGCTATTAGCTCGATATTATTTTTTATTCATAAGAGTTTCATTAGAAATTCTTACAAATAGAAGATAATACCGATTGCCCAGGTCTCACCACGAGGAGGTTGCTGCACAAGGGACATGCAAGAGAGTCAGAACGAATGCAATATTCCTTCTGGCTCCCTTTCTAACAACGACGGACTTATACTAAATTACGCAAGTATGTCGAGTAATTATCGCGGGGCAAAAGGTGTGAATCGGAGAAGAAGTCTCCGAACCACGGGGGATCAAAGGCGAATCAGGCAGAAGGCTCTGATTCTTTCAAAGTGAGAAACAAGAGCGAACCAGAGCAGAAGGCTCTGGTTTGAAGGTGACGCGGCGGGTACAATGCTTGCAGCCCAGCTCCGGTCAGAGCCGATACCCGACGTGTCCTCACCAAGAGGAATGGACAGTGAGAAGTGTTCAAACGATACCCCTTTCCTCTACCAACAACCTGTAACCAAGCAACACAAGTTGAGGTGAACCCGGGTAAGATGACGAATAGAGAGGACACTGTAGCATGGCTACACGAGTAACTGGTCTCACTAAGCCACGCCTCTCAATTTATCGTCGCCGAATACCGACTCCAACCGGTCTGGTACATACAAGCAAGGTCCGACACAGCAGAAGGTTCGGAGTCAAAAATACGAGTCGAGTAAAATGACGTTACGGCAATAATTACTCGACATATTTACCACGACGACATACAATCTTAATAACTTACGCACGCACGCAACCCGAGCAATTATTTATTGGCATTGGTATTATACTGATTCATTGTTATGATAATTCTATACTGATATACAGATATACTGATATGCTGATATACTGATAACCTGATATGCTGATACCTTTGTATCTTGATATCCTGATATCTAGATATGCTTATCGTATATGGTATTACAGATTTAGAGATTGAACCAAAAATGTTAAATCCAGCAAGTAATACCAATGCCCATAAATTACTGCTAGATTATGGATATATGTAAATGGGTATAATACAATCTTAAAAATTAACGCACGCAAGCCGAGCAATTATTGTGGGCTAAAAGACTACACGCAAAAGATGGGAGAATCAAAGCAGACGGCTCTGGAGAAACATGAGCCAGAGCAGAAGGCTCTGGTTCGGAGGTGACGCTAAGACAATAATTGCTCGGCAAATAAAACTAACTTAAGAATACGCCGCAATCTTCTTGGTTTGTCCTCTTCTTAGTTTGTCCTCTTCTTGGTTTGCCCTCTTGTTGGTGTGTCCTCTTTTTAGTATGTCCTCTTCTTGGTATGTCCTCTTCTTGGTTTGCCCTTTTCTCGGTGTTTCCTCTTCTTGGTGTGACCTCTTCTTGGCGTGTCCTCTTCTTAGTGTATTCTAGCTGAAACAGACTAATAATAGTTAGACATAGAAATGCATAACCCCGCACACGAGTGCAAGCCTAATACCCGCTCACGAGAGCAAACCTAAGACCAGTTCACGAGAACCAACCTAACCCCGCACACAAGTGCGATTCTATCCAGCTCACGAGAGCTAACCTAAAACCAGCTCACGAGAACCCAACTAACCCCGCACACGGGTGCGGCCTATAGGCGATTCGGGTTGCCCCGGGGACGCTACACCCCGTACTCACTCACGGCCCCATCCGTGAGTGAGCCCCTGGGGGACCTCCATTCGGAAGAATATCAATTTCAAACAAAATGTGATAATGAGGTCAATGTCAATATCAATTTCAAACAAGATGTGATAATGACAAGATACGAAACCAACAATTCGAAATTCAGAAATAACACAAGTGCGAATAGAGCAAATATAAGCCCGCACGTAAATGTAATCCTAACCATGCACATGAGTGCGGATACAACCAGTTCACAAGAGCAATTGTAATCCTGCACATGAGTGCGAATACAACCAGAGAACCAGCTCATGAGAGCAATTGTAGTCCCGCACAGAAGTGCAAATACAATCAGTTCATAAGAGCAATTATAATCCCAGTCAGCCAATTTCGAGAGCTGCTGCATCCGAATATGCTAGCAGCACGCTAGCAGCACGCTGGCACCAAAAGCGGGGATGCTGCTACGATTAAGAGGGCAGCACGGTCGTACGAATGTGGCGAATGCCGATATAGACGACAGATCGCACTAACACAGACATAAGATTTAAGTGTGTGCACTAATGTGGCAGATGTCGGTAAAGTAAATTTCTATTGTACGAACGTGTAGCAGTCTTTTTTTTTAATCTGCCACATTAGTGCGACTGTGCTGCCCTCTTAACCGAAGCAGCATTCCCGCTTTTGGTGCCAGCGTGCTGCCAGCAATGTGCGGACGCAGCTGCTGTCCCAGTACCAGCAGCTTGCTTACTGGGATCCTGCACATGAGTGCGGATGCAACCAGAGAACCAGCTCATCACAGCAATTGTAACCCAGCACAGACCTGCGAATACAACTAGCGAATCAGCTCGTGAGAATAATTATAACCCCGCACACGAGTGCGAATACGACCAGCACATAAGTAATTAACTTTTGCACAAGAGTGCGAATACGACCAACTCACGAGAGTTATGCTAACTGCTCACCAGGCACGCTACACCCTGTACTCACTCACGGCCCCATCCGTGAGTGAGCCCCTGAAGGACCTCCGATCGGAGGAATACAATTTTAATAAAGAAATATAAATTTGAAGAAGATTCAATACTGAAGAAGACTTTCGAGTCTCGATGGAAATTCCAATTAGCATATTTGAGATAATCATTGATGGTATTCGTTGAATGTACAGTTGAAGGACAGGTTTGATAAAGCTGGGCCAAGGGTACACAAAGGAAAAATTGAATAATATTAGTAATAAAACTTACCGTTGTTCGTTGAATGAACAGTTGAAGGTAGGCCAGGGTAGCTGTAGATGACCCCTTGTCCACCTCTTGTCCATCTCTGGTCCACTTCTGGCAAGTCCCTGGTCCTTCTGGTCCTCCTGGTCCCGGAGCCCGACCCAGTGATGCCATATGGAGCTCCAAACGGAGCTCCCGTACTCTCCTCCTTACCCCTTCCACTATTCCATTCCAGCACCGTGCGCAGGCGCACACTCCACGGTCCCCATCGCGCACGTGCAACGTATCTCCCATTTGCTCCACTCATTCCCCGTCATCAGAGAGGGGGTACATCATTTCACCGTGTTTCCCCGCATCTGGCATCACTGGCCCGACCGCTCACGCCGCCCCCCCAGCCCGACTGACTCATAGACGGAGGGCTCTCGCCGAGCTCGAGCGACGCTCCCCACCCCACCGATACGTGACGCTCCCCACCCCACCGAATATCGATCGACGTCGATCGCCGTGACAATTATTGATAAATTTATTATTTCTAGCTGGTTAATGTTTATAACAATTCCACTTTACAGCGATGTCCACAAGCAATCCCTTGGCTATCTGACCACCTAATTTTTTAGTAAAAGTGGCTAATAGTATTCCAGATACGGAATAACTTTTAAACCATGAATATTAAATTAATGTTTATAATAATTCCTTTTGCCAATGATGTAGACAAGCACTCCCTTGACCACCTTGCCATCTAATTTTTTACAGTAAAGTCTTTTCAACATATTTCTGTTCTCACAGATCAATTCTTAGAACATTTATGTATAAAAAAAGTGGAAGGTAATAATTATCGTTTATGAAATAATTTGGTATTACGAATTATAGTGTCTCATATAAAATTTGAAATAAGAATTGTTGATTTTCCTAAAATTATGCTTCAGTATTTCTAGGAATTTTTTGTCCTTGAGTTTTGCTTTTAATATTGAAACCAACATTGTCTGAAATATCTGCTCGGTACAGAATGTGACAACTAATGATGATCAATATGGTTCCGTGACGATTTGCCTTCTCACCGACGAGAATCTCCTCTAGTAGCCTTCTGCTCCGACGAGATCATGTCGATGGCCTTCTGTTTTTTACTCCAGCCAGAATACATCGTAGAGGGAGTAAGAAAACACCGTAGTATTCGAGTGACACGATCTTCCATAAAGCTAGCAGTCTTTAATAGTATCTGGCATCTGGTCGGTGTCTGTGCTTATACGTCGTCTGTGGTATAGGCAAGTTAGTGTTCTATATCTCGTTTGTGGTTATCTCTCCGCAATGTTCACTTGGTTTCAGCGTTTTACCACGGATGGCACTGTCAAGTCAAAATTTACATTTCTTCGTGTTATTTTAACACTAAACCTACCGAGCGCTAAAAGCGACTAAAATGTTTTAGCTTAGAAAAATGACAAGGCTCTATTCATTTCGGTTTTGTGCAATTTTTATTACAATACCAGCATAATACCCGTTGAAAAATCAACGGCTGACTTATTTCCGAAGGTATTCCACTATTTTAGACTATAGCAACGATTTTAGTGACTCGCTAGCATGATCTCACCTCTCCATAGCTATGATAGTACAGTATATTATTTGAGGAACTCAGTGTTGGGCAAATTTTATTTTAAATAATAAATAAACGTGTGATTTTAATTGCAAATAATAACTGAACTTTTTATTTAAATAAAAATTATTTAAATAATTCCAAAAATGATGTATTTATTATTTCTTATTTGCAAATAAAACATTTATTATTTGGATTGAGGTGAAAATCAATTAAATAGTTTTTGGCCTTCTCTTATATTTCTTGTATTTTGTATATGTATACAATGAACACGTGGCGAAATTAATATCCTGATTACCCGTATGTATAATATTTACATAAATACAACTATTTTTTGTACCAATTTGCTTGAATCTGTCGCACGTGTTGTCCATCTGTCCGAGCACGGTGATTGTAAATAATCGGCAGATTCGGAGCTGATCCGTGCCCGTTTTTTCTTTGCTATAGCAACCTTTTCAGGTATACTGCCAGTGGTCGGGCTTGTCCGGAGGGCGGATTAATGAATGAAAATACAATTTAATTTATTATTTGTTAATACAAATAATAATTGCAAATTGTATTTGTAAATAACAATTAACTTTAACGTCAAAATTAAACGTTAATATTAACGTCTAAATTCATTTAGACATGCTCAAATAATAAATAATTGTTTTTGCGTTTTATTTGAATATCGAAAAACAACAAATAACTTGTTATTTAAATCATTATTTAAATAATTATTTATTTAAATAAATTTATTTATTGCCCAACATTGGAGGAATTTAAATAATACTAGTTTCATTTTAGCACTAGATCCTGGAGGATTTCCGGGATAAAGACATATTGTTACACCCCTAGCTTTCTATGTCTTCTGTGTTTCGAGATTTTGCGTGATGAAGAAATGTATTGAATTAATTTTCGTGTAAGCAACTTCATCATTTCAGTAATTGTAAGATGAAAAATATAAAACCAGTCACTTGACCGGCAGCAGAGTTGGGCAAAAATTTAATCAACGATTGACGACTAAATTTCTGCTTCAATCGTTAATCGCAATTAACAATTAATCTCCTTGTTTAGTCGTTAATTGTGGTTAACGATTAAATACTTATTAATCGTTAATTGCGATTAATGATTATTAATCGTCAATCGGATAATTGATTAATGATTAACTGCTGAAATTTCAAAATGAAATACATAATCAGAACTGTAAGAATACTGAAAGAAATGTAAACTGATTTTAGGTGTATTGTCATTTGGTCTATAATACAAACTCTGTTTACGTGCTTTTATGTTTGAAGTTATTATTCCTGGAAAGCTACGACCATGTTTTTGTTGAAATATATTATTATTTCTGTCAATTCTCCATCCGCTCTCTGCTCTCTCTCTCTCTCTCTCTCTCTCTCTCTCTCTCTCTCTCTCTCTCTCTCTGTCTCTCTCTACCTCCTTATTACAATTTATGGATAGACCGTGAGGCGATTAACTTCAACAATTGATTAAATCATTCGATTTTTCGACGATTTCTTTTTTTAATCGTTTACATTAATCAATCAATCATGATTAAAATTTTAATCGATTAGTGCCCTACTCTGAACGGCAGTGTAGCGAAGCTTGTGGATAATTTTCAAATTGATATTTTACAGTTGAAATTTTCTACATGAATTTTCATTTTTGAAACCGTAAATCGACGTGAACGGACATGCGAATTACGCAACACTTGAACCGCGAACTCGACGCCGGACTGTATGACAATGCGTTTTTTTTCGATTGCCAATTTTAGAAAGGAGCCATAATACTCTTAATAACGTCTTTCTGAGCATTTTTATGCTGCGGAATCTCGCGGCGCTTACGAGTCCTCGAGAGAACGAAATGCGGCACCTACACATGATTTATCGTTGTTCTTGGAGATCGCTATCGAGGACTTTTTGTATAGTACAATGTTTGGTGGACCACTTCGACTGAGGATTTAGTTCTTCGATCTAATATATATTTAATAAAGAAACAAATTTTACTTAATGAGATAATCATCTTTAATCGTAGTAGTCAAAATTTATTAAAAAGTATAAACAAAATCTAAATTTACATAAATTAAAATAAATCTCTCTTTGGAAAACAAACTATATAATTGAAATATATACATATACGTATATGTGTGTAATATCAAAATAATTAATATATTTAAAAAAAATTTTTAATATTAAAATAATTAATATATTTAAAAAAAATTTTAAATATTAAAATTATAAAAAAAAATTTTAATTTGTAATACTTTGAAAATATGCACGTAAAAAGCAAAGACTATTTATTGTTGAATCTTCTAGTTTGCTCCTCAAGTCATTGCAAAGATATCCTGCAGCGGAAATAGCTCGTTCAGCCTCTACACTTGTCGGTCGAATAGTTAATAAATATTCGTAAACCATACATAAATATTTCCCCTTTTTGCCGTCGCTTTCAAAGGATGTCATCTCCTTCTTTACAGTTTTGACGATATCTGCGACTTGTTAAAAATCGCAAAATTTTGATTATACGCATAGTCCTGGAAAATTTGCGGGATCCCGCATCACCTATTTAAGAAACGCGGTACCAAGAAATGACGCGGGATTGCAATCCCTACTCGATAGCGAGTACGTAGATATATACTGATCGCGTCGCAGAGATACTGACCGACATTGGTCGAATTGCGTTGTCGGTGAGATTTCCCGTTCCTCGGCGAGGGAAACGAGCAACGGTTTCGGGCCGAGAGCGGGAGCCCGAACGCGAACGATGCAATTTAGTTGCGAACTGTTTAATACAAGATTTTACGAGGCACTGATTCCTGGGTTGCGGCAATCGCCGTGTATTTTCTTCCGGTACGTAATACACTTCTCTATCGCCACGCTTTCGCGATGAAAGTGCACGTATGCTCGCCGCATCGCATCGGATCGGCCACCGGTAATTCAACTCTGATACGCGCCGGCTGCCGGAACGATCGATAGATTTTTCGTGGTTCCCCTCCCACGAACAGATCCACGGGCTCTTCCGTAGAAAATGGCCAATTTGCTGTGCGCTATTACGTTAATCTTGATTAACATCGCGTGCAGAACTTCACCTTTCGCGGCTGCGCCGACTTATCAACGCGTTTCGTAACACCGTGAAATTATGACCGGGTTAACAAACACCGGGCTTTGTATCCTATTTTCATTTGAATCGTCCATGACTCACAGAGCCTCTGCATCCAAACCTAACCCATCCAGAAAATGGCACTATTTTGCACATGAAAGTATGGTTGAAATGAAAGTTGCGTGGTTTTCAGAGTAACATAGAATAATTATCCAGGCAGCGAAATCTGCTCGAGCAGATTGTGACCAAATATCTGCAATCGTACTTTGCAAAAAATCCTGCTTTGTCTGGAGCAGGATTTGCTTCTTATTTGCTCTGAATCTGCCGATCAAAACCTGTCGGCAGATACCGAGCCGAAGTATACTAGAATATATACCAGAATATTCCTGAATTTACCAAAATATACTAGAATATACTTGAATATAGTAGAATATACTTGAGTGTATAAAAATATACTAGGATACACCAGAATGTACTTGAGTATACCAAAATAAACGCGAATATACTTGAATATACCTAAATATACTAGAATATACCTGAATATATAAGAATATATTGTAATACACCAAAATATAGCAAAATATACGAGAATATACTAGGTCATTCAGAAAGTTCATAACCTAACAATGAAATGACATGAAATAATGAGTCAAAAATACATTTATTCTTCAGTATATTCTCCCTTAAGTTCAATACATTTTCCAGCGATTTTCTAATTCATTTACCCCATCTCTCAAAATGATTTTCCTCGAGACCTCTAAAATCCTCATCTACAACGGTTATAACTACTTCATTTGATGAAAAACGCCCGTCAGGTAGCGTTTTTTGAGGTTTGGGAACAAATGGAAGTCAGAGGGGGACAGGTCTGGTGAATATGGGGGATGCTCCAACAATTCATAGCGTAACTCCTTCGATTTGGCCGTTGCAAGAACACCTTTGTCAGCAGGTGCATTGTCCTGGTGAAAAATGACATTTTTCTTCGCTAAGCTAGGTCTTTTCTCCCGAATTTGTGCATCCAGTTGATCCAAAAGGTTTCCGTAATACTCTCCTGTTATTGTTCACTTGGTTCGAAGGTAATCAATTAACAAAATTCCTTTTGCATCCCAAAAAACGGATGCCTAGACATTCTTTGTCGATTTTGACCACTTTGGCTGCTTTGGTTTGTTGTCGCAATGCAGAATCATATTGGTAAACCCAAGTCTCATCCACGGTTAGAAATCGACGCACAAAGTTAGTTTTATTTTTTTGCAAACAATCCAAATGTTGTTGAGAAAATTTCACGCGAATGCGTTTCTGATCCGAATTTCACGAATGCGGCACCCATCTTGTCAATAGCTTTCTCATACCTAATTCATTAGTTAAGATCTCATGAACTGAGCCAGTTGAGATGCCTGTGGCCTCAGCTAAATCAACCACAGTTAATCGCCGATCTTCCAAAACCAAATCATGAACATAATCAATCATTTCTGAAGTGGTTGCAGTTCTTGGATGTCCTGAACATGGATCATCATTAATGTCTGTACGACCATTTTTAAATAGGGGAACCCATTTTTTTACCGTTGCATATGAAGGAGCACTGTCCCCTAACACATTCACCGTATCATACAAAATTTCCTTTCCGTTTAATCCTTTTTTTATATAAATATTCGATGACTGCACGATTTTTAAAGTTTTCCATTTTTCTAACTAAAGCAAACACGTCTATTGCTGGGAGATGACAAGAAGGTCCCTGGCAGGAATGCGGTGACGTAGACAAGAATGCGCGCCCGATTGGTTAGCTTGGAAGGTGCGCGCCTTCTATTGGCCGAAGCGGTCACACACACACACACTACTACTGCTATGCAGAACAATAGACCCCTCTTGCTTCTGTGCCCCCTCGGGAACCTTCTTGTCATCTCTCGACAGTACTTTAATCAGCTACCTGAACAGTAGCGCGTCACAACTAGTTGGGGCCTTGGGCAAAGTAGAATTTCGGGGCTCCCTTTTGCTTGGGGCCCAAGTTGCCCATAGGGTAATACGCCACTGATTGTGGTTGAAAAGAGAATGAAATGATAATGGATATTGTAACCAGTATTTGTTAGAATATTATTGTCAAGACGATCTCACAAGTTTTACATGGATGTGTCTCGGAATCCCCATTTGGCACTTCATCTATTCCAGTCTTGAATTGCAAAGAAAATGGAGATGGAGTATACGAGGTTTGTAGGAACGTGTTAGACCATTAGCGAGATTCTGCGAACAGTAATCCGCCGCTGTTAAACTTAACCCTAAGTCTGGCTTCCTAGTTAAGAAAGTGATCGGCGTATATGGCGACGGTACGTCCTCACTGCCAAGTAGATACAACATCTGTGTGTATCGGTGATAGGAACGACCGGTATCCGCAGAATGGGACTATCCGTAAGGAGACCGAGGTCAAGTTAACCCCGTGAATCCTTGTCGATCCCTTGCAGCACTTTATTAACCGATGGAAACCACCAGCCGACGATCAAAGGAACTGGGGAGGGACTGGTTGCCAGACGGACTAGTTAACATTATTTCATCTCGTTGTACCAGAGCCCCGGGCAATGACTTTGAGCCCGACAAACTTGGAAGCGACGCTTCTCTCACCGCGTCGAACAGATGACGCAGAGTTGGTCCAGGGATATTACCATCTGTCACCAGTCACTTTACGCTAGCAACGCAACGCAACGCCGCGTGAAATCCAGTTACGTACTACCTAGTTCAATTAGAAAATCCACTACGCTTTGACTGCCGTGACAATCATATATGGCCGACACAATTTCCTTCTATCAAACTTAAAAGTTCCATTTGTGTTACGATAAGTAGGCAAATTCCCGTGCACACTTTCTTTCCTAAAATGCATCGATCCTTCACGCTTCTAAACTATCCGATCAGCAAAATCTGCAGCTATTACTGCGGGTGTACACTTCCGTCCATAAATCGCTAGACACTTATTTATCTTTAACAAAACGGTAATTAAAGAATACAAGCTTCCAGCTAGATTTTACTGTATTATTTTGATTATTCTAGATGTAGCAAATTTAATCGAATGCAAAATTAAATATATAGATATTGTGGAATGATTATTCAATAAAATGGTAATTAGAGATTAGAGAAATAAAGATTAGAAAATATAAGAATAACAATTAAAATTTAGAGATTATAGGATATTTTGGTCAGATTTGATTTACATGTTCCCTAGATTCGAAAAAATTAGTAAGGTCCATTATTATTCAATAATATAGATCCTTTAATAACAAAAAATCGTCTGCATTGAAATTTGAGTAAGTGTCTGGTGACTTATGGACGGGAATGTATGTTTCACTGTGGCATTTTTTCCAATTGAATTAAAATACGTACAAGGTATATTTATCGTTGAAGTATAAATAATTGAATCCTGAATAAAAAGCTATTTACTGAAATATTCCAGTTTTTCATCCCGTACACCCGTACAGCTTTTTGCGCCCCATACATCGTTACATTATTGTCCACGGAGTGGATGCTGGCCTGTGTTCGGATTCTACTTGTTTCACGTGAAAATTATTACGTGGTTAAATTGTCGTGAGATAGTGCATACGTGACAGTGGAATTATCCGAGCGGGTCCCGAGAGTTAGAGCGATCATTTTCAATAGATATCGAGTGCATTTTTCTACCGAGCCGATTACTAAATTTGTCCTCATGGGCTTCGATCGTGCTTGATCGTGACGAATGGCAGACTGCGTTTTCTTGTCCGTTCGGTAATTGCGTTTCTTGACGCTCGCGGACTGAACATTGCCGAAGGGATTACGTACCGGGTGACCTGACAATCAATGCGACCCGTTCGAGAGCCTTGTTCTTCCTAAAGGACAAGCTTCGATCACTCCTTCCTCGGAATATTGTGAAGTCGATGAAGTGATCGAGGTGGAGTCGAGTCTAAACGTCCGGACAAAAACTCTCGTTCGCGTGCTGCTGCTTCGACGCCATCTTGATTTACCGGAGGTCACTGTATTTCAAATTATGTATCAAGTTAAAAATTAACTCTCCTTCTCTCTGTCATCTCGTTTATCTTATATTCTTTCAAATTCAATTAAATGTACACACGACCCAGACAGTAGCGCGTTATAACTAGTAGGGGCCTTGGACAAAGTAGAATTTCGGGGCCCCTAAACCCAACTAAATAACTTTATAAGAAAAACGTAGGATTTGGATATTCGATCTTGGTTTGTGTGTCGGGGCCCCGGACATTTGCCCAAGTTGCCCATAGGGTTACACGCCACTGGACCCAGGATTGTTTTATGCATTTTCCAAGGTTTTTCAAAATTGTGCGGAAGGATAAGCTCTTCCAATGTGTACTAGTAATTATCCTGCTAATATTCCGTTAATATTCTTTTAATATTAATGGATCTTTGTGAATTTATGAAGAAATTAGTTGGGCAAAATGTAAAACAGTAAAAAATTAAAAAAATTCAAGAATATTGTAATGTTGCAATTTTTCTGTTATTGCATCTTTTCACAATCAATGCAACGCATTTTTATTTCGTATAAAGAGCTGCAGTATACTAATGACCCTTATTAACCCCCTGCAAGTCAAAAATATTTGAGGTCATGCGAAAAATCTGGAAATTAGTATGCAGTCTATGATAATGCCTGACCCAGGAATAATTATATTTTTCATCTGAAATGCCCCACATTGTGGAGGACGTCGAACATATTCGACATTGCCCTTCAAGGACAACAAATATTTCCCCACAGAATAGATTTGTCAAAAAATGTTTCAGGAAACATCTATTTAGATTTGTATAAATAATCCAAATTTTTTTAAACAATCCGATGTACACCGGGTGATTCACGAGAAACGGAACAGCTAAACAGCTTCGTTAGGTTCGAAGATTACGGACGTTTATCGTATGGCGAATTTATTGGACACCTTGAAAATCGCCAGAGAAATATAAAAGCAATAAATTCGTCCAAGGATTGTTCGTAAAGATAGAAGAAAATGTTAGAGAGAAAAGTTGTTGTTTTCAAGGTCTTTTGAAGGTCATCGATGATTTTGATTTGAACTTGATAGTGTTGTAGCTGATGTCAAGACGAGTTCAACGATGTCGTACGCTATGACGTTCAAATGACCTTGGCACTGATAAATAGGTACAGTTCGACTACTCCTAGATTTTTCTCGAGCGTTTCAACTTCGGCTCGCAGCTTCGGCTGAGAAATGAAAAGGAAAGTGGAGGAACGTGCAAAATTCTTGCACGTCAATAATAGAAACACTGTTACGTTCGCCTCCCCGGTAATGCCAATAATAAAGTTTACGACTTTAATAACTGCAGTCGATGGCACGAATTCCGCAGTCTGATTCCCGCGAGGCTACGGCTCTTCTACGACCGTTCGGCAAGTAAAATCGAAAGAAAATTTACGAAACCGGGGCGTAAAAAAATCGGACAGTTAGTTCGCGAACGACTCGCGATAGAATGCGATTCGAGGAATCGCAAAATACGATTCCTAATTCCTTGGCATTCCTGGCCGCTGGCACCGGTGCCTCGGGGACCACGTACCGGGTGACCTCATAATCTCTTGCAGATCAGTACTCGGATAATATCAGCTGAATTGCAAATGTTTATTATCCAAGTAAAAGTACGTCGAATTCAATCGATCGACTTACCCTCGAGCTCTACATTATTCGTTAGCGGACAGCGGATTTGATGCATTCACAACAAAAATACAATCATAACATTTGGAAAACATAAAAGTACGGGGACATTGTTCCCGATCGATTAAAATTACTTACACGAGAAATAAATCTTTGTTTCCGTGCGAACGATGTGTAAAAGTCACGGAGGGCAGACTTGAAACGAGTGAAACAAATTGGGTGGCTACGTGAATTAAAAGGATCATTTTTACCACGCTTATATTAACTTGCCGAGCTGTTGTTGTATGCGTCAAATCTTGTTAAATTTGTTAAATTTTCGTTATTAGCCCAGCAAAAAAGGTTGTAAAAATCAATTTTTAGTATTGTTTTTCACAATTCCGACCAAATGCATTTTTTCAACTTACATATATTAGATATATTACATATATTAGACGTCATTTACTAAACTAATTCTTCTAGACTTACAGAGAAATTGAAGTCGTTTGGTCCATTCATATAAAAGTTATTCTGATTTAAAGTGTGTGGAATCAGTTATGTAGATTACTGTACAAAATGCAGTGCAATACGAAAAGCTATTTAAAAAGACTGCACGTGTAGGAAAAATTATTTAGAAAGACTGCACACGTAGAAAAAAATTATGTAAAAGAGCTGCACGCTTATTGTCATGGAGGATACATACAGGGTGTCCAAAGAATGTTGTACTTCCTTGACAGGTATGATTTCTGAGATGATTTGAAAAAATTACAATAAAATATTCACATATTATTGCAAGGTTTTTCAGAACAACTTTTCTAGAAGAGTCTAATACACTTTTATGATGCAGTTAAAACGATTCAATAACACTGTCCAACAAATTTCAACTTTTTTTATGTTCCCGAATTACTGTTGGGTCCTTCTTATAGAGTTTTTTGCCCTGATTCCGAATCTGTTTTTAATTTTTTTCCTATACGCACAGTTTTTGAGAAACATGACTTTGAAAAAAAGACATATTTTTCAACTTTAAACAAATATTGTGATGTTATTATAAAAGATATTGAATTGTTCTTTATAGCAAAAGATTCTGTAGACTTTCCCGAATACAGCGATATAAAATATTAATACATTATGATTGTTTAAACATATTTAAACAATAATTAAAGACGGAGAGACACCACTTTTGCACTAATTTTTGAGGATATTTTTCAATTTATCTCAAAAAATAAGGGTCCAGCGGAAAATCGAACTATACCACTCGATAGAGCAGACTTTTATCTTGAGAAGCCACCCTGTCAAGTTTGGATCGTCGACGTTTTTTTCGAACCAGAAAGCAAAATATCTTCGCCCGACATGAGTTGCCGCCAGTGGCGCTCGAGACGAGATACGGCGCAGCGACGGGATATGGAGCGGCGAACGACCGTTGTAATGGTGAGCGCCACTGGCGGCAACTCATGTCGGGCGAAGATATTTTGTTTTCTGGTTCGAAAAAAACGGCGACGTTTCAAACTTCAAAGCGGGGTTTCTCAAGATAAAATTCTGCTCTATCGCATGGTATAGTTCGATTTTCCGTTGGACCCTTATTTTTTGAGATAAATTGAAAAATATCCTGAAAAATTGGTGCAAAAGTGGTGTCTCTCCGTCTTTAATTATTGTTTAAACATGTTTAAACAATGATAATGTATTAATATTTGATATCGCTGTATTCGGGAAAGTCTACAGAATCTTTTGCTATAAAGAACAATTCAATATCATTTATAATAACATCACAATATTTGTTTAAAGTTGAAAAATATGTCTTTTTTTCAAAGTCATGTTTCTCAAAAACTGTGCGTATAGGGAAAAAATTAAAAACAGATTCGGAATCAGCGCAAAAAACTCTATACGAAGGACCCAACAGTAATTAGGGAACAAATTTGGTGTTGGACAGTGTAATTAATGAACTGCATAGGGGGCGAGACAGAGCTTTCAAGACCGCTTCGCACGCGATAAATTCGCAGAACAATTCCGGACAACGTTTCATCGATGCTCTCCAACGTAACTTCTGCCTTTGACGACCAGTTTCCAGACGAAAGAGACTTCGCTATCGGGAGCAGGTGATTGAAATGCAGGCGACACCTCATCACCGTAAAATTAAGCTCGTTGCAGACGGCAATCGGTCGTTCTTCGTGTCCACGGTGCACCGGTGGAGCCAAGTGCTCCAGATTCGTGTCCCAAGGATGTTGATTGCGACAATCCGAGTGCCCATGCCTGCGGGCAACACGGATTCCCATATCTGTGAGCGCTGGCCGCGCCAGCAAGCTTAGAAAGTAAACTTCCATGAGCCTGGACTGCGCCTTCGGCTGCTGCTGGCTGCTTAATTATTTAATTATACGAACCACGACGCGACGGCGGGAACCGGGTTTGCGGAAGAGTGGAGCGATCGCACGAACCCCCGATCGAGCTTACCACAGAGATCGAGCCGCGGAGGATCCATCATTGCTCGCGGAAGATCCTCTGGTAGTTTAAAGTCCGGTCTACCCTCCGCCATTAGTGCTAATTACTATTTCGTCGTCATTTTTGGCCGCGTAGCGTTAAAGGTCGGATCTCCTTCGCGCGTCTCGACGCAGCGTTTTGTTATTCCAGCGCCATTTATACTCCATTCGTCATACCAGAACTGCGTCCAGACGCGCGAAGGAGCTCCCAGTCCCACTCGAAGAATTAGCTGTTCATTCGCTGAAAAATCAATGCGATGCAATCAGACCATCAAAAGTGGTGAAAATTGCAACTTTTCATGATTTTCGGCGTTTTTACCACTTTCGGTCGTTTATAATTCGTAAACCAATTAACCAATTTCAATGAAATTTTCAAAACGTATATAAATAATTCATATGAGTTTACAAAACACATCTTCGAAATTTCAAAGAAATTTTGAAAAAAGTCGTAAAAATCAATTTTTACTATTATTTTTCGAAATTCCGACCATTTTTTCAACATATTTGTTATAGACGTCATTTATTAGATTGTTGCATATGAAATGTTCGATTTTAGAATGCGACTCTTATGAAACGTTTCGATCAAGAAATGCTGTTGCAGTCTATAGGTTTATTATACCTATAAAACTTTGAGATACAAAGTCAAATGACCGGTTCTAGATTTTTTATTTCACAATTAATAAAATTGTAAATATGCTTTCATAAGAAATGATTTAATAAGCACATATTATAATAAGAACCGCGCAAAATCTAAATCAATTAATTCTTGTCATTTTTATAAGGCAACCACGTGTCAGTCGCTATTATAGCTCGGTACGTTTAGTGTTAATATCCCATGTTCAATTTTAATTCAGACGTATAATTTTATACTTTTAAATCAAGTTTATTTCAACGTCATCAAACGCGACTGTCGTGTATTCCTTTTAATTTCCTTTCTCGAAAAATAACTTTTATGTGATTTCTGGTCAAAATATGGTGGTCAATTGACTTACTAGTCGTTGATGGTAAAAAGGAGGTACAAAATCAAGATAACAATCTTGTCAAAGAAATACGCGAATGACCATAATATCTTATTTTTACCGTAATACAATCAAGAAACTTGAAATTTCTAGATCGAACACATTAGGTACAAAATTGCGTTTGTTTAATGTCATTGCTAAATATCGGAAATTTCATACGCGACCACTAAACTAATTCTTCTAGCCTTTCATAAAAATTTAAGTCGTTTAGTGTATTCATAAAAAAGTTATTCTGATATTTAAAGTGTGTGGAATCAGTTATGCTCCTTACTGTAGCCAGTGTTGGGCAATAAATAAATTTATTTGAATAAATAACTATTTGAATAAAAATTTAAATAAGGTATTTGTTATTTGGATATTCAAATAAAAAGCAAAAATAATCATTTATTATTTGAGCAAGTCTAAATTCGACTCTGATTTCGCGTCGAGTCGTATAAAATAAAATTCCTACTATATGTAACTGTAAATACGCGAATAATTAAATTTTAAATAGGTCACTTTGTACGCGATACAATCGCTTGGCACGTAATCGTGATCTCTTTGTACGTTTTCTGGTGTTAGTGATGACCTAGAATGATTACTCATCATATTACAGCACACAATCGAGGCAAAAGTTCTCCTCCCGCTGCCGCGCGAAATAATCAATTTCCGCGAGACTTCTTGCCAAAAGAGAATGCTTTTAAATTTCACCGGAATTCTTACAGAATAGAGATGAAATCGACTGATAAGTGTTCACCGGAGCCGATAATCCATAATTCGGTCCAATTCGTCCATGCGTTGCGACATAGGTATGCACCGTGTGTTCTTGCGTTTGATTTAATTCCGTTTCTTACGGAAATCTGTAAAAATGGAGACTCGAGCATCGCATAAAATGGAAGAAATATGTCGGATAACTCGGTGGTGTGAAAGGTTTCGTTAATTATTCGCTGGAAAATGCATCCGATTTGCAAAGATGTCGGCGACCTTAATTCGCCTCGTCGACAACTAATCTAAAGTTTTTCGCAGCGACCGGTTTTGCGGCGTATCGCAGTCACCTCTCGAGTGTTTCTGTAATGAGCATATTCCACGTTCAGAGAATATAATTAATTACACGATTAGTGATCTGCTGTATCGTTATTAATGTGTACCGTACGCGATGCAAATGGAAAATGGAAATCAGCGGCGGTGTAATGACACTTGCTACTGGTGCTCAACGTGTGCTTTACATACCGACTACTACAAAGCGATTGGCGTCGCCTTATAAATGTTACAATGTTCAACTACTAATTATTTCTATATGCTTTATGCTTTATTCTATTATGCTTCTATATTCTGTATGCTTTAACTATATCAAGCAGAATGTGATGAGTAGACTGCGGAACTTTATGCAAAATAAGAAATGTTTGCATTGATTGCAAGACACAGAAGCCAAATAAAAATTTCATTCTTCTTTTAATTATCTTATTAACGTGAAACTTATACACTGGTGGCCTTAAATCTTTTTAATATCTCCACTGTTTTAAATTGTACGTACCCATTTTTTGCATAAATGCATAAACCATGAGTCTAGTGATGAGGAAATCAAGAATTTCGATAATAGCTTTCTGGATTGTTTCTACTAAAGTGTAGCATGTAATTCGGTTAAATAGCCAAAAGTGAAGAGAATGCATTTTATGACAAATAAACTGAAACAAAGTTTGAGTAATATTTCATAAACTGAAACAAAGTTTGAGTAATATTTAATAAACTCAAACAAGGTTTGTGCAACATTTGATAAACTCAAACGAAGTTTGAGTAATATTTAATATAATTAGTAAACAAATTTGTTTAAAATAAGTAGCAGTCAAGGAAACTGTCCTCCGAAGTGAATTTCAAATAAAACACCTGAAATAGTAGGGAGTTGTTGGCAAGAAAATTGAAAAATGATTCGGAGTGCAAAAAGTTAACATGTTTCATAGGTTCAAAATAATATAATAGCATTTTGAAATCCTCCTAGCATATTTACCGTCATCAATCGCACCTATTCATGTTTGTCATAAATGCATAGTATCCGCTGTCTACCCATAACCTTTTCGCAATTCGGTTTGAAACGGTTCGGGCGTCCGAAAGAAATCGTTTGATTCGAGCGTCGAAGGACACAGGGTGTCGTAGACAGTCGGGAGTCAACGATCGATCCACGAGATCACTCGAACGTGGCTATCAATGCTCGGCAATTAATTCGCGACGCGTAATAGCCGTGGCGTGTTCGTAAAAAGCTCGCGAAAAAGGAACGGCAGTGCTCGAAGGAGGTTCACGCTCCGCGGAGCGAGCAGAAATTCGAAACGCGCCATGGCGGGACGGTCGGATCGCGAAAAACGATCTACACGCCGTGATCGCCGGTCACCGGTGCACGAGAAAACATCGGGAAGCACCGCAGAATTAGGCAACCGGCTCGCCAAGATAAAATCGCCCGCTCCCGGCCGCGCTGCCGATTTAGATCATGCCACAGGCCAATCAAAGCGAACAACAATCTTTTGACCAGGTGACTGACGGTTATCCGGATCGAATCTCGCTGGAATTACAGCTGTTTGCGCTTGTTCCTATCCGCGGATACCACCCTCCGCCTTTTCTTTCCCAGACACTCGCGTCCATTGCGGAATTTGCCAACTATGAAACTCTCTTGGTCATTCTCGTGACTAGGCGACGGATTTCTACGCGAAATAGAACGTTGCACGAAGCTCGAGATACAGCAGCTACGTAAACATTCACTTTATAGTCTTAAAATGATACAGAAAGGTTTCTAAATTTACTATTTTGTGTTCCACCTCCTCGTTATTGCTATAAAACCCATTCTCTTTATTTTTGACCTTTCAGCCGAATTTCAAGCATGAACGTTCAAGAAAATGCAACGCAACACAAATAAAATTGACGTAACAAAGATTTTGCCGCAATCGCATTTGAATATACTTAAACTTGATACGGTTCTCATTATTCCGTCATTTCCTATGAAAGCGTCTTCATCATTTTAATAACTATGAGATAGGAAACCGGTGAATTTGACCGTAGTAGATTCACTGTTCAAATAATACAGCAACTTTGGAAATGTACAATTTTGTGTTTCGTCTACTCATTAAATATTACTCAAACTTTGTTTCAGTGTATTATATATTACTTGCTCATTATGGTTATTTACCATCAAAAATAATGTCTATTATCATTGATAATGTGAAATTCAACGATTACTGTCTTCCCTGTGATGAAATATGATCTCGACTAAAAATGATCCTTAGCAGAGGATAAAATGGACGTGGCAATCGAATTTTACACAGTAACAGTGCAAACAATAATCTATTGAGTCGCGATATAAATTCGTTCGTTCATAAACTCGTTGGCTATAAGAAGTATATATTTCATCACAGTTGTCTGACTTTAGAATGAGTCACAACTAAATTGTTACAGTCAGAACATACGTACAGTTGCAAACCGAACGAATTTATGTTACGACAGTAGTACTTAATGTCCCATTATATTATATTTTATGAAACTTATCTCTTTTCGAACATTTGACTATTAGTTAAATCTATACTATTTTATATTATACTTCAACGAAAGTATAATATATTGAAAGTGTTTGGTTGATTTTTATTTGATTGGGAATTGATTATACAATCCAATAGAATCGAACACTGTGGCGTCCAAATAGAGCTTCAGCTCGCGAGCTGTTCGCTCTTGGCTAAAGTGTGTACTCGGCATTAGAACGGGACCAGTCCGCTGCAATTACAACAAAATGGTTAAACGAGACAGATTGACGAGGAAAGTGCGGCTTAATTAGTGTAGCGCGCTATGAAATCGTTGTTACAGCAACGCTTATTATGATTTTACTGCCAAATCAGGCCGTTTCCCAGAATGCTGCTTTGTCTTCCCGAACGGAACAGAGTCACACAATTTTTCTGTGTGAATCTGCCCTCGGAGTCGCTTATCCTCGGTGGAAACGGTTTTTCCTTTTTTTCTTTTTCAACCGATCGGCAATTATACGGGAACGTTGCCTCCATTGCCAGTCGCCACTCGGCGGTTTGCGCAATTTTCTGGCGCGTTGCACTCGTTGTTTCTAGTAGACGCGGCGAAAGACAACCCTGCGCGCGGATCCCAGAGATCACGCTCGAGGGAGCGCTTGCAAAACCGGGAAAGTTCGTGCGTTTTGACGTCCAGCCGGTTCAAAAATATGTCAAGTCGTTCGGAAAGTAATTTCGTTTTTCGTGTAGAGAGCGTTGCTTCCATTTGTTATTACTAGACAGCGGATCTTTATGCATTTATGGCAAAAATGAGTATGACATTGCAAATGACATGAGTATGTCATTTGCAACAGTAAACACATTAGAAGAATTTAAATGTACTTTTGAATGATTTTCAACCTATGAAACGTATTACGAAAGGACTACAAATTTCTATTTCACTTCAGTTTGTTGTAGTTCACGTGGAAATTTTGCATAAAGATCCGCTGTCTAATGATCACGATCAAATTCAAAATTATTGGACAATTTTGTTCTTTCGCTTTTATTCAATTTATGTTATGCGGTGCAAATTTCATTTCAAATAAAGACTTGAAAAGTCGTATAACTCAATTTTCTTGCGAATTAAACACAGAAATTCAACGAGCGTGGGATCTTTAAGCTGCCGGAAAAATCTCAAAAGATCATAGAACGAAATGTCATAAAACTTATTCTAGATGGTACAAAATTAGCTTTCATTTTTCCTCGGGAAAACGAAATGATTTTTCGAACGTCCTAATAATGTACGGTTTCTGCGACTGTTTATCCCAGTAAATTTTGCAACCGCCCCAACGAGAGACGGCTCTCTAACGCGGTAGTCTCTCGCCATTGGCGCTTTCCCATGATCCACGAAACCTTATCAGATGCGATAATTATCGGATGAATTACATAACATCCTTCTATCCTCTTGTGCAGGTACGGATATCATCGTTGGAACGAATAACAACATTTTAATCCTGCCGAGAAACTGCATGAAATCAGAAACTGATAAACGTAAAAATAATAAATCATAACCAATAACGTAACAGCACGATAATAATACTTATAACTCCCAGTGTTCGACCTGTTAATTAGAACTAAATACTCGTGGAAACGTTTTTCCTGCTATATTCTCTTATTAGATTATTTCTTCTGGGTTTGTTCTTGACAAGATTTACGAAAGCGTATCGTTTTATCGTGCACCGTACATTCTAACGTCAAACCACGAAAAAAAAAACAAAACGGTTCGGTATATAGATACAGTCGCTGTTGGCACGGTTCAATTTGAATTGAGTTCAATCGCTTGCTAATTAACTGGAGTAACGTAACGTGATTGCTCGTGCAGCTCTACGTTTCATTAGCGGTTCGCCTTATTCAGTCTTCAGAATCCTGGATTATCCTCCCAGCAGGCAGTTCTTCCAGCAATCTCGAATCTTTCTGTAATTATGAGCTGAAAATAACGAGCTACGAACCCAAGTCACTTCGGCGAAACCACAATTTTCTCCATTGCTTTGCTTTAAACAATTATACGTGAATTTGTTTCAGGGGGACCAATGTGATTTTTACAGCACATCTTGCACCGTCGAACGAAAGATAACCTGCCATTAAAATAAAAACCGATTAAACACTTCCAGTTGAAGTATACGAGAAATTCTAATAGATTTAACTAATGGTGAAATATTCGTGAGAAATGATTTTCTTTGTCCCTTTACTGTGAACAGTATACATGAACTCGTTTTACGGGGACCAATGCGAATTTTACAGCTCAGTTTTACAGTTCAGAGTGCGGCTATCGAAAATGCAGCAGCACGTTTGAACCCTTCACGGACTAACGGGTCAAATCGTTTTGCAGCAGCGCGGAGATTAGCCAACTGGACGGCGCACTCCCATGTAAAGGGCGGCTAGTTTTCTCGGAAAGGAGATCGCGCAGGCCAAAGGTAGCGAGAAATGTCGCCTTAGAGAATTCGTGCCAAGGTGGAAACTTCGCGAACTACTGCAACCTTCGCGTCTTGAAGATCACGTAGATGAAACGCTGCCAGCGTTCATCAAGGAGGAAACAAGAACCATCTTCTCTAGAAAACAAATTAAAATTTCATTTCGCTGGAATGCCGATCTTTATGCAAAATTAAAACTTTCTAACTGAATTGCGGCAAGCCGGCCTGAAATGAACGTTTAATTTCTTGCAGAGTATGTCCAACGGTTGAAAATAATATAATAGTGTCAACGTTCATCAAGGAGGAAACAAGAACTTTCCTCGAATTTTGAAACTGCTTTGCTAAACCTACAACTATTCTCATTTTTTAAATAATTTTTACGAACCTCAAATCTTTGGTTCATGCAAAGCAAACGTTCCTCGAGCTTCGTCGACAAATTCGCAACTAATTTGAAGCTTTTTGTTCGTTCAGATTGCGAGAACCAGCTTGGTCGCATGATTTCATTCTTTTTTCTTTTATTTTTCTTTTATCTTGAGGATGTTCGAAACAGTCGGTTGCAAATTTTCGCTGCAAACACGATTTTTAAACTATTCATTTTTTAAATAATTCTTTTCTACTTGGTATCCTTCGTTCCCGGCATATCTTGCAGTGCATGAAATTTTGAAACTGCACTGCAAAACCTACTACTATCTTCATTTTTTAAATAATTCTTACGAACGTCAAATCTTTGGTTCATGCAGAGCAAACGTTCTTCGAGCTTCGTCGACAAATTCAATCAAATTCAGGCGAAACAGCCTGGTCGCAGGACTTCATTCTTTTTTTTTAATTTTTCTTGTATCTTGAGGACGTTCGAAGCATTCGGTTGCTCGGAATTGCTTAATTCGCGCGGAAAGTTGACCAATTGGTTCGCCGCGAGGAAAAGCAGAATTTTCCGACGAGTAACGTGCAGTTTGTACACAATGCAAACGCACGACCCAGAACTAGATGCATTTACGACCGTGCTGCACCGCGCTGGCTCGTTAGGTTACACCGTTCTAGCGTTTACAGCAGCTTACGAAATTGGCGAGTCGTAAAAGTCAGCCCATTAGCGACGCGAGGGATAATTGGGCTAAACAGGGTGGGAGAGACGAAAATTGATACTGAATTTTCGCTCGATCACACGGAAACGCGGCTTTCTTACCCTGGGCGTGTTGCATAATGCTGCGACGGAGAAAAATCAGGCTCAAAGAGTCGTGCCGCGTCAACCATTTCTTCCTTCGAGGCCATTAAATGGCCGACTGTTTTTCGGACATTGAACGCGCCGATGCCGTTTCTTCGTCGCCGATAAAACATACAATCATAATTACCCGTAATAGCTATTGATAACCCTCGATTAGAAATGTGATAAATTGAACACCGTAATAGCCATGCATTTTAGAAATTTATTTGTCCTGCTAGGAATATGTGTAATTTTCTTATGCGCAGTAACCAGCGTAATTATTTATACTGTGTTATGGCATTGTAAAGTTTCCGGGTTACCATCTGCTAACAAGACTTGATCGATAGGAACGTGTGCCTCAATTTATTCGTTCTTTGATAGATACAATGCTGTGGAAAGTTTCAGAGGAGCCCAATTATACTCGTGCTCCTCATAAACGCGTATCGTATCCTGGCAAAAATAGTGACATAACTAAAAACTGCGGTATTCTCACAATAACGATCTTAAAAAAGTTATAACTAGACAGCGGATCATTATGCATTTATGGCGTTAAAATTAATAGGCGTAATTTAATAAAAATAATAAAAATTAAAATTGCAATTACAATTAAAATCACACTAAATATTGAAATTGAAATTGGAATTGGAATTGAAATTGAGATTGAGATTGAGATTGAGACTGAGACTGAGACTGAGATTGAGACCACACTGTTTGTGGTCCTAAAGACGTTTTTTGAGGACGTAAGACTTTCAGACCTAAAATAGACGTAAAATGGACGTCTTTTTAGGGCGTCGTGTGCTGCCTGGGAATGACCAAGAAGTCGATGCGACGTTAAGGAAGGAAACAAAAAGAAGAATTAATTTGTACACCTAACAGAATGGTCCTCTGGTATTAGTAAATAAATTCTTGTATACACACGAAGATGACCGGCGAAAACGATTTCGATTTTCATTTTCGTGTGGCAACGGAGCCTGTGGCGACGGATTTGGAGAATCGTGGCGCGTTCCAGTTTCGACGTTGGTTAATACAATGGCCGCCGTAAATGGAAGACAATAAAACGGTAGCGGTGCGCCGGTTTTTGCGATCCATCGCGATACGTTGTTCGACTTGTTGTCGGCCGAACTGGGGGGTTTCTTACCTCGGCCAGTGAAGTTTTAGCCAAAATTGCGCAACGTCCATCCGGGCGAAATTAGTCCGCGCGAAATATTCACGCGGAAGCCCGGAGGCCCGCTTCGGCTTCCACCGGGTTGTTCCCTAGCACCGGCGGCGATGGATTGGCCGTTGTCGGAAGCTAGCGGAGCACGTCGAAACGTGGAAAATTAATAACCCACTGGGAAAAGGCCAGATTTCAGCGGAAAATTTCATAAAATGCTCGACGGAACATCGTTGCAGCGCGGTTACGTCGTCCCAGACGGAAGTCGCGGTTCCTTTTTTCCGTTGTGCAATTCCACCTATTGCTACCTAACTATTCCGAGATGATCGACGGCGGATTGCAAAGCAATCGGCAAAGAGCCTGCACGCCTTGAAGAGGAAACGAATTTTCCCCCTGCCCTTCACCAGCCAAAATTAAAATGTTACGCTTGCGAGTATGGTGATTAGACTGTATTCATAGCAAAATTGAGTAGACGAAATTCAAAATTGTTGGACAATTTTAAAAATTGAAGATGTCAATATGTGATTTCTCCTCTATTAAATTCATTTAGGGAAGAAATAACATTCAATTTGGTTTTTACTTCTTGCAATCGATGCAGACAATCTTTATTTTGCATAAAGATTCGCAGTCTAGTGATTAGACTGCGGACTTTATGCACTCATGCGGATAACGAGATGCTGAAACACAGAACTTTTTGTCGGGATCTTTTAAAAACTTGACAATATTTTGTTTAGAGGAATTACATTATTTATTGATATCACAGTACATTATTTAGTAAAATTATTCAGCTACATTTTCATCTACCTTTTGTTTTTCAAAGACAATTTCACAAGAAATTTACGCGAAATAAAAAATCTCTATTTTAATAAGTGGAGAATAGTATAACAGCATTCTTGCATATAATCCACAGTTTAATTATAATATTAGACTGACACCTTTGTGCAAAAGAAAATATCTCTACGTTAATTGTGAGGACCACCAGCTAAATGTAGTTCTTCTTTTAATCATTTTAATAATTGGAAAATAGTGTAACAGCATTATGAAAATCTTGCAATGTCTGCACAGTTTGTATTCACTGCTCCAAATCGCAGATATCTATTTTTCTGATAAATATACAGAATTACTAGATCAAACACAAAACCCTCTGAAAAGATGTAAAAAATTTGAGAATACTATTATCAATACAAAATACTATTATCAAACAAATGATCATTTTGCACAAATATCTGCAGTCTATTAGTCATACTTCATGACCGGGCTTTTCAGCTCCAAGAACGAATAAAAAACAATGGATGACGTTGTGGAGCTAGAATTAGTAATAAAAGTATTACAAACGAAAGAAAATAATTGAACATTGGCTAAAAGCCAAGTGCATATCTACACTAACCGGTCGGTCTGTTTTCGAAAGAAATAGAAGTTGAATCATACACAAAATACATCCTCTCCGTCGAATATTCCCCTTCACCTTCTCATAAAAACGCAGACAGACCGATCAATTCTTTTCCACGCTTATGCAACAGGTGTTTTCTTGAATCACAATACATAACCGCAATGTTCTCCGTTCGACCGGGAATTTCGAATTCGACTGATTATTCCATTGGTTCCTTAATGAATCTTTTCGCATGCTCGAAGCTGCGGTTTTCTTTTTTCTCTGACCGCGAGCAATGCAACCGGTGTTGCAGCGGTGTTGTTGCAACGTCGCAAACCAGGTCAACGGCTGGCGATCCAGTTTGCAGCTTTAGTCCCAAAAAGCTCTGGTTATCTTTTACGGGAAGCTTCACCGAGTTTTCGAGGGTTACCCCGACGGTTACCGGAAGTAGAACGATTCCGCGGTCAGCGGAGCACCGAATAAGGGGTCCGAAAGGGTCGATCGCTATTGGTGAAAGGGGTCCGTATGCAACGCAATCGTTGTGCCCCCGCCTCATCTTGGACTCCCTAGGCCTGGGCAGGGCCTCGCTATAAAAGCATACCGCGTCGCCCCTCAGATACGTAGTGTTTTCCCGTGTACAGCACAAGAAAAATCGCCTACGATGAAGATCGTCGTAAGTTTCGAACCGCTGCCACATAGTCTCCAATATCGGACCTACAGTCTCCTTACCGGTTATCGGACTTTGTCTCCATTCCGTTTCTTCCTCCGTCTCGATATTGTCCAAGCAAATAGAATTTTTCAACTGTTCTGCTAATACTAGAACTATTCTCATTTTTTTTGAAAAATTATTTTGTACACTGAATCTTTGGTTTCTGGCATTTTGTGATTGAATTCGATTCATTTTGTTTCTTCGTTTCGATATTGTCCAAGCGAACAGAATTTTTAAAGTGTTCTGCAAATATTAAAACTATTCTGATTTTTTGAAAAATTATTTTCTATTACATTCGATTCTTTTTGGTCCTCCGTTCCGATATTGTTCAAGTGAACAGAATTTTTCAACCGTTCTGCAAATATTAGTAGAACTATTCGTCAAATCTTTGGCTCTTGACAATTCTTGCAGCAAATAGAATTTTGAAACTGTTCTGCAAATCCTAGAAATATTTTCATTTTTTAAATAATTCTTTTCTTCTTCAAATCTTTGGTTCCTAGCAATTGTTGTACCAAATAAAATTTTGAAAGTGTTCTGCAATTACTAGAAATATTCTCATTTTTTCAATAATTCCTTTCTACTTGAAATCTTTCGTTCCTGGCAATTCTTACAGCAAATGGAATTTTGAAACTGTTCTGCACATTCTAGAACTATTCTTTTTTCATATACAGTGTCTCCACATTATATACAAAATTTATATCTTCCAGTAATAATTTTTCTTTTATACAATCAGTATTAAATTTCTCTTACTAGAGAGTCAATTTTTCAATTAAAAATTTGTCGTGATACTTGTGAATTATAGCCGAGGCAGAATTTTAGTTATTTTATATAAACATTCATTTTGTTGTTCTATCTATATAAAACCTCATTTTGTTATTCTACATAAAAATTCAATTTGTTATCCCATGTAAAAATTCGTTTTGTTGTTCCATACAAAAATTCATTTTGTTGTTCTATATCAAAATTCATTTTACTGTTCCATACACAACCACATTTTGTTGTTCCATACAAAAATTAATTTTGTTGTGCCATACAAAAATTCAATTTGTTGTTTCATACATAACCTCATTTTGTTGGTCCATACAAAAATGCGTTTAGTTGTTCCAAATAAAACTTCATTTCGTCGTTCTATATAAAAATTCACGTCCTCAAAAATACTCAAAAAATGTCTGGAAAAAACAAAATTGTTGTGTGAGTAAATAAGTGCAGGAACCATTGTTGAGTTGCATTGCAATTGCAGATTGTTTTGTTCGCCGTCATGGCCGTCGCCAGTGCCTACCCCGGAATTCCATGGGCTGCTCCGGTAAGTAAAACTTTCAAAAATTGTTCGTATTCGAATTTAAATTTCAAATGGATCGAAGAATACATAGTTTCTAATACCACAATCTGAAACTCGATTTAACTACAGCATGTTTCATAACAAAATTTTCTAATGATATTCAACATTCGTTTCAACGAAAGTCTGTGTGCACTCTGCAGAAATAAAAACGTAACGATTTCTTTTCTACGTGTTAGATTGTGCAGACACAATATATAACATGTATTACATACAAACATAACAATAACAATGTCTGACAGGTAGACTGTCTAATCGTTTCTCGAACATCAGGTTATAGTGACCAGAGTAACTTCTACTAATTTTTTCTTTAATATAATTATATATAAATAATCAAATTATATATAATATATAGACAGCGGATCTTTATGCAGAATAAACATTTTCTACCTGAATTGCAACAAACTGAAGTGAAATAGAAAATTATTTTCTTTCCTAACATGTTTCATAGAAAATAATGTAACAATATGTTTGATATGAATTATGTAAAATAAATATTTTCTACCTCAATTGCAACAAACTGGAATGCAATATAAATATATTTTGTTTTCCAATATGTTTAATAGATTGAAAATAATATAACAATATATTTAAATTCTCGTAATCTTTTTACTGTTTTAAATATTAAAAAAATTTTTTTTGGTTTAAATTACACTTACCCATTTTTATTATAAATGCATAAATTCCGCTGTCGAATAATAAACAATCTCAGGCTCGTAATTCCAAGACTTCTAACATAGCCCGTCACCAGCAAACGTATTCTCTCGTTGGATGTTCACCACTCGGGTCTGCGCCGCGACATGTAACGAGGGTAACCTGTACTCCTAGACTTGACCCGAAAGTATCAACTAAAACGATTAACGTAGACCAGGGAGGAATCGAATGAAAGTCAAGACGGATTGATTCGACGTCGACTTGACACCGCTAATCAGTCTTCAATTAATCACTCATTAGACGTCCAAGTAGCTTGACAAAACTTGGACCTCGCAGGAATAGCTCCAAAAAAAGGAGGTCCTCCAGCGTCCTCTAATCGTCTAACGTCATCTCTCTTCAGCATTCTCTTCTATTCTCGTTTAATTCTCCATACCTGTACTCTCTCTCTCTCTCTCTCTCTCTCTCACTGTATCCATCGTTCTTCGTGAAACGGAGTAACTGGACGCAACTCGGAGGACAATAACCACACAGTAACAAAGTTCTATTCAAAAAAGTATTCAGGTTGAAACGTATCGGTGATTTTGAACCACTCAGGTTGTGCAGCCGTGGCCAGCGCCTGCACCTTGGCCAGCACCTGCGCCTTGGCAACCTTCCTACGTGAAGGTTGCCCAACCCTCGTACGTGAAGGTCGCGGTGGCTCAGGTAACGAAAAAAGACGATTTCTAACGAAAACAAACACGACGATCGGACACAGCTAAGTCTCACGCTGCCATTCACGAACAACAATCATCCAGACACCATAGTGTTCGGAGTCTCTTCCGTTCAAAAATCCTAGGAGTCTTGCTAATTTTAATACCGATCGACATGATTCTATTCTTTGTACCCACGGCGATCATCTAGATCAGGCCTGGGCGACGATGGGCCGAAAAACACATGGTGCTGCTTTTCCCCTTCGCCGGCTCGGCCGCGGACTGGTCTGGTCATCATAGAGGGGGTATATCATCTCACCGTGATTCCCCTCATCTGGCGACTGCTGCACCGGCATGTTACTCACCACTATTAAGTAAACATGTACACGCACATAAGACGCTGCCGGTGCAGCATCGTGGGGCTCGTGCTGAAGGGAGAGTCGGAGTGGACGTGGTGGAGACTGCCTTGCCGAGCCGGCGAAGGGGAAAAGCAGCACCACGTGTTTTTCGGCCCATTTGTCGCCCAGGTCTTTTTTTTTGTTAAGAGGAAGGCGAAAACCGAGGGCGAACCCTCGGGACGTTCAATGGACCGCCCCTCTACTATGCAGTTGGTGCCCGAGTCTGTGAAGAACTAAGGGCCTCTACTTTTCGCATTGCCCTTAGTTCTTCGTCCCTCGAGGACCACCACCACGCCTGTTCTTGTATTTCATCGTCGCCCAGGTCTGATCTAGATCATCTTCAGGTACCATGTTTCGATCACTCGAGGAAGACTCTGTCCGAGGAAGTCCCAATCAGCTCCGCTGGGTGCACACTCGCGTTCCCAGCGCTGATCACCTAATCCAATTTCTCTCATCATCATTACATCTGATTCGACAGCTGATCCGTTCGCGATAGCTACCGGCATCATCGATAATTGCTCATTTCCCATGATTAACAGCCGCGTGCTTGTTACGAGTCATGTAACGTGACTTTCCAGTCGCCGTGGAAGCGGAATCGAACCCCAATCCTCATCTAATGAGGTGTCTGCGAGGGACTCGCGAACTCGCTGACGAAACTCCGGCCGTTACAGATTGCTTCTGTGGCAGCAGCCACCCGTGACTCAATTCGTTGCTCTGAACTCGAACCACTGGGACAACCTCTTTCGGTGTTACTCAACTGATTCGTGATTAGTCAGCCGGTTTAGTTGAACAACATTTCTATTGTCATGAGGCAACAATTGTCCGGTAGTTCTCCAACAGTTGATGTTTCTTTCGTGTATTATGAGGGGATTGATTAACGCATGGATCTCTGCAGATCCCTCAGCACCAGTCGACCCTGCCCACATCCCCAGTAGTTGGACATCAAGGTCCACGCCCAATTTCTCTCATCATCATTACATCTGATTCGATAGCTGCTCATCTCATTTTGATAATTGCTCGTTTCCCATGATTAACGGTCGCGTACTTGTTACGAGTCATGTATATCATGTCTAATGAGTGTCTGCGAGGAACTCGCGTACTCGCTGACGAAACTCCGGTTGCTACAAATAGCCTTTGCAGCCACCCGTGACTCAATTCGTTGCTCTGAACTCGAACCGCTGTAACAATCTCTTTCATTGTTACTCAACTGATTCGTAATTACTAATTAGTCAGCAAGATTTAGTTGAACAAATAGTTCCACGGAACACCTGATGTTTCTGTCGTGTATTCTGACGGGATTGATTAATTCATGGATCTCCGCAGGCGCATCCGGAGGTGCACCAGGTTCTCCAGATCCCTCAGCAGCAGTCGATCCCGCCCCCACACCCCCAGCCGCTGAATATCAAGGTCCACGCCCAGACGAATAGGATCCCGTACCACCCGCCGCACATCGTCAAGCCTCATCTGATCGGCTACGAGCAGCACGTCGAGCCCGTCAAGATCATCAAGGCCCCCGTCCACCATCCCTGGGATTAAGGTACCGTACGGCACCACCTGACCTCGCTGGTCCAGGGTGGCGTACCCTGGTCCTGGACGAGCCGTCCCGAGGTGCTTGATGTAGCGACGCCTTGCGATGTATAACGATAACCACGGCCAATCATCGAAATTTTCTCGGCGGGAAAGAGGCCTAGGACCATGTACAGACGGGAGCAACGATGTCCATCAGCAAGATCGGGGTAGCAACTTGGACCTACAGCAGTCGTCCGTCCCGGGTCACGACAGACCCGGTCGATGCGGGCCATAGTCGGACGCGTTCGATCAGTATTATATCCAGCAGAAGGGCACAAGGACGCGACCTCCAGCAGTCGTGACGATCGGCTGGCTAGCCAACACCTAGAACCAGGCAACCAATTCACCGACAAATTCGCTCTCTCGCCGTCTTCCCTCTCCAGAACAGTCAGATAAACAGGTCTCCAGCGAATCTCACCGCCCCTTCGCTCCAACTACCCCCGTAGATTGTATTCGTACCACCCCCTGGTTCACTCAACTTGAAATTGTTGTGCGGCGTGCGATACTGAAGAAGACACCACGACGTCCGAGCTTCCGCTGTATATTCTCCTCCTCTCTTCTTTCCGTCTGCCAATCTCCAGCCCAACCCCCCGACCCCTTCCCCTGATCATACTTCTGCAACACTTTTATTTATTTTCTAATAAAAGTTAATTTTTATGTCTTGTGATAAACAACGGAGTACTTGTCGTTTCATTTCGCCGTTTACCTCCCACCCTTACTTTAAGTGTATCGGTTTTAGGGTAGTTGATCTTGATCGTTCGAATTGGCGTTCAATGATGAATTTTGTGTATCGAAATCAAAGAATTAATCGATAAAAATGAGAGCGATGATTTTTTTTTAATTATTCATTTCTTCCGACCTAGAATAATTGCACCGTTTATGTCATTTTCCTCATTTTATGGATATTAATGTTTAGATTAAATGTTCAGTAATTGATTAGATATCAATATAAACAATATTTTGAATAATGGTATAGCAATTTTTAGTGATGACTATGAGTCTGAGAATATGGGAATATGATTATTTATTTTGATAATGTAAGATTGATTTCAAACAAAGTCTAAACAAATATGAACATTACGCCATTGCTTTTTAATAAAAGAAAATTTAATTAAAATAAATGTAGCCACACGAAAAATATTTCTTTTCTTTTCTCTTCTACAACATTTTTTCGTAGCTTCCTGCTACGAATCAGACACTCTACCACCTGAGCCACTGACCCGCCTTAATAGTATATAGCCAGCGGATTATTTATGCAAAATTGAAATTACCCAAGTGAAAATATATTTTCTATTTTAATCACTATATTTTAATCTAAATTCAAATCAACTCTCAGCAAACCAATTCAAATGGAAGTTCAACTTTCAATCTCACTGTATTTAAATAAATTCAAATCCAACTCTCAGCAATTAAGCTAATTTAAATGGAAGTTCAACTTTCAATCTCACTATATTTAAATGTAAATTCAAATTCAACTCTCAGCAAACCAATTCAAATGGAAGTTCAACTTTCAATCTCACTATATTTAAATGTAAATTCAAATTCAACTCTCAGCAAACCAATTCAAATGGAAGTTCAACTTTCAATCTCACTATATTTAAATGTAAGTTGAAATTCAACTCTCAGCAAGCCAATTTAAATCGCTGCTTTATGCTCCCAAATAATGAAAAATAGGTTGATCTACATTGATCTTTAATCTAGCGCTTTTACTACTGAAAAACCCTATTTTTGCATTATCTCGAAATGCGAGAGCGCATCCGGCACCCTTGCTATCCTGGAAACGGGAGTCTACCCCGTTCAGAATAATTGCTAGATCGTTGCGTTAATGGAGGATTTCGAGATAACTTCCGTTCATGCTGGTCGTGCGGAGTGTTCTGTAAGGGGGTTGACAGCTGTCTGCATATTCCACGGATGTGTGCGGCGGGGAAGAGTCATAATAGAAATCAATCGAATGTCGCCAGGGAAACGAATCGCGCAAACAGAACGTTCAACCCGCTGCCATTGTTCTGGCAGTGCATTGTACTCGGAGAAAAAGACGTCCACCTGTTTCGTATCCGTAGATTTTGGGCCGTCGGAGCTTCCTAATTCCTCCATGCAGATGTTGTTCGAAGTGTCTTGAACGTTCTTCCGGTGGAGACAGACATTCTGGAAAAATTGTGATCTCTCTACACGAAGGAATAATGGTAGAGCGATGACGAGCGGTTACGGCTTTTATCCATTCCGTTGAATCTTTCATGTACCGAGTGACAACATTGTGATGGCGTTCGCTCGTTTCTTAAGCGTTCCAGGGAGTGAGTTTGTTTGGACGATCGGGGACGATTAATAAAACGTGCAGTACGTGCTCGCACGAATCGTTCTTATCCTAATTCAATTTACGTGTTCCTCTCTCTATTTCTCACTCGCTGTTTCATCGAAAATTCGTTTCCCTCGGACGCGCAATTACCGCTCCGAGTATCGATCATGCCGGGCGACCATTAGTCTAATTGCACTTGTTCGAAAAAGACTGGCAAAACAAGGGGAGCACTCGGTCATCCGTGCCGTAACACTTGCACAACGTGAAAGCGCCAATCCGTAAATTGTTAACCTAAGAGCGTGACGCAGCCGCCGCCGTCGATAAAATAAAGGAACTAGGAAAAGAATCATGTAGAGGCGGAATGAGTCATCTCGGGATCAATGAAATTCATTCAGGGACTTCGAGAGTTCTGCTCACCGACGCGAGATTTATCGTGTAACTTCACACTTCCTTTCGCGCGATAATCGTTTCGCCGATTTAACTTCTCTGCTCGCCGACGCAACGCGCGACGTTCGGAGAAAATTCTCGCACTGTGAAATCGACTGATTCATTCGAAAACTTCCGCCGCCGTGTCTGCCGGTTCCAGCGATTTATTCCCGCTTTCGTTCGTTCTCGGAAAAAATCTCGAGCACCCGTAACATTGAGATCTCTCTGTTTCGCGAACTCAAATGAAGCAGAAAAAAATTGTTTGACGAATCGGCAGTCGTATAAAGTGGAACTTCGTGAAAATGAACGGAACCTTACTTTACGTGTGTGTAAAATTTGGAGAATATCGATCAATTTATTAGTAAAATAACATGGCAACCGTGAGAAGTGAGGTGTTGCTTCATTATCAGAATAATCATAATCAAAATCAAACATCCATAGGAAATCTCGAAACATTGAATCAGTAATAATCTATTCAGATCATTCTGACTAATTTTGTGCAATAATTCTTCCATGAAATTCTTCAATCCTTCAATTCCTCCCTCAAGTGTAGATATGAATTATTTCTGATTAATTTTGTGCAATAATCCTTCATTCTTCCATAAAACTCTGAAACTCTAATTTGTCTAAAACTCTGATTAATTTCGTGCAATAACTCTCCCCTGAAATTCTTCAATCCTTCAATTTTTCCCTCGAGTGTAGAAATAAATTATTTCTGATTAATTTTGTGCAATAATTCTTCCATTCTTCCATAAAACTCTGAAACTCTAATTTGTCTAAAACTCTGATTAATTTCGCGCGATAATTCTTCCATTCTTTCATAAAGAGAATTTATGGAAAACCTGGTTTTCTTAACAATCGTGTTTTAGTGGAATTAATGTTTGGTGTCATTTTAATCAGGAAAATGCCAGAAATAAGTTAGTGATAGTCCCATAAAAAATACGTAATGAATAATCAAGTATTTTTAACTGGCATTACATTGCGAGAACACGCGGGCCTTTAAACTGTGCCGGCAACGGCGACGGCGACGGCGACATGCTTCGTATCTATCAATCAAATAGTGTCTTTGAACGATCACTGTCAGTGCAGAATACGGCTGTTTGACAGTAAACGCGCGATTACTGTAATCAGTAAGCATTTTAATATTTGAAATTGCACCAACTCATCTTTGTCATGAATGCATGAAATCCGCAGTCTCCTAATTATTAATAATCACCTTGAAATATAGAAAACATCTATAGGAAATCTCGAAACATTGATCTCGAAGCAATAATTAGTAATAATAATTATTAGCAATAATAATAAATTGTCTAAAACCGGTGGCTCTGAATGGGAACAATCCCTCAAGTGTAGATATGAATTATTTCTGATTAATTTCGAGCAATAATTCTTCTATAAAATGCTTACACATATTAGTTTTTGATAAATTAGGAATACAGTAAATCTTCAATCGGAGTCCTGGGTCGCCTATCTAACCGTAGTCCAGTGCCTACTCACTCCACTGCCGGCCAACGCTGCGCCGCGCCGTAGGGCGGCGATGTTTGATCTCGGCTCGGGTATATCGGTGTGAACACCACACATTGACTCGACTGAATCGAAATCTCAAACTTCTTAATTTTAATGATCGGTTTATGGGACTTTAACTAGCTTATTCCTGGCGTTTCGCTGATTAAGATGGTACCAAGAACGATATAATTGGGCCAATATTTAGTGGTTTAATCGACGATGAAAGTTTCGAACGTAATGAAGAAGAGCGTATTGGAAAGAAAGAGACGCGAACAGTAGCTGCCGCCGGCACAGTTCAAAGGCCCGCGTTGTCGCTGTTCTTCGTTGCGTTCGAAACTTTCATCGTCGATTAAACTACGAAATATTGGCCCACTTGTATCGTATTTGGTATCATTTTGCATTAGAAAAATGCCACGAATATGTTGGTGAAAGTTCCATAATGATATCATAGAAAATAAAGAAGTTAAGATTTTGGTGTTTCATTGTGATGACGCACGGGCCTTTAAACTGTGCCGGCGACGACTACACGCTTCGGCCACGCGATCCTATTTCATTCTGTCCTTCTCTATGTTCGGCTCGTCGTTTGAAGTCTCGGCGCGGTCGACGGAGTCATAAAAAAATAGCCTCTCTACGCTACCCAAGTCCGTTCAACACACGGGTGTTGGGACTCCGATCGAAAAATTACTGTAATATGAAAATGAATTACGATCGAAGCATGACACTGCAGTAATTGGTACAGTTACCCCAGAACCGAAAAGAATTTACGTAAAAAATTGAGCCGTACAGGCAGGTTAAAAGATCGGCGCGGCAGGTATCGGAAAGATTGCCAGAAAATTCTGCAATTACGGAGCATCGTATTTCCGCACAAGCGAACCGGAAAATGGCCGAATCGCGTGGCGATCGTCCCCGCGATACAGACGGTCTTCCGTGTTCGTCGATCGCACGCGTTTCATCGATCGTCCCGTGTTTCTCTACCGGTTGCGTAATCGACTTGACACTCGTAATCTCGCATAATAAATTACGGCCGGTACTCTCCGCGGGCCATTTTTCACGGTGAGTGGCCAGCAGTTCCGAGGAAAATCGCTGGATCGCGGAAAGGCATAGCGCGCCGGCTAATTACATTATTACGCGTGAATTTCAATGACTCTTACGGAATTTAGCAGCCAGAAGCAATTAACGCGAGCAGTTCCCCGGGAAATTCTATTGTTACGAGAGTTTTCTCTAACGACGCTCATCTTTTCACGGATATCGCGATGCCGGATCGCCGTTTCCTTGCGTTTCGCGCGTTGCGTGCTCGCATTCGCCGCCTGCAAGCAAATAAAAACTTTTTACAACCGCTTTTATTTAACTATTATCAGATAGCTGAAACTGTTTGTTCAGATACCGAACTTCTTTATTAAGTTCTGAATTATTATGCGTGCTGAAAAAAACAATTTCTGACTGGGGATCTTTATGTATTCATCCTGAGGGCTCCTGAAAATGTTAAAAAAATGGTAAAATATAAAATTCGGTGGAATGTAGTATGATTTTTACTTGTTTCGGGTCTGCAAATGCTACTACCACTGAAAACAAGATTTTATTTGATTCGACTTTATGAAAATGCGTCTACAAAAATTGCAAATTGCATAAACATCCGCAGTCCATAGCTGAAATTGTTCTTTCAGATATCGAACTTGTTTTATTATAGCATTCATGGCTCCTGAAAATGTTAAAAGAATGGTAGAATATAAAATTTGGTAGAATTTAGTACAATTTTTACATATTTCGGATCTGCAAAGGCTACTACCACTGAAAACAAGATTTTATTTGATTCGATTTTGTGAACATTTTATTTAAATTTTTATGGCAAATACGAACTTGTTTTATGATGTGCCAGATTGAAAACGGTAATTAAAATTGTCTGTAATTCCCAAAATGAGAACTCCGAGGAAAATCCATGCAAAACTCGTAAAAATGAAATTTATTTCAGAGACATCTAAAGAAATTACAATTTATAGTTTATATAACTTGAAAACAATATACTACGACTTTAAAAACGAGAAAAAATAGCAAGGTTAGGAAGAAAAATATTGGAACATCGTTTTCTTGAAAAAGAAACAACAAACTATATAACTAATCGTCAGGGAACTTTCAGTCTTATTTCATTGCAAACAATTTTTGAAAAAAATGTCACTTACAGACTCTTTTAATTCCTCTTTAATTAAAGTAACATTTTCTCAACTATTCGTCTATGTTCGTACATATTCTAATTTTGAAATGGATAAATTATAAATGGAATGTAACTTGTCGTATAAGGAAAGGTTATTTGTCACCAGTTATTTTCTGCATCGTTTAATGAGCCAATGCCAGTGAAAGGCGCGATGGTTATTAATGTTTTCTATATCATAGTTTTGTAACAATAACAGTGTATCGCAAGAAACTCAATGATAGAAAATAACGTTAATATAATTACAGGAAGTTGCAATTAAATTTAATTTTCATTAGATAACTTTGCTGGAGTTATTAAATATTACGCAACGTTTTTATTGACTTGCTATAGTTGTTGCCACTATGTTGATTTACGCTTTCACTCTTTCTTCTGACCGATTCTATTATGTATAATTATTCAAACATACAAATATACGAATGTATCGAATCACTTCTTTCCAAAAAATGAATGCTTCATCAATATAATGGCGTAACTAAGAAAATCACGTTTTTGCCGTCTGCAAAAAAAATCTGGCATATTTTAGCTATTAAATTGTACAAATTGAATTTTTAGCATCTGGACCGAATTTTAAAAAATAAAAAAATTTTGTGTAGCAGATATGAGATGCTAAGTTTGTATTTTTACAGTTTTAGCATCTAGTTATGGTTGTTCATATATAATTTTTTCAGAATTTTTAGCCTCTGAACCGAATTTTAGAAACTAAATAAAATTTTCAAATGCCGATTTCTTGTAAAAGTTATGAGATACCAAGTTTATATTTTTACAGTTTTAGCATCTAGTTATGGTTGTTCATGTATGATTTTTCAGAATTTTTAGCCTCTGAGCCGAATTTGAAAAAATAAACAAATGCCGATTTCTTGTAAGAGTTATGAGATGCTAAGTTTATATTTTTACAGTTTTAGCATCCAGTTATGATTGTTAAATAATATACAATCTTTTTCAGAATTTTTAGCTTCTAACATGAACCGAGTTTAGAAAGATAAAAAACATTTGAAATGCCGATTTCTTGTAAAAGTTGTGAAAGTGAACATAACAAATTTTGGAAATAGATTAATTTATAAATTATAGGTACTATTAAATTCGTAGTTCGGAAAATACGTAAAAAATGAGGCAAAATATTGTGTAATGCAGCTTTGCTTCATTATAGAAATTAAAATGACTAAATTAAATAAATAAAACTGCGAGGTAAGCGGCTTTGCAAATGTCCCAGAAATGATATCGCGTAAATTAACATTCCTGAATCAGAAATTTTCAGCGTTCACGTCGAGAAATGACCGGCGGGTAATGAATTTGCAAGTCTCCTTTTCGATTCTTGGGGCTCTGGGAACGCTCGGAAGGTAGTCAGCGAAGAAATCGCAAGTTAGAAAAATTAATTTCTGGGCTGACTCGTAACGACATTGTCGCCGGAGGGAATCGCTGCGGGCCATCTCGTTGAGAACTAGAATTCTCTGTGACATTATGCCTTTCGATTCCATTCCTACGACCGAACGGAACCTAACACACCCGATCATTAGAATAAACAATATATCAAACAGAAACCGACTGGAAAAACGTGGATTTCTTATACCTGTTACCTAACACGCTCATAATTACCATCTATAATGCGCTCGATTCCGTATTCTAAGAAGTTATTGCCTTTTTTGTGGATCCAGAAAGTGTTTGACCGCTCAGTTTCCAGTCACCCAGAAATTCTTCGCTTTTAAACAGTGACAATAATCATTACAATTATTCTAAACATAAACATTCTGCCAGAGGACCCTCTTAAGTTACCGGTTTTTGATTTTTTCGACTATGTGATCCCACTCCGAAAAATCTGAAAAAATTCTATGTTAAATCAGAGTTAGGCAAATATTTAATCAACGATTGACGAATAAGTTTCTACTTCAATCGTTAATCGGAATTAACAATTAATCGCCTAGTTTAGTCGTTAATAGCGATTTACATTACATTCCTTTCAATTGTAATCGTCAATCGGATAATTGATTAATGATTAACTGATGAAACTTCGAAATGAAATACGGAATCAAAACTGTATGAATACTGAAAAAATTGTAAACTGAGTTTTTGTTGAGATATATTTCTGTCATTCTCCATCTCCGCTCTCTCTCTCTCTCTCTCTCTTTCTCTCTCTCTCCCTCTCTCTCTCCCTCTCACTCTGACCGTGTGGTTAACTTCATCAATCGATTGAATCAATCGCCGATTTTTCGATGATTTCTTCTTTTAATCGCACACATTAATCAATCAAACATGATTAAAATTTTAATCGATTAATGCCCGACTCTGTGTTAAATATTGTTTAAATGAATGCAACGTTGGTTTCTGCATTTTTGGGAATTTCAATATTCTATAATGAAGCATTCGCAGAATGCAAGAATCGAAAGGGACACTTGCAAATTCATAACCCGCCGGTCATTTCTCGGAGTGAACGCTGAAAATTTCCGATTCAGGAATGTTAATTTATGCGATGTAATTACTGGAACATTTGCAACGCTGCCTGCCACGCAGTTTTATTTAGCTTTTGTAACAATTTGTATCACGACTATGTTGACTTGCGATGCCAACGCTGTCAACCTATTTTCATGGGAGACCTCGATTATAGTATTCTCCTATTCTGCTGGTCATCCTGCGATAATGGCGTCGATCGATCAGCCACCCCCTTGGACACCCATTTTCGTTGATTACCGAACGGATTTTATCGATGTCTTAAAACAGAGACCATAAATAACAGTTATCTTAAAAATTATCTAAAAAAAATTCAAGTGTTTGGTGCAACGTGATTATGGTTGATATGAGAAATGGTAGATTAAGAATGGGCAAGATTGTGAGAAACTGGCGAAATTCAAAGATTTTTATATTGTTTCAATGCCTATGTCTTTTTTACAAAATTTAGACACAATTCCAAATTAATAGCAATAAAAAAGAAATTCTTTAGACATTATCTAGTAAACTAGTTCTTACGACATCTAAAAAGAAATTCAAGTTTTTGGCGCAATTTTAAAAATGTTATTTAAAGGGTGTCCTAAGATTTTCGAGCTATCACGTGACTCGAAGCGACTTCAATTTCGCTCTCGACTTACATTTTCGTAAAAATTCATGGCCAGCAACAAAGCATTATCATACATTGATGTTTTGTTACACGTTTTTTTCGAACCACTTTGTTGCCCGAGATGCTCTTCGCTGATTACGCGACCTAATGGCGATTCGCACATTTCGCACAGTTTATTTTCCGCTTTCTCCGAGTAGCCGTAACGTTTCCCAAGCAGATGAGTGGATTCCTTTATCGTTAATCTGTGTAACGTAGTAGAACTCTGTAGAAGACGTTCGAGCGTTGCTATACGTTGGGATTTTCAGGAAAAATAAAAACTTTAGCTGTGTCGAACGTGCAATCGCTTCACCGGAATTTTACCTATGCAAATGGCGACTTTCGTACGCTAATGTACATACATACTGCCCGAGGGTTCGCGGAAATCCATTTCCTGCAATATCGTCATTTATACATATTACGCATTATGGTCTAGGTCTAGACTATGCGTCTAGACTGTTCGTCCCAACGGAAGGGAACTTTCTTTAAATTGTGAACAACGGTTATATCGATCAATGCTTTCACGGCATGTTTTAATGATCAACTCTGCACGAGTCGATTGCCTCGAAGGTCGATTCGAAAGTGCTCTTCCGGTGCTCTTAATCTTTTACGAGCAGGTACTGTATTGTGTTGATTGGGGAACCTAATTACGTCGTGGATTATTAAATGTTTATTGAAATAACTACACCTCCAATTAGCCCCAGGCATTAGACCTCCGGAACCACCTCTTTCAAGGTTTACCGACATTTTTGGGACACCCTGTATAATTTGTTTACAATTAGATGTCTACGAAAGGCATATTTTAAATTTTTATTGTAGAGATTTCAATTTTCATCGTGACAGATGAAAAACTAAAAAATTGTAACCCTTATTGTTTTCTTCACAATTTCGACCAATAGTAATTTTTTAAAAATTTCACCAAAAACTTGAGTTTCTTTAAAGACGTTGTAAGAATTAGTTTAGAATTAGTTTTAATTGGTCGGGATTGTGAAGAAAACACAGAATAAAAACGCCGTAGGTATTGGAAAATGTAAAAATCTTTGAATTTCGCATTTTCTCAGAATTTTTGCCACTTTTAATCATTTATTTCTCGTAGCAACCATGTTCGATTTCGTTGAGAGTTTGTGTACTATAATTTACTTAGATCTCCGAAAGGTATACTTCAAATTTTCATAATAGGCACAGATGAAGAAGTGAAAAATTGTGACCTTTATTTTTTTCTTCGTAATTTCGACCACTAATAATTTTACAATCATTTTTGTGGACATTATAGGTGTCACAATTTTTAGAAAGTTTTTCGTTTTTGAAGGCCGTCCTATGAATCTTCAGCGGGGGTGCATGTGCAAAATAAAAACCGCCTGCATAAATTGTAAAAATATTGGACAATTACAAACAATATTAATGCATTGAAAATGATAGACAATCGAAAATGGTAAAAATGGCAGTTGTAGGTCGAAAATCATAAAAAATTGCAATTTGATACCACTTTTGATCGTTTATAATTCGTAAACCGATTTCAATGAAATTTTCAGAACGAATATAATTTATACGTTTTTATATAACACATCTTTGAAATTTTCGTTATTGACTCAGCTAAAAAAGTTATAAAAATCAATTTTTACTATTGTTTTTACTATAGACGTCATTTACTAAACTAATTCTTCCAACTTTACAGAGAAATTGACGTCGGTTGGTCCATTCATAAAAAAGTGATTGTGATTTAAAGTGTGTGTGATCACTAGACCGCTGATCTTTATGCATTTATAAGAAAAAATGGGTAAGTCCAATTTAAACAAGATTAGAGGCACAGAGAAAATGTATAAACCTCAATTTTCAACCCATTAAAATTATGAAAGAAGGAAGGAACTGTTTCCTTGGCCTGTGTTGTCTAAAATTGATGCAGAAAATGTTTATTTTACGTAAAGATCCGCAGTCTAGTGATCAGTTATGCTCGTAACTGTAGATTCCAGTTATTTTTTTGCAGTAACAACGTGATTACCCACTGTGGTCTTTTCTTTGATCGTCGGCGCGTTCTCTATCCTCGATCCGCAGCGATCTAGACGCATTTCTCGAGCAACGTGAGAGACCGAGACCGCGCTCGCATGAATTACACGCTTTCGCGAGGCGGTATCTGCGTTAATTTCTGAATTCGCGGTAACTTCCCGTCGTCGCGGCGATTAAGGGAGGGCGAAGTTTCCTATTGTACGCAGAAAATTCCCGTTGAACCGCGAAACTTGCCAACAGGTCCGAGGCGGGGCTTCATTAAAACTTCACGATGGTATAATCAGCGCGACTTGCCGTTCTAATGGGGCGCGACACATGGCTGCCGGGGTGAACGTAACGACGACGGGCCTGGCGAAAATTGACGAGCTGTGGGACGTCGTGACGAGAACCACTGGCGAACCAGGAAAATGTGAACGTATGGATGGCTCGTTGTCCCTCGAGGTTGTTCAGTGTCGTCAGTTCGATCCGGTCAGTGGGCCATTCAGCATGAACGAGCGCAGTGAGTATATTTATACTTTTCATTCGCTTCTTCCTGGTCGGCGCGTCGCGACGCTGCGTCCGGCGTTCCTCTTCGTTCGCTATAACCTGCCGGTACACACTTCCGACAAATTCAAACGTTCGTTGCGACCGTCGAGTTCTACTTCCGGAACCCTCATTCAGAAACTTCAACTTCGCTTAGGACAGCCGGCCGGGATATACCTGCCCTCCTTTTGTTTCTTCCTGTAATCAAGATGTACTGTCATTCATGCCTTTATGGTCGGCGCCACTTCGGATTACACGGTCTGTCATTCTGACAGATCTCCCAGATGCGTTCGTGCACTGCAACAGATGAGAAATCGGTGCACAGTGAGGCATTTCGGCCGACAATTCGGGAAAAATTCGATGTCCATAAATCACCGGACACTTAGGGTAGGGTTGCTCAAGTCGTACCCCTTAAGAAAAAAACCGTATAAAACTTAGGATTTATCAAACAAATAGAAATGAAATGTGTTATCCGAAACTTGTGTTAATATTGTTGTTGTTTATTATAACGAAATTAGAAAATCTATATGCTTCCTTTAAACTTTGAAACGGATGGTTAAACCATTATTATCGTTTTCCATTTTCCTCTTCTCGTTCTCAGAGGATGAAGCGCAATCGATTTACACGATCGCCAGCAACGCCAACCTGGTGCCGATAAGATCCAGAGGTGCCTAGTAAGTGATCGAGAGATTTACGCCTGTCGATCAAAACTGACAATTCGATCTGTTCCCCTTTTCAGCTTCAAGAGGCGGAGATACGTTCCGAATTGCGTGATAATTCTCTTGCTTCTGTTCACGGCGCTCTGTCTTATAGCTGCACTAACGATTTCTATATTGTGTAAGTACCTGCAATTTGCACGGTGGATAATTGCGAATGAATTTTAAGTAGCAACTGGAAAATTAAATTGTGCTTGTTCATTTTCCATTGGTCATTAAATCCGAATTATTGAATTTGAACTATGAATTCAATATTACGATCTATAAATTAATCAATAGATTAATGCAATGGCAATTGAAAATTTTGTTTCGTTTAAAAATTGTTTAAATGAATGCAGCGTTGGTTTCTGCATTTTTTTAACTATGGGTAAATTTAATAGTGTGATTTATTAATTAATCTATTGATTAAATTGGTGCATTCAAAATTTGTTCTGTTTAAAAATTGTTTAAATGAATGCAGCGTTGGTTTCTGCATTTTTGGTAATTTCAATTTCTAAAATGAAGCAAAGCATCGTCTAAATACGAAAGTTGCTGTACGCAATGTTTCGCCTCATTCTTTATGCAATTTTCGAAAAAGATTTTGCATAAATTTGCATAGCTATATTGTTGCCTTCATGCCTGCTTGAATTAATTGCATAGCCAATGGAATCTGCCTTGTTCGAGGCAAAAAAGGCGTAGTAATTTGATAGACCCGTGTGATTAAATTAGCTTTTGCTGAGTCAGTTCATTAAACCTGCGGAGATTGGAATCTTCGTAATACTTCATCATAGCCCGCTTTGATTGATCTTAACAGCCTGTAATGCGCGCCGTTGAGAACGCATTTATAATTAATTTGGGGATTAAGGTAGATAAAATGTTGTGATCATATCTATATAAAAACCATTTGAATCGCATTCCTCAATTCTCATTCCGGTTCGAAACAGTTTCCCTTTAATTTAGTTCGATTAAAAATGTTTCTATAAATAAACCATAGATGAAGAAAATTAGTTTAGTAATTTCGAACAAGATTAATTGCATTCCTCAATTCTCATTCCGATTCGAAACAATTTCCCTTTGACTTATTGTTAGTGTGATTAGAAATGTTTCCACAAATAAAAAAATATAGAATAAGAAGAAAATTAGTTTAGTAATTTTGAACAATTTTAATCGCAGTCCTGAATTTTCATTCTGATTTCAAACAATTTCCCTTCAATTTAGTTCGATTAAAAATGTTTGTATAAATAAAATATACAAGAAGAAAATGATTTTACTAATCATGAACAATTTAAATCGCATTCCTGTACTTCCATTCTGCTTCCAAACAATTTCCATTTAATTTAGTTCGATTAAAAATATTTCTATAAATAAAATAATGATTTTAGTCATTTCGAACAGATGCTCAGTGATTTTTTTGTTGGGTTTTTGCAGATTTCACCCGCAAGCCGGCGAAGCTTTGCGAATCTCAGACGTGTGTCCGTATGGGTGAGTCTAAGATCAATATTTTCTTCTTATTATTATTATTAACGGAACTATAGTAATGTGTAAAATATATTCTTTGCATATCGGTAATTAATATACTTCATATTTTACGAAGATACGATTATGAAATATTAAATGGAGGACAGTATTCTATGAGACTTTTGTTTCTCTAGCGGCTAGTTTGAAAGAATCTATGGACACGTCCGTAGATCCTTGCGACGATTTTTATAAGTGAGTACACGTGTGTCCAATCATTTATCGATCTTACGATACACATACACGCTGTAGAATGCACGTTATGTTTCTATTCGCATAAAATAGTAGACGACTTATAGACGCAAATTATAACCCTTTGTACTCCGAGTTATTTCGAATTTTATTTCCAACAACTCCCTACTATTTCAAGTGTTTTATTTGAAATTTACTTCAAAGAACAGTTCCTTGATGTTTCTTCCATATTTTGGTATAAAAAATATAGTATTCCATTTAAAAAAACAAAGTCGACCTTCAAATCTCCGAAACGCTTCCACCTGTAAAAAAAAATAAATACACTACATAATGTACCCCTTCAGACCATGCAACATCTGTATACAAAGCTTTTTCGTGCAACGCATATTTTGGATGTTATTTAGGTGTGCAAGTTGCGTGAACCACCCTGTATATTTTTACTGTTATTAATGTACTTGTCTAAACGTTTTTGCTATAACTGTATTATTGTAATTATTCTAACTGTATTGTTGTAATTGTACATTTCGCAGATACGTTTGTGGAAAGTGGCCTGAAGAACATCCTGTGCCAGACCATGGTGTAACGAATTCGTGGTTCGAGGAACGAAGAGATCGAGTTTATAGAAAGATTCGGGAACTTCTCAGGGACAATAGTACCACAAGCCATGCACCCTGGGCCGTTAGCCAGGCTAAGATCTTGTACAACAGCTGCGTGGACGTTGGTATTTAGTTCAGAAATTTATTCTTTATCTTACAGTCCTCGTTAATAAAAAGTCATAAAAAATAGTGTCCCTACACCATCGCCGTCCGTGCAGAACACGGCTGTTAGACACCGATTGAAGAATTACTGAAGTGGGTTCGAAATTTCATTTTTTTAGACGCCCTGAACGAGTTGGGACTCGCGCCGCTGTTCCAGCTGCTCGAGAAGCTCAATTTACCCGTGGTACCAGCCTTGTTTACCAACAAGACGAGTGGTTACATCGAGCAGATGGCTAGAGTGAAGAAAATTCTTGGAAGGGACGTCTTCTTCGGGTTCGACGTGATTCCTGATCCACGGAACACCACGAAGAACATCATGCTGCTGGACACTCCCATCATGAGCAACCCTCTGCCCAAGTACAATCTGGTTTACTTTTATTCGTTAAGAACACTTTAAAATTTCTACTGACAATGAGTGCGAAAAGAGACAGAGTTAGATCAATTTGAACACTTAATCCCCTGCGCGTCTATTATGTCTGTGTGTATGTAGAGTAAATCTTCTATACAGGGTGTCCCAAAATTCCTGCACATCCCGGAAACGAGAGGTCCCTAAGACCATTCGAAGCGATATTTTCCTTTGCAAAAATGTTATCCGTGGCTTTGTTTAGACCAACTGTCTATTGGTTCGATATTGTTCTAAATATGTTGTAGTCCACGTGAAATTAGGGGGGGTTTAAGTTATCATTTTGCCGGTTTCGAATTTTTTTAGACATGACAGGCCTTCGAAATTTGCCATTTTTGCCATTTTGGCGAGAACGGGTCTCACTTAGGCATTTTTATCTCGGGAACTATTGGTCCGATTGAGCTACATTTTCTTTTGTTTTACTCGGAAAGAATTGGGCTATCATAAAATAATTTTTTCAACCTCGATAATTAACTTTATAATGTCGAAAAATGTAAAGAAACTCTTTTTCTACGTTTTTTGCGATGAGGGGCCAGAGTGATTTAAATTTTGAAAAAATATGGTTACATTGCCTGAAGTTTATGTAAAATGACAAGAACTTCGAGGAGCTACGATACCGCAATTGCTCGCGCCAGTTAGTTCTATTTGCGTTTAGTTTGTCAAAGTAGCGTGATCGATATCAAGTGCGGTCTATCACAGCATCTACAGGCAATAGCCGCTCCCCTCGAGATCGATGGAGTAAATATTGGAAAGAGATGTATATCTCGGCGCGCTAAACACCGAGTGATCCGAATCATTATCGATCACGTATAAACATACGAACGATTGTTCGCGTGTCCCCCGGGGAAAACAGTCCTTGAAGCTGGCATAAAAAGGCTACGGCTTGCGTCCTTGATCACGTGAAATAATTTGAATAGCCGTGCCGGTGGCTATTTGTAGAGTCCTAATCGCGTGCTTCCGGCGGCTGAGAATTCTGAACGTGCGTCGTGTTTACATGGTCGAACAGCGACAGAGAGCTGGAGAAGCGGTTGCACTCGATCAGATCGCGTTTACGGAAGCTGAAGGACGACACGGAAGATGACGATGACGATTATGAGGACGACGATGATGAGGAGCCGAGCAAATACGAGAAAGCAGAACTGACTTACATGACCGATGTCATTAGGCATGTCATCAACAATGGCACTGTGGACTCCTGTCCCGCGGACGATGAAATCGTCGGGTTCCTGGACGAAATGGACGAAATGATACTCAAGTCTGTAGTCCTCATTCTTCACGAGATATCCAACGCCGTCTACTCGGTGAGTTACTTAATGCATATACTTTTTAAATGTTTAACAATGCCGCACATGTCGATATATTATCATTAAAACGAGCATTTTAAAATGAACGTTTTCCGAATATGGTTTTCGATCGGAGAAATTGCTAATTTTCTTTAGTGAACCCTGCTGAACCTATGTAATATCTCACAAAATTTATGATTTATGATGGAGAGCATTTGGATGAAAATAAGTAATTCTTAGTGGACTAATGAAAGTTATTTCCCTTTCATACCTTTCGTTTATTCTTGGTCCCATCTATACGAATAGAAACTGTTTTGCCTATAAAGGGTGTCCCAAAATTCCTGAACATCCCGGAAATGGGAGGTTCCTGAGACCATTTGAAGCGACATTTTCCTTTTCAAAAATGTTATCCGCGGTTTTGTTTAGGAGTTATTAACGAAAAACACGGACCAATCAGAGCGCGACCTAGACGCGAGTTGGCCCAGTCGGCCAATCGACAGTTGGCGCGCCTGTCCGACTGGGCCAACTCGCGTCTAGGTCGCGCTCTGATTGGTCCGTGTTTTTCGTTAATAACTCCTAAACAAAGCGGCGGATAACATTTTTGAAACGGAAAATGTCGCTTCAAATGGTCTCAGGAACCTCCCATTTCCGGGATGTTCAGGAATTTTGGGACACCCTGTAGAGGATTTACTGTACCACAAAACGGACTGACAGGCATGGCGGTTGATCATGCGAATTATTGTTTGCCCTAGTTATCTCGTTTGGAAAGTAATCAGACTATATGGGATGACGACCCCACCGACGCTGACTACATGACGGTCGACGAGCTACAGAAGCTGACGGACGCCTACATCGTAGAAGTTAATTCGACCATCACGCCGGAACCATTGTGGCGGCCTTTCATCGAGATGGTCTTCGAGGACGTCGACACGATCGACTTGGACGGGAAGGACAAGCTCCTCGTCGGCGACTTGGAGTTCCTCAAGAACGTCGCTCTTATGCTCGCCACCTTCGAACAGGAGGAAATAGGTGAATCTGTTTGTTCCTGAAATCTGTCACGCATCGCAGACTTGTGATCCGTTCCTCAGATTTCTGGGAGATCCGACATATTCAAATACAGGGTGTCAAATATTTTAAACAAACGTCGATTAGTTTTCGATTGGCTATACATTGCAATAAAAAAAAGTTCGAAATTTTTTTTTATTATTGTCAAGGCCACCTTCATTTTTTTTAACGTCGTGTCACAGTTGGAGGATGTCTAGACTGTGGATCTTTGTACATCTATTGCTTTTAAAAATTTACAAAGAATGCTAGAACATAAAATTCGATAGGATTTAGTTAGATTTTTATTTGTTTCGGATCTACAGAGGCTGTTTCCATTGAAAGTAGGATTTTATTTCATGCCACTTTCTTAAAATTTGTCTGTAAAAATTGAAAATTGCATACACATCGGCGGTCTAGTGATGTCCATTGTCAAGTTCAGAACTTCAGCTCTGATCCTTTATTTCGATACATTTCAGAAACGTACATTTGGTGGGTGATAGTCGACATCGTGGTTCCTCACTCTTCGGAGAACCTGAGAGTCATCTGGCAGAAATATGTGAAGGAGGTGACCAGCGTCGAGATCGGCGTGTCGAGATCGATCCTATGCGCGGGCGCGGTGAACGAGCTGATGGGTCAGTGAAGATTCTCGTAATTCTAGAATGTAAATCAAGGCTGCGAGGATCGAAACGCTGGCCAGTTTCGTTGGCATTTTATTGGGGAATTCGAGGATTCTCTGAACCCGGTCCGTAATAATTTAGGGATGGCCGTCTCCTGGTTATACGTGGAACCGTCCTTGTACGAAGAAAAGGGTAAAAAGGTGTCCGAGATGCTCGGAGACATAAAGGCAGCGTTCTCCTCGCAGATTTCGAAAACAGACTGGATGGACGAGCAGACAAAAGCGGCCACGTTGGAGAAAAATCGGAAGATGCAGTCGCAGATTGGATACCCTGACTGGCTGTTCGATCAAAAGGAACTCAATGAATATTACGAAGGCGTAAGGGACGGTTAATTATTAATATCATGCTAATTAGGTTGGTACATACGAGATGTCCGATTTTAGAATGCAGATGAATGAATTTACAGGTTCATTGTGCATCATTTTAGGGTACAAAGTTGATCTCCAAGGCCGTGCCTTTTAAATTTTATTTTTAAAAGTTGTTTCAATGTCAATCAATGTGATTGATGAGTATTCCAAGGTACAAAGTTGATCTTCGTGGTCATACTATCAATTTTTATTTAGACATCCAATTTTACTTTTAAATAAAGGTCTGGGTCAGGTGATCAATGTGATTGATGAGTATTCTACAGTACAAAGGTGATCTTCAAGGTCGTGTTTTCAATTTTTATTTAGGGATCCACATTTGCTTATAAATTAATTATTTTAATGTCAATCAATGTGATTGTTGAGTATTTTAAGGTACAAAGGTGAACTTCAAAGTCGTGCCTTTTCTATTTTATTGTTAAAGTTTATTTCAATGTCAATCAATGCGATTGATGAGTATTCTAAGGTACAAGGGTGATCTTCGAGGTCGTACTTTCAATTTTTATGTAAATATCTAGTTTTCATTTTAATTAAAGGTTATTCCAAGGTCAATCAACGTGATTGATGAGTATTTTAGGGTACAAAGGTGATCTTCAAGGTCATGCCTTCAATTTTTATCTTGATATCCAATTTTGCTTTTAAATAAAGTTTATTTCAATGTGAATCAATGTGATTGATAAGTATCTTTTTTATACTATTGGAAAAATTACGTATTTACGAAGGCATTATGCAATGTTTAGTCAAAATGTGTCGGTGAATTAACACTCTATTCGTCGACGGTGATGACTTCAAAATACCGACGACAATCTTGTGAATAATTAAGAGATTTTAAATTTATTGACAGAATATGGTGATTAGGATGATGCTTACTTCGATTCATAAGTTTATATCGAATAAGATTACGTTTGTTCAAGGTTTCTGTTAAAAATCCGACATTTCGTATGAGACAAACTAATATTTTGATGAATGTAGCACGGTGAAGAAAATTAACTTGTTTTCAGATAGAGCTCTCGGAGACAGACTACTTGAACAATATGCTCCAGATCATTCGACTGATGTCCGTCTCTGAGCTGGAGTGTCTTCATCAAATTAATTATAACAACGTGTCATAGTAAGTTGAACTATGCCGTCTTTTATTAACCTTTATGTCGATAGAATTTTCTATAATATTCAAGCTGTTGTCAAGTTGTCAAATACAAATTAATCGGTGATCATTAGACTGCGGATTTTATGCATCTATTACAAAAATGAGTAGATGCAATTTAAACCGGTAAAAGGATTAAATGAATCCAAGAATGTTTATGTATTATTTCTACCTTGTTGAAATGATTAAAGGAAGAATTACCATTTTATTTGACTTGTGTTTCATACAATCGATACGAACAATTTTTATTTTCCATGAAGATCCGCAGTCTAGTGATCATTGAAGAATATAAAAATCTACAATAATCTTGCTATTTGTTAACAATAATATTCAAGATGTTATAGAAAGAAATTGAAAGTGGGTACTCAAACACCCGATTATTGACAGAAGGGTTAAGATTACGGTTGTCAACTTTTTCCGAGACAATTCCCGGACATGTATTTAATAATTATTGTTAAATGACAAAAAAAAATTCAAAAATTCGTAAGGTGGAGTGGGGTAAGTCCGCCCTAGTTTTTGCAAAGTTGGACTTTAAACTGATGTATTTTCAGTTTGGTATGTAGAAACTTAACGTTCTTGGTATCAAACTCTTGCCACAGTTATTATTGATCAATTAGTATTATGTAGAATTCTAATTTTGCTTTAAAATTATCATTTTGATAGGATATTGTAGAAAGTGTCAACTAGGACGCACTTGCCCCGAAAATGGGGCAAGTCCGCCTCTGAGAGTTGAAAATGCTTTTGAACCTTGTTTCAAGTGTTACGGGGCAAGAAAAGAATGATTAACAAGCCTGCTGTAAAGTGCTTCTTATTGCATTAAATTATATTGTTTAGTTTTATAGTTATCCATTTTTAAGCAAACAAGTAGGAACTTTTATGCTGAAATATGAAAGGGGATACAGTGATATTAAAACAAAGTTTAAAAATGCTTTCGGACCTTGTTTCAAGTGCTACGGGGTAAGAAAAGAATTATTACCAAGTCTGCTACAAAATGCTTTTTATTGCATTAAATGTATTGTTTAGTTTTATAGTTATACATACAGTACGCGCTTGACCCGTGTAGTAATATTTACGGGGCAAGTGCATCTTAGTGTGTTTCTCAATAAATTTTAAAGAATACAATAAGGACGGTTTATTTAATGTAAACCTACATCAATATTTGTTACGCTTACCTAATATAACAACACAGAATATATATTCTGAGGTTATATATGAATAACTTGTAAACTATTGCACGTTCAGGGTATCCTCAAAGTTGTACGTGCACCTCGCACGTGACTGTTTGGCATTGGTTGATTTAAGCGAGGAAAACACCTTTATTCTTGGGTGACATCTATGTAGAATAGTTCATACTAACTTATACTACATTAATAAATACAAGCTAGAGAAATTTCGTTCATATTATGAACGAAATACGCAATTAACGGACTTGCCCCACTCCACCGTATCCTCTATTTTGGTCCACAGATTACGCACACACAGTTACATAAATATCGATAAACAATGAATAAGAAATTTTTTTTATAATTGTCATTTTTCTTAGGTCTTTGTCTTCGTTTCTTTCTCCCTTTCAAGTATGTCTTTTAATTTTTTAGCTGGGCGACCGACCCGACAGACGTGAACGCGTTCCACACGTACCAGTACAATCACATAAGTACGTATTCACATCGATTTTCATAGCCTGTTGCTCAAAGTAATTGAAGCGAACTGAAATATCTTATCATCATAAACAAGCGAATTTACCTCTTCTCTAATATGCATGCAGCTATACCAGCTGGAATCCTTCAATTCCCATTTTACGAACTGGGTCTAGAGTAAGATCAATTCTTCATTGATATACTACGTTGCTCTAATGATTTTTATCGATTCACCTACACAGTCCAGATATAAAAAACCAAACATCATCAATATTTAAAGAGTCGACAAATATCGACAAAAATCATTGTGGTATATTGTATATGACATTAGGGTGGCTTTTATTCGAAGAAAACTTTTTCTGGCACCTCCGAAGATCGTTCCAATTAATTTCTCAATTTTTTCGAAAACTGTTTGTTTTATGAAAAAAGGTAATAGGACATAAAAGTCGCAATCGGTTTAGATCTACAGGTTTTGTTGAACATATTTTTCGATACAGTTAATAATTTAGGAGATATTCGAGAAAAACGAATTTATCAGCATTTAATTAATTATTTTATTTTTTAAGGATCGGGGCCAAACTTTCCACAGATTTTTTTCTAATTAATTAGAACAATTCTGCGGGTTGTTAGAAAAACTTGAAATGTCGAAAATAAGAGCCACCCTAATACGACCTGCTACAAAAGTGTGTCTTTGACTGTAGAGCTTTAAACTATGGCGCAATTGGCACAGTACTTGGCCACGAACTGACGCACGGCTTCGACAATAATGGCAGACACTACGACAGTGTCGGCAACGTGAGACAATGGTGGACCAACGAGACTATCTTCGAGTACACAGCGAAGACCGAATGCTTTGTAAACCATTATAACACATACTACGAAGAGGAGGCAAGTCCCCAACGTCTAATTCTATTTGATGAATTTAAAAAATGTCAATGTATACAACGTATACAGAGTGCCACTTCTGATAGCCAGATAAGAAAATGTTTGAAGCGCAATTAAGTGTTTCTCGTTCGAGCGGTCGATCGGAATCGATTTGTCTGGGTGTCGAGAGGTCGATGACGAATTTGTTCTCCGTAGGTAGACGATTACATCGACGGCGAGCGAACATTGGGCGAGAACATAGCGGATAATGGTGGCCTCAGGGAGGCAGTGATCGCTTACGAAAGATGGAAGGCCAGGCACGGTCAAGAGCCCCTACTTCCGGGATTCACTCATCTCACTCACGAGCAGCTCGTTTTCCTCGGTTTCGCGCACGTAAGATGCCAATGCGGCTCTCGTTCCGGATTACTCAATACGGCCGAGCCGTTGATGGAGATTCGCTGTTCGAGCCTGAATCGTTGATGCTCTCCCGACGAAAGCTTTTAGCCGAGGATCCAACGCTCGGTCGATCCGAGAGATCGGTTCCGTCGATATTCGTAATTAGACTACCGAATGCTTATGCAAATCGTAGACCGACTTTTAGAAACAACCATTAAATAGATACCCCTCTCCCTTCGATGAAAGTTTCGCCAAATTTGAAATCGCGAATTTCTGAATATATTAATCGAGAACTTTCTTCGTCGTCGATCTAATGTTTAATCGGTGGCGATGAAGCAGTGATGGAATTATTTAACACACATTTTGAACTTATTATCATTGCTTTATCATAGATTTTCTAGTTCAAGGTCATTTGAAGGTCACCATATCCTGAAGGTGTACCACATCATTGAACTTGCCTTGACATCAGCTACAACACTATGAAGTTGAAAAGGTGCGGTGCCTTTTAGAAATCATCAATGACCTTCAAGAGACCTTGGAAACCACAACAATCAGAACATCTTTTTATATCACAATTTTATATCATCTTCTTTAACATTACAAGTTCTCTCCTTAACATTGTCCATATCTTAAAAACTGTTGATTTCACAGACGTGTGAAAAAACGTGTCACACTTTTTTCATTAAATCATAAGACCTAACAAACTTTTTAGCAGTTCACAGTGAAAAAACATAAGAGTATCCATTGAAAATATTGTCATTTGAAAAAAATGTTTTTCTCACCATATATTTAGCAATTGTTTTAATCAAATGCAATGTCTTCGTAGCAGAGAGGTTTTTAATCATTTTAAAAAATAAGGACATAGCTCCAGGTGTCCCCTTTAAGGACCTGTTTCTAAAAAGGCGGGCATTTGAAAATTGACGAACTTCAAATTATTTATCGGGATGAAATTTGCAGTATTAATAAATACATTATAATATTTTTATAATACCTTTATAATTGTAGTCTTGACATCAGTTACAAAACGATCAAGTGAAAAATATATGGTGCCATTTAAAACTCATCGATGACCTTCGAAAGACCTTGAAGACGACAACAATCAGAAGATTTCTTTGTATCACCATATTTCCCTCTAACATTTTCTTCTATCTTTGCGAGCAATCCTTAGATGAATTTTTTGTTCTTATATTTTTCTGGTGATTTTGAATGTGTGTCCAATAAATTCCCCGTATAAGAAGTATGTGATTTGCATTTGCATAACGAAACGTCCATAAATTAATTTCACATGGTAGATAACGTTGCCAATAGTGTTTCTAAATGCATTTCAATGTTTAAACATCGGATCGATTATTCATGACAAAATAACAAAAATCGTGCAGTTAAATAGAAAAATTGATTGTTTCGAATTTGTCAATTTATGCGAGTGACACTAATCAGCTGATCACCGACTGTACTTAACAAGTCATGTCAGCGTGACGAGCTAATATTATCAGAAACAACATTACGTAAGCCGTGAGCGAAGGAAAGTCACTAAAACTGTGATCATTTCAACAGCTTTTTTCTTGCACGCAGTGACAAATCTAAAATTTTAATTCACGCGAAGCAGGTTATTTTTGTATCGGTATGCGGCCGGCAAATAAATTATGAAGCGAACGTTCTCCTAAACGACAATATATTAATGTGTTATTTACGATGACACCCGAAACATTCATTATCCGTTCATGAATATTTGATGGAATGTGTATTTACTGAATTTTTCGAGTCGCTTCTGGTTGTAGTCCAGTCAACGAAAAGTTGTAGAGGGGTAATGGAAGGAACACGATTTTTAACTTCGGGTCTTTGTTTGAACTAGTTAGGAGGTAAACATACTAACAGTCACCACTCCTAGGAGGTGAGCGCGTGCAGGGGGGCATGTACAAGGTCCTCTTTTTCGATTTTCCGCTTATATCTCGGAAACTATGCATCCTAGCGATAAGACTATTCCATACAAAATTAAAACTGACGAAACATGCCACAAGATTGATTCCATTCAGTTTTTTGCTATTTCGCATAGTTTCCGAGATATCCGCGCTCAAAGTTTACTAATTGTGCTGAAGAGTTAGCTAGTCAAATAAGGCAAAACACTCGGAAACTATGCGAGATAGCGAAAAACTGAATAGAATCAATCTTATGGCACATTTTGTCAGCCTTAATTTTGTATAGAAGGGTCTTATCGCTAGTACGCATAGTTTCCGAGATATAAGCGGAAACCCGAAAAAGGGAAGCTTGGGACCTACTTAGGGGTAGGGACTTTTAGTATGTCTACCTCCTAAGTAGTCCAAACAAAGTCCCAAATTTCAAAATTGTGTTCCTTCCATTTCCTCCTACACCCCCCTATTGACTGGACTATTGACAATGTTTAATGTCAGCGAGTAAGTTGCAATTTGTTTCAGTTGTGGTGCGAGACCTACACGTCGAAGGCTCTCGAGTGGATGCTGCTGGATTCCCATTGCCCGGGGCACGTCAGACTTCATGGTGTGCTGAAGAATTCCGAGGAGTTTAGCAAGGCTTGGCAATGTCCTGTGGGATCGAACATGAACCCACCGAAGAAATGTCAATTATGGTAGTGGGCCATCGAAATCGCTCCCGTTTTCAGAGTGCTAATTCCATCTTACTCGTAGAACTCGAATAAACAGTAGACGAGTTCTATGATTGCGACTATCAATCGCTAGACTGCGGCTTGTGTACTGAATGTCCATCAGAATCCCAAGAATATTCTTGTACTGTTAGGCCATAATATCGTCGCGTCGTACCACTATAATCATTAGACTGCGAATTTTTATGCAATTTTCAATTTTTAAACTAATTTTAAGTGGTGGTAGCCTTTGCAGATCCCAACAAAATAAAAATTGTACTGAATTCGATCAAATTCTATATTCCACCCTTTTTTGGACATTTTCAGAGGCCATAAATGCATAAAGATTCGCAGTGTAATAATTATGAAAAGAAGGAGAAAAAGAAAATTTTGATTTTACATAAAGATCCGCAGTCTATCAACAATTGAGTGCCTTAGAAAAGTTTCAACTGTTACGAAACTGTTAAGTCATC